>JAPDNY010000007.1:119780578-120980578 GCA_029375565.1 Gekko gecko
TTTTATTTGTGTTGTTAATTCTTCCATTTTTAGTCTAATAGGCTCTATTTCCTTTTTAATTAAGGCAGGAAGGGTATTCTCAACTGCTGTTTTCACTGCCTGCGAGACAGCTTGCGATACAGCCTGAGTCACACTCTCTTGTATCATTTTGTTCAGTTCTTTTGCAGACAGTTGGGTATTACTCATATTTGTAATCTTAAACTGACCCGTTCCTCCTAGTTGACCCGGTGAGGATAATGAGGGCTTTCTATTACCTCCCGCGGCCATAAAGTTCACTTCCTTTTCAAAAGAAAAAGAAAAAAAAAATCTGTGGTACTTTTCTCCTATTTTATCACTATTTTATCACTTCCCCCACAATACTATCGGTCTGTTTATATATTGTATATTATTTACTTTATACGTACGTGCTTTACCCAAATTCTTCTTATATATATTAAACTTATTCTCTAAATTTTAAATCTCACTTCTATAATAACTAAGAAACCCTCCACCTTCTAGCAGTTTCTATGTTCAGTTCTTTTATGGCCTCTGTTTCTTTAAGATGATAGTCTAGCATCTGCCTCCTTCCTTTCTTCCAGCTCTCTCTCTTCTCTGCAACCTCCGTTTTTGTTATTTCCTCCTTTCGTCTCTCTCCAGCACGTCTCTACTGAGCTCTTTAACTTGACACTGCCACCAGTTCCGTCGCTTTAGAAATCTCCACTCCCCTGCTCCGCAACTGTCAAGATCTCCGTTTGGTCTCTCGTCGTGACGTTCCTCCTCTCAACAGCCCCGCCCTTCTCGACTCTCGTCGCGTCGCTCTCCTCCTGATCTCCTCTCGTCGCGTCTGACCTTCAGCGCTTGTTCTGTGCGTCTCCGCCCCCAACTCTCCGCTCTCCGCGTCCTCCGAAGCCGCCTAGTCACTCCCCGATATTTTTAAAGAGGTATTTCAATCATCTGTTTTAAAAAAACAAAAAACAAGACTTTTTGCAGAACCAGCTTCTTCCTGCTTTACCCTTTTTTTTTTTTTTTGTCCTTTGAACTAACCCCCCTAAAGGTGCACTTTTTCTTTTTCTAGCCACTCCTTCTCCCCTTGCGTGCTTATTATTATTATTGGACCCTACTTTCACTGGCTTCCATTGTTTCTCTTGCCCCCCCCCCAAGAAAAAAAGGTATTATTTTAAGATACTTAGCTTTGTTCCTTTATTTTCTCTCTTCTTGTGACTTTGTTGGTCTTCCTCGGCTCTTCTTGTGCCCGGCGTGACTTGCAGGTCTCGTCGGAGCTTCCTTCAGCTTTCTTCGGTTAAGCTGGGATTTCTTGCTTCAGGGCAGATAGCAACAAACCCCCGGAGGCCGCCACCCCCCAAGCTTTTGCTATAAAGCCCCTTGCCAAACCCTTTCATCACTAGAAAAAGTTTGAGGCGTTGAAATAGCCTAGGAAATCCCGAGGACAGAGGAGCGTAAACATCACACACCCTCTGTCGAGGAGCCCGGCGCCATCTTTTCGGGTGGGGTATAAATTGAATGAATGAATGACCAAGCTGCAAGAGGAGCCAGCCCAGGATTGGCCGGGGCAGCAGGAACTGAGAGCTCCATGCCACGTTAGCTGGGGCTGTCTCCTCTTGCAGCTCCTGCTGCTCTGGCTTATCCTCTCTTGCTGCCCTATCACATGCAGATCCTAGGGTCAGCTTCTCCTGTGGCACGGTTTAAACTGTGCTGCAGGAGAAGCCAAGCCAGCTGAAGGGTCAGGCTGGCTTTTTAAATAAAATTGGTGTTTTTCTTCTCAGGTCTATTGGACCCCCCAAAATTCAGGATTTCTAAAAAATCCCAGATCTCAATATCATACCAGTACTGGGATCCAGGATTTTTCAGAATACCAAATTTTGGGGGGGTCCAATAGACCTGAACTGAAAAATACAATTCTTGCACACCCCTACAGACACTATATAGTTGACATTCCAGCACTATTGATCAACATAAGGAGTCAGACCTGCAGAAAAATTCTGTGGCACTGACTAGAAAGAGACTAGATACACATTTACAACCCACTCCACACTGATTGCACACAAAAACCTGGGCTAGGAAAGGATGCCTTGTGGCATTTATACTTCTATTTCAGTTGTCCAAACTCCTTATAGAATTAGGAGGACTTCACAGGTTAAAGTCTGAAATGATCTAGCCTATCTCATCCTTGCAAATACACAATGGAATTCCTCATGATTATATCAAACCACAGTGAGATATGTGTATACTAACATGTGTTCAACAGACACTGAACTATTTTCCATTGGAAACCTGTTAAGTCTTCAGCATGAGCAAATTCTGAAGAAATTTCAACATCTCCAGTTTGGTGTAGGGGTTAAGAGCAAGGACTCTAATCTGGGAGAACTGGATTTGCTTCCTCACTCCTCCACATGCAGCTGCTGGTGTGACCTTGGGTCAGTTATAAGTTCTTTCAGAGCTGTTCTCTCAAGGGCAGTTCTCAAGAGAACTCTCTCAGCCCCACCTACCTCACAGGGTGTCTGTTGTGGGGAGGGGAAGGGAAAGGGATTGTAAGCCTCTCTGAGACTCCTTTGGGTAGTGAAGGGCAGGGTATAAATCCAGCCTCCTCCTCCTATTATTATTGTTGTTGTTGTTGTTGTTGTTTGCTTTCTATAGTGATATTGTGCAATATCTATATTGTCAGGTATTTTGTTTGGCAGGTCTTAAGAGGGGGAACCTTCTATCTTTTTTGTTTTAATACCCTTTGGTATGTTTGTTTTATACACAAAAATTAGCCCAAAAATATAATTTTATTCAATTTTCAACAACTCTCATACATCAGCACAAATTTCAGTTCCCACCAGCCCCTGAGTATATGTAAACAACCAACACATAAGGGATGTCTCTTGCTGCATGCCTGGAAGGTTAGCTTGGAGAATGACTCAGGAGCGCCCCCTATAACCAGAGCCTCAGTCGGTTGCAGAAGTGGTGGATTGGGCTGGAGTAAAAGGCTCAGCGATATCTTTTTCAGAAATTTCAAAGATAAGGGACAGTGGCATCGAACACAGTGTTCTGTAGAATGCTTTCTACGTGGCTGAGGTATAACCCTTATGTTCTATGCAACTTTGATGTTCTGGAACGAGGGGCATTCCTCTAAAGGAAGGGAAATCTGGCAGTCTTGAAGCGATGCTACCCCCTGGGAGGTCCCTAGCTGATGAGATCTTAGCCAGGGGAGGGGGATACAATAGCTGCCTTGCGCGAGAGAAGCGGAGAAGAGGAGCAGGCGCCTTGTGCGACACAAGAAATTCCCACCAACCCCGCCTGGTGTAATCTGAAGCCCCCTGGATTTCACACAGCGCTGGCGCAACCAGACTCACGTTTTAAAAGGACGCGCGGGGGGGGGGGGAGTCCACGGCGTAAACACCCTTTCCAGGGAAATCGCATGACTGCGAATGTTTGGCGATGGGGCTGCCCAGAGAGAGAGAAAGTAAACAGCAGCAGGGACTGCAATGCCAGCATCCAGGAGGGAGCAACAGCTGCTCCAGCTCCCCCCTTCTCTTTCTCCCTCTTCTGTTGCGGGAGGGAGGGAGGGAGGGAGAGGCAAATAACTAAATAACAGAGCCCCGGGGCACACCCTCGCCCGAGCTCCCCTGGAGCTGCAGGCTGAATGTGACGCCTCTGGAAGTGTCAAGTGCACAGCTAGTTCAAGGGGCGGCGAATGTGGCGCTGGCTGGGGCGGCGGCTGCCTCTGCTGAGCATTAGACCGTGCGAAAAGGGGTAGGGGTGGGTGGGAAGCGCTTGTGGTGGGGCGGGGGGCGGCCAAGGCCCCCCCCCCTTTCAGGAGCCTAAACAAGCTCTCTGTGTTCCTGCTCGTGATAATATGAATGCGGGGGCGGCCTAGCGGAGGGGGGCGGGTGAGTGAAGCAGGCTGCAGAGCGAGCACTTTCGATGTGTACAACATGGAGGAAGGAGGGAGCCTGCGAAGCGGAGGGAGGGGGGATGGCGAAGGAGAGGAACGGCGGGTTATTTGAGGTGAAACGGGGAGGAGACGGAGAGAAGCAAGCAGGATGGGCGGGGGGAGAGGAGAGGAGAGGAAGGCGGGGGAGGCTGCTGCTTCGGCTTCTACTGGGCGGGAGAGGAGGCGACGGGGGGGATGGCTGTGACGGGAGGGAAAGGATGTGGGTGGGCGAGGAGGGTAGGAAGTGAAACGACGGGGGAGGGAGCGTATGTGGGTGGGTGTGGGGTTCATCGGGAGGGGGAGGAATGGTTGGGGGCGGGCTAAGAAAAAGGTTATTAGGTGCGGGGGGGAGAGAGCTGATGTCATGCGGCGCGAGGAGGGCATTTCTGTGTGGATGTGGTGCGTGCGCCAAATGTCTCTTCTCGCAAGGCTTGTTATTTGACAGAATGACCCGTATTCCAGAACACGACATCCCCACAGAAATTATTAATCTGAATATATATATATTAAAAAATATCTGTGCCTTGGCTGTTTTTTCTTTTGAGAACCCTTTGAGCATCCTAGATCCAGTCACAAAACGCACACCTCGCAGTTCTGGCATGTCCTTTTGGAACGGGGGTGGCGGTGCGGGCGTGATTTTGATCTGACAGGTTTAGGTCACCTCCAGAGAGAAGGGAAGGATGAAGTGAAAGGAAATGTGGGGACCTGATGACTCATGTGAGGCAAACGTCCCTGATAGCTGGACGAAGGCAGATTTAATAAAGGGTGGTGGTCAGCCTTCGGGCATATTCAGCCAACAAGGTGGCCAGGGAGGTGGGAGGGCGAGGGGAGAGAGAGAGAAGGAGAAGAAGGGGGCGGGGAGGAGGATGGAACAAACTGTTGTGTTGTTAAAAAAAAAAACACCAGCTACAGGAAACGCATCAATCTGACTCACAGGGTGAAGCTACAGCAAGAGGCGGGGGGACAGTACAGCTCAAATGTGTCATTTACGTACATGCATGCTACGGCTTAAAGGGATGCGAGAGGGGCTTGGAGTGGTGGCTTTTTTTTTTTTTAGAGGAGGGGCCTGTGGCGCTCCCAGCGTGTACTGCTCTGTCTCAACGATCTATTAATAAATATGTACCAGCCTGGGTTCATTTATTTAAATATTTATTTGTTGAGCCAGCGTGGGTGGTGTATCATGATGCTCCCTACCATCACGTGTGTGTGTGTGTGTGTGTGTGTGTGTGCGCGAGAGAGAGAGAGAGAGGGGGGGGTGATGTAGTGCTCTTCCTTCAGAATACCTTGTTGCGCGCCATCATCTTCCCAAGCATATGTGTTCCACAATAGCTGTATCATATTGAGGGTGAAGGCGGGTGTGGGTGGTGCTATCGCAACCCTTCACGGAGCTCATTCTGATGTTACAAGCTTTTGGCTCTGTAGTTGCCATTAAAATGCACAAGTAGCATCCTCAAGTATCACAAGAGTCGGAAAGAGGGTTTATTACTCCCTGAATACCAGGGTCTGGAATCAGTTTTCCCCTTCCCCAAGTGACACGGAGATCCAGCGTTTACATTGAATGACATTAACACTGATGATGGCCCGAGGCCAGAAGTCACGCAGCAACCTTAGCTGTCAGTGAAGCCAGCACTTGTTTCTTTCCCTCCCCGCCTCCCCTTCCAAATTCTCCCCCCCCCTTTTTTTTTCTATCTGTTTCTGTCTGTCTCTGAGGTGTAGGTGCTAATTTCAGTGCAGCTCACGTGGGTCTGGGCGCCCTGAGCTTCATGCACGAGCTGGGGGCGGGCTCACCAGCCCCCAATCTAGGGCAGTTTGTTCAACTGCAGTAAAGGGAGCTCGATGTTCCAGCAGCGAAGGGATTTCTGAGAACTGGGACTGTGTCCTCAGATGAACTCCACTCCTTCTCCTCCTCCTCCCTTCTGCTGCCTGCAGAACAGCTTTAAAAGGGCGATGTCTGTACTTTTGCCTGAACAGCGTGTGGCTTCCGTGCACGTACATCTGCAGCCTGCAGTGCAGTCTGTTAGTAGGGCCCCACCAATATTCGCTCTGCATAGAATGAGAATGTTGCTGAACTTCTGTAAACAGTACTGTGAGGGACTCAGGGAGCACTGGGAAGGCTAAACTTGCATGTGAGAACTTATAAAGGTAGCCATTTTCCTATTCTGGCAAACAGCAGAGTGCTTGTTTGCCTTTCTAATGAGATTTCTCACAAAGTGGAAGAAAATACCTTCAGATTCAAAAGCACTCAAATGGCATTTATTACTTCTTCAGATTTCATCTGCTTGCTAAAACGCTGTTACATATTGACAGGAATACTAGAAACGACTAGGGCAATTCTAAAGAAACAATCCTGCTTCCTTTGAATCCTGCTTTGCCTAGTGGAGGACATCAACATCAATTCCTTCTTTGTCTCTCACATTCTTCTGTACTTGCCCACCCACCCAACTCTTGGAATGTTATTCCAATAATTATGCACAGGCCTCACCCACTTGTTATTTATTTCCTTCCTAAAGACATAGCAGTCAGACCATCTTGGGGGAAAGTTGGATGAGTAACTAGGTTTCAGCCTCTTTTAGGCATTTCGTGATACATCTGTATGAGAAAACATACGAGTTGGGACCTGTAAGAAACTTGCAGGAGTGGCTACCCCACTCCCCCACCTCTGTTTCTTCCCCTCTCCCCCTACTACTCTCACACTCTTTCTCCTTCCTGCCACATCTTTTCTTACTCTGTCTCTCTCTCTTCCCTCCATGCCTGTCACTTCCTTTCTGCCCCACCCCATCACTCTTTCTACCCCGTCACTCTCCTGGCCTCCCACCTATTCCCCCCCCACAGCAGCTGTGGCAGCAGCTGGTCTCCAGGAATCACTACAGATTGCCCAAATACAGAGATCAGTCCCTCTTAGGGTTGCCAGCTCCATGTTGGGAAATTCATGGAGATTTCGGGGTGGAGCCTTGGAAGGATGAGGTTTGAGCTTGGAAGTGACCTCAGTGGGTTATGATACCGTAAACTCCGCCCTTCAAAGCAGCCATTTCCTCCGGGGGAACTGATCACTGTCATCGGGAGATTAGTTGTAATTCCAGGAGATCCTCAGCCCTCACCTGGAGGTTGGCAACATTAGTTCCCATGGAGGAAATGACCGCTTTGGAGGGTGGAGTCTATGGCATTAGATCTGTCTGAAGTCCCTCCTCACCTCAATCCCCACCATCCCCAGGCTCTACTGCTCAAATAGTCAGGAATTTCCCAACCTGGAGTTGGCATCCCTACCCCTTCCCACCCTGTAGCCAATTTACCTTTATCTGCCCCTCTGTCTTCAGCTTTCTGTCTCCTTTTCCCCAGCAGCTTCTACTGAGGAAAATTATTGTCTTTCTCCACAGTAGGGAATAAAGCAGTTGACATTATTCTCTCCTCCTTTTATCCACACAACAACCCTGTAAGGTAGGTTAGCCTGAAAGGATGTGACCAGGCCCGTAGCTACAGTGGGACAGCTAGGCCCTCTGACTTACTGGCAAGGCCCCACAACTTCCCATCCAGCCCAGGGCCCCTGAGTTGCAGCAGGTGTGGGGAAAGAGTCAGGTATTCCTTTAATTCAATTAGCCAGTGCCGCCTAAGAAATTTAAATGCCCCCTAACTTAAAAAATCCTGGCTACAGGCCTGGATGTGACTGGTCCAAAATCACCCAATGAGCTTCTACAGCAAGGTAAAGGTAAAGGTTCCCTTGCTCGAAAGGCGCACGGAACGCTGTTACCTTCCCACCGAAGTGGTACCTATTTATCTACTTGTAATTTCTTGCTTTCGAACTGCTAGGTTGGCAGGAGCTGGAACTAGAGACGGGAGCTCACTCCGTCATGCAGCACTCTCGGGTCTCGAACTGCTGAACTACTGACCTTCCACAGCCTGCAGTTCAGCGTCCTAACCACTTGAGCTACTGCAGCTCCACTCTACAGCAAGATGGGGATCTAAACCTGGGTCTCACAAACCCTACTCTGAAGCTCTGACCATTATATTACACTGACTTTCATAGGGTGGCTGCTGTTGAACAGTAGCAAGCAGCCAGGCCTAGTTGAATCATGCAGGTCAGATGGTATCAAGTCACCCAGAGGGTGCTGCTAGGCCTAGGTTTGCCAGCCTCCAGGTAGGACCTAGAGATCCTCCAGAATGACAACTGAACTCCAGACAACAGAAAAAATGGCTGGATTCTGTGGCATTATATCTAGCTGCGGCCTTTCCCCTTCCAAACTCCACACTCCTCAGACCTCACCAAAGAATCTCCAGGAATTTCCCAACCTGGAGCGGGCAATCCTAGTCCCAGGCCTGTTCCCAAACCCCCTGCTACTTAGCCATTCACACTGCAGGAGGAATCCTCCCCAATCCAAGCTCCAGTTCTGCTTTGTGCTTCCTGCTTTCTCTCTCTCTTTCTCTCTCTGTCTATTAGCCAGTCTATTTCTCACTGTCGATGAGGCAGGGCCTGAAGTAGATCCCTGCGGCAGCCATTTCAAAAGGTATTGGGGGGAATTCAACCCTCCCCTTGTTCTTTTTTAACTTTTTGGATTTTTCTTTAGATCCACGGTGTCCCCTGAGTCTGTAGAAAAACCTGTCGGGGGGAGAGTGTGCCCCTATCTGCAGAAATAAGTATCCACACGCAGAGGAGACTGTTGAGAATTAGATATATAGATATTTAATGTGTGTTAGGGAGATTTACTAAAGTTACTGTGGACCGTTTGACAGAATATTGTTGAACATGGACCCAGAGATTCCAAATCCCACATAGCAACTGGCTGAGGTTACGCCATGCCCTCTCAATTTCAGGTTTCTGTTTGTAAAATAGGAATATCAGGGTAGCTACTTTACAAATCACAAGGGTAATGTGAAGACTGTAAAGCATTTTGCTCAGTAAAGTATGTACAAATATGAGAAAACAATCCAGTCAAAGTTAAGCACTTTTGCTATTATTTGATAACATGCATATTTTTTCTAAGGAGCTGCGGTGGCTCAAGTGGTTAAGACACTAAACTGCAGGCTGTGGAAGGTCAGTAGTTCAGCAGTTCAAGATCCGAGAGTGCCGCATGACGGGGTGAGCTCCTGTCTCTAGTTCCAGCTCCTGCCAACCTAGCAGTTCGAAAGCAAGAAATTGCAAGTAGATAAATAAGTACCACTTCGGTGGGAAGGTAACAGCGTTCTGTGCACCTTGGTGTTTAGTCATGCCGGCCACATGACCACGGAAACGTCTTCGGACAGCACTGGCTCTTCGGCTTTGAAACGGAGATGAGCACCGCAACCCTAGAGTCGGATTTGACTGGCTTTCAAGCAAGGGAACCTTTTATATTTTTTCTATTAAATCAAATAGGACTATTTTATCTATAATTTTATACCCCCACTATTTTCTCCAGTGGGAACCCACAGTGGCTTACAACATTTTATCCTCCTTCATTTTATCCCTACAATAGCCTTGTGAGGTAGGTTAGGCTGAGAGAGAGGTGACTGGCCCAAGGTCACTCAGCAAGTTTCCAGGATAGAGTGAAAATTTGAAACTGGATCCAGGGCCAGCCTGTTCACTAAGCAGCTCTAGGGCATGAGTGGTGGAGAGGTGTCAACAAGCCCACTTCTCACCTGCAAAGGCAGGGTCTGCTGTGGCAAGCAGTCGCTCTGAGAGTTGTCCCTGGCCCCAGTGGGTGGCTGAGGGGAGCCTCTTCTTTCCCCCTCTTTATGACTGGCCCAGCCCCCTTCTTCCTTCACCCCCTCGCCACCATACCTTGCCTCAACAGGGGGTGAAGAAGATGGGCAGTGGCTTCCTGTCAACCCTCTCTGCTATGTCTTGGTGTGAGGGGGACACAAAGGGTGCATGTTGGTGCCCCACACCTTGCTGCATGGTGCCTCCATGGTGCCCCACACCTTGCTGCAGTCCTTGGGCAGGCCCTGATTGGGTCTCCAGATGCTAGTCTGACATTTTAACCACTACACCATGCCGGTTCTCAAAGTACTTCAAAGTACTTATTGGCTGGATTGTGCCCATTGTTGCATTTTTAACATTAATTAGTTACAGCCTTAAAAGACTGCCGATTCATTAAAATGGCCAACAGAAAAAAACTGTGTTGAAGTTTAAATGAGATATTGTCTTTCACACACGAACACCAAGACTGTGAGTGCTAATTAGCAAAAACTGGAAGGCCAGGTCATGGTACAATGCGAGGACAATGTACCTACAACTCAGGAGATGTATTGTCACAAACGTAGTGCAAAAATGAGCTGGTGCACAACAACCAAAAGGATTCTTTGTGAAACTGGATGAGGAGATGTCAATGATGTAAAAGGCCTGCGTGAACGAGACTGGATGATGTTTGTAATCTTTTCAAATGCTTGTGCTTCTGTACCATTTTATAACTTGGCATTTTGCAAAATAGATCCTAACATGGGAACAGACTTGAACATGAATTGAGACCTGAATAAAGACTGAAGAATCTTTCTTGATGTGTGCAGTATTGATCCAAGTGTGGCTACTTCAACACATATTTACAAAATCATGGACTGGTGACTCACACAAGTGACTCACTCAAGTGAAGCTCATTTGATGATCATTTATTTCAGATATATTGCAAACAAAGTAATGTGGGACTGCTACTGGCATATATGAATTTATGCTAAAGAACTAAGAAAATCTTATCTTTGGAAAGCACACTGGAATGTAATCTGATTGTCATATTCAGGATCAGAAAGGAATATGAGATTGACTGATGACCTTAGTAAGTGGGAAAGGATCTTAGAGGAAAAAGTGAGGCCATCTTCAGTGTACCATGGATCACTACCCCCTCAAGTGATACAACCTATTGGGGTTTTGAACTGTAGTATCCCAGCATCCTCCCTTGCTAATAACCAGCCCAATACAGTAGTTCTCTGAGCCAGTTTTGTGACCTGAAATGGTATGTATGTGACTATGAATGATTGTTTCAGAAAAATTTCCCATAACTACCCAGAGCCAACACTAAATCCACAGTTCACTAAGTTTACAGTTTTTATATGCCACAATAATTATTAGAGAAAGCCTCTATGTTGAGTTGACTTAGTGATGTGTGAAAATATCTTCAGTAGACAATAGACAGCCCTGATCTAGATGGTCCGGGGCAGCTAGCTTGATCTCAAAAGCTAAGCAGGGGTTGGCCCTCATAAGTACTTGGATGGGAGACCATAAAGAAAATCTAGGGTTGCTATGTAGAAGCAGGCAATGGCAAATCACCTCTCTTCTGTCTCTCACCTTGAAAACCTTATGGGCTTGCCATAAATCAGCTGTGGCTGGACAGCACTTTCTACCACCATACAGTAGAAAATCATAGGAGGGCAGCCCAATTATTTAGGAGGTTTTTATTTTTTAATGTTTGCTGTTTCCTACCAGTAGTAAGTGTGCTAACTGAACTAGTTCTGTATTATATTTTAAAACAGATTATATGTATTATGAATTCTCTGTGTTATTAACAGTGCAGTCCTAAACACTTGGGGTCAATGGGATTAAGTGGATGTTAACTCTCACTAAAATTGCTGGGCAAGGCACCTACCATCTTGATATTTAACCACTACTGAAAGCATTTGGAACTCTGGTTCTTTCATCTCATCTGAATCCTCCCAAATTTAACCTAATTTCTGCCAAACTGGTGGTTCTTAGAAAACATTAAAAACAGAAAGCTTCTTTCTTTTCTGATTAATAATAAATACAGTACAGAACATACATGCAATTATAGCTAAATAATTTAAACATCATGCAAGGGAAAAAAATCTCCAAGCCTCAAAGAAACACAGAACTTGTTACCTAAAATCTTCTTAAGCATTTGAATTTGAAATCTTGCTGCCAAAGTAATAAAGATTTGTGACTGGTGCTGAAGATACAGACCATACATTTACCCCCATATCCGAAAGACAGGGAAGTCTACTGTGATCATGCTAGTCTGACATCCTGTTTGGCATAGTTCAAATAGTAATACTAATTCTGTAAGATTTCTGAACACATGCACAGCATAGTCTTCATATTTCATTATTATTCAATCTTTGGTATGGAAGAAATTTTAACCTAATATTAATTTTATCCCATGATTTATGAAATAAACCAAGAGCCTGTCATAGAATTAAACATATTTTTAGACTAAAATCCCACAAGAGAACTGAGTAAATTCTCTGTTTCAGTGAATTTTTCCCATCTTAACATGAAAAGCCTGAAGTAGATTTCCCAGGAAAAAGCAGGCAAAGAACATTGCTCCTTGCATCTTACATGGAAAGATCCATGAATTTCTTCCATTCCTGGTCTCCATGGCAAAAGGTTAAAAGAAAGGAGATGAAGGCTTGCATTACACATCATTTTGCTTTCCTTTCTCTCTGAATCCAGACATACCTAGCTGAAAAAGAGACTAGAAAGCCTGACCTACAGTTCCACTCAGCTGTGGACTCACTGGACACATCAGTGTATTCTGACCTCCAAAGTTCCATCTGTAGCATGAAAACAACAGTTGTTATGAAGATAAATAGGGAACAGGAATACAACCACTACAAGGTTCATCTATAAATCTAAATGAACGGGAGAAACTGTTTTAATTCTGCCCTGATTCACATGTATCTGGATCTTGCTTATTCCATAACAAAAACGAATGGTGATTCTTACACTTTCCCTTGTGCTTACCCCACAATGGTTTCTCTCTCTCTATTTAAGAATGGCTCACTGGTTCTGACCTGAATCCAAATCCATTCTTCATTCATTGTCTGAGGTCACTATGTTCCTCTTTTACGTCCTTCTATTGGAGGCAGCTTAAGATACTGGTTTCTTCTTCCTGGGCAGAGGGACAAGACGCCATCTCAAACTCTTTTCAGCTTCATGACCTTGACCCTGACTTGAATGGGGTAGGTTCTCTTGAGCAAAAGCTGCCAGTTGTGGTCAGTGTCTGCTCCATATGATTGTCCCACAATGTGAACACCTGTCCATTAGTTGACTGACAGTGCAATCCTGTGCAGAGTTACTCCGTTCTAAACTCACTGATTTCAATGGGCTCAGATCCCACTGTGATTCTACAAATAAACATCAAATTAGATTTGACCTCTTTTTGGTGGGGGGAGATCCCACTTCTTTGTGTAAATATTCAGGCTGCTGAGTTTTCTAATATTTATATCTGAACTGATTTTAAGTTGTCTCTCTATAATTAAGAGTTGTCTTGTTTGATCATTTAAATATTTGGATTGCTTTAAAGAGAGCAATAAAGCACATCAGAAATACTTTTAAAATGCAATAATTCATTTTGTGCTGTGTAAAGGTAAAGGTCCCCTTGCTCGAAAGCCAGTCGAATCCGACTCTGGGGTTGCGGTGCTCATCTCCGTTTCAAAGCCGAAGAGCCAGCGCTGTCCGAAGACATTTCCGTGGTCATGTGGCCGGCATGACTAAACACCAAGGCGCACGGAATGCTGTTACCTTCCCACCGAAGTGGTACCTATTTATCTACTTGCAATTTCTTGCTTTCGAACTGCTAGGTTGGCAGGAGCTGGGGCCAGACATGGGAGCTCATTCCATCATACGGCACTAGGGTCTCGAACTGCTGAACTACAGACCTTCTAGTCTGCAGCTCAGTGTCTTAACCTCTGAGCTAATCAGGAACCCATCTCCCATCTTTTTTATAAACCTGGGAACCTATTCAACCTGCCCTGGCAGAACCATTAGTGGTCATCAAACCCATTCAACCAGCTCCAGTACAGCCACTCATCACCTGGCTAATCCTATCAATGCTATTGTAAATCCATACTCTCCCCCTCTGGAATCTCATTGGTCACACCTAGGTCTTGCCCCTTCTGATGCCACATCCCCAAGGAGCCCTCATTGATCCAGGTAATCTTTTGTCCTCAAGACCGCCTATTTGTCTGCATTGTATTCCAATGTCTATATCCATCCACACACATGGCCATCAAGGTGTACACTCAGGACAGCACCTATACTTTGAGTACACCCGCAGAGTCTCTTCTTTGGGCCTTTCCATAGAGCATAACCTTGGCCGTTGACACTATTCTCTTCAAGGACCTCTGCACATCTGGACAGGTAGTATCACCCCATAACTGACCCCTCTATTCACTATCAGTCACTCCTACTTTCTTAGTTCTGTATTGCTTGCTCTTTTTGAATGTTTAGTGTGCTTGTAATTAGCATAATTCTTTAATAAAAAGGATTTAATTTACTCTTCAGATCTGGAGTTTTCCTACTGTACTGGATCTTGGTATAAACTGGTGTGTGGTCCCTGATACCCCTCTGGCCTCCCTTCCTAATTTCCCCAAACAACAAGGCAGGCCATTGGCGGTAACACTGTATATTATTTTGAGTTTGTTGTGCAGCTCCCTGAGCCCTGTTGGGGAATGGGTGGTATAAAAGCGGAATGGAAGGAAGGAAGGAAGGAAGGAAGGAAGGAAGGAAGGAAGGAAGGAAGGAAGATGGGAGGTATATTGACATAACAGTGCGTATGAATAAGGGATGTGCTTTTGGCCTTATGTAATGTTCCCAGAGAAACCAGTGGTATGTTATTCCAAATATATATATTTCAGGCACTGTTCTTCCAGCTATTTATTCTGTGGCAATTCATTGTCAGAAACAGAACTACTTTAAGGGGTTTAATAGTTGGAATCAAGCTTTTTCTAGATGTAGTTATAGTGTCACAAGTATTAGATTATAAGCAGGGGACCCACAAAGACTTGCAGGGATCATACCATTTAACCTTCTCTCACTATTTCTCTTTCCCGTCCCCATAGTACCTCCCCTTTTCCTGCTTCCTCCTCTCCTTCCCATCAACTAGCCAACATACCTTTATCTGCCTTCCTTTCTTTAGCTTTCCTTCCCTCCTCCTGGCAGCCTCTTACAAGAAAAACTCTGACCAAGTTGTGTGGTGCTGGCTGAACTGGGCCCATCAGCCTGGTGGGGAACCTGCAAGGACTTGCAGGGGCACCTCACTTTCCCATGTATCCCCTCCCCACACTATTTCCTCTTTCTGTCTTCCCAGCAATCCTCATATCCTCACATTCCCCCACTTCCTCCTCACCTCCCAGCCTTTAGATCCCTTTTTGAGAGGAAAGTGTGGTATGTTTACTCAATAAATTAAATACTCTGCTTCTTGTTCCTGTGTTGACAGAAGGTTAGTCAGTAGCCCCCAGAATTCTCCCCACCCACAAGCTTGCCATGCCTCCTCACTTCTGGCTGTCCAGAAATTTGCTAAGCTACATGATTCCCAAGAGAATTTGGGGGCTTCTTTTGCTGACTTCTTGGGGATTAAATCTGCACCACTACTATTTAATCAGACAGTTCCTGATTACTGATTCTTGGTTGTATGTTCTTGCATGCTTTTCAGCTACTGCAGTTTTACATCTAATATAGATTGTTTCCATTTTTCTGCTTCCTTTTCAATATGATAGCTGCTGCTGTTTTAAATTTGTTACTTATATATATTAAAATGTAATAAAATGTATTAAATTTGTATTTCATAAGCCATCTTGAATGTCATTTTCATAGTAGCAAAGCATTATACAAATTTCTTCAATAAAAATACAAAGAAAGTAATTAATCCTCATTAAGTGACCTTGGATATCACTTCCAATCTGGTTTATTTTGCAAAATCTGCAATATTCTTAACCTCCCTGTTGACATAAGGGCCCTGACAACCCCCCAAATCCATCTTAACTCCTCTGCCTACCTGCTGAATCATATTTTAAATTGAGCTTATACACTAATTTTTCTCAGCACACGAAAAATATACTGTAATTCCAAACAAGAAGCCGTGTTAGTCTGTTGCAGCACAAGAAAAGTTCAGTGGCAGCTGAAAGACTAACTGGGCTGGAATAAATTGTTAGGTCTTTTTAAGGTTCTACTGGAGTACTAGTTTATTTCTGTAGTTCACTGAGATGTCCCAGAGTCCAATCCTGAGCATTGTAAAACAAAAATAGGCAAGACCGTGACTTAATCAAAGATCGAGGAAACACACAACCTAATTTAACAGGGAAAGTACGATCTAAAATTCTACAGGCATCGAGTTTACGGGTATTACTGCAGTTGCATAATCACCTTTCACTACTACCACCACCATTCCCAGTTCCCAAAGTTTACATTTTACTCCCAGAAACATTCCATTCCACCTCGTCTTCTTAGCTCTCTAGGTTTACAAGTGAGAACTGCTCGGAATGTATTTTTGATTGGCGGAGCCAAAGTTAGTGACATCAGCCAAATCACTTTCCATTGGCTGACTGGTTGCTGGGACTATAAGGGATTCTAGTGAAGTAGTTAACCCGATCTCTGCCAATCGACAAACTTGTAGTCCTGGCGAGCAGAGAGCGAGAGAGGTCGCCCAGGAGGGTCAGCAAGTGAGCGGGAGTGCGGTGAAAAGGCCCTTGGCACGCTGAGGAGTTGCGCCGCAGCCCTCATAAGCCAGCTAAACGCGAACTCCTCCCGATTCCTCGGTACTTCCCAAGATAGGGCGCCGCCGGCATGCCTTCTTCAGCCTGCTCGAATTGCCCTTTTAAATAGGGGCGGCGAGACTCCAAGAGTAGCACGAGGCATTGGGAGGGAACAGTAGGATTGGCCAAGCCTTTGGTTTATAGACACACCTCTCATGCAAAAAAAGGCCCTTCTGAGTGGAAGGGGGGGAAGGTAAACAGAGTTGAATCACTCCCCCGGCTGACCAATTGGTGGTGTTGGGGTGGGGGGCTCGCTGGAACCTTTGCGTGATGGGCTTCTGCGAAATTGGTCCTGAGCAAGACGGTGCCGGAAGAGAGAGGAGCTGTAGGCGCGGGGGGAGTGAGTCAAGCAGTGGGAAAAAGTATCTCCTCGAGCTCGGGCTGAGGTTTCCACGCCGCCTTTCCTCATGAGCGGCTGAAGGCGCCGGGAATCCTAAGGAAGGACCCCGAGAGAAGAGGGCGGGAGAGCGACCGGGGGTGCGCGATCGACTTGAGTTCCTCCTGTGCTTTTTTTTTTCCCCCTGTGGGGTGGGGGAAGAAGAGGGAAAACACCCCTTGGTGCTACTTGAATTACTTGAAGTCACCACTTGTGACACTGTTTTCTGGAGAGAGCCTGATATTCCCAACCCTCCGGCGTGCTCGGGAGCGCATGAGAAGCTGGAGTTTGCCGGCGTCTGGGGGGCAGGGGGTGCGAGGAAACGGCGCGGACTGAGGTCAAAAGGTAGGCTGGGCGCATTTCTCCCTCTCGGGGGAGGGTCACGGATGGTCGCGGTTATGTAAAAAGCTCAGCAGCCGAAGTGGATCCCCTGCCTGGCTTGCGAAGGTACCCCACCCCGCCTCCACCCGTGCTCT
Organism: Gekko gecko; assembly: GCA_029375565.1. Lineage (NCBI taxonomy): Eukaryota > Metazoa > Chordata > Lepidosauria > Squamata > Gekkonidae > Gekko > Gekko gecko. The sequence goes on from JAPDNY010000007.1 coordinate 119,797,794, forward strand.
GCAGCCTGAAGGCAAGACAACAAGCAGCCTGCTGATTGCAACACCCCCACCTACCCACCCCCCTCCAAGAGGGAGAGGGCGACGCCAGGCAGGCAGCGAGCAAGTTTTCGCAATTGAGCTCTCCTCCCTCTTTTGGTGGGAAGGGTGGCTGATCATCGCCTGCAGGATGTCGGCAGTGGCTTACATGGACTTCGTGGCTGCCCAGTGCCTGGTGTCCATCTCCAACCGCTCCGTGGCACAGCAAGACGTGACCCGGGAAGCAGAGCTCCTGAAGATGCCCGAGGAAGAAGAGGAGGAAGCGGCCGGAGTCGTGACCAAGGAAATGAACGACCCCAGGGACGCCTGGAAGGATTATTGCACTTTGGTGACCATTGCCAAAAGCTTGTTGGACCTGAACAAATACAGACCCCTCCCCACCCCATCCATCTGCAGTGACAGTGTGGAAAGCCCCGATGAGGATGCGGGATCAGACAGCGACGTGACCACTGAATCTGGGTCGAGCCCTTCCCACAGCCCGGCGGAGGGGCAGGAAGCTGGCAGCGTGCCCGACCCCCTCTCCCTCCTGCACAGCGGAGTGCCTGCCAAGGGGAAACTGGCCACTGAAAAAAGACATAAGTGCCCCTACAGTGGATGTGGCAAAGTCTATGGCAAATCGTCCCATCTTAAAGCCCATTACAGAGTGCATACAGGTTAGCTGTGGTCTCTCTCTTTCCTAGGGGTGGGGGCGGGGAGGGTGCCTTCCGGGGGCTCACGCGACGGGCAGACGGTGACCGGGCAGCTTTGCCTGCCAGAGAGCAAAACCTGTTTACAGCAATGCCTCCAGTGGCTCACAGGCAAACGGCGTTCGGTGAGTCGGCTGTTCTAGGGGTTTTCCCCCCTCCCTCAAACCGGGTTGCCCTGGCTTGAACCCTTCTGAAAGATGCTGTAGTTATTTTAGCCCTTCTTGCCTCCTGTAGTCAGCATCTATAGCCAAGGCCTTTCCTTCGCACTTCTAAGCAGTCATTAGAACAGGCTGGCTACATTTGGGCACAGGATGTTAATGTAAATGGCATGTCAAGAGTGTGACTGGATAGGAAAGCAAAGGGTGTTTCACTGGCTTGTCATTGCTGCTGAATCCTGTTTTCTTCTCATGCATCTGTATATTACTGAGGTGTGCTTACACTGAGGAGATCAGACCAGTAGAGGAGCTGTTTAGTCCAAAAATGCTTCTTTCAGCTGGAAGAAACTGAAGGGAGAAACCTGTGTGGATGCTTAAGGTTGTGGATGCTTAAGGGTGTGCATAACTTAGAACCATTTAGAGGTTGCCATCTTCTGAGTTTGGTTTCATGATTGCTCTTTTTTTTCCTTACCAGGGCAGCCCAAAGCTCTCCCAACAACCTTTATAGACTGTTGGCTTGCATTATATTTCAGTAAAGCAGTGGGTAAAAAACTTAACTAGGCCTCTTTCAGCTTCTTCCTAAAGTAGTATTTCAGAGCAGTATTTGGGTTAGCCTCAATGGCAGATCTTGGTTCCATAAATGTTACTGGGCGTGGCCACATCTTGGCAGTCATGGACTAATGACGTGTTTTCCGAATTCTTGTGAAGAAACACGTGGGCGCTTGTAACGCCCAAAGGCACTGGAATAATGTAAATTATCTAGTAACTAGTGTAAATTAATTGGGGAACAAAAACGGTTAGGGAATGCAAGATGTGGTGAAATCCCTGCCTTTGGGAAATTTCCTATTTATTTATGTTGAACATTCACAATACAGTACTGTACTTGTAAGTGGCTAATATGAAAAACCAAGCACCTTCCCTTTTGGGGACAGTTTATTTTAATTTTATCGTTGATAATACGGTGACAAGCTTTATTCTTCTCATTTGTGTTGTGATACCTTGCCCAGCGACCTTAGCCTTTAGGTTTTGGAAGCAAGTGTTGAGTGTGTCTTCAGTAACCTAATGCTTCTGTCTAAGGGAATGCTTGTTGTTGATTCCTAGTTTAAAACTCAACCATTTGTGAAAGGTCACATGCACTGCTACTGGGCATGTCTGGGACTTCACTGCAGTCATTGGAGATGCATCCTTAGAATTTGGTGAATATGTTTAAAGATGAAAGATTACTAGTGCCTGTTGAAGGAGTGCTTTTGTGGAAGACTCAATGACTTAATGACTTCTACATTTTCCAACAAAGTGTATTGCAGCTTTATGAGGAAAGCTGCTTAATTTTATGGTATGATACTAGATGTACTTTGCTACTTCAATGTGACCTTTTGATGATTAATGTGATGGTTATATATTGCTGGAGTGAAGGCAGTGTGGTATAGCCTGATCTTGTGAGATCTCTGAAGCTAAGAAGGGTCGGTACTTGGATGGGAGACCACCAAGGAAGGCTCTGCAGTGGAAGGCAGTGGCAAACCACCTCTACTTGTCACTTGTTTTGACAGCTCCTTACTGAAGGATGTACTTTCGTATGTACCTATTGAAGGTCATGTACTAAGAAAGCATATGCCTATGTTTTCCTTGGTCTTTTCTTGGCCCCATAATGATAAGCAACATGGGATGAATGTTGTGTTTAGCTGGTACTTTCCTTTGCAATCTTTGTAAAGAAACAATTCAACCATAGTATGGTTGTAATACTCCTTCTCTAGAGGTGGACTATTTAGGGTAGACCTGATGCGACGAGGATTTTCTGTACCATCTCAGTTCACTCCATGTGGTAAATGGAAAACTTTCCTTTTCTGCCAATATGGATTTTTCCAGAATTGCTACGTTTACTTTATTTGGACAGCTGAATTACTATCCAGAATCCTATTTTTCCATAAAGCAGGATGTTCCACGCCCTGACCTACCCCTTGTGTGTTAGGTAGAGCCATTTGGCAAAAAGCTGCATAGTAATATAAAATATGTCTGCCCTAGTGAATCAAATTCTTACAGATTATTGTCATGATTTGGGTTGCACACTTTTTATTGAAAAAAATGCTGTGTGACACATACCTATTTGCATAGTTCTCTTTAAGCTCTGCATATGTAAGCTGGAGTCTTAGGACAAGGGCCAGGCAAAGGAGAAACTGATGCTCAGTATTAGCTTTTCTTTTCTGGACAATGTTTTCTTTCCTTTTGATTAAGCTGAAAGAGGAAGAGGCCTTCACACGGGGAACCAACACAAGAAGGGTACTCCTGCAAGAAAAAATAAATAAATAAATAAATAAATAAATAAATATGCATTAAATGACATCTTTCTGGCCAGGAGGGTGTGGCAAAGAGCGGATTTGGGTTGAACTCCCCCTGAAGTGCCTTTCCCAGTGGCTTAGTTCTGGCTACCATGGGAGGAGGCGTAGGAGTGAGTCCCACTACTGCTCTTCTGCTCACAGTGCTGGCATCATATGTAGTGCAGGAGGGAAAATGAACCGGAAAAGAGGTGTTGTAAGTCACTCAGCAGTGATTCCTGTAGTTAAAATACAGAGCAAGGAAGGAAAGGCGTATGAAAGTTATAGCCAGCTTCCTTACTGTGTTAGAAGTACTGGACAGAGAGGTTCATTGCTGAGAATGTCACATTGGCATTCCTTCCATAAAAAATGAACCAATAATGTTTATGTGCATCAGAGTTGACTTCTTTTTGTTAATAAATATAGAATATGGATAGCAGTTATGGAGAAAACTTGGGGAAATGATGGATATAAATGTACTTTTATCAAACAAAAATTTTACACTAATGTCATCAACTTAAATGGATTGAAGTTTTGTTCAGTAGTGTAACCTTTAAAAAACGGAAAGGAAGCAATTCAGTTAGTCTGAATATGTGCTTACTATGAAGCACTCCTCCTTTTGTGTCATTCATTTATATTCTACAGACGACTGTTCATTGAGGCCTTATGTAAGGGAAATAATTGACCTACCATGTTTGTGTATAAGCTCACTTGCATTCTATTTCAAATGCTTTGAGGATACAGGCTCTTTCCATCAAGAAGCTTATTCAGTGAAGTATCACCTTAGCAACTTCATATCTTTTACTAGCTGGAAGAATATTCTGGGTAGAAGTTAACACAAACTATCTTTTCTGTTCTGTTTTGAAATCCATTCAAGCAGCTTTGTTATTTAATTAGAGCTTCTAATGATTAAATATTTCCAAAACCAGATACAACACTGTACCCTTGACTGATTAATCCCAATGTATTTTTGTGTCAACCACATTGCCACTGTAGTAAAAACATAACAGAGTGGTATGCATAAGAAAACCAAGGACTTCTGTTCAAAACTTTATTCTGTAAATCAAGATGTATGATAGCTGTCACTTGAGATCTGTGTCCTCAGCAAATAATATGCTTGAACTTTGCAATAGTGTTAATGTTGCTTGCCAGATTTAAAACCCATGGATCCCATTCCATACACTATGCATTCCACAGCTACACTGTGGTATTTCCTGAGTAAACCTCCTCCATAAGATATGGGAGCTGTCTTTGATTTTTTTTTCATTCTTAAAAAAAAAATCTTCCTTTCATATCTCCAGGCTTTAAGGCACACATAGTAGGTTGCTTTTTAGTGTGGATGCTTTTTTGTATTTTTTTTCAAGGCAGTCCTTCATATTCTCCATGTACCCTTAGCTACCCCCTTAGCTTCAAATTCATTCTGACGAAGAATTCCTGTCAAGGCACCCATTCATTCTCTGTTCTAGTGACACGTTCTTTTCAGTGAGCTTTGATTAATTGAAATGGTATAAGACTGCAGATGCATGGGCAGCTTGATATTCCTAAAGAGCTGGTGCCTGGAGATGTAATGGCCAAGCCCTCTCCAGTAACCAGGCCTGTTGCTCTGATGAAATGTTCCTTCTCCGACAGAGAAGATGGTGCAGTGTCCTGTCCTATCTTAGTAGGGAAAGGTTCGTTGGGTTTGTAAGGGAGCCATCCTTTGTCCGGAACTGTGGAGGCTCTGGCCTTATCCCAGTAATGCTGCTGAAAATTAGGCTAAAAATCTTTGTCAGTTAGGGTTGCCAACCTCCAGGTGGTGGCTGGAGAATTGATCTCCAGGCAGGAGAAATCAGTTCACCTGGAGAAAATGGCCACTTTGGAAGGTGGACTCTATGGCATTGTACCCCACTGAAGTCCCTTCCCTCCTCAGGCGCCACCCCCAAAACCTACAGGTATTTCCCAACCCCAGAGCTTGCAACACTAGTCAGTAGAAATTGGGAGGGGGGTTGTAGCACAAAAGTTTGTCATTCTGTAAACTTGAGGTAAGAAGTCCAGTAGGATCAAGCTTTTTTCTCAGTTCACAGATCAGACGTCAGCATCTGGCTAGCTACAAGCAAGAAGATTGGTTTTTCTATACAAAAGAGAAAGTAATAGTATATATGATCGTACTGCTGTATGGCTCAAGGTATCCACTGAGTTTTTAGATTCCAGTATAAAAGATAAAAATTAATAATGTTTCCTTGAAGAATTCCTTGCCCCAGGGTATAATATGGTAGCAGTTGCCTTATGGTCTCATTGTATGCGCAGTACATTTTATTTTCCCACATAATTCCCAACCCCACACAATTACGTACTCACAGAGAAGAATACAATGACTGAATGGGAGGATCATGGCTCTAGTTAGTAATAACTCTGGTGAATACAGTGACTGCTGAGGGGAAGGCAAAATTTTCTCTTTTTCAAGAGCAATCCAGAATGTGCAGGTTTTAATAAAGTACTCACTACCATTATTTTCTGGTAATCTCTTCTTCATCTGAAGTGTGAAGAACCAAATGTTCCCCCTCCCCCCCAAAAAAAGAGGAAAGAAAGAAAAGGAAAGAAAATACATATTTAAGGCGCTTACTCATCAGCTTAACCCCGCACACCAAGACTAGTAATTCTGGTTGCCAGTAACGGACATATTGAAAATGCCAGTATGAATAAATTATTGCATCTAGTTCTGCTTAGCACAGAAGAGCATGTGTTGCTTTGATATCCTAACCTATATTTGTGCATGCTTCTTAGAAAAGGCAAATATCTCCCTGGGCAAGTGCATTCACTGCTTCCCTAGTTGGATGAGGATGGCTACGGAAACCGAGTTAAAATCCCAATATCTGGATCACCCAATAAGAAAATGGCCTTTCCCCTAACATTTCAGAATATTTGGCTCCCATGGACCCAGTCAACATCTCTTGTACCAGTGAGAAAAATATAAATTTTAGCCCAGGTTTCTAAATTCTGTAAATTCATATAACTAAGAAAAAAGCAAGCTTGAAATTGCTAAAATTATATAAAGCAAACATATAACAATACAACTTTGCCTATCAAAAAATGTCAACATGAAGAATTCCAGGCTGCTTGCATTTATCACAAGATGCAATTGCGCCATAATGAAATAATTATGTCGGGACAGTTAGATATTTTGTCCTTTTGCCGTACAAATATTGGAGTAATCTGGAGATCCTTGTCTCTGCTCTTGCTCCTTGAGTAGCATGCATGTCCAGAGAGAACTGCTCTATCATACAGTGCCACAGATTATTTTTGCCATCAAGCATAGGGATTGTGATCCATGAGTGAAAGTTGTATGTCTCCATGCTTGTCTAAAAACTAATAGGTCATCTGCTAATGGCAGGGGACTTCTGGGTAATGTTCCCTGTTCCTTACCCTTGGCTCAATATAGTGGCGGGGGGGGGAATGGGGGAAAACAGCATGTGGAAGTCCCTTCCAGTTTTGAAACAGGAAGTGACATCATGACATTCTAGGAATTCCAACATTTCCATAGTTTTGCCATAGAGATTTCTGAAATTCCTAGAGTGTTGTGATGGCACTCAAAACAGGAAATTACTTCCAAGAAGTTTTTGCCCCTCTACTGATGGTGGGATTGCTACATGCCTGCTGGGGGCTGAATTCCCACCCCCAGCAAGCTCTTCTTGCTGCCACTTAGGTGGGCAATTGGGGGGGATGCCAGCATCCTGCCACACTGACATCAGAAGTGACTTCAGCATGATGAACTCTAGCAACTAGTTAAAACTCTATGGTTAAACTGTAGTTTCGGCTACTGCTAGAGTGTCACCAGCAATGTCAGTGCGGCCTCACTGTGGTAGGTAAGTCTTCCAAGGTTGGCAACCCTAGCCTCTGGGGTTTGCCAGCTGAGTGCTAACATCTGTCATGAATTATACCTCAGTTTAAAGACTAGCATAGTTTGTTATAAAGCTGACACAAAACTCCCTTTGGTCTTGCCTTCATACTGAAGCCTTTCTAGCCTAATCTCTATTATTTAGGCATGTTTTAGTATCTAATAGGCAACATGCCTGTACTAACAGAACTTTGCATACCGTGGGTCTGAATGCTGAAATGTGTGTTTGTGTGCTTTAGCATTCTGATTTTTGCAATCACATATAAGAAGGAAAATAATGCTTTGTAGGCCTGCTGCCAGCTGGTTTGAGTGAAGTATCCAAATGCTTGTGAACATCTGGATTTGATGACAATAGAATTCTAAATTCTGAGATCAAGTCTTTGAAACTGGGCTTCCAGACTGTATTGCCCAGCCCATAATTATTTGCTTGGGATAATTAATGCCAGAAGAAGAATGGGAAAAAACAAGCTGTAATCCATAAAAAAGCTCCACAATAAAATCAGCCATTTTGGAACAAGAATGAAAACCAATCTGAGTTGCCATTCATGAAAACTTAGCAGCTTCTGGGTTTCTGAGATATCCATTGCTGAAAAGAACATGCATGAAGACAGAGATAAGAAGTACCACATCATCTAGTGCTAATGCAGAAGAGTGCATATGTGCTTGGAGGATGCCAGACCTTATCAAGACCCTAAACATTCTAGGAAGAAAGCAAGAATGGCACAAATTTCAGAGGCCTTTGGAGACAAAGAAGAATGCAAGGTATGTTAGACTGTCTTGTTCGTATTGTTCTATGAGGATTGGATTGGATTGTTCTATGAGCCTACCTCAGCAGGGAGGGGTATAAATCAAATAAATAAATAAATAGTTCATGCTTGGGCACTGTGGTAACATTTTTCATCTGTCCCTCAAATTATAGAATAGATTAAAGTCTTGGGGACTAAATAGCAATATTTTTCCTTGGAGTTGTGTTTTTTGTAACAGTATACAATGTCTTGGCTCTTTATAGTTTTCAGATCAACTCCCACCTTGTCTGTTAAAATCTGCTGTAATCTGAAACACACCATTATAATTCTTAATTGTGCAGGTAAACTGAACAGATATTTGATAAGAAGAGCTTTAAAATGTCAGACACTGTAAATGCTGCTTGAGGACATCATTCTCTTATTTTTATCAACCAATTTTAGTGGGATTGTTCCAATACAAGCAGGAACACCAGCTCAAGGGACCGTTGAATGGCATATTCTGTTTCTAGGAATGGTTAACCAGAGACTCCTGGGAAGTCCTCACACAGGGCGTGAAGCAGTAGCTCTGTCTTGTTAGCCCCCACCATCTGGTGGTTGCTCCAGCAAAATTTATTCTAAGTTTTTTCCCCCAATGCAAAAGCAGCCAGTGCAGCCTTGTCCCTCCCAGGCACACACACATACTCTAGAATTTTCACTAACTCCCTCCCCCAGAGAACATGTCAAACGGAGGAACAAAATCTGACAATGAAAAGCAGTGTTCAACTTCCTTTCTTTGTGTGTGTCTGTTTTTAAGAAACAACCATTCTCCTTATTATGCTCTGTAGGCTCAGTTGCACAGAAATTGACAATGCAATCCTAAAAATATTTTCCCAGGAATAAGCCCCATTGAGTAGACTTGAGTAGGATTCTGAATGGACTTACTTGGATTGCATTGTTAGTTCAATGTCTGCTTTCTTCTGCCATCACAAATAATATGTCTAACTGCTCATCAGATAAATTTGGACCTATAGTGAGACTGCTGGGGAACATGAAGATAAGCTCTCATGGCCAGCAGTTATCCTTGGGCTAGGAGGTCAGTCCTGAATCTGTCTGTCAATGTCATTGGGTGAGCCTGAGTTCTAGTGATATGGTGGGGATCTCAATATTATTTACCATTTGTAATTTTTTAGTTATACAAAATCTTTATAATCTCCCATTATTTGTGCCATTCACAGCTCAATTATATTTTTCTGGTTGCTCCATCCCAACAAATCAAACAAACAAAAAACCCAAACTGTATTCCAAGTCTGACTGAGCTGTAGATTCCTACAAAGATTCCCTGATAACTTACCATTCTGTTTTCAGTCACCTGCTGATAGCTTCTACCATGGAAACTGCAGCCTGGTACTGGAATCCAGAGGACCATGCCCCCAGTGTGTAACACCTGCCTCCCAAGTTTTTCCTGTCACCCAAAAATTGTTTATCCAAGCTCAAATCACAGTTTAGATGTGCAAACTTCAAAGAGGGAATTCTGTCTGTTCCCTTTGAGCAGCTGTTGTGCTTGATTCTTACATTCTATTGCCAGTGTTCCCTCTAAGATGAGTTAGTGTGAGCTAGCACACAGTTTTTTAGCCTCTGGCTCACACATTTTTTGTCTTAGCTCAGGGAGCTTAGTGTCCAAATCGCTTGCTCACAGCTTTAATGCCAGGAGCTCACAAAGTAGAATTTTGGCTCACAAGAATGCACAGCTTAGAGGGAACATTGCTTAGGACCCCTCTGGGAAGTCGCCTGAATGGGACTGGGCGGGGGGGGGGGAGAGAACAGATTGTTTGCATTCTCTCCCTGCCTTTTCCCCATTGTGTAAATTAGCCTGTGATCAGGGATGGAATGTACCTTGGAATTTCTGGATTTATTTGGGTACTTAGTTCTGGAGTTAGGGTATGAAAGAGCATATTGTTTCCCATGGACATCCATTTCATCTGTGTTACTGCCATCTGTGTATACCTCCCAATGGGGACCCAAAGTAGCTTACAACACTATTTTCTCGCCTCCTTTACTTTATCCTCACAACCTTGTTGTGTAGACTAGGCTAAAACAGTGACTGGCCCAAGGTCACCCAGTGAGCTTCTGTGGTAGACTGGGGATTTGAACCTGGGTTTCCCAGGTCCACTCCAACCACTACACTACAACTTGCTGGCACTCTTATCTTAAAGATGTGGGGAGGGTGTGAAGTCTGCACAAAATCTCCTTGACAAGAGGTGAGCAAGGACTTTTCACTTATCTCCTTCTGTAGGCCACTATCAAATATACCTGAAGTTGCTCAATTGTAATGAAGTTCAGAAAGGAGAATTCCTTTTTGGAGGGAACCCCTTAATAATTGCTGCCTGGAGTTTTAGTAAAATATATATAAGATCGTTTTTAAATTTAAGTATTTTAACTTTTGAATTCACTGCTTTGAATCTATATAAGAAAAGCAGTTTACGAAGTGATAATAGTTCAAAACTGCTAAATATAGCTGTGTTGTACATTTTTTAAATGACTGTTATATGAAAGCAACAAACAGCAGCAAGGAGGATAGGTTTGCTGCAACACCCTCTTTCTGGTCTTATCTGAAGCTTTGTGCATAGTCTTTTAGAAGCAACTACACTGTAATAAAATAAATGTTGGGTAGTATACTTATACAGCATATGCATTATATCATTTCTCAGGTCTGGACATCTGTCTGCCATAACATTTCATTCTGCTACTCTACATGAGTATTAACTGGTATATTAAAATTGTTGTGGGTGGATTCAAGGCCAGCCAGCAAGTGCAGGGCAGCAAGATAGCCATGTTCTTAACTATTCTTTGCCTTCTGGAGTAATCTCTGCAAAGTTTCTAATAATGCCAGTGGTAAGTTTTATAACCCAACATATCTGAAATAGTGTTCCATTTTGCCTTGGCCCTGAGGAACTTCTTCCAGGTCCCATTTTCATCCAGCGTGTAATTATATGTCTTTCTTTTCTTCACTCATTCGTCCTGGTTTTCATGTGATCTCAGTTGAAGGGTTTATTGGGTCTGGTTTTCTTCCACAAAATTAAACTTGCATCCTCCCACCCCATTCACTAAGTTGTTTCAGAAGTTGACTCCAAATAAAGGGGCACCCAAATTGTTGCATTGTATGGGTACTGCCTCCACTATTAACCATGTTAACTGCCTCTATTTCTCATTCCAGAAATAACCATCACCCCCCACTTGGGAAGGCAAAGGTGCTTGATGCAACAAGAGGTGGAGGGTTAGCTTTAATGGCTGAAGACCTGAGAAAGCTCAATGGAAGGAAACAGAAAATCTCATTCTTAACCTGCACAGAGACTTGACAGGATTACTTTGACAGAATGTTAAATTCCTGAAGGCAACTAGACAAACCTACTTTTTAAGAAACCAATTTAAGGCAGAAGAGAGCATAAATATTGTAGAATCTAACCACAATGATGTCTAAAAAAGGCCTTCAAAGCAGGGGTTCCATAGGAATTTAATGAAAATAGATGGAATAGTATAGGCAACTAGCTGCCTTATCTCCTCCCAAATGCATGAATGTCTTATTCACTATTCCTTAGTGAAACACTCAGGTATGGAATGAGGGCAGCTGTTGTTGGACTGCTTTATCTCTTGGTGCTTGTTGCCTTTTTGTACATTTCCATCTCTACTATGGAGTAGAGAATTAATTCCCCCAAATTTGTCTTCTGGGTCCTCAGGTATGGTAGCATTTGCTTAATTTTGGGCCCTGAGTCTGTACTGTGTGGTTGTTTTTTCAATAAAGATTTACATATATTTTGGACTGGCCATCTCTGTCAATCTGTTGCACATTTTAAAGTACTTGCAGAATATTATCACTACTTGACTATGCTGTCTTAATTAACTAATAGCCTTCTGAATTTGTAGCTATCTCTCTCCCATTTCATATGAAATCATCATTGTTAAGAAAATTTAGTGGTCCTCAGTATTAATTCCCATGTCCTCACAGTTTCAGCTTTCAGCAGCCTATCCACTATTGTTATATACTGAAAATGTGCTCGCCCATAATGCACCTTTTAACTGGACTTAACAGGAAGGGGTTTGTGGTTCAATGGTAGAGCATCTGCTTACATTCAGGAGGTCCCGGGTTCAATCCCTGTTATCTCCAATTCAGAGGCTCTAGTGATAATATAATATGAAAGACTTATACTAGATAGCTACTGCCAGTCAGATTACGCAATGCTGACCAATGGTCTGGCTTGGAACAAGGCAGCTTCATACTTTTTGATTTGATGTATTTGATTTTTATCCCACCCTCCTGGTCAAGGCCAGCTTTGGTAACTGATCAGTTTGTCTAATGCAGGGGTGTCAAATCTACAGCACATGGGCCAGAACCAGCCCACCCAGGGTTTTAATCCAGCCGGGCTCTCTTCTCTCCTCCCTCTGCCCCCTCCCCTGCCAATTCTCACCCTTCTCAGCTTGAGCTGCTGCTGAGGGCAGGGAGCAGAGGGCAGGGCTGTCGAACTTCCCAGCTCCCTCGGCCTTTCAGTGTGTTCCTCTCTGCCTCCCAGCTACTGCTCCCAGCTTCCGGCCTCCTCCTCACAGGTAGGGGCCATGGGACATCCTTCTGCTGTGATCCCTTGTGCTTCTTGAAAATGGTGTTGCCAGATCCCACTATCCCCCACCTTTCCATTTTAGGCTGGCATCTTTTAAGGGTTGGTGGGGGGGAAGGTCTGAGATCAACCACAGTTAAAATATAGATTTCTACAAACTCAAGGAATTTCAGTTTTGCAGAGAAATATTAGTTTTAACACACACCCCTCCTAATGTGAGGCTCCAATGGAATAGCAGACCAAGTGCTGAAGAGGACAACCGAAATTATTAACTCAAACCACTGGGGGGAAAATAGACCCTTGAGAGCCACTTCCATTCTGAATAGACCTGGGGGTGGGGGAAGAAGCTTGCAGTGCTCAGCCATTTCATGTTTTCCCCTAGGTCCTAGGCTCAGAGCTTTTATATTTTTATTTTCTGCTGTGATCCTTGTGCTTCTTCTTGATGTTTTATTTTTAAAAATTGCATTGCCAAATCCCAGTATTCTCCCACCTTTCTGTTTTAGGCAGGCATTTTTAAGGGTGGGAGGAAGGTTTGGGATGAACAGCACTTAAAAAATAGAATTCGACAAATTCAAGGAACTCCAGCTTTGCAGAGAAATACTAGTTTTAACACCCCCCCTCCTAATGTGGAGCTCCAATGGAATATCTCCACTACCTGGCATTACATTTTATGACACACATGGCCCAGACTGACAAAGTCCCATATATGTCAGATCCAGCCCTCATAACAAATGAGTTTGGCACCCCTGGTCTAAAGGTTGAATTCAGAAATGCAGAGAGTTCAACAGGTGCATGGGATCTTCTATACGTTCAATTGCTTTCAACACTTACCAAATATCTTTAGAATTTTTTTTCAAATGGTGTGGAAAAGATCAGAAGAGAAAAGAGGGCAATGGGGTTGTTTTGGCATTAGGGAACAGAAGTCACCTGGGAAAGGTAGTGAATTTTGGGGGAACAATAAAATGTTGATGGTCTTCCCCCTTGAAACTTTTCTCATCATTAGGTTTGCACAGAATGTACCATTGCTGTAAAATATTTCACTTTCCCACACTGTCCACTGGAGTTGTTACAGTGGAAGAATCTTTTAACTACCCTGTTACCAGATCTAGGTTGCCAATAAAAGATTCTGGACTCTAGAAGTGTTAAATTATTTTTAGTGCCTCAGGTAATTTCTTTAAACATATATAAAAGAAATAACATATGAAAAGATCAGAGTTCTTGCTACTTATATTGCTGCTCAAGGAAGCAGACATAACAACACACTGTTTAACCATCGCAACAGAGTCATTATTTTTCTTTTATCTGGAAGGAGTTTGCTAAATTCATTTAGTCACCATTGGAGTCCTTTAATTGTCCCTTTATATTCTGGAATATACTAGTCCCAGGCCCTTTCATGATCTCCAGAGTATTTGCCACTTTGATTTTTTATTCCAAATACATATTGTTCTATTTATCCATACCCTGGCAGTGTAAATCTCATTTGGTTATATCTTGGGACAACGTTTGCTGCTTTCCTTTGCCAGGACACTGACTCTGTTTGAAATAGTCTAATACCTCATTCTTGGGTTGCGTTCTCCAGAACTATAAAAATGTCTCTTGCTCAGGCAGAGTCCAGAGTGTTGCCCGTAGAACGCTGAGCACCAAGAACTCAAAGGATGGCAGTTTAACACCTGCGTATATATTGTCTCCAAGCTGTGGTATAAAAAAGGCAATCAGCTCCAAGACCTCATTTAGGTTTATTTGAATTTCACCCAGAGCTAAGTGCACAAACCTACCATGGTTAAGCTTCAAGAAATGCTGTGGACTCAAGCTACACTTTCCATTTTTGTTTTGTGTTTGCCTCCCACAATGAAGACAGCTATGGGCATTATTCTCCTCACTGTTTTGACTTTTTTATATTGGGGTGGGGGCTCACCAGAAGGTTTGGTGAGCATCTTACAAAGATCCCTGTTATGATGCTATTTGAGAACATGCTGTTCATGCAGTAACAATAATTCCAATGACACATTATGAGGTGCCATGCAACGTTGTACTCTGCAGAGCTACTCAGATCCAAGTCCATTTATTTCACTGGAGTGACTCTGCATAGGGTTGCACTGTAAGTTTTCTGGTTTGCGTCTCAGATCTTCCTCATGCATTTTTTCAGCCATGGGAGGGTAACTCCCATATCTTTAGACACACAAAAATGATTCAAGGAAGCATGTTTTAGTTCATACTGGATCTATGATTGTTGAGTAACTTTTGCCTGTTCAAGTGGCTATCCGTTCAATTAGGTGTTTAGTAAGTTCTTACTGCTCATTAGGCTAATAGCCCAGCCTAGCCTGATCTTGACAGAGCTTGGAAGCTAAGCATGGTTGGTCACAGTCACTACTTGGATGGGATACCTCCAAGGAAGGGCAGGTGTTGCTACACAGAGGAAGGCAATGGCAAACAAACCTCCTCAGTCCATCTCTTGCCTTGAAAAACCCATGAATTGGAACTTCATGGAATCACCATGAGTTGGTTGTGATTTGATGGCATGCAATTATTATATTATATCGCTCCTGAGTGTAAAAGTTGTTTGAACTCTCATTTGCGTGAAATAGTAAAATTTTCAGTTATAAGCAGTTGCTATATCCCTTTTTAGGTTTTATGTTGGAGTTTATCTAAACAGACCCTTAAAAGAATATCTTGCATTTCTTCTAATAATATATAATTGGAGGATATAATGGGGTTTGTATTCTGACTGCATCCCAGGGTAACTAGCATTTTGGCTTTTAATAACCTTGGCAGTAATCTGTTTTACACTACAGTATCCATATCTCTGTTTACTATTTATGTTTAATTCATTTATACCTCCCTTTTTTGAGATGCTAAGGGTACCCAGAATGGTTGACAGTCCAAGCAAATAATAAAATTGTGTATTAAAACACAATAAAAGCACAGGCATTATCTGTGAGAGAGTAAACAAAATCATCAGTATCCATCTACATTGGTATGACTGACAATATTCGTCAAGTCTAGAATTTTATTTAGAGCATGGTGGTTGATGTAGGCTTGATCTTTGAGTCATGGCTTTCATTCTGTGGCTTGTTTTTAGAAAAATAAACCGCTGTCCCTTAGGATTCTATTACCAGTCCTCACGCATACAGGAGTGCATATGTGCATATGGAAAGCTTCCTTTTGCACTTTCAGATGGTATAGTCATTCCCTTTGCATGTGCCAAATATTCTTTCTGTTGATGTGAATAGGGAAGCAGAAACTTTGTATACATTAATACACACATGGGGCTCTTGAAAGGAGGAGATAACTGCAACACATTATAGTGCTCAAAAGTTCAGTACCTCTGTGCTTTGCAAGATTCCTTTGCCCTTCATACAAACCATTTTCTATTTTCCTGTACATGTATTCTTTCCAGAATTCTCTGTGTGCTCAAATATCAATTTAACTGAAAAATAAGTGTGATTTATATGCTGGTGCTTTCTCTAAGCTGTGGAGTCTTGTGAGCAAAAATTCCACTGGCATTAAAGTTGTGAGTGAGTGATTTGGCTACTGGGATCTATATTCATTCTAGCCATCTTATCCCATAAGAGGTCTCTTGGGATTGAATCAAACACCACCTTAAGGTCTAAAAATGCAGTGAAAAGCTTATTGCCTGATTTCCCACTGTATTTAGTAATAAGGTGTGATAATACTGCACAGAGGTCCAGAGTAGATTTTCCCCAACGAAACCCTATTTGTTCTGGTCCTAGAATGTTATGGTCAGTCATCCATCCATCTAGTTTAATTAGAAGATGTTTGGCATAAAGTTTGCCAACTACTGATAGAAGACAGTCTATAATTTTCGAGAGAGGAAGGATCACCCTTTTTATAAATGGGGACAATGATTGCATTTGTCCATAACTTTGGCATTATTCCAGAGTTATTTATCAAGGTAAATAAGATTTGTCGACTGCATAAATTAGTTTGCTCTGGAGCCATCCTTCCTGAGCTAAGACAAAAATATATGAGCAGGAAGCTAAAAAAAACTGTTACCTAGCTTACACTAACTCATCTTAGAGGGAACACTGGCTGTGACCAGAGTCTGGAATTCCTTCATGCAGATCTGGCCTTTCCAAGGAGTTTGGACATTTCAGGCACTAAATATGAACAATCTTCTGTATAGGTTGGTAGTTTCTGCCCACCCAAGGACTGACATTTTCTTTTGAAATATAGCTCACTCTAGTGGGTTTGAAAGGATTGGAAGCAGTGAGTGGGTATGAATATCTGGCAGGTTATGTCATCTTCCCAGATCAGTAATGTGGGTATTGGTCTCTCTGAGAGCAGTCTGTAGGAGGAAAAGCTATTCCTAATGTTTGTTTGCTCAGGGTAAATGGCTATGTCATTAGTTATATGCATTTTGCTTTGAGATGACAGGTTTTGACACACTAAATCACATCAGGTCTTGTTGATGTATCTAAGGTAATTGGCGGGGAGAGGGACGGAGTTCAATTCACTTAATCAAATCAGCCAGAGTAGCAGGTACAGCAGATTTATTTTTCTCTATTTGTTTGGAATGTGGATCATTTTAGTCTCGTTCCTCACAGCTACAGTTGACTGTATTAAGATGCCATGTGTGAGAGAGTGCGAATGAGCAGACTCGTACATACAAAAATAATTAATCACGTCTTACAAGCTGCTCATGCACATGAAAGAGGAGAGGGAAAGAAAACCGACACAGGTTTATAGAGATTATTCATAGAAAACCAAGCTGACCTTGTACACCATCTTTGGCTCTTACAACATTGGCTACAGTTCAGGTGAAATGTTCTGAAGATCTTACAGTAAATGATGTTCTGACCAACATTCCATTCCAATCTGGGCTTAACAGTAAAAAGCATTCATCTTTGGCAGTCATTGAAGAAAATATATCTCTGTTTGTTTGAGTAAGCACTGAAACCATAAAAGTCAGTGAGACATAGGACTCAGATGATTGGCCTTCAGAGCAGAAGCCATACATACATGAGGGCTGAATAACTGTCCTCATATCCCAAGCAGCTTCTGTTTGACAGGAGACATTCTGTGATACATCCTCCATCCATACTTATTTTTATGTCATCATTGGGTTAGACCACAATCCAGTACACAGTTTGCATGCTTAAGGTATATGGGAATGACAGGGAACCTAAATGGTCCATAACTCTGCTGAATAAGGGGCCTGTGTGTTAAGGTTAGGGGATTGTGTTGAGCTGGTAAACTGTGTTGGAGCGTGCTGCCAGGCTAGATTATTTGGTGTGTCTAAAACGGGCTTCTTGAGAATTGGATCTGATGACTTTGCTAGTGTGAACTGAATTCTGAAATTGTGAAAAGATTCATAATAGGGATTTAAAGACTGTGTAATACCAACACTATAGAAATGAATTGGAACTAAATATGAAAATGTTTAGTTCACAAAACCATTCTGTGGATTTCCTTGAGCACATTTTGCTGTCAGGACGAGACATGTTTTCTGAGATAGGTTGAGCTCAAGCTCAACCTCAGTAGATACAAGTGAGTTATTACACATTCATATTTTAAGAAACTTGTTTGTGAAGTTCTAATTTTGCCTACATTTTGTGTTAGTGACCAACTTTGAATCAATCTTTCTTTCACTTTTAAAAATATGTATTTGGGGGGAAATGCATCCTGAGCCAACAAAAAGGCAACAGAAATACTATTTTTAAAAACAGCAATAAAAATTAAACTAACATAGGTAAGTTATTTTTTACCGAACATTGCATAGGTGAGCATTTTGATTTCATACTCTTTAATTTGGAATTGCAGTGACAGATAATGAGGGCCTGTAAAGACAATAAGTTATAAGTGATCTAGTTTTCTTCTCTGAGTTTAATAAAATGATGAAATGCACATGAATATGTTGTGTGATCAGTCATATCCTTGATGTTCTGCTTATATACCACACCACACACCCACCCAATCCTTATAAGGTTCATGATCAGCCAAGTTAAAAAGGAACAACCTTTTGATATTTCATAGCATGGGAAATTTCTGTACTATTCTGCTGCTAGGGCTAAAAAACATTAATAAACATGACTGATTTGTTCTGTACAGATTGAAAGCTATGTATCTGACTATAGATGGTAATGGCTCTGGCTCTGTGGTAAAGCTCATGCTTTTAATATCTGATATTCCAAATTCAAACTCCCAGCTTCGTAATCATAGGAAAATCTCTCCATTAGGACTCTAGAGAGGTAGTTCTGGTACCTATTGCTAGCACTGGGCTATCTGTTCTGAACAACCTGATCCACTGCATTTGGGCAATAGGAGGTGCTTCTATGCCACAAAAATATTTTAATAAAAGCTGTTCCTACTGATGAATCCAGTGACACATTTAAGGTTACTTTGTAATACTTTTTGAGTCCTCTGGGCTGTGTTGAACCAACAGACTTTAATTCTCGGTATAAGCTTTCGTGTGCATGCTTATACCCAGAATTAAAATTTGTTGGTGTTAAAGGTGCCACTGGACTCAAACTTTGTTCTGTTTCTTCAGACCAACATGACTACCCAACCCACCTAAATCTGGGATGTATAGTTCACAAAACCAGCCTGAACTATTGTGTTCCTGTCTCCTTTAACTCTCTCATTTGATATTTATCTTTCCACAGGTGAACGACCATTCCCTTGCACATGGCCAGATTGCCTTAAAAAGTTCTCCCGCTCTGATGAGCTAACACGGCACTACCGAACCCACACCGGCGAGAAGCAGTTTCGATGTCCGCTTTGTGAGAAGCGGTTCATGAGGAGCGACCACCTGACAAAGCACGCCCGTCGCCACACTGAGTTCCACCCTAGCATGATCAAGCGATCTAAAAAGGCCAGCTCTGCCTCCTTTTGAGTGACAGACTAGAATTCGGGGTTGGGTGGGAGGGGACAACCATTGTTGCAACAGGCATAACTGATCAGCACAAATATGTCCGCCACTGTACAGTAATTCCCCCTACTTGCATTTTGAAAGCACACGTAGCTGGAAGTTTAACATTTTGTCCCGTCCACCCTGCTATGCTACCAACAACAGTCTTAAACCAGTGGCTGCTGGGTGGGAGTGGGGAGGGGGCAGTGTGGGGATCAGCAGAAATAATGCAACTTTTTTGTAGTTTAAAGAATCAACACTGGTGTATATATGTCTGACTGGGTGGTTTGACCTGTGACAACACAATAGTGATTCCAAGCTCTTTGTGATTGCTGTGTCATGGACATGTTTTGTTGACTAATGTAATGCTGCTTGTATTTAAAACAAAAACAAAAAAGTTTAGTAAAACCACTTTCCAACTCACTCAGATACTTCTCAATTAAAACTCCATAGCACATATTCAGAAGAAGATTCACTACTTTCTCAATGACCCATCCTGTTTAAGACTGTTAAGAAAAAAACCATTACATCTGGTGTTCATATTTGCTGATTGGTATTTTTTTTTAAGAAAAGAAATAAGCTGAAATTTATACTGACAAGGACCTGTTTGGTACACAATCCAGGTCTTTTCTTTTCTTTCTTTCGTTCTTTCTTTCTCTCTTTTTCTTTCTTTCTTTCGAATATAAGCTGTTCTTTTTTCCACTGAACACATGCTGACATCAATCCAATTCAATAAGAAAAAGGAAAAACAAGAAATCAGCTCAGATTACTTCTGATGTCACATGTATTTTGGCTCCATTATTCTGTTGCCATTTGCAAACAAGAATAACACCACAAGTCATTCTAAAGAATGCAGCAGGAGCTGGAGACCAGGTTTCCTCCCCCACCCCAGTTGTTCCTGTACTTTCATCTGAAAACCATATACTGTACTGTACTATATAAATACCACTAACAGTGCTTTATTCTGCTGTATTTCGTTGGAATGAATGCATAACAGCAGCTACCATCTTTATAAGCTACCACTTTTGTAAAGGTTTTTTTCCTTGTGATGATCTCTCTCTCTCTCTCAAAGGTGCATCCTCTACATCCACTTGCCAGATTCCTATGACAGCCAATGGGAACTGTGTGTGCATATGGAAGCTTTTTTTCCTTACAAACCATTCCCTATGCTAATGGAGACAAGAAAAACTCATTTTTTAAAAAGTACTTTTCAAGAGACTTCTACCTTTTTCACAAATTACAGCTGTTGTATAGAGTACGGGAAAAACAACAATACCACAACCACAAAAAATGAGGTCATGAATATCCAATATGCAGGAGGTGTGTCTTAGTATGTCTTGTGGCATGCCACTGTGTACCTTTCAATCTTTACCCCGTGTGTCAGGCTTGAAACATTCAATGATATGGCAATATTTCATCTGTTGAAAAAACGAAAGGTTGCTCTTCAAAAGAAGAGCCAAGGCGTCACTAGAGGAAATCTATTACATCTAGCCAAGTACTCATCTTTGTTAATGTTAAGAGCATGAACCTTACAAAGGCTGTTATCATGGACTTTCCCTCCCCCATCTCTTGTAATGGTGGAGAACTATGTTTACAGACTTTCCCCCTCAGAACCATTCTACTGGTCTGCTGTTCTTTACTCCTCCTTTGCAGAGAAGGCAGGAGCGGTGCATATGTCATATCCAAGGCTAAATTCATCCCTGAGGTAATCACATTGCAGCCAGTGGGGTTATACAAGGATCAATTTAACCCATCTTTGTAAAGAATCTGTACATACAAATCTTGTGAAGTACTCCTGCAATGACAGTATCTTCTTGTTTCACCTGATGAAAAGCTTGCTTCCTAGAAAAAAAAATAATAAAACAACATCTCAGAGAGTAGAGTATTCTACAATCGTCCGTGGCTTCCAGCACTAGAACTCAGTATGCATCTAGCATTTTTACCTGTTTGGTTCATTATAAAAATTGTGTCTATGCGAAGAAAATGGCTTCTAAATAGAGGTGTTAGGGGCACTGAACAATCTGTGGGATTTCAAACACAAAAAAGGGATGAGTTTTCTTCAGTGAAGACATGTCAGGAAACCAAGCACACTTTCTACCTCCGTTTCAGCTTTTTGAAACGTTTGTTTTATGATAAACCAAAATTAATTTCTGGTGTCCAAAATAAATTGTAGGGACATTTGTTCTTCCTTATACAAACAAGTAGCCTGGCTATTTCTATCGCTCTAGTGTAATAAGTATTCTGCTTTACCAGTACTGTTAATGCTGCCTTGTTTGATTAGGGGTCAGGACCGTGTTGTAGGCCAGCAACTCACAACAATCGTATTGTTCTAACTGTCCTCCCCTTCTGTACAAGACCAATTATTAAGAGTATGAACTCTAATGTGAGTCCTACTAATGCAACAGTTGCTCAAACTTTATTGTTGCTCTGATGTAGGACAAGTGCAGTATTAGCTATGTAGAGGCTGGATGCTGAATGCTGTTATTTCACCTTAAAGTCCAACTCAAGTCACAGGCACAGGCCACATCCTTGACAAATAATTGGATCACATGGGCACAAGATGCAAAGACATGGTGGGGCAGTGGTTAGGGGATTTGCCTACTTTCCTAGTGGTTGTGGGATCATGCCTTACTTGATGTCATGCTGCATGGTCACCTCCAGTCCACATGTAAATTCTAATGTGATTGTTTCCATTGGGAAGTCCAAGATGTGCAGACACCATGCTGGCTTCATTGCTCCTTTGCATAATGCAGGCTATAGACATAGGGATGCCTTAATCACACCACCAAACAGCTTGGAGTAATACTTTGCTGTGCCCCTAAAATGCATTTCTGCACACAGCTCAGGCATCCAAGCTTGAACACTGTAGGCAGAGTATATTTTAAAACAAAAACATTTGAATTGTTCCCCTCTTAACATTCTCATGTGCAAAACTTACCACAGAATGTACAAACTTGTATTTAGGTTTATCTCTAAGGACTGTTCCATTTATAAAAATATCCCCCAAGCTGCCATCACTCAACATTACAATTTGCAATACGTTGACATTATAGAGAAGTGCACAGGACCATCCTGCTTATGGTAGTTGCTTGTTACTGCTAAGTTGGTCATCACCCTTGGAGATGAATGTTTCTGTATGCCACTGCTAACCTCTTTAATATTGCGTGCTCAACAGTAACATGCAACAGGTTCTACTAAGGGTAAATCAATTACAAAACTCATTCATTACAAACAATCGCTGTGGCAGGGAACAGCAGCTACTGTGGCACCAGAAGCAGGTTATTCTGTGCACCAGGCCCTGGGCCACAGATTGACACTGGATTGCTTCCTTTATTACTTTAATAGATATGGGTGTGCATAACCAGGTCTGTATGTTTGGCAACAATCATGGGACTGCGATACCTGAATGTCACTTCACTACAAGGTAGCCCAGCAGCAGGAGGTTCCAGGGATGAAGGTGTGGATGGGAGATACATAATGGTTTCCATAGCTATCACTTCCTGTCTGAACCTCCCCAACAGCCTTTCCGTGACCAGAGTCAAGAGGAAGGAAAGCCGCTGAAATAGGCTGGGGGGGGGAGTGGGAAGGGAGAAATTAGTTACCACTACTGTTTCTCCTTTGCAAATCCTCCCCTCTTCCTGTTGCTCCACAGTGGCAATGGTTCCCAGCCCCATTTGCTGAATAGTGTGTACATAAACTGAAATATATATGAAAATGTGATATGGAAAAGGGCAACGAACCTACTCGTGCCCCAGAAAATACACATTTAGGCCAAACCTCCAGGAGGTCATGAAATAGAAGCCTGTTTCTTTGGCTGTGAGCCTCAAGATGCTTACTTGAAAGTAAGTTTCATTGAAATGAATAGAACTTGTTTCCAAATAAATACGATTAGTATTGGGGTATATGTCATGCTTCTTAGGAGTCTTCCAAAAGTAAGCTACCCAGTTTCTTAACCACCAACAATAAAAAAAAATGGGGAAAAGTTTGTCACTTTTGGAGTAAAAGATAGTAGTGAATTTCATGTGCAAACTTTGCAATGTAGTAAAATCAGTTGTATTTTTTACAAAAGGGAATTTGGGAAGAGACTATTGCAAGTGTTGAGAAGAAAAGTTCTGAGAACCTATTTGCCACATTACTCTGGAAATACTTAAAAGAGTGCTGACGTTAAGAGAGACGGCTCCTCTCCTCGGTTCAGAAAGACCTTCCTAGAGAAGCCATGGCTTTAAACTATAGCTATACAACATCTTTTGTGAACAATTTTGATGACTTCTATACAGGTCTTTTTTCCATTTGCCGATGGACTTAGCCCAGTATGCACCAGATCGGACATACTCTTCAAATGCTGTTTTACTACAGATTAACCATCTGTAACACTGTAAAATACCAACCTTTACAAGTTTAATCCATTTTATTTTTGTACAGTATTCGTATTCTTTCTAAGTTATTTTGCTGTCCTGTTTTGTAAATCACATGAAATTGTAAAAAAACAAAAAGTAGGCATAGGTGTTTTTGTACATATGTATATAAATTGTCCAAATAATAAAAAAATAAACAGAAACTGTTTGTTGCTTGGGATGATCTGAGTCAGTGTATGATTGCACTAAATGTAACTTGGATGATTGTGAACTACTGCAGGAAACCCTTCATTATCCACTCAACTAGTTTAGCTAGACCATTTCATTTTCGCTGACATTAACTAGATACTAACTGACATTAACTAGATAGAATTCAGTTCAGTTTATAAATTAAGTTAGAACTGAAATACTTTAGATCTGTTTGTTCCTATTAATTTCAACAAATGCAAAATCGTTGCTCACATGGTACATGTAAGGACCTTTTCTTTTTGTAACCAGTGAAGGCAATGCTGACAGGAATGACTGGGATGACATCCTTGATCTTTCTTCAAGAATTGGAGCTTTTGTTGAAAGCAAGCACAGAGCTGCAGGGTTCCATCTGGGGTGAGTTTGTGCTCCTCTCCTTGCAGGTGCTGAGTCTGGGTGGGGGCCAGAGGAAAAAGCCACTGGGTTCTTAGCCTGTGGCTTACAGCCTGAAACCTGCAGTAGGCAGTTTGGTGGACAAAGACCGGTCCAGATCAGCTTGAGTTTCCTTTGATTAAATGGTATTATTTGGAATTTTATCTAAGCCAAATGGGGTCACTTCTGGAAGGAAAGTGGCATAGAAATGCTCATATAAACAGGTAATCTACACACTCACCGTTTTCAGGATTATAGCCTAAGGCGACTTGTGCACACACTGCAAATTTACCATGAAGTGTACCAAGCTACAGATGATTCAACGCATGGCTCAGATGGAGCACATATACTAAGAAAAGAACACTTAGAGACTAGCTTGAATGCTCATTGTCAGCAGCATTTATATCACTCAAATTGTGTTACTTGAATGAAGCTGTCATTAAATGGTATGTGCACTGAAACAGAAGACTCGCCCTGCTGAATCAGAGCAGTGGTCTACCTCATCCTGCATCTAGTTTCACACACTGGCCAACAAAATGTCCCTGGAAAGCCTAGAAGCAGGAAGAGGCCAGCCTTCACACAGCCTCTGTTGCCCTGCATTTGGCAACATTCAGAGGATTACTGTCTCCAAACATGGAGGTTCCATCTCATCACCATGGCTCACAGGCACTGATAGAATTCTTCCCCATTATTTTGTCTATTCCCTTTTTTAAAGTATTTAAGTTAGAGGCAATCATTTCATCCTGTGCCTGTGAATTTCCACAAGTTAATTAATTAAAAACAGTTCCTTTTCATGGGGCCCAAATATATTACCTCATCAGGTTGAGATTCTCTGTTCCTTGCCATTTCCTCTGTTAGCTTTACACATTCTGTGTTGTACAAAAAAGTGACTGTATGCCAAGGTGCATCTTTTCAGTCTGAAGTCAGGGCTGTGCTGTCATTCTATTTTATGCAGTTTTGCAAATCAGAGGAAGTTTGTACAACTGCACTGTTTTAATGTGATGGTTATGGACTGTGGCACATTTCACAAGCAACTTTATGCCTATTATTTAAATCACCGACCAAGCAGGGTGAATAAGAAAGGTATACCAACAAAGCCTGGACACAATCATGTTGACAGGTCACCCCATGGTAAATTCTGGAATTGCTAATTGTTAAATACAAATGGATGCAAGTTTTTGAAAATATTCTGAGTTTGAGGTATGGAAAGCTTGGACATAGACAAACTCTTAAAGGGGTTTGATCCATGGAACCGAGTTTGCCTGCTCAGTTAAACATATCTTTACTTTTACTTTTAAAAGCATCACTTAGAAAACCAATCCCTCCAAACAACAAGGGGCCAATACTGATCTCTCAAAACAGTTAATTTTTCATTGGTTTGTAATTTCTCATTACAGTATCAGGTTTGAAGCCATAATTCTAATTTACCTTAACCAAATTCTGCTCAGCAAACAGAAGGACATAAACTTATAACACATTTTCCCATTCCTATCCTGTGCCTCACAGCAGTTTCCACTCCATAAACATTGCTGTGGATTTCACCAGTTGGTTATTGGTATAAAGTATTCAGGATTTTGTTGAGCGAATACAGGGTGAGGCTTTGGCCTGTGTGCCTTATGTGTAAGCTTTCTATGAACATCTGGTTGGCCACTGTGAGAAACAGGAAGTGAACTAGATAGCCCTTTTGTCTGAACCCCCAGAACATACATTTGATTGTGCAGCTATTATGGCCCATCTTAATGAGGACAACTCTTTTATTATATATAGTGAGAGACAGAGGAAGGGAGGCCTTTCCCCATACAAAAAGTTTTTTAAAATATCTGGAATGCAGTGATTACTGACCTTCATATACAAGGAGGAATCTTCTTAATAAGCTCTTTAAAAATTGCCTCCGGCCATTTTGTGTGCTCTAAAACTATAATGTGTGAAGCATTATACATTTGCCAGGTGAAGATTGTTATCCTCAGCTGGAAAAGGTATAACACTTCATGCATCTGAAGTAGAGGGCTCTTGTATACAAAAGCTTGACATAATAAAGTCTGTTAAGTTTTAAAGCACCACCAAAGTTGCAGTTTTTTCTGTGTGACACCAACACCTCTCACTGCTCATCTGAAATATCCAAAAACAAAGACCATGTAATGACTTTTAACACCACTTATCATAACATAACATAATGGATCAATAGTTCCCTGCCTTTTCTCTCTCTCTGAAATGTGTCATTCTGGGAAACAGAAATCTGAGTAGGGTAAGCAACATCAATCATGGAACACTAGATGAAATTTAAATTCTGGCTCCAATTGGAGGGAAAATATCTGAGAGATATTTCATACTTGCATATTCATTGCTTAAGGATGACAGCATCAAGTGATTATTTTCAAGTGTGAACAAGCCAGTCCTAGGCCATCAAGTATCACAGAGTATTCATATCAACCTGTATTCACCTCAAATACTTTACATGCAGCTGATTCAAGTTGCATGTCAAGCTTTGCATAGTGAGGAATCAGAGTACATACAATTCCAGTTTCTGGCCTTCTGTGTAAACTGGCCTTCAGAACAGCAGAGGACAGAGTTCTAAGTGCATGCTTCTAGCATGGGTCAGCGTTTAATTTTTAATGCATTGAAACATCTAATTAAGTAAAGAAATGAATGCCTGCAACTGTAAGGAAACAAACCTCAGTGTGAAATAATGACTGAACACAAACAGACCATTATAGAAGTTCCAGCTAATATTTTCAGCATCCTCAGAAGCATTAAATGCAAAAGTATTGTTAAAATAAACAATGCATTAATTAACTTAGTAGAATATGTTTTCATTCCAAGCAAAACTTGAAAACTCACAATTTCCAAATCCAAAGAACTGCAAGTGCCACTCCAGTGACGGAACTGATCTTTCCCATTTCTCCCAGTCTTCTGCAGCCCTCTTCCCACCCACTATTTGAAAATTTCCTTCTGAGAGTTTGTGGTCCTTGAAGAATACTATGCATTGCAGTACAGTAAGTTGTACCTTCTATAGAAAACATCCAGAAATGAAAGACTCACATCTTCACCGAGCCAAGTGCTTTCTTGCTCACAGAAGGACACCTTTGGATCCAACCCATTAGATCCATCACATTGACCAAACCCTCTCAAAACCCTCATGTGTATGTTCTATACAATATTTAACAATTTTTAAAAATTCGGTGTATTTTTCCTGCATTCCCCTACAGACCCAACATCTTGTTCACAATGCCTATTTTTTAAAAAATGTGGTATTGGAATATACATTACCACAACAAAAAGCCAGTAAAAATAGCCCCAAAGTCTGAAAATAAAAATAATCCCAGTAATAGGGGGAGCAAGAACCTGCATCTGGTAGGAAGATTAACAACAGCCTCAATAGTTACCAATATTCGCCCTGACCTGGATAGCCCAGGCAAGCCCAATCTCTCCAGATCTCAAAAGCTAAGCGGGGTCGACTCTGGCAAGTACTTGGAATACCAGCAGTTGGGAGGTAGGGGCAAGGCTTTATTTCGCCATCTCCCTGAATATCCTCCAAGCCCCCAGTAGGGGGTCAGTCACCAGAGGTCGCCATAACTTCCAGGTGTGCACACATGCACATACAAAAAATACACCCCCAATAGTTACCAATACTCAAAGCCAGTTTCTTTTTGACCCCCATGGTCCTAGTTAGCTCATTCCTCTGTTCACTCAGAAGTATGTTCCATTGAATTCAGTGCATCTTACTTAGAGTTGCCATTCGCTACCAGTGCTCAGTGAAACAGTAGGAGGACAAGTAGGGATACTGCATTACACAACACCACAATGTCATTTCCAGACAGGAACCCACAAATGACATTGCTGCATTGTGCAGTGCTGTAGGAATTTCCCATATCGTACCACAGAATTTCAGAGAAATCCTGAAGCACTGGGCAATAGAGAAGCAGGCTTCCTTTGGGATCTGAAGCTGTTGTGTGGGGACTGATATGCTTTCTTTTGCTTGATTTTAGTAAATGATAAACATGCTACTTGAACACAAATTTGTTGTTCCATAATCATGGGGCTGCCACTGAATGCTACAGAGACTTTTGAACTGACGGTGTTTCCACAAAGCCAAAGGAGTTTTGAAAACTAGTGCTTCACTTCCAATTGAATTTATTTTCTGTATTCCACAACTTTGTTGCAATCTCTTATTGCCTGCAATTAGTATTACAGTGGCCTCTGGTGGCTGACATGGGTAGCTGGAGCTGAAGCATTCCTGTACAGGATGTAATTTGGCTAATGATGCAGTTTCAGTGGAACATCTTTTTTTCCACTGATAAGCTCTGTAGTTGAATGAAGCACACCCTGTGCTCTACAAGGAGTCAACATTGCATCTCCATGTACAGGAGGTATTAACAAATGCTTGAAGGTTGCAGAAGCGATGAAAGCAACTATTGATATGATTCCGTGTTAACAGAAGGTGCCTCAACGTTAGAAGAACATGACCACTGCCACGGCTTGCATAATGGAAATCTCCAGTTATAGTCTAAGCAAAGTTACCCCCATCTAATAACATTGGATTCAATAGGCTCAGAAGGGTGTAACTCTCCTTACAATGGCACTGCAAGTGACTGAAAGAGCTACACCTGCAGCTCAGCCCTTCAGAGGAGACTAACCTCTTCCCTTGCTGTGGTCTAATGGGCAACACTAATATCTTTATCCATAATGTTAGGCAGATGCAAGAATATAGCTGGTGAAGGAAGAAGATTATTTACCTCTGTATAACTAAATCTGTTGTTATTGTGATCCTAGCATACCAATATAAAATCACAGTAGCTAATCCTAGAGATCTAACTGAACGAGACCTGATTGGGTGAATTACACTGGTCATTTTTGCTGGCAAAAAAGAGAAGAGTTGCCCCTACTGTGGGCAACATGGGCCTCTTGTGGGCTCAAGCTATGTAGGGCAAGAGCTGAAATGGGGTACTGAACAAAATCAAGTGCACAAACCAGAAGAATCCAATACAATGATTTAAAAAAATGAAAGGAAATTTTAAAAAATAATAGCTAAAAATCTGACACATTTACTCACATGATAACCAGAAACTGGAAAAATGTTCCCCAAAAGCCAGCTATCATTGGGCAAGAAATTGTTGTATATATTTTACTTTTAGCAAACAATAGCACAAGCCACCCACATATCCACCACAATCAGAGATGGCCCATTCTTAGATGAGATGGCAAAAACTGCCTGATGTGCCTCCCACTTTAGGTTTTCT
The DNA here is from genome assembly GCA_029375565.1 of Gekko gecko. NCBI lineage: Eukaryota > Metazoa > Chordata > Lepidosauria > Squamata > Gekkonidae > Gekko > Gekko gecko. The sequence continues at coordinate 119,827,264 of JAPDNY010000007.1, forward strand.
GAAGATTGTCAAGCCACCCCCAAATTTGTCATTATATACTTTACAGAAACTCAGTACTCTATTAGGGGGGATTTAGTTATTTGTATGCAAAAAACCCCAACAAACTTTCCACTCTCCATAGTCTTTTCTATGCCAGGAAACCTTATAGTTTACTTTCCTGAGAGCAGAACTCATGTCTGAGAAAATTTCTTAATCAGAACTGGGAAGGTTCCTAATTTATGAATTGAAGTTTGAAAGTATTTTACTTACATTTTTGTCATATTGGAATATCCTGACCTGAGTATATTTCCTGTTCCAGTCTTACATTTTGCTAAATGCTAGAAGCACTGAAAATAAATATTGCTTGGTTGGAATGGTTTCTAATATAAATTTATTATACAAAAATTGCTATGTTTTTGGCAAAAGATGTATACATAAAAAGCCATTTGGGGTAAAATTTAATATTTCCCACCACATAACAATGGTACATTTTTAAAAATAAGGAAACACAAGGAAAACAAATTGTTCTCTCTCAGATGAAGATTTTTTTTTAAAAAAAAATGACATTGCATATTTGTTTTCACAGGTGTCTGGAAGTATCCCTTCCTCCAGAACACCGTTCAATTAAGATGGTACCTTACCAGCAAGTGAAGACCTGTACATTTTATCTCTAGTGCCAAACATTAATTACAGGCATCAGATCTCTAAACAGGACTTTTAACCAACATTCTTTTGGGTTTACAATGCTTCAGTGACAATTATTAAACTTTCCTACTGAACAGATTTGGTGAAATCTTTACCAGTTTAGCAGCAAATCCAAAAGGTATAGCAGAACATTTACAGATACAATAAAAGAATCTGAATATGGCAAAGCTGTGAAAGAGTCACAATTGAAAGCCTGCAGGGGTAATGTTTCTTTCCTTTATCTATTGCCAAAGACTGGAATAAAGTTCTTCAGAGCTAGCCCAAAAATATAGCACACAGTCCTTAAGAGGAAAGTATTCAAAAGATAAACATAAACATTATACATACATGTACTATGAGCACATATGTTAACCTCTGCAAGGATATATATTGTAAATAGAAGGGCCTAAAGATATCATGAACAAACCAATGGTGGAAGACTGCATCACTCAGTTGAGTCTGCTGAATTCTGACCTAAATGTTATCAAACCAGAAGGAACTTTTAAGATCTTGGTGATTCAATGAAGAGAATTCAAGGTTCCTACTTTTCAATAAGGCGCTTTTGTGTCTGAGAAAGTTATTAGTTCTACTGACTCTTCTTCCAGTTCTTTTAAGTAAACAAACTTCCTGAGTTCTCCAAATGATTTTTGTTCTGAGTTCCAAAAAACATTAAGATCTTTATTGATAAGTCATGACTGAAATCGCCGTCGTCTCCTGTAGAAAGCCTTTAAGTTCCATGAGCTTGATTCTAGCATAGAAGATCCATTGTAGACCAACAAAACAGTCATTTTCTCTGTGTAACTGAGGTCCTGCAAAAGCTGTCAACAAACCAAGGAAGAAAGCCCCATTAAAAAACACCACCTCTATCAAGCACCACAGTTGTTTGTTAATATACCTCAGCACTTCCCACAGACCTCTACACAGCAGCTGTAGGTCATCCCTCAGGTACATACTGCTGTCGCACTCTCTCCTTTTTGACACACCAAGGCCAGGTAATTTTTGTTTTTGCCAGGTGGGAAAACAACACATGCAGAATAAATTATGATTACAGTTCTTTATTCTTTATAGCACTCTTCACCATCACAGCAATTACATAAACATCACCACATTGATGATATCAGCGGCTACATTCCAAATGACATTTTTTTCCCTGCCATTAGCAGGCTTGCAGGATCCATGAGAACATAGGCAAAAGCAGAAAGACTTTTTAAAAATAGAGGCAGAGATATGGTAAACAAAGGATCCCAAATAAGGAGCAAATACAGAAAGATGTTGGAGATTTTAGAAGAAGAGGTGAAAGGAAGAAAAGTTGTTGAGAAAAAGATATAAGGAATGGGGGGGGGAGCACCGATAAATGTGGTTTTCAGTCTATGAATAATAGCTGGGTTGGACTCTGCGGAACAATTCCAGTCACAAATGTGTTTTCCGTTAGGAGAATTCCTTGTTAGAATTGACATTCTGATGAGCAATCAAAAATATGTTCAGAGATGCCTAGAATAAAGTAACATGGGTATAATATGGCCAAGGTAAAGCACTCTGAAGACCTATTGACTTCAATGGGAGAGATTTCAGAATGGGCTAGCATCAGAATCCAGGGGCCAGGATCACACCCATGGTTCAGATGTACTAGATGCTTTTTAAAACTATTACATAAGAAAATGTTTTGTATTAGTCACAGAAGTATTTACAAATATGAAATCATATTTTTAAAATGTATATTCCCCACATCCTTTTTTAAACATACTTATCTAAGATTAAACACAGATGTACAAATCTCGTCACAATCTTTAAAATACCAGTACCACAATTTTATTTATTGTCATCCCTCTCAAGAAGTACCATGGAGCTGGGGCATCACAACAGAGAAGGACCCACTGATTCAATACAACATAGAGGTACTATTTCAAACAGGAAATTTGATAGGAAGATTTATATGGGCAGGGACATTCCCTCAGATATGCAAGCAGCAAGGAAAATCTTAGGAATATGTCTGCCAGCTGTAGAAGAGCAGGGCTGAGTTTCTGTTTCAGGTATTAAAGTCTGGACATGGCCAGAGACACAAGCCAAAGGGCAAGAAAACAGTTGCACTTACCTATAATTGTTGTTCATCAATGTCTTCTGTGCAGACACAAATTGGGACTGCGCTTGTGCAGGACAGCCATGGACATTCTCTTTCTAGCTTAAAAGCTCCAAACAGGGGGCACCCTGCCCTTTTGGAGCCAGCACATGTGTGGGATCCCTGCTCAATGCATCTCATGCTCCAATGGCAGGCACCTGCTTCCATTAGTTTCCACTAAGCTGCTGCGAGCCCCCTTTCATGGCACAATAGGCCCTGTGAGAGCCCTTGTTTGTTGAAATAGCACACTGTTGTGGTGCTGTCCATCTAGATCAGCACCCTCTTGTCTTTGAGGATATCTGAAAAGGAGGTAGGGGCAAATACACCAGTTTGGTGTAGTGGTTGAGAGTGGCAGATTCTAATCTGGAGAACTAGTTTGATTCCCCACTCCTGCACATGCAACCAGCTGGGTGACCTTGGATCAGTCACAGTTGTCTCAGAGCTCTCCCATCCCTACCTATCTCACAGGGTGTCTGTTGTGGGAGAGAAAGGGAAGGGGATTATAAGCCACTCTGAGACTCTGTCTAAGCAGCAAAAAATTCCTGTGAGATTGGTGAACTGAAATATGAAAATAGGCATCCCTTAAATCAAGAACTGCAAACCATACATCTGGAACAAGGAATTCAATCACAGAAGAAAGTGAGACCATTCTGAACTTTGCAATTTTCAAGAAATTGTTAAATTTTCTGAGATACAACATGGGCCTGTGCCCATTATCCTTTTTATCAACTAGGAAAAACCTTGAATGGAAACCCTAGGAATGAAGCCCACCTTGGACCTGTTCCACTGCACTCTTTCTGAGAAACTACTCTAGCTGAACTCTAAGTTCTGGGTAGGGATTATTCACTGCAATCAAAGCCAAGTGGAGTGACAAGGCGGTTGGGATAACAACTCTAACTTGTAACCTTCTTGAACTGTAGACAAAACCCAACTATCCAAACTAATCTGGCACCAAGCCTATGCAAATTGTGCCAGTATCCTTGAAACTGAAAATACCAGCAACTACTGGGGCGGATAGTCAGAACTTTGCTGGCTGTTGGTCTTGGTCCCTCTGGGGGTTCTGTTGAGGAGTGCTCAGCCGCAGGGTACCCTTTCTTTTTGAAAAGGGGGGACTGGGATGGGCACTGAGGATACATGAACGATGGCTGGTGGTGGTGCCTCTGGCCCCTGTAGAAGGAAGTAGCAAAGTCATGTTGCCTTTGAGAGAAATGTTGTCTCTGGATCAGAACTGAGGAGAAGACACTCAACAATCTGGCTGTCTGGTGGTGGTTCTTCACAGTGGAGAGGAACTCATCAGTGGACTGTGAAAAATGAGTTGATCTCTTGAAGGGGAGATCCTCCACTTTACAGCAAGTCTCTAAAGGGTGAGCAGTGTTGCATAGCCATGAGTGTCTCTGGAGAACTACAGCAGAGGCCATAGATCTGCGTGATACGTCCAGGTGTGCCTGTGTGCATTAATAGATTGTTTTAAGAGCTTAATTACCTTAGAATGAATAAGCTTAGCTAAGGGGCTTGGATTCATCAGATAATTTGTCTAAGTACCGGGAAAGACTCTCCCAGAGGAAAAGTTGGTAGCCTCCCATAATTACTCAATAATTTGCTACTTGGAAATTGAGAGTGGATGAAGCATAAAACTTCATCTCCAAAGTATCCAGATGGTGGCTTTCCCTGTCTGCTGGGGATGAATGCTGGCCAGGTCATTGGCGTGCTTGCATGTCTTCCATGACCAATGAGGACAGTGGTGAGTACATAGACAGGAAGTCACAGGAGTCCTGCTTTACTCTATATAAATACTTACAAGGTGTGGCCTGGATAGAGGCTAGTTTCTGCCAGATTGGAAACGTGAGATTAGAGAGGCCCTCCAAAATCGGAAAAACAACTATCTATGGATTATTGGAGTATTGGAGTAGAGTGGACTCAAAATTCAGGCCTTCAGATGGTTGTCTGGAGACATCAATATCAAGGGCTTCTGCCAATCTCAGCATCTGTTCTCTGTAGAGAAGGAGGTCTTCACTTGGGTATACCAAAGTCGGATCACCCACAGTATCATCAGACTGCCTCAGACCTATAATGAGAAGCTGTGGAGATCTCTTCTTCAGGTTCATGGAACAGGGATCGGAATGGAACCAGCATGGAGTGGACCTCCATGTACCCCCTTGCATTTGGGTCTTGCTCCTGCAAAATTGGGGGGTGATGTCCAGCCCATCTATTTAAGTAGGATGGCAGCATATAGTAAGAATGCTGAGGAGGACCCACTGGTTGCCAAGATAAAGGAGGTCCTGATTCTGATGGCACCAGTTGTCCTGCTGGGATGCTAGGTCAGTCATCATCTGCATCTGAAAAGAAACCGGCAAAGGAGGCTAGGTGAAGTAATGAGGTATGTCGGGGAATCAGGATGACATCCTGGTTGGACTCTGGACTCTTAGAAGATTTGACATGTGCTGACTTGGAAGTGGACTCAGTCTTCTCCTCATGCTTTGATCTCTTATGCTTCTTCATATGAGGTTCCAAATGTGATCAGACCTTGGTCGAAGGTCCTGGAGAAGGCAAATGCAAACGGCTAGATTCTGCCTCCACGGCAACCAAAGCAGCCCTTTTCGGAGGGATAGGAGCCGTCCTGATAGTTGGACTTGCAGGACAGACCAACGGGGGCCCAGAGCAGGGTTCAATAGTCAGGGCTGGGGGAAGCAGACCTGAGGCAATCAGCAAACTTGAAATCACTCTGCACAGAGCTGAGGAGGACAAAGCCTTCTTTCACAGTGCAGCTTTCAACCTAGAGCCCCTATCTGCCTGAGCCTTCAAGGTAAAGCGCTGGCAAATTGGACAAGTTATAGAATCACAGAGTAGGAAGGGGCCATACAGGCCATCTAGTCCAACCCCCTGCTCAATGCAGGATCAGCCTAGAGCGTCCCTGGCAAGGGTTTGTCCAAACGCTGCTTAAAGACTGCCAGTGAGGAGGAGCTTACCACCTCCCTAGGCAGCTGATTCTACTGTTGCACAACTCTTACTGTAAAAAAGTTTTTCCTAATATCCAGCAACATCCTGCCTGTCATTTAAACTCATTTTTGCAAGTCCTATCCTCTACTGCCAATAAGAACAGCTCCCTGGCCTCCTCTAAGTGACAACCTTTGAAATATTTAAAGAGAGCAATCATGTCCCCCTTCAAGCACCTCTTCTCCAGACTAAACATTCCCAAGTCCTTCAGCCTTTCCTCATGGTGTCAGTCCAGTCTCCAGGCCCCCAATCATCCTCGTCACTCTCCTCTGCATCAGCTCCATTCTGTCCACATCCTTTTTGAAGTGAGGCCTCCAGAACTGCACACAATACTCCAGGTGTGACCTGACCAATGCAGTGTACAGTGGAACTATGACATCTTGTGATTTGAATGTTATGCCTCTGTTGATACACCCCAAGACTGCATTAGCTTTTTCTGTCACCGTACCGTACTGGCCGCTCGTATTTAACTCACAGTCCACCTGTACCCGTATCTTGTTCACACACACTGCTACCCAGAAGCATACCCCCCCATCCAGTATGTGTATTCCTCATTTTTGTTACCCAGATGTAGAACTCAGCAATTATCCTTGTTAAACTGCATATTGTTCACATCCGCCCAATTTTCCAGCATGTTCAGATCTCGTTGACTTCTACCTCTATCTTCTGGTATGTTTGCTTCTCCTCCCAATTTGGTGTCATCTTCAAATTTAATGAGTAGCCCCTCCACACCCTCATCCAGATAATTTATAAAAATATTTAAAAGTACTGGTCCCAGAACCAAGCCCTGTGGCACCCCACTAGACACCTCCCTTCATTCAGATGAAATGTCATTGACAACTACACTCTGAGTGCGGTTCTCCAACCAGTTCCCTATCCACCTAACTATCCTAGAGTCCAGTCCACAGCCTTTTAGTTTATCCATCAGAACGTCATGGGAAACCCAGTCAAAAGTTTTACTGAAATTCAGGTAAACAACATCAATAGCATTCCCTCGATCCTGTAAGCTAATCACTCAATCAAAGAATGAAATGAAGTTGGTCTGGCAGAACCTGTTGGGGACAAATCCATGCTGACTTCCTCAGATCACCAAGTTGTCCTTTAGATGCTCACAGATCAATCCTTTTAAAATCTGCTCCAGTATCTTCCCTGGGACAAAGGTCAGACTGACTGGCCTGTAGTTTCCTGGGTTATCCCTCCTCCCTTTTTTGACAACTGGGATAACATCTGCCCTCCTCCAGTCTTCTGACACATCTCCCATCCTCCAAGAGGTCTGAAAGATGATGGGCAAAGGTTCTGCAAGCTCACTAGAAAGTCCTTTGAGCAGTCTTGGGTGCATACCATCTGGCCCAGGGAATTTGTACTCATCAATGCAGCCAGGTGCTTCTCAACCAGCTCTCTGTCCATGTCAACTGTGCCTTGTGTACTACCATCTTTAGACGACCCTCTTCTCCTCTTCAGGAAAAACAATGAGGCAAAATAGGCATTGAGCCTTTCTGTTTTCTCTCTGTCCCCTGTCAAAGTTTCTCCATTTTTACCCAACAGTGGGCCCATCACCTCTTTTATCTTGAGTTTGCTCCTCACACATCTGAAGATTTTCTTGTTGTAGCAAGCCTCTCTGGCCAGCTTTAGCTCACTGTGAGCTTTGGCCTCTCTGATGGCTGACCTACCATGCCTAGTAACCTGCAGATACTCTTCTTCAGAGGTATGTCCTTCCCTCCATTTCTTGAACATTTCCTTTTTCTCCCTTAGCACATCATGCAGTTCTCTGTTCACCCACCTTGGCTTCTTGGATCGCCTACCATGTTTCTTTCTTGTTGGAACAGCGATGGCTTGAGCTTGCAAGAGCTCTTGTTTTAGGAGAGCCTTTCTCTTTCCTTTCTCTTCCAGCAGTCCATGGAATGATTCTCATCATCCCCCTCATTTTATTAAAATCTGCCCTACTGAAATCTAACATGCACATGTGGCTACGAACTTTGTTGGTCCCCTACACCAAAAGGAATTCTAGCAGGACATTGTGACTTCCCCCTAAGGTCCCCACCACCTTCACCCCACCTACCATCTATTGCCTGTTGGTCAATATTGAGTATTGCCGAGCCCCTCGTAGCTTCCTCCACCATTTCAAGAAGAAAGTTGTCAGCTAGACAAGTCAGGAATGTACATGACTGTGGACACTTTGCAGAGTTTGTCTCCCAGCACACATCAGGGAAGTTCCAATGCTGTGGGCCTCTTCTAAGCACAGGAGGCAGAGCTCATGCTCCTTGCCATGCGTCATTTTTGTTCCACATTAAGAACATTTCTTAAACACTGCCTTGGATGCCATGATGAGAGACCACAAGCACAACAGACAGGAAGAGCCCACTTTACGATGGGGCTTGCCTCCCATGAGATAGAATCCTGAAAGTATGAAAAATAATTCTTTGAAGGAGAAAAAGGGGTCTACTTTATTCACAATGACGACGAACATCAATAGAGCATGCTACAAAACTTCCTATCCTTGCAGTGGTGAAAAAGGAACTGAGGGAAGGGGAAGCCAACTGTCAGAGCACATGTGCGGGAATCCCATGCATGTGCCAGCTCCAAAAGGGGCAAGGCGCATGCCCTCTTTGGAGTTTTTAAGCTAGGAAAAAAATGAACCAAAGGGTTATTGGCCTGTGGCTTTGAAAGAGCTAGCCCAGCTGGATGCTGGACCAAGCCTGGAATTATACTGGATTTCATTTTTGTTGCTTGTGGTTTGTTAATTATATTTTTGAAAGTCCCTTTCATTCCCCAGTGTGGAGAAAAACACAATATAAATATTTAAATATATAAAAATAAACAACAAATGATAATAACTATACCTTGAATTGTGCCTATGTGGTAAGAGGCAGCTGATACAGCCACTTTAAGATGACTGGATATGTCCCTAGTAACCCACCAGTTAGATTTCTATCAACTGAAGACACACAGTTTGCAGCTACTCACCTTTGGTGTAATAAAGAAGTACTGAGAAGTACTCTCTTTGCAGGCAGTTTTTACCACCACATCGAAGACTCTCCTTTCATTAACTGGGTCCATTCCCTTTAAAAGAAGTATTGGTGTGAAGAAATGCATTTTTTCTTTGGAGGTCTGAAATGAGCAAAACCTTCGCTCTGAGTGTTAAAAGTTTCTTTTCCCTCTGGCAGAGAACAGGCTGGAAGGGGGGGAGTCAGTCCAATTGCTTTCCAGCTTATCTTCATACAAATGCTAATAGATCTAACAGAAGAGATAATGGGATGGTCAAGCTCCCCCCCCTTCAAGCAGGGAACAGAGATTTGGAGGTGTTAAATGCTAGAGAGACTTCAGGAAGGAAACTTCTGGAGGCTTCAGTAAAGGCTCCACCTGGCCTGACCAGGTCAGTGGGTGGAGAAAGAGATATGATAACGACTTGCAGCAAAGAAGAGCTCTTTCATGCGGGGTCCCTCAGAGGAGACAGAACTCTTAACTGAGGTCTGAAGCAGGTGACCATGTGCTCGCCTAACTGGAGAGCTACAAAAAGCTTCAAGGTAACTGAAACTCTGTAAGATTTTTAACTCCTAAACTAAATACCTTGTCCTATATCTTAACAACTGATAGGGCATATATAGAGGGAGGGACAGAGGATTTTTGTTTTATCCATTTCTTTTGGATCCCTTGCTTAATCTGGTGTTGCACTAAAGGTATGCTTTTGAACATTTTCTCTAATAAATACTTTATAACTTTTGATGTTGGTAGTGGTTCTCTGTACCACACAGACCTCCACCATCTCGGACACACTATTTTAAAATGGAGTGTCAGGGGGAAGGCAGGCAGTTGGCAAGCGGCTATTTCTTCAGGGGTGCACAAAGCAGTAAACTTTCCCTGTGGATCTTGGAAGGGAAGCTGGGAGCCCTGACCTTCCCAGCAGGCAATTCCTATCAAGGTCAGGTGGTGGTGGCAGGCTACTTGAGAGAAAGAAAATCATCTCTAGATCCTGGGAAAACCTTGGAGGGCAGGGTGGAATAGGGCCTGCAGCCAGAGCAGGCCTGTTCTGCCACAATCTGCATTAACATTTCTTCTCCCACTACTGAACATGGTTGAATTAGACACATGGGTAAGCATACATACCTGATTTATTTCATCTACTACTCTGAATGGGCATCTGTTGAGTTCCTGCAAAGCCATCAAATACAACATAGTTGAAACACTTCTCTCCCCTCCACTCTGGTGGTGTGGAGTTAATTCATGAAGCTGAGTGCTACTGCGAAACTTGACTCTAATCCGAATCCCATATTTATCATATTCTTCCTGTTAAGAGTGAAAGAGTGGTATCAGAGATCCACAACTTGGCATTGTGTTATTAACGATAGAAAAATAATTTTCAAAACCTACCTTACACAGCTGTTGCATTGTGTCAACATGTATCTGGCCCATGTTCAAACCCTCACTTAGCTATAAAGTTCCCTCCCTCACTGTCTGCCTAAACTTTCTCAGAATTGTTCTGAGAATAAAAAAGAATGGCTCCACATGCACCCCTTGAAGGACCTGCAAGACAGCAACCTAATCAATCAAGAAATGGCAATGATAAAATTTGTGCATTTTAATGTCAGCATTTAATCCAGATAAATAAAAAAGCATCCTCCATTAAATGAACACCTTCTTCAGAGAAGCATTCTTACTCACTCTCTCCTACACTTATGCCTGCTTTTTTTCCTACCTATGACTCTCCCATTTGGGCAACAGATTGAGGAGAGGGAGAAACATGATACAGAGGCATGGAAGCTTTAAGCTCTATCATCTGCTAGCATCTTTGATGCTCACATCTTGGAAGAGTTCACAGTGGCAAAAAAGGACAATTAGTCCTCCTCACTACGAATGCAACAAAACACTCTGGCTTCCAAGCAAGCTGCAGTTCTGCACATGACCTTGGAAATAAGCCCCCTGAGCGGGCTGATGCAGAAAGTCTATACTTCAGAATGAGTGATTTTATGCATATGCAGATTAATGCAAATTAAATTATTAATTCTACGCATTTAAACTGAACAATTAATTGACTAAAACTTCCTCAACTGAATGGCAATCCTAATTTTGTGATCTGTGAAACTGCAGTTCTCTTCAAATATTTTAACTGAAATGGCAACCTGTTAATGTAGACAGCTGAAAGACAGCTTTAGAATGACATCAATGAACTAACAGTTGTGTTTTACAAGCACACTTGCAAAGATGAGTTTCTGCATACCAAGCAATGGGTATTAGCCATGGATAAGCAGAATGGTTCACATGAGGATTTTTTAAAAAATTAAACTGAGGGAGCTTATTTTAAGTGGATTGGTTAGGCTCCTGTGGAAAACCTGCAAGACACAGCCATAAGGATTTCTAGCTGATCTGGCCACATGGATACATGCTACAGTAACACTGAATTTAGACTACTGTAATGCACTCTACAAAGGTCTCCCCTCAAAATCAAGTTGGAGACTCCAACTGATTCAAAATGCTGCAGCTCGATTACTACTGGGAGCTAGGTGGAGGATGCATATTATACCCAAGCTACTGTAACTCCACTGGCTGCCCATCTGTTACCAAGTTCAAGTCAAGGTATTAGTTATCTTATACAAAGCGCTTCATAGTGCTGGAGTCTCATATCTGCAAGACCTCCTCTCCAGCTATGTCCCATCACAACAATTTTAGTCATCTGAGTAGAGCTTCTGCAGGTGTCATCTTGCAGATGAAGAAGAACAACAACTGCCTGTACACATGCCCTCTCTATAGTGGCCACCCCACTCCTGGCATTTCGTAAAACATGTGAAACAGAGTTCTTCAAAGGAGCATTTTTACAAAGGAAACAACAATATGTCATAACAGAACAGCCTTGGAAAATGCACTGTTTCCTACTGATGTAATGCCATGTTCTGCATTGTTAAACACGTCATGTTTTATACTTCTGCTTTGTTCAGACGACCGTTGTATTTCAAATTTCTGCAACGCCTAGTCCTATTACATTGCTTTTAAGATGTATTATCCTATCAATTACATTGATTTACATTGCATGATCCATCTTGAATCTCACTGAGAAAGGCAGACTATGAATAATGTAAATAAAAATAAAATATATTTATGGTGACTGAATCCTTGGGAAGAAGTTTTGTCTCTTCTTTGGGCCAGAGTAACACAGGGACAAGCACAGCTGTTTCCTAAGGGACTGGTCTGTCCAAGGAGAAAGACACCTATGAACCCTCATCAGACATCGGATTTAGTAAATGGGGAGGACCAGATTTTAATTTAGTTGGAACAAAGGGACAACATTTGGCAGGAAGGAGACAGCTGGGTGCCCAGGCTATCCTGTCTCTCTGAAGCTGCAACTAAAAAGGGTCTGAGTGGAGAGTTCACTGATCCTCCTTGCTGAGCACATCACAGCAGAAGAGTCTTAAGTTACAGAGGGCCAGAGGTGAGGACTGGCTGTAAGTTCCATAATGGTATAGGTGGTGCTGTTAGAGGGTGAAGCCCAGCAAGGCCATTGAAAAGCTGCTTTAACAGATGACAAGAAATAGCCCTGCACCAATAGGCATAATGCAGAGATGGTAACTAGAGAGACCTTGAGAGTGGCAGGTCCTAAACCCAGGGAGGCGGAGGAGATACTCTAGGACAGATCTCATAGGACAGACAATCCATGGATCCCAGCTCCTTACTGAAGTGAAGATATGGAAGTGCTTCCACTTCACTCATAGGACTGTTGGGTAAATGGCTGCCTAGCATTCAGTAGCATCTCTCTCAGGTGATACCCTAGCTCACCAGGTTCAGGATGTCTATGTCTGGATGTAGAATTGGGCCACGGTTCTGTGGCAGCAGGTTTTGGACATTGGTCAGATGGAGATGATGGCCCTTCCAAAAATGAACTGGTGGAACTTGGTGAACTAGTGGATGTCAGTGGTCAAGTGCTAGAACCCAGAGTGAGTGTCAGTTCCTGGTTAGTTAGCTTCAGGCAATGGATGTAGGTCTTGGCTAATTGCTGCTCCCCAAGGCCCAGGAAACCAGTTGGGGCTGGTCTATGGAAAATTTATCCTCAACATCCAACAGTGCCATAGGCACCAGGGCATCACAGAGGACAAAATAATCCCGGCTACAGCCAGGAGGGCGGGATAAAAGTTTAATAAATAAATAAATAATAAATAAAATCAAGAGGATAAAAAAGTCTGAAAAACTGGAAAAGAGAAAGGAGTCTCTGGAGAGAATGGTCTCAAATGCTACTGTGGCAGAAAAAAAAGAGGAGAGAGTAGGAAAATGTGATTCCTCCAGCTTCGACATGTGCAGACAAGACCACAACTATGTGGGGAAAGGGTTTTCGTACCTTAAACTACCTCCAAGAGTTTCCAAACTGAAGCTCTTTGCACATTCATAAGAAGAAGCAAAGGTGCCCTTGCATTAGGATTAAAATACAGCTACAGCACAGCAGCCACTTAGGGTACTGCTGTACAAAGTGCTGCTGTTACATGCAACTGGCACTACACATTTTGGAAAGCAGACTACACATGGTATTTTCTAGATCTTTTCAGAGCACAAAGGCCTTGATCAACAATACAATACTCAGTTCTGTTATTCAGTGGGCTTACTCCCAGGGAATTGTCCTTAGGATTGTAGCTTTAGTACCACTGCACATATCCCATATTGCCAGGATTCCTCTATGTTTGCATACGTACGTGCACAAACACACAATGAAAGAATCTCCTGTGGCATTCCTGTCAATGGAAGCCGATCCACATAACAGGGATAGAAAGAAGGCTTTGCCCCACTAGAGGGTTATTGCCAAATACAGCACTTTAGATACCCTAAAGGAGTGAATGGCAGCCATTCCTGAATCTGGGAGGATTGCATTCACAGTGTCTGGGTTGATGGGCAGGCTATGCCTCCTAAACTTGTCTCCTGTTTACGATGCCCCAGGCAACTCACTGGGAGCTACTGAGAACCAGGCCCTACTTGCATATGTCTCCTCTAGTTTCTGCTTACTTGATGGGAGGCAAAAATGTAACAGAGCCCTGGGAACTTGTTAAATATTCCAGTTATTTAGCTGGTACAGTACAAACCATTTTTAAACTGCAGTGAATAAAAACAGACTTACAGAGTTCAATTTGGAACACTATTATTAATTCCATTCTAGGAGGAGTGCTACTTCCTTCCACTAGCTGCTTCTACAATGACAGTATTAAAAAGCACGTTACCCTTCAATTCTTTAATTTGGGTCTTCAAATTCATACTTCACAGGAAGAAATTTCCTCGCCAAGTGTTAAACAATACAGAACACATAATACCTCATTTTCTGTGTGAAGATCCACTTCTCCTGCACACTGCATGGAACTAAAAAAGCTACTGAACTTCTCATTGATTCGGTCAACCAGCTGTTTTAGAGGGTTTAGCCACTTTTCCTTAACCTAATAATGAAGAGATTGATGTTAACAGAAGTGATCTGGTAGCAAAGAGATTTCATGCACAGCAGACAATTTCAAAATGTAGTAATTTTTACATTAAAGCTTTAAAAACAGATTATTAATAATAGCAACAATAAGCGCAATCCTGCTTTCTGGTACGTGGGCACAGAAGTGAGGGTGCACTTGTCATGTACCAACTGTGATCCTGGGGGGATGGAAAGGCAGAAGAGGACACATCACCACTGAACCTCCAGAATACGTAGTGGAGATAAAGATACAGCCTCCAGTTGCCCTGTCTCTAACATCTGCATAGCTCCTGAGTCCTAGATGGCTGCCCTGCCAATGGCTGTGCATTCCTGGGTCTGTTATTTCTGTAAGGACTTCATACCCTGTGCTCACAGGCATTGGTGCGTGGGCTATATTTTTATTATAAACAGCCATTTATACTTTCTCCTATCCAGCACTGTGTTAGCAGCAATGTTTCCTCTAAGCTGTGGAATCTTGTGAGCAAAAATTCTACTTGTGAGCTACTGGCATTAAAGTTCTGATTGAGCAATTTGTCTTCTGCACTAGTTTGCTCTGGAGCCATCCTTCCTGAGCAAAGACAAAAACTTGTGACCCGGAGGCTAAAAAACTGTGAGCTAGCTCACAGTAACTCAGCTTAGAGGGAACACTGGTTAGCAGTTACATATTTCAAGAGAGAAACAACAATGAAAAGAACAGCAAACAACCAGTACACACGATACCTGTGAAATGTTTTGCCTAAAGTCATCCAACTCTTTCTGCTTTCCCTGCAGCTCTAGTGTCATCTGCTGTATTTCTTCAGCCCTTTTGTTACAGTCATCAACAACCTGGCAGGAAAAGTCTCTTGTAAATGGCAGAATTAGACAGCAAAGGGGTTGCAATTCCAAATATTTAACTAAAAACACCACACTAAACCTCACTAGTTCCTACACAGAAAAATAACACAGCTGATATTATATACTCAAAATACAAAATGTATTTTCAAGCTCAAATACAGAGGACCCAGGACACTGCTGCACTTTATGCTGCAAGTCAGGGTCACAGATTCATTAGTTTATTCCTTTAACTGTCCTAATCCCATGCAAAATGCTGGCAAGGTTTAAGCACAAATGATGTGCAAATGACAGGAGCTGAACTCAACCTTCCATAGCTTACCTCTCCAGAATCCCTCACCAGAACTCACCAACTGGCTCAGAGGCTGGGATGGATGCCAACATGGAGAAATGTGCCGAAGAGGGAAGAGATGAGCCACAAGAGAGGCAACCTGCTTGGATCACTGAGGAGGCCTCATGTTAAAAGAAATGAACCTGCTGCTGTCCTAGGGAGTTTGAGTCTGAGCTAATCCCCCCCTTCCCCCATTTCTTTTAAAATACAAGAAGCATAGAACATAGAACACACTGGTCTTTGGGAAGAACCTATTTAAAATTCTAATAGATTCAGACTCTAGCTTTTACAACACAATGTTCCTGCTGCTTAGTTTATTATTATTACTATTATTACTAAGCAACCCAGTACAGTGTGGGAGTCAGATACTGGGGATACATACTGAAGCGCTGAGGCCTGTGAAGCAGGAAGCTTTTGATTTCTCCTCATTCAGTAAAGCATCAATTTCATCCAGGGTTTTTGGAAGAGCCCGGAATGCCTTTTTAAAAAAAGAACCACCTTTTAAAAATCACATTAACAGCAGCCACCCTGTGTCAGAATCTCCAGTGCTCCAAATGTACGCACCTGCTAGCCATTGGTGATCACATTTTTATTCTGGTAAGAGCTCTTGCCCTTCTCAGGAATCTGCAGCACTGGCAACAATTATCCTGTTCTTGCAGTGAACCTTGGAGAACCTCAGTGTTACTGGGATAAATCCCCATCTTGCCCTGCCAGCTTGAAGCTTAAACCTTTCGAGGTACTCTGAGTGTACCTGAAGATCAGTCCAGCATCAGTGTCAAAACCTGATACCCTTCCTTTCTGGAGAAGGGGTATGGATGATAGTGTACATATATGTTAACTGGGTTGCAAGGTAAGCCAAAGTTTGCAGACATTAATTGTCTCTCCCACCCTTCATTATAAATATCATGAGCCAGTCAAATATATTTATAGGGTCATCCTGTGGGAGTATCTCCCCGTGATACCCACTGGAATGTGGAGTGCTGCAGGGGGTGATCCTCTTGCCAATGTTATTCAACATCTATATGCACCCCAACATCCAGTTAGTCTGGAGCTATGGGCTGGGTTGCCATCAATATGCAGATGATACCCAGCTCTATCTGTTAATGGATGGCCATCTGTCTTCCACTCCTGATAATCCAGCCAAGGCTTTGGACATTGTGGCTGGATGGCTGTGGCAGAGTCAGATGAAGTTAAATCCATCGAAGATGGAGGTCCTGTACCTGGGTCGGAGGGGGGGGAATGGATATGGGTATCTGGCTTCCCATGCTGAAAGAGGAGCCTGTGGTGCCGGCCCAGAAAGTAAGGAGCCTGGGAGTTACACAGGGTCTCACCAGGCTTCTCTGTCAGGAGATTCTGCAAAGGCCATAAGCAGATGAGAGTTTTTGTTTCAACTGCACTATGTGGACTCTAGCACTAAATGAGGACATTACTAGGAAGCAGCCTACATTACTCTCCAGAATGGTTCACAGCAAGTTCTGAACCAGAAAGCCTTTCTCCTCAGACTGGAGTTAAAGACATAGGCAATAATCTCCTCTTCTTATGCTCCTTACGATGACTGTTCCCCATAGGTTGCTAGAGCATGTGCTTTGCATGCAGAAGGCTGCAAGCATCATTCATGGTATCACCGATACGGATGGGCATGGACCATGAAAATACGGTTCATGATAGTTTGTGGTTCACAGTATGCATGGTTTGCAAACTACAAACTTACAAACTTTTTAAGAGCTAAACAAACCAGTTCAGTTTGTGATGTGGCAGAACAGCCTCACAGTGCAGTGTGCTGGAGACACCAAATTTGCTGTGGATCTCTGGCTGACTCTCTTCCTCCTGCCCTCCAAGTTAGGTGATGATTGGATTTACAGGGTCTGAGTTATAGCCCCCAAATAAGGTTCCCCATCCTCCATTGTTTCCAGTAGAGAGGAAAAAAGCAGCAAAAAAAGCAAGGGCAATAAAAGTCCAGCAGAATGGACTCAACGTCCCAAAGAATCTCTGCAGTAGAATTTTTGCAAGCCCAGCAAAACCAGTGCTATGTGCCCAACAGAACCAGAGTCACTGTGGCAGTGCAACCCAGCAGGACTAAGGTTAAGCCAGAGAATCTCTGCAGTAGAAACTGAAGGTGAGGGGTATTTTGCAAGCCCAGAAGAACCAGTTCAATGTACTAGTACCCACAGAACCCAGTGCCAATGTGGCAATGCCAGCTCAATCACAATCCAAGTAGGGGTGGGGCATTTTTACAAGCTCAGCAGAACCAGTACATTGTATAGAGTGCCCAGGAGTACCAGTGTCACTGGCACTGCAATCTTAAAAGGACTGATCTCAAAGTACAGAGTCACAAATCCAAGCAAGGAGGGGGTTGCAAGCTCTGTGCAAGAAAATGGGTCATGAACACAAAGGAAGGCCAGCAAAGGGGTGGGGGGATTCCTCTTGAAACTGACATGACTAGTTTGAAACTGAAAACAGTGTTTCCAAGATTGGAGAATCCCCACCCCCCGGTTGCTTTGAAGTTTCGTAAACATTTTGTTTGAGTGGAGACTGTCTGGAAGTGTATTCTTTCATGAACCAGCACAAACCTCCACAAACTGCTTGAAAGTCTGTGGAAAGTTCCTGCCGGTTGACCTGCCATGAATTTCAGTTCACAAACCACGAACCGCCCAAAATTTTTGATGAAAATTTGTGACGAACTTTAGTTTGCAAGCCAGTTTATGCCCATCCCTAATCATCAATTTCAGGATCTCAGGCAGTTGAGTCTCCATCTAGGCAGCTTTATACGTTGATGCATAATGAAATTACCAAGTAGATGATCCACACAGAAATTGCTGGTTTAGGTCAGTACAGTGATTTCCCAGAACAGTAATACAAATCTGGGTTGTTGGTATAACAAAAACCCCTCTCCAAAATACTTCTTTTTTTTTACGGGTTTTTTTTTCCACGTTCAGGTGCTTTCCAGCCACGCAGCATGTGCTCATCTTTTCTTTGATTCCACTGATTTTCTGGGCAATGGCATTTCTCCCTTCCAATCAGATCCTTGCAAGGGAGGAGAACAGAGTACTCCCAGCCAATCACTTTTGGAAACAGGCTGCAGAGAACTACCACTCTCCTTCACTCTCTCAGTTGTGGTGACAGGGACCTTTTCACTCTGGAAGTAGGATGGCTACGGGCACCTATTTTGAGGGCCCATAGAACTGGAACCCTTGGTCTAGCTCACTTGAAACTTGGGTACTCTTGAGCGAACAAGCAGCCCTTGCTCCCCTGCAATTTAGGCATCTTTTGGTTGGAAAACAGTCACTCCAGACACCCCTGAAAAAAAAGCTGCCATCCTCATGCCAAGGAAGCATGGCAAACACACAGCTTTCAGCAGAAATGTAAAAAAAAAAAAAATCCTACCAGGCAGTCACTGTAAGAGCAGAAAAATGAAATGAATGTAATGCTTTTAGCCAGTGCCATCCCCCATTGACAGGAATCAGTGGAAGAAAATGAGCTAGCACCGAGGTATTTACTTTGAGGCTCAGTAAAATTGAGCCCCATGGTTCACTTCACTTGAAACTTGGGGGAGGGGGTCCTTTAGATCAGAGGGGGGAGTACATTCTGTGCAAATGTGGCACCATTATCTTTACAAAGAGCTGCCCCTCTAGTAGTAATTATTTTTCTCATGGGTAACTTTTCATAGTTCTGTGCACAAGCTATACTACCTGTTAAAGGGCCTTGTATCACAGGTAACAAGGAAGTCAGAAGAAACCTAAAAATCCAGTATTCAAGAAGTTCATAACTGATAAATAGGCCAATTTCTTTTTATAACATGCTAGAGAATATAATATGACAGTCTGATAATCTGGGAGGAAGGTTGTGCCTATAATTTTTCAGAGGCATTTTCATAATAGTGGACAAGGAATGAAATGCAGTGCATTAGAATTCAGCCATGTCCAAAATCTATAAATAGACATGTAAGAAAAGGCAGCAAAAGACTTAAAATTTCTCCACCCAACAGAGGTTCTGCCAGTGACAGAGGCAATGGTCAAGTGCAGTTCTAAAGAACTGTAACAGAGTATAGCTTTAAGAATCCATTACCTTGCCATGGTGATACTTACAGTCTGAAAGTCCTCAGGGATGTTTTGATCTGGGCTAAGGTTACAAACTTGCTTAGCTCTACGCACTAAACTCTTACAGTTCTCTAAGAGACTACGTTTCCTTTCTTCCAGCTCCATAAACTGTTGCTGTAACAGAGGAAATAAAATAAAAAGCAGTATTATTGTAATGAAACCCCCAGTGATTTCAAAACAGTACATTAAAGTTTAGTCTATCTCGTACCTAAAAAAAATGTATGACCTAACAGCCCAGCTGTCACATTTGGTAGCCCACCGAGGACTGAGTGAGCCTTCTAGTTTTGCTACAAGAACAGTAAAGGCTTCACCAAGCAGGCCACAACACAGGGGACATGATTCACATTTGGCATAGTGAGTCACAAGGTTGTGCAGCATCCCCCAGGTAGTTATTAAAGGTCAACTACTAAAAAAACATGAAAACAGTAGGAATCCATTAAACAATGTTCAACCACAGTAATCCTTCAGATTAGGATTATGTTCCACCAGAGTTGATGGAACACAGAGGTTAAGAGAATGAGCTGTGAGCCAGGAGATATCCAGGGCAAATCTCACCTCTGCTGAAAACTCAATAACTAGCCTTAGGCAAATTTACCACTAATAAACAGGATTTTTGGAACCACAGAGAATGGTCTGCCAAACTAATTTCCCCAAGGATCTTGCAAAAAGATACCCAGTCAAACTCTTCCTTTCACATTTCAAAGAAACTTCAGCTCAAGACAGCTTGTTACTTTCATAGAGGAACCCATGTTGCAGGTCCCAAGTTATTTATTGCTTTGCATGTTAATGTATTTTTAAATGTTATTTATTTGGTGGATTTTTATCCCACTCATCCTCCAATGAGCTCAGGTGGTGTATATAGGTAAGAACATAAGAACATAAGAGAAGACAAAGTTGGATAATGCCAATGGCCCATCTAGCCCAACACTCTGTCATACAGTGGCCAAAAATACCAGGTGCCATCAGGAGGTCCAGCAGTGGGGCCAGGACACTAGATGCCCTCCCACTGCTGCCCCCCCAAGCACCAAGAATACACTGCATCAGTTGCCCCAGCCTGAGAGTTCCTATCTATACCTTGTGGCTAACAGCCACTGATGGACTTCTGCTCCATATGTTTATCTAATTCCCTCTTGAAGCTGTCCATGCTTGTAGCTGCCACCACCTCCTGTGGCAGTGACTTCCATGTGTTAATCACTCTTTGAGTGAAGAAATACTCCCGTTTATTTATTTATTTATTTCGATTTGTACCCGCCTTGCCAAAGCAAACTGGCTCAAGGTGGCGAACAGCAATTAAAATACAGTAAAACAATAAATATAATAAAATTCACAAACAACAATTACTTAAAGTGCTAGTGGATACAGATGGCAATTTCTATAAAGTAGACAGACTGAAGGCAATATCCAGCATTCCAGGATAGGGCCCTAGCATGTTCAGATTCTGGTGGCTCATTCGTCAGCAGCAGCTCCTAATCGAAGCCCTGGTGGAAGAGCTCCATTTTACAAGACCTGCAGAACTGTAACAGGTCCCACAGGGCCCTGATGTCTTCCTGGAGCTTATTCCACCAGTGTGGCTGCCACTGAAAAGGCCCTAGCTCTAGTTATGGCCAGTCTGGCGTCCCTTGGACCAGGGAGAGTTTGGCGATGTTGTGCCCCTGACCTCAGTGCTCTTTGGGGGACTGTAATGACCCCAGCAGGTCGCCACCTTCCGCTGCCACTACCCTGGATTTGCGGGCCCTTGAGAACGCCCAGGGTACCCTCTCAAGCCCATCCAAAATGCCCCTTTTACAGCCGAGAAAACATAGGTATGATGACCAGGCAGGTAACTTTTAAACAAATGGTTTATTTATACAATACTGGAGCAAGGCAAATAAAGTAAGGTGCTTTAAAAAGGTATAACACTACTGAAAGACAAAAAGAACACAAAGCTAATGCAGCTACCTATTACTCCTTAACTGGTACTACTTAAGGCCTACAGCCCTCTTACCAGGCCTCTTGCCTGTATTCACACTGAGCCAAGGGAGGGGTCTTTCTCCTCAGACCAGACTGTCCCCTCTGGGAGAAGTCTGCAGAAGAGCCGAAGAACCATTTCCTCACAGCCCTCTATAGACCAGGCTTAACTTACTCACTCTCCCAAGTGAGGGAACTTTGTCCCAGACCAGTCTCCTCAGACCGCAGAGAAAAAGAATGTCAGTTAAACTGAAACCAAGTATAAGAACACATCGCCCAGAGACTTCTAGTATCCCCATTGGTTGCAGCTGGCTCTAGGCATTGTGGGAATTGTAAACAGCTTGCTTTCTACTACCACACAGGCCTCTCCTGGGCCCTAGGCCTCAAGCTTTTCTTCCAGTTATGTACAGATCTCCAGAGGCCTACACAGAATCTCTGCACTCTCATTGGCTAAAACCCATCCCCAAGCATTGTGGGGATTGTAGGCTGTCTGCTTTCTACTGCCAGACAGGCCCCTCCTATAGTTTAGGCCTCTAGGCCCTGTCTCCATCCTGCACAGATCATGACAGGGACATATGGGGAAAGGTGGTCCTTCAGGTAGACAGGCACCCGACTATATAGGGCTTTAAAGGTCAAAAACAGCACCTTGAAACGAATCTGGTATGCTATTGGCAGCCAGTGCAGTGCCTTCAGCACAGGCTGGATGTGATCTCATATAGAGAGACCCATCAGCAGCCTTGCTGCAGCATTGTGCACTAGCTGCAGCTCCTGGATTTGGGACAACGGCAGGCCCATGTAGAGAGCATTGCAGTAGTCTAATCTCAAGGTGACCATAGCATGAATCACCGTTGCCAGGTCATTGCGTTCAAGAAAGGGAACCAACTGCCTAATCAGCCGCAGATGGTAAAAGGTTGCCTTGGCAGTGGCTGCTATCTGGGCCTCCATTGTTAAGGCAGCATCCAGGAGCATTCCCAAACTCCTAACCCTGGGCGCTGGCACCAGTGGTGCCCCATCGAAGGTTGGTAGTGGGATCCCTACCCCAGACCCACTCTAACTCAGGCACAGGACCTCTGTCTTCATTGGATTCAATTTCAGTTGGCTCAGTCTAAGCCAGCCTGCCACGTCCTGAAGCGCCTGGTCCAGGTTATCTAGGGTAGAGTCGGACTGACCACCCAACAACAGATATAGCTGGGTGTCGTCTGCGTATTGATGACACCCTAGCCTGTGCCTTCAGGCAATCTGGGCAAAGGGGCACATGTAGATGTTAAATAACATTGGGGATAGCACCGCACCTTGAGGGACCCCACAAACCAGCAGGTACCTCTGGGATGTCTGATCCCCTAATGCCATCCTCTGTCCCCGACCTTGGAAGAAGGAGACAAGCCATTGCAAGGCAAGCCCCCGGATCCCAGTGTCAGCGAGGCAGTGGATCAGTAACTGATGGTTGACCATGTCGAATCCCACTGATAGGTCCAACAACAACAGTACCGCCGTGCTGCCTCGATCCAGATGCCTCCACAGCTCATCTGTGAGGGCAACCAATGCCGTCTCTGTCCCATGGCCTGGCCAAAAGCCAGTCTGGAATGGGTCTAGCACAGAAGTGTCATCCATAAAGCTCTGCAACTGAATCGCCACCACTCTCTCAAGTAATTTGCCCAAATAGGGCAAACTGAATACCGGCCAGTAGTTGGCCAATACAGCCGGATCCAGGGACGGTTTTTTTCAGGAGAGAGCACACCATCGCTTCCTTGAGTGCCCCCGGGAACAGTCCCTTCACAAGAAACTTGTTGATAATATCCCTGATGGCAGCTCGAAACCCCTCATGGCCAGCTTTTATAAGCCATAGTGGGCACAGATCAAGGCTGCAAGTGGTCAGGCATTCTTTCAACTTCCTCAAGGCTGAGTGGAGTGAAATAATCCAGAATAGAACCAGAAGACGTGCATGGTGCCTTGAGTTCACTCACTGTCTCAACTGTAGCGGGGAGATCGCGGCGGAGCAACAGGACTTTGTCTGCAAAATAGCTCGCAAAAGCCTCACAGCCAGTATCCAATTCCCCAGCATTTGTTCTGCCCTGTGGCAGCTCTACCAATGACCGAATCGTTCTAAACAGTTGTGCTGGGCGTGAGCTAGCAGACGCAACCGTGGCTGCGTAGAACTCTCTCTTTGCGGCTTTGACTGCCATCTCATAGGATCTCATAAACGCCCTATAGCAGGGGTCCTCAAACTTTTTAAACAGGGGGCCAGTTCACTGTCCCTAAGACCGTTGGAGGGCCGCCGCATTCGCCCCTCCCCCCACCAGCCTGCTCGCCCCGCTGCCACGTTCGCTCCCTCCCAGGGGTCTTTTCGTAGAAAAACAGCTGCAGGAGCTCATTAGCATATGGTATGCTAATGAGCTATTAGGCTATTAGCATATGCCACGCCTCCTGACATCACCGGAAGTGATGTCAGAAGGGGAAGCAAAAGGGGGGAGGCATCTTCAAAAGCCTCTCCTTCCCTTCCCCAGCTGGTCTGGGTGGGGGAGCTAAGAGAGAAGGGGTTTAAAGTTTAAACTCCTTCTCACTAGAGTTGGGCCACAGAAGGAGGAAAGAGGGAAGGAAAGAGAGAGAGTAGAAAGAAGGAAAGAGGGAAAGGAAGAGAAGGAGAGGGGAGGGAAAGAAAGAGAGGGAAGAAGGAGGGAAACATGGAAAGGAGGAAAAAAGAGAAGAGAAGAATGTGGGAAAGAAAGAAAGAGAGAAGAGAAGAAGGAGGGAAAGAGGAAAAAGAGAGAAGGAAAGGAGGGAATGAAAGAAATTTGGCGGCAATTCGACCCCATTATATCCTATGGGCCATTGATGTCAATGGTGAAAACATAGGATATATTCTGGGGGCTGGAAGGGAGGGGGTTTGAGGGAGAGGCACCAAACTCACAGGGTAGCTGGTGGAACCTCTCCCCAAGATACCCACCAAGTTTCAAGAACATTGTATCAAGGGGTCCAATTCTATGGGTCCCTAAACAGGTTGCCCTATTCCCTCCATTGTTCTCTATGGTGGGAAAAAAATAACTTTTTTTCCCACTATAGAGAACAATGGAGGGAATAGGGGCAACCTATTTGAGGGCCCATAGAATTGGACCCCTGGTCCAATGTTCTTGAAACTTGGTTGGTATCTTGGGGAGAGGCTCCATCAGCTACCCCGTGAGTTTGGAGCCGCTCCCTCAAACCCCCTTCCTCCAGCCCCAGAATATACCCTATGTTTTCACCATTGACTTCAATGGCCCATAGGATATAATGGAGCTGAAATTGACATTCGGCTGCCTGAAAGACTCCCCGGGACGCCGGCTGGGGGCGGGGCCTGGCTCCTGAGCTCCCGGAGCTGCGCTCCTGTGCGCTCCCCCCCAAAAAGACCCCTGCTCCCCCCCCACCAGCCTGCTGCCCCGCCGCCGCGTTCGCCCCCTCCCCCACGACCAGCCTGCTCGCCCTTCCTCCTCCTCAGCTCCTGGGCGCTCTTGCAGCCCAGGGCTGCTGGAGGAAGAAAGAGGCGGGGGGGGGCCTTTGGGGGGGGCGGCAAAACACTCGGCGGGCCGCATAAGTGTCCTCCGCGGGCCGCATGTGGCCCGCGGGCCGTAGTTTGAGGACCCCTGCCCTATAGGATGCTCTTGTTGCTTCGTCATGTGTGCACCACCACTGTCTCTATAGTCGTCTTTGCTCTCATTTCATCAGCCACAGCTCCTAGGTGAACCATCAGGAACCTGCTTAGAGCAAGGGTGTCAGGGAGTGATCTCATTGATGGCTGCCAAGAGCCGGCAATGCCAGTCCTTGACTAGTTCATCTAACAAGCCACCAGGGGGCATAGTTTCCCGCAGAGCCATTGGAAGCCGCTGAAGATCCATTTGGCTCCGCGGGTGAGCCAAAATATGCTAGCTGCTCAAACAGGGTCGGGGTGAAACAGGGCATGGTGGTCTGACCATGACACTGCCAAAGCAGTGACCCGGTCCACTGTGACCCCCGCCACGAAGATCAAGTCGAGCGTGTGCCTGGCCCTATCAGTGGGGGCCGTTATATATTGGGTGAGTCCTAGTACCACCATGGACGACACCAGGTCTATTGCCTGTGCAGAGGCTGTATCGTCAGCGTGGCCAGCATAGCACAGCCTCCACCAGGGATGGCAGGCTATTGGCCGGTGCGTTAGGCAATCGGTACATTAGCCACTGTTCTAACCCAACCACTCAGGAATTTCATTGAGTGTCCACGAGTTCTTGTATTGTGAGAAAGGGAGAAAAGTACTTCTTTCTTTACCTGCTCTGTCCCATGTATAATCTAATAAACCTCGATCATGTCACCCTCTCCAAGCTAAAGAGCCCCAAGCTCTTCATAGGGAAAGTGTTCCAATCCTTTGATCATTCTAGTTGCCCTTCTCTGCAGTTTTTCCAATGCCATAATATCCTTTCTGAGGTGTGGTGACCAGACCTGTACACAGTACTCCAAATGAGATTGCACCATTGATTTATACGGGGGCATTATGATACTGGCTGATTTGTTTTTAATTCCCTTCCTAATAATCCTCAGCATAGCTTTGGCCTTTTTTATTGCAGTTGCACACTGTCTCGACATTTTCAGTGAGTTATCTACTACGATTCCAAGATTCTCTTGGTCAGTCTCTGCCAGTTCGGACCCCATCAATGTATATTTATAGTTAGGATTTTTGGCTCCAATGTGCATCACTTTGCACTTGGCCACAATGAAACCCATTTGCCACGTTGACGTCCACTCACCCATCCTCGACAGGTCCCTTTGGAGTGCGTCACAATCCTCCCTGGTTTTCACCACCCTAAACAACTTTGTGTCAACTGCAAATGTGCCACTTTACTGCTTACTCCAAACTCCAAATCATTAATGAACAAGTTAAAAAGTATTGGACTGAGTATTGATCCCTGCGGTGCCCCACTGCTTACCACCCTCCACTGAGAAAATTTCCCATTTATACTCACTCTCTGTTTCCTATTAATTAGCCAGTTTTTGATCCACAAGAGGACCTGTCCTTTTATCCTGTGACCATTGAGCTTACTTAGGAGCCTTTGATGAGGATCTTTATCAAAAGCTTTCTTGAAGTAAAGTAAGCTTTCTCCCCTCCTCCATTTTATTCTCACAACCAGTGGGGTAGGTTAGGCTGAAGAAAATGACTGGCCTAAGGTCACCCAATAAGTTTCAAGGCAAGAGGTGATTTTAACTCAGGCCTTCTTGTTCCTAAGTCCAACATTCTAACCAATACAATACAGCAAGACACTGTTATTTAGTGCTTAATGATAAATATGCTTCCAGTGAAGAATCCACCTACCAACCCCCAATAAAGGCCTCTGACTGATCTAAGATGTAACTATGACAGTGACAGCAAGTCTACCAGGAGGTAATGAAAGGCGTAGAGTGTGATATCCATTACAAACCGAATGTACTTCTTATGCTCTTAGCCACAGGCATAAGTTCCCTAACTATTCACAGCAGAACCCACATTAAAGAGACCCCGTAAAAGCTGAGGCTGCCTGGCTGGTGGGGCATTGGGAGGCAAGCAAAGAGATGCTGACAGCAACAATAAATCAGCCCGGTCTTGACACCAGACCCTTCTTCTCCAGCCTGTATCTGTCACTCTGTGTGCACATATGCAAAAGTCACTCCTTAAAAGTTATATGAAAAAAGGTCTCTGCTATCATTTTGGAAACTTTGGTTGGAAGCTTTGGCTGACCACTCGCGCCAAGCCTGTAAGAGTATCCTGGTTACACTGCTAAAAGGAGTTGATAACAGTGACATGATAAGAACCTTAAAAGCCAAAGACCAGTTTCTCACAACCTCTCATCTGAAAAACAGGCACACAAACCACTGTAACTCACAATGCCACTAACTTCTATGTAAGAGAAAACAAAACTACATCTTCTCAAACAGGCAAGTGGACTAGTCTGCAGTCAATTTGACTGTTAAAGAAATTTGAGGTTTTTGATTTTTCCCACCCTTGACCCCCTTTCTCTACCAAGGATGAAAAAACTTTATTAGGACAAGAACTTCTTTTGAAAGAAAACTGCATTTATAGAAAGGCAAGGAGATGCCAATAAAACACCTGAACTGTGCATCTGCATTATCTTTAACTCACTCACATGTGTTTTCTCACAATGGAGTCTATCTCAAAGGTACCCCCCAACTATGGGGAGAAAAAAAAATCAACCCTGGCATATTGCTCTCAGACCATAATACAGGTTATGATGGCAAGACAATCCTATATATATAATTCCCTTACATATTGGCCATTTCCAGCTCTCCCATTGGCTGTGCAATGTGTTCCATCAGCTACTGGTCCATCAACCGCCACTCAAGAGTATTTGCGTGCCATTGGCTGGGGGCTGGGTCCACTCCTCTCCCCTGCCCCACTGCCAGCCTGGACACGCTTCTCTGACAGAATAAACTGCCAAACGGCTGCCTCTCCTGATGAAGACACTTCTCCTGCTTGGCTCCTGTGGGACTAACTTTTCCCTCAGTGGCTGTTGCTAGGCAACCATGCTTGGTTCTGTCAGTAAAAAGACAAAGGCAGAAGGCACTATTCAGGCCTTTGTGGGGAACTCATTGGGGCCAGTCCTGATTGGGGTTGCCAGCTCCAGGTTGGGAAATTCCTGGATATTCTGTGGTGGAGTCTACGGAAGCCAGAGTTTGGGGAGGGAAGAAGCCTCAGCTAAATAGAATGTGTAAAGCCCACTGTCCAAAGCAGTTATTTTCTCCAGTGGGGGGAGAGATTTGTTGTCTGGAGTTCAGTTGTGATACCCAGCGATCTTCAGGCTCCACCTGGTATAGCAGTTAATACTTCAGAGCAGGGTCTGCCAGACCCAGGTTCTTGCTGTGGAAGTTGAGTGGGTGATTTCGGACCAGACACAAACTTTCAGCCTAACCTACATCACAGGGTTGTTGTGCAGATCAAAAGGAGAGAAGGATTATGTAAGCTGCTTTGGTCTCCACTGTGGAAAAAGACTGTACTTTTCCTCCTAGAGAACCATTGCTGCCAATCTCCAGGTGAGGGCTGGAGATCAGTCAGAATTAAAACCACTCTCCAGATGGCAGAGATCAGCTCCCCTGTGCTAAGCATTGTGAAGACCTTGGGTACTAATGTCAGACAGTCAACATGGGATGTTTATTTCAAGAGCTGATAAGCGGAAATTGATAAGAATTGTAATTACTACACACTCAGATAAAGCAATCTTTGTGAAACGGGTATTTTTATTGCGCAAAATCCATTGTGTGTGAAAGATAAAAGAAGATCGTTTCCCACAGAATTATAATTATTATAGTAAACAATTTTGTATATATATTTTTATTGACTCTTCGTTACTTTTGTCACGGATGTTTTGTTTGGACTTCCATCTCCTCCCATGATCTCTCACTTTGGGCTTCGAGCCCTGGAAAAAACAGCTGCTCTACAGAGTGGACTCTGTGTCATTTTACCCTGCTGAGGTCACTTCCCTCCAGCTTGGGTCTCCACTATGGAGAAAGACTGTAGATTTTCCTAGGTAGAGGCTACAGGGAGGGGGAAAAGGTGGAAACCTGAAGTCAGAGGGGCGGATAACGGTATGCTGATGGTTGGCTGGGAAGGAAATAGGGTTGCCACCTCCAGGTTGGGAAATTCCTGGAGATTTGAGGGGTGGAGCCTGGAGAGAGTGGGGTTTGAGGAGGGGTGGGACCTTAGACCGGTACAAAACCATAGACTCAATCCTCCAAACAAGCCATTTCCTCCTGGGAGCAATTGTTGTCAGTCTCCAGGTGAGGGCTGGAGATTACTCAGAATTACAACAGCTCTGCAGATGGCAGAGATCAATTCCCCTGGAGAAAACGGTCATTATACCCTGGTGAGGCACACCACACTGAGTGCCCAAGGCCAGGACCTAGCCCACAGCCTCTTTCTAGAAGCTGTTGTATTTATTTCCACAATGGGCCTTATTCCTAGTATGAAATAAAGCAAAAACATTTCATATATATTTATACTAATCCATAGGAGTTGTTCCAGAAGCACAGGCATGAAGGGGGTGGGGGAGCCCTCAAAAGGTTAGAAATTAATCATTTGTTAAGCAAGGCTATTCTATTCATTTGTTAGGAAGGAATAAGTAGGAAAATAGAGGGAATACACTGAGGAAAAGTTTATCTAATGAAACATGCACCTGTTGGACTTCCAAAGAATGAAGACACCCCCCCCCCCATTTTGCAAAACTAGATTATCACTCCTACTTTCTTGTGAATTACCAATGATCAATTCACCAATGCCTTGCTGACATCCAGAATGAACTATGGAACACATTCTACATGGGGATTCCTTTGAAGAAGGTTTGCAACTTTTAACTGGTGGAAAATATGGCACTTTAAGTGGGGACTCTCTACAGTAAGCACATAGAGTAACTTTATACCACCTACACTGGCTCCCAGTTTGTTTCTTGGTTCAGATCTTTAAAGCCCTCAGTGGTTCTTTTTTTTTTTTATTAATTATATTTATCATAGTTTCCACCAAATTTTAACATCTTATATATACATCTCATTACATAGTTTTGAGTCTAGTATTTCCAAACCGTTTTTATCCATTTATACAAACATGCCCATCGTTCCTTGAAAACACTTTCATCTTTCTGCTGAAGCGTCAAACTCAACTTATCCATTTCCGCTATCTCAAGTAATCTGATTGCTATTTCCTCTTTTGTGGGTAGGCCATCTTGTTTCCAATATTTAGCTAGCAAAATTCTAGCGGTTGTAATAATATAAATTAATAAGTATTTATCCTTTCGTTTGTAGAGCCCGGGAAGCATATTCAATAAAAATATTTCTGGCGAAAGAGAGAGGCTAATATTGGTAATTTCTAATATTATCTTTTGGATCATTTTCCAATAAGCGGCGACCTTGTCACATCGCCACCATACATGGAAAAAGGTGCCGACATTTGTTCTACACTTCCAACAGTTTCTAGAAAGTGCCGAGGAGCATTTAGCTAATCGGTCAGGAGACCAATAACAACGATGAAATACTTTGTAAATATTTTCCTTATAGCTTGTAGCTCTCATGAATTTTAAGGATTTCCAAATATCAGCCCATTTCTCCATATCTATGCTCTGACCCAAATCTTGCATCCATGTTACCATTGTGGGGGTGACCTCTTCATCACTCATATAATCTTCTAACAACAGCTTATAAAACTTTTGTATCATTTTATCATTTGAGGAAAGCCATATCCTATCTAGTTGTGTTTTAGATTTTTGGAACCCTATGCTAACATCTTTGGTATATCTTGACTGGAGTTGCAAAGTTTCCCACCAATCTAATTTAATCTTATAGAGTACTTGTAAGCTCTCTTCTGATTTTAATTTATTATTTTCGTCTAACAATGTCTCGTAACTTTCTCTGTCACATACATTGATGAGGGAAGGTTTTATAAAGGCTTCCAAGGGGGACACCCATTTAGGTGTCTTACTGTAGTATCTTTCTTTCATTTCATTCCAAATCTTAATCAAAGCTCCCCTTATAATATGGTGTTTAAAATTGGTATGGATCTTATCTTTCCCATACCATACGTATGCATGCCAACCCATTCTAAGATCATGCCCTTCCAAGCTTAAGACTCTAATGTTCTCCAGTCTGATCCATTCTGTTATCCAATTCAAAGCTGACGCTTGGTAGTACAGCTTCCAGTTAGGCAGCCCACATCCCCCTTTTTCTTTTTATTCTGAAGCGTCTTCCCTTTTATCCTAGCCCGTTTTGGGTACCATAGAAACTTTTTTACCATTTTCTCTAACTCCGTACATATCTTATAATTTTTTAGAATGGGGATATTTTGTGCTAAAAAAAGAAATTTCGGCAGAATACTCATTTTAATAGTTGCTATTCTACCCAGCAAGGACAACTGAATATCTTTCCATCTTGATAAATCTTTATCGATGTCCCTAAGGAGCTTATAATAATTATCTTCTACTAATGAGCTATTCCTATTAGATATTGTTATACCCAGATATTTAACTTTCTTTACTAGTTCTATTTCTGTTAGTTTTTGTATTTCTTGTATCGTAAGAGGTAAACAATTTTTTGTAATTATCTTGGTTTTTTTCAAATTTAATTTAAACCCCGCTACGTGCCCAAAATCTTGTATTATTTCCAATAGATGCATTGAAGATCCTACTGGGTTTTCTAATATGAATACAATATCGTCTGCGAAGGCCAGCAATTTAAATTCATATCCCTTTATCTTAAGCCCCTGTACAAGCTTCGATTCCCTAACTGTATCATTTAATGTCTCAAGGGCAAATATAAATAATAAAGGAGATAAAGGGCAGCCCTGTCTAGTACCTTTCTGTATCTCGATGCTTGCTGTCATCTCACCATTAATGATTATATTTGCGTATTGTTTCTTATATATTGCTCTAACCATTGTTAGGAAAAGGTCCCTACCGCCCCATAATTCTAGTTTTTGTAATATGAATTCCCATGATATGTTATCAAAGGCCTTCTCGGCATCAAGGAACAGTAGTGCCATTTGCTTTTCTGAATGATGTTCATAATACTCTAGAACATTCATGATAATCCTCATGTTATCTTTGATTTGCCTCCTGGGTAAAAAGCCGGCTTGGTCTTGGTGAATTGATTGAGCTAGAACTTTCTTTAGCCTAGCCGCCAAAATACTTGCATAGATCTTGTAATCTGCATTTAACAGCGAGATTGGTCTATAGTTTCTAATCTCTTTCTCATCTGTATCTGGCTTATGTATCAAAGAAATGGCCGCTTGACACCAAGAGCTAGGGATCATTCCATATACTCCTATGTCCTGGAGGAGTTGTTTAAATGGCATACTAATCTGTTCTTCAAACATTTGATAGAATTCAATAGGGATACCATCTGGTCCGGGTGCTTTTTTCTTTTTTTGGTTTTTAATTGCTTCAACAATTTCGCAGTATGTAATTCTTTCATTTAGAATTTTTTTATATTTTTCTTCAAACTTCATCTGGGTTTTATTTTTCAAGAATGTAAAAATTTGATCTCTCTCTTGGGGGACTTGTTTATATAGCTTCCTATAAAATTTTTCTATAATATCTTTTATATCCTGAACAGCAAACTTAATTTCTCCCTGATCATTTTTTAGGGCAGATATCACCCGTTTTTCTCTTTCTTTCCTGAGTCTATAGGACAACCATCTGCTTGGTTTATTAGCGTTCTCAAAATATTGTAGTTTAGTATATTCTATGTTTCTTGCTACCTCATAGGTTAGAATCAGGTTCATTTCATGTTGTAGCATCCTAAGTCTATCCCTCACTTCTTTAGAATCTGTCCTCTTCAGTTTATTTTCTTCCTCCTTTATTAATATTCCTAATTTTACATAAGAGGCTTTCCTTTTCTTTTTCCTCCAAGCCTCCTGATTAATACACCATCCTCTAATGTAAGCTTTGAAAGTGTCCCAAACTATTCCTGAAGATATATCTGGTTGTAAATTATTCTTGAAAAATTCTGTAATTTCTCTCTTAGTATTTTCCCTAAATTCACGATCCCTTAACAATTCTAAATTCATTTTCCAACGGGATTTTCTCTTAGCTTCCTTGAGGGACACTAAAACCGGGTTATGATCAGCAAATGTTTTAGGCAATATCTCGGCTTCTACTGTTTCTCTAGCCCAATTTTCTGATAGCCATACCATATCTATTCTAGACCAGGAGTTATGTCTGGCCGAATAAAATGTGAAATCTTTTGTCTCTATATTCCTGGCTCTCCATATATCAATTAAATTGTATTCCTCCGCTACATCCAAAAAAACATTTGGCAATATTTGACCCGTTTTCTTCTTTTTTGGATGGGATTTCCTATCTACTTCTGCATTAAAAACCGCATTGAAGTCTCCCAAGATGCATATATTGTCAAAATGCTGGCTATTAACTACCTCCCCTAAAGTTTTGTAGAAACTTTCCTGATTTTGGTTTGGAGCGTATATGTTTATTATCAAATTCTGTTTATCCTGTCTCTTTATTTTAATTGCCACAATTCTCCCATCATCAGAACCCATTACAAATTCTGGAGCTAAATATTCTTTTGCATAAATTGTTACCCCACATTTCTTTTTGACATTCAGCGCCACAAACTCCTTCCCTAATTTTCTATATTTCAGGTATTTATTATCCTCTTTCTTTATATGTGTTTCTTGGAGAGCAATCACATCTAAGTTGAGTTTTACTAGCTGATGAAAAAATTTTCTCCTTTTCTGAGGACTATTTAGACCGTTCACATTTAAAGAGGCAATTTTGAATTTATTCATATTTATCATCTTTATTTTTTAGAAGCTAACTCTTTATTCTTGTATTGAAATCTTGTTAAGACTTGTAATGGATTTGCTGTTAACCCTTTCCTTCCCTTCTTTCCTGTCTTAGGAACCTTTTCCTCCTGCTCCTGTTCAGGTCTATCCTCCTCAGATTCACCTTCTAATCCTTCTTCTTCCTCTTCGTTTGTCTCTTCTTTTTGCCACCCTAGTTCTTCGCCATACTGTTCCAAAAAGTTTCCCATTTTAAAAATGGAGTCTATCTTTTGTCTTCTGCTCTCGTAATTAAACAACAGTCCCTCCGGGAGCACCCACCTGTATGAAATACCATTCTTTCTCAAGAGGTTAGTCAGGGTACTATAACTCCGTCTCTTCTCCCTAACACGCCAAGGTGTCTCCTTCAAAAAGATTATCTCTGTATCCTGAATCGTAACTCTCTTCTCATTAGAGGCTTTAAGTATTTTGTCTTTCATTCTTTTCCTGTAGAATCTTATGTGAACTTCCCTCGGTTTTTTGTTTTTTTCGCGTAGAAGGAGTTTCTTCTATATACGGCTTCTATTTCATTAGAGATTTCTTCTTGTGTGCCTATATCTAATTGTTCAGCTAGGGTTTCAACTATTACATCTTTTAGGTCTTTTTCTAAATTTTCTGGGATATTCTGGCATCTCAGAATTAATGCTGCTCTGTCCACCTCCAGGTGTATAAGTGCATCTTCCATTTTGTCATTTTTTATTTTCAGCTCTTGCATTTCATATTCCAGGTCATTGACTTTTTTTTCCGTCCTATAATTTTTATGAACAATTTTTTGGATTTCCTGTCTATTTTCGGTTATTTGCTTCTTAATTTCTTCTGTCTCATTTTTAATTTGATCAGTCAGTGCATCTATCTTCTCATGTATCGGGTCTATCTCTTTTTTCATTGCTAGGGCAACTGAGTCCTGAATCATGGCTTTCCTTCTTGAAGGACAAGCTCCACCCATAAGAACCTGCCTGTGAGATCTAGACTTCAGAACTCCCTCCCAGGATCTAGGCTTAGCCCTTTCATTACAGGCTTTCTAATGTCAGTCAAAGACTTATTTTATTTCAGATGGCCCTTTAACTGGAACCTTATCCCTGATTTTATGTTATTGTTTTATTTTCAACTAGGAATAAGGCCCGTTGTGGAAATAAATACAACAAGCTCTAGAAAAAGGTTCTGGGAGAGTGCCCCGGCCTTGGGCACTCAGCGTCAATTTGCGGTGGCGACCTCACCAGGGTATAATGATACAGAGTCCATCATTTTCTCCAAAGGAACTGATCTCTGCTACCTGAAGAGCAGTTGTAATTTTGAGTAATCTCCACCCCTCACCTGGACATTGGCAACAATGGTCACCCCAGGAGGAAATGGCTGGTTTGGAGGGTGGAGTTTATGGCACTGTACCTGTCCGAGGTCCAACCCCTCCTCAAGCCCCATCCTCTCCAGGCTCCACCCTTCATATCTCCAGGAATTTCCCAACCTGGAGGTTCCCCTTCCCAGCCAACCATCAACCTACCTTGATCTGCCCCTCTGACTTCAGCTTTCCATCTCCTCCCCCCTCCCTCCTGGAGACCAATTGTAATTCTGAGTGATCTCCAGCCCCCACCTGGAGATTGGCAACAATGGTTCTCTAGTAGGGAATGGCTGGTTTGGAGGGTGGAGTCTATGGCATTGTACCTGTCTGAGGTCCCACTCCTCCTCAAACCCTACCCTCTCCATGCTCCACCCCCTCAAGTCTCCAAGAACTTCCCAACCTGGAGTTGGCAACCCTATCCTCCTTCCCAGCCAAGCATCAAACTACCATTATCTGCCCTTGATTCTTCAGCTTTCTCTCTGCCCCCCACCTGCAGCCTCTACCGTGCTCTGCATCCCTGACTGCTACGTCACATTGGCTGTCATGAGGAGGCCATCTCAACAGGATATAAGGACACAGAGTCCACCATTTTCTCCAGGGGAACTGATCTCTGTCATCTGGAGAGCAGTTGTAATTCTGAGTGATCTCCAGCACTCACCTGGAGATTGGCAACAATGGTTCCCCAGGAGGGAAAGTAGTCTTTCTCTGCAATGGGGACCAAAGCAGTTTACATCATTCTCCTCTCCCCCTTTTGACTTGCACATCAACCCTGTTTTACTGACAGAACCAAGCTTGGTTGCCTAGCAATGTTCAGTTTATTCTGACAGGAAAGTGGCCAAGCTGGCAGTGGGTGGGGGAGGGGTTACACTGAAAGTCTGTGACTGGTCCGAAATCACAGCTTCCACAGCAAGAATCTGGGTCTGGCAGACCTTGCTCTAACTGCTAACTGCTATGCCTAGAGGAGCCAACCTCCAGGTGGAGCCTGAAGATCACTGGGTATCACAACTGAATTTCAGACAACAGATCTCTTTCCCCCTGAAGAAAATAACTGCTTTGGACGGTGGCCTCTATGGCATTCTATTCAGCTGAGGCCTCTCCTCTCCCCTGCCCTCCCAAAACTCTGGCTTCCTTAGACACAGAATATCCAGGAATTTCCCAACCTGGAGTTGGCAACCTGAGTCAGGGCTGGCCCCAATGAGTTCCTCACAACAGCAACTGAGGGAAAAGTTAGTCCCACAGAGGAGCCAAGCAGAAGAAGTGTCTTCATCAGGAGACACAGCCATTTGCCAGTGCTTCCGACAGGGAACAGTGGCTGAAGGGGGAGTGGGCAGGGAAGAGGAACAGAACCAGGAGAGATGTTTTTCAATGTTTTATATATTATGAATGATAAAATGTGTGTTTTCATTTATTATGAACCACCTTGACTAACTATATTTTTATAGAAAAGGTAGACTATAAACATTCAAATAAAGAGACATTCTCTTAAGTATCAGAACTTTTCTGTATTTTTCATTTTCTAAAAGTCTTTCAATTGGCTTTAGGAGGAGTGATGGCAGAAAGTCTAGCAAAGTCTAGCAAACATCAATACTATTTCCTTGTGGAACTGAGCTGAAAAACATGCACATTAATAATATTCCATAATTATTGTGGCTGAACAGTTCCTACAGAAGGAAAACAAGATTGCCAAGTTCTTAAAACATGTTCTAAAATAAATATTGTACATTCTGAATAGTACTCGGTGCATTTTTCTCCCCAAATGTGCACCACTATATGAACCCAAAAAATTTAAAATCAATCCAAGTAAGACAATTAACAAGTCTCTCTCAAAACAGTTGTCAAACATAAAGGTGACTGTGCCAATTATCTCATGAACAGATGGGTCTAACAATCCTTCCTACTGTTCCATATGGGTCATAAACACACATTTGCCTCTCACATTCATGGGAAAAAATAACCAAAATTGCTTAAGATAACACTAGAGTTCTTGACCTCACGTGCCATGCTGAACAAAACCTACAAAATCTGTAAATGTTCAGATGACATGAGAAAATGCACATGCATGTTAAACAAAGAAAGAAATATTTTAAGCCAAAAGGCAATGTTTTACTTGACTTAATGAATCCCTGTGTCGACAAGCTCACAGAAGGCACATATGCAGTATCTGTCTCCCACAGAAAGAGTGAATTGGATTATGCCTGTCTGCCACAACTTGTACAAATCATTTTTAAAGACTATCATTTAAAGTTTGGTAACACAGGAACAGTGATAATTTCAAAGCACACTGATAAAGCAAAGGAATTTTGCTTACGTTTTCAGCCTTCTCATATAACATAAAATCCAAGAAACATCAAATGGCTACTTTACAGAGGTCCTGAAATGAACAGTTCTCAAAGCACAAGGACAGGCAAAGGAAAAAACATTAAGGGAATTGTGATCTTCTTTCTGGCCACTTTGTATGCTAAAGATATGAAGCACCAACCAACTCATGTCCAGCCAGATCACTGAGTTATGCTTCATACACTTTTTCAGTCGTGAAGAAGGACAGGTATGATATCCTTCCCTTACATTTTGTATATGTTCGAGTTCCCTCACCTGATTAAAAAATGAAGCCTTACCTCAGCAGCCTGTAGCTGTGCTGTTGCAGCTCTATGTTCAGCCTCAAGTCTGTTCTTGTGGAAAGCAGCTGTAATACTCTGTAGTACTAAATCTGTTCTGTATCTGTTCAGGGTCATACAATTCTGCAGAACACAAACACAACAGTCAAACATAATTTGGAAGCAGCTGTTGAAGAAGCGTGCATTTGCCTTTCTTAAAACTATTACAATGACATAGGCAAAAGACTAAATCCAGCAAACCCAAAGGGTGATCATAGACATATCTCTCTCTTGAGAGCCAGCTTGGTGTAGTGGTTAGGAACACAGACTCTAATCTGGGAGAACCAGGTTTGATTCCCCACTCCTCAACATGCAGCTGCTGATGTGACTTTGGGTCAGTCACAAGTTATTCCAGAGCTGTTCTGGAAAGAGCAGTTCCCGAAAGAGCTCCCTCAGCCCCACCTACCTTACAGGATGTCTGCTGTGGGGAGGGGAAGGGAAAGGTGATTGTAAGCCACTCTGAGCCTCCTTTGGGTAGTGAAGGGCGGGGTATAAATCCAATCTCTTCTTCTCTCCTTACTCTTCCCCTGGCCTCTGTTCTCCTTGCAGAAGCCCCCTCTCACCCACTTAAATACAAACAAGGACCCCTATATCTGCTCAACACAAAAAGACTCTGAGTTGACTACAGATGGGCACAAACTGAACCACAAGGCAAAATTCATCATAAATTTTGCTCTGTTCATGGCTCGTGATCTAAGTTTTAAAGTAGTTTGTGGTGGTTCATGGATAGAGCAAAAAACAGGAGTTTAAAGGGACTCTGAGTCCCTAAACCCTGTTTTCTGTTTCCTGCAAAAGCCACAAAAACACTGAGCAGTGTGGCGCAGCCTGCTCCCCACTGCTCAGCTGTTTTTTGGGCTTTACAAAAACCTGATTTAAAGGGACCATGGTACCTTTCAGTGGGGTTTGCAAGGCCACAAATTAGTTCAGTTTGCAAATGAACCTTCCGGTTCGATAATGAACCTCCCGGTTCGATGTTTGACCATGAACCGCAAACTGACACAAACCACATTTTTCCAGGTCATACCGATCATCTGTAGAGTTGACTGCCAAAGGCCTAGAAAAAATATCCAGCTTAATATCAAAGTAGCTGCCCCTGCAATAGCAGGAATTTCCCTGGACACTTTCACATGGAAGAAGCCAACCTGTTGGAATACTCCAAAGAGCACACTGATTAAAGGGCTTTTGTCTACAGCCTCCAGAGCTCCCTCACACCCAGGGCCATGAGGAATTGACTCAGGTTTGCTAGACAACAACCTGAGGCCACAGAACCCTCCTTAATATAGCCTTCCCTAGTATTCAATCCCACACCCAGGGAATATCATTAAGCCACTGCTCAACTTTTTTGTACCAACCTTAGACAAGTCTCCCACTTTGGTAACTGAATCACCCCACCTGAGTTGTCCTGCTGTACTGTTTTCTAACCAAGCATGCCCATATTTGGACTTCTGCTTCCACCCTGGATCCCAGCGCAGTGGACTCTTTTCTTCAAGGCAAAGCATGTTTTTCCAGTTCCCCCTTAGATTTCCCTTTCACCCCCTTAGAGCAACTAAGGACAGCCTCACTAGGACTTCATTACTGCATTGCAACACGGTTCTGTGTTTTTGCTTTCCCTTGCATTTCAGTTTTTCTAAATTTTATACCTTGTTAGTTAGGGGAATAAATATTTTCTATTTGATATTCTCTGTCTCATCTCTCCTTCCTAGCTGAAGTGTTATATTACAGACCTGGGATCACACAGTCCCAAATAGTCACCCTGGCGACACACTCTGACTCAACACATGTAGAGGACACTGCATATTATGGGCCCATATATCAGTGACACCCAAGATGCCTGAAATCCTGATTACAGAACTTGTGAACTTACCTGGACAAAAAGCCACATGACCTGGGACTGCAATGAGGAGGGGGGAAGTGGGCCAAATTGCCCCCATCTTGCTCTTCTGCCAGCATTACTTCTGTTGCTACAAGAGCAGGTTGGGGGCAATTTTGCCTGGCCCTCCCTCACCACTGCTGTGTCCATGGCAGCTTCAGAAATCACAGAAGCTGCTGTGGGAAGATGGAGGTGGGAAAGATTGGCATTGGCAAGTACCCTCTGCTGGCATGTCGTTTAATTTAATCCAAATACATCAGTTTGAGCAAGCATTCTGTGACTAAAGATAGCTGTTTTAGGGGTATGTTTAACATGAGACATATATTTCCGTTTTAAATGTAGTGTTTTACAGCAATGGACTCCATTAATGGGATGCAAGTTCACATAATGTTTATCGCAAGATAACTAACACAGAGTGGTACCTCTTATGTGTGAAACAAATCAAAACCACAAGGCAGCTTTCATACTGCTTGACAATAATTCAACAAAACGGTGGTGGTGGAAAATGCCATGAAGGCGCAGCGGACTTATTGTGACCCCACAGAGTTTTCAAGGCAAGATACATTCAGAGGTGGTTTGCCATTGCTTACCTCTGGTATTCCGTGGTGGTCTCCCATCCAAATACTATCTAGGGATGACCTTGTTTGGCTTCCAAGATCTGATGAGATCAGAACTACAGATGGGCACAAATCACATTTTTGTGGTTTGGTTTGTGGCTGACCCATGAACCGAGAGACTGGTTTGCAAACAGAACCAGTTCATATCAGTTTGTAAGCCATTTAAAGTTTATACCCCTGTTTTCTGCTCCCTGCGAAAAGCGGCAGGGAGCAGAGAACAGGTTTAAATGGCTCTCAAACATTTCACCCGCTGCTTTTTGCTCACCGCCAAAAGCTGTGGTGAGCAGAAAGCCGAGGTGAAATGGCTCAGAGCCATGTAAACCAGGGGTGTCAAACATATGGCCTGTGGGCCAGATCCAGCCCCTGCAGGGCTGCTATCTAGCCCATGAGCAACTGGCTCTCTGCTGCTTCCTGTTTCCTGCATTGCAGCTCCTTTTGCCAAATCTCTCCTATTTACTGCTTTGCAGAGGAGAAAAAAAAAGTCAAGCCTCTCTTCCCTCGATTGGCTAAGGACTTGTCCCCGTCCCCTTAAGGGAGGGAGGGGGAGGAAAAGAGCCAGAGAGAGAGAGAGAAACAGAATCTTGTGGCACTTTTAATAAGACCAACAACATTTTATTCTAGGTATAAGCTTTTGTGCACAATCACGCTTCTTTGGGGGAGGAAGAGCCAGAGACAGCATGCCAGAGAGAGAGATGGAGTCCCATGGCACTTGGAGAGATCCCCCGTTCCAGTTCTGACAGATGGGGGGGAAGAAAACGTAACAGCACAGCTTACATTCTTT
Organism: Gekko gecko; assembly: GCA_029375565.1. Classification (NCBI taxonomy): domain Eukaryota; kingdom Metazoa; phylum Chordata; class Lepidosauria; order Squamata; family Gekkonidae; genus Gekko; species Gekko gecko. Next base: position 119,868,236 of record JAPDNY010000007.1, read on the forward strand.
ATTAGTGGAAGGAAGGAGGAGTCCAATAGCACCTTAAAGACTAACAAAATTTGTGGCAGGGCATGAGCTTTCATGAGTCACTGCTCACTTATTCAGATACAGCTAGAATGGAAGTCCATCTATCCTTATATCTTGGAGAATGATTTCAGAGGCCAAATGACAATAGCCAGCATTGGTAATGAGAGGAGAAACCTAGGTCTCAATTCAGTCCAGGAAGATGCATTATCTTGAGCTTCATTATCAGTTGCAATTCAGCAGTCTCCCTAATCTCTCTTTGAAATTCCTTTGTAGGAGAATTGCTACTGTTAAATCAGCAACTGAATGTCCTGGAAGGTTAAAATCTCCCCCACTGGTTTTTTAATGTTGTGGTTTCTAATAGAAGTAGAAAGAGTAAGAGTACAGTAGCACCTTAAAGACGAACAAAATTTGTGGTAGGGTATGTGTTTTCGTGAGTCACCGCTCACTTTTTCAGACTTATTTTTATTTATTCTTTGCATCCTCCTGGACTGAATCCTCCTGTACCAAACTAAAACCTAGGTTTCCTGTCTCGTTACCAATGCTGATATCTCCAACCTACTACCCCTCTGCATATCATATCTAATCCAATCACACCTCTTATTGCCATTAAGCATCTGAAATAATCTTTATAAAGTTTATATTTCCGGTACCTCATGTTACAATTTATGGCACACATGGCTCCCTGCCACTCAGCAGTTTTTGTGAACAGTAGAAAGCAGGGGTAGAGCCATTTGAACACATTTTCTGCTGTTCACAAACCACCATGAACTGCATCAAAATTTGTGGAAGTTTGTCATGGCTCTTCAGTTTGCGAACATCACTTTGCAAACCACGAACTGGCCAAAATTCATGATGAATTTTAATTCATCAGCTGGCTTGTGCCCATCCCTAAACAGAACATAGGACTTACCTTCTCAAAGGCAAGGAGAACTCTCATATGCTTGATTTCCTATTCTTACAATCCCTAGAGGCAGAAAATTGATTGCACTTTCTATCTCCAGGAGAAGGAGGAGCCCACCCCTCAGTCTGGAGACTTCCACAGCTGGTAACAGTCCACAACATGTGCCAAAGAAACAGAGAACGCTTACAGAACCCTATAAAGCAAACCATACAGGTAAACTGTTAGAACAGTGAAAGGACAATGACCATGGAGACTAGCAGTCAGTCACCCTTTAGGAAGCGTGTGAACAGAGACCCTCCAACTAAGGTTAGACCAGAGTGTCCTCCTAGCTCTCAAGAAGAAGGAACTTTCACGGTAAGTCCAATGTTCCGTTCTCTCTCAAGGGGAAGGATGACACTCTGATATACTTGGGATGTTACAAAGCTCATCTGATACAGGGATGGAAGAGTGACTGCCAAGCATAGAGATAACAGTAGGACTAAACCACTTGCTATAGGACTCTCCAACCAAATGATGCATCAGCAGGAGCAATACAGTCCATCTTGTAATGCCTAAGAAACATCGATACCAAGGTCCAGGTAGCAGCCTTGCATATATCTGCAAAAGACGCATTTGTGCCAAATGCTGTTGATGTAGAAGCATTTCTCATTGAATGAGCCATGCGTGATCCCCTTTGGGACTTGTAGGCCTTGAGTTTAATATGCCAGGGAGATGCAGTCCTTTAGCCACCTGCCTAGTGTAGCCTTAGAAACCCTCTTTCCCTTAACCATTGGATGAAAGGCCACAAAAAGGGAATCCAGCTTCCTAAATGGCTTGGTCTTTCTGATATAAATGTGAAGTGCTCGGTGAAGGTCAAGCGAGTGCCAGTTCTTCATCTTAGGATGAGATGGTTTGGGCAGAAGGACAGCAATATATATCTCGTATGTTGAGAAAAGATGTGGATCTTAGGAATGAAGGTGGGATCTGTGCACAGTACCACCATGTCCTTGTGGAAGATGCATAAGCCCTTTCTTTTTTTTATAGTAAACTCTACTAAAAAGGAGAGGACTTTATTGCTTTTTATAAGGAAAAGGGGGGTATATAGAGGGACAAAGAAAAGAGGTGAGTGAATTTCCTGTTAATGTGTTAGATTTTTTGTTAGTAAAAAATAAAGTTTATGGCTTCTACCGTGGTTGTACGATCTTCTTTTCATCTTACTAAAAGTCCAAAACAAATCTGTTAGCAAAATTAGTAAAGTCCTTTGGGGTTAATTGTTAATATACTCCATTCTTGCGCGTCATGCACAAATCATATCTTGGGGTGTCTTCCTTTCAGATCTCTCAAATTGTACGATGGTCCCTTCTTTGCTTTTCCCTCCTCCGATTCTCCTTCCTCCTCCTCTGGGCCACTGTCTTCTTTGCTACTTAACATTGTCCATTTAGCGAGTTCTGCATCTTCCTCTGAACTGGCGTGTCTCTTCAGGAATTCTTGGGCTTTGAAGACGGAATCAATCTTCTCTCTCTTATCTTTATATTTGAAGACCAGTCCTTCGGGGAGCCACCATTTGTAACTGAGTTGGTACTTTTGCAAAAATAGGGTCAATCCTTTATATGCTTTTCTTTTCTGACGAATTTCATATGGAACATCTTTTAAAATCCTGATATTCTGTTCACCAATCTTCAAGGGCATTGCTGATGTCGCTCTTAAAATTTGATCTCTGGTATCTTGCTTAGTAAACTTGGCAACCACCTCTGCTGGCAAATTATTTTTCTTGGTAAAGTTGGAGTAGGATCTGTATACCAGATCCATCTCTTCGCTTAATTTTTGCGCTTCTTTGCCAGTTATTGGTGCCAAAGCATTCGCCAAAATCGCTCTGAGATCTTCTTTTTCTTCTTCCTTTATGCCCTGAAAACGGAGAGTCAAGTTTGATTTTTCCATCTGAAGCATTAATATTCTTTTTTCCTGCATCTCTTGATGTTTCTCTATTTTGTTGACCTTTTTCTTAATTTTCTTGGTGTCTTCCGTCGAAGTCAGGCATTTCTTTGCAATCTCTTCCATCTTCTTCGCCGTGTCTGTTAGTTGCTTCTATTGAGTATTGAGAACACCTTCCATGTTACAGAGAGTTTCACTGATTTTTTGCATTTGATCCAGCAGAGGGCACAGCATCTCACTCTGCTGATTGACAGCTGGCTCCGAGGGGGGGGTGCCAGAGCCGGAAGTCCCTCCCAGCTTCTTCACCGGCTTGTCTGGGAGTCTTTTCTGCCCCGACATTTTTATTGTTTTATTGTTTACTTTTACACAGTCCATGCCGCTCAGCTCCGGAGTTCAGCTATTTCCTTCAACTTCAATACAACCCCAAAAGGTACTTTCACCAATCCGCTTTTTCACTCCATCCCCCTTCAACTCTCTTTTATAAGTTTCGTTTTCTAAGGGAGGGGGATTTTCCTTCCCCCTCCCATGCACTTGTGCGATTAGGGGGGGAGCGCATAAATGCTTGCAAGCAGATCTCCAACTCACGGTTTTCTGCCAATTCCGCTGTTTTTAATTCAGCCTTCGCTGTTTCACTCCAGGAAATCGGTGGTGTTGCTAAGTCCCATTCGGGCACACCACAGTGGGGCCGTTGGGGCAGGGAGAAAGCCTCAATTTCCCAGCCGTCAGGCCGGCAAAGAGGCTACTCCCCAAGCACCCCCTGGTTCGGAGCCTTTACCTAAGGCTCACTAGGGTCTTTCGCTTGTGCGAAGACCCCCCCGACCGTGTGTGGGCTGACCATCTCCGGGAGAGTCCCGAGAGGTGGACGCCATTCGCTCCGCCGAAACCGAAACCGCATAAGCCCTTTCTAAAGGAAAGAGCACCTATCGCTGAGATCCATCTACCAGGAAAAGTACATCTGCTGGGGGAGGCTTCTATTTAAGGCAGTACCTTGCCAGAGGCATGAGCCTTTGGCACGAGCCAAAGGGCAAGAGCTAAAGAGCTCTTTGCCTGTGGCTCTTAGTGGGAGCCCCACTAGGGGCTCTGCAAGAAGCCCAGAAAGAGCCAGAAAGCCAAGGCCACAGTCTTGTGTTCCCAGTAAGGTTAGTGTTCCCAGTAAGGTTAGTAGGCTTCTACAAGGAGACCCACATAAATATGAAGGGTTTTAAAGGGGGGATTATATATAATTTTTAAAAAAAGCAATTATGAAGGCAGAATGCCAGCAAGGGCTTGGGGGCTATCCAGTGTTTTGTATGGAGTGTCACATGTATGACTATCTACCCACTGGACAGAAGTCTTGGGTGTGTGCTTGGTGCAAGGAGCTCCTGGTTCTCAGGGAACAAGTTTGCTCCCTTGAGGCCAAGGTGGCTGACCTGGAGAAGCAGAGACAGTCAGGTGCACGAAGAAGACTCTCGGGGACTTGCCAGATATGCCCCACTCTGGATTTGGCAGCCCCGCTGCTGTCAGGGAGCATGAGAGTCAAGGGGAAACGGCATCATGCTGAAGATAAGGGGAATGTGCCCTCAGAAGGGACCTCTTCTTCAGCTGGTGAATGGGTATCCTTTCACACCAAGGAACTATCCCTTGGCAGGGAGGGAGGGGGGCTCTTGGTAGTTGGGGATTCGATCCTTAGGCAGATAGACAGCTAGGTGGCGAACTCGCATACTGACCATATGGTGACTTGCCTGCCTGGTGCAAAGGTAGCGGACATTACGCATGTTTTAGATATGGTGGTAGATAGTGCTGGGGAGGAGCCAGTGGTCATGGTGCATGTTGGCACCAATAATGTGGGGAAATGCAGTCGTGAGTTCCTGGAGGAGAAATTTAGGCTGCTGGGCAGGAAACTCCAGACCAGGACCTCCAAGGTAGCCTTCTCAGAAGTGCTACCTGTTCCACGCGCAGGGCCAGAAAGACAGGAGTCTCAATGCGTGGATGAGACAGTGGTGTAGGGGGGGAAGGGTTCAAGTTTGTTAGGCACTGGGATGCTTTTTGGAACAAAAGGGAGCTGTACAAAAGAGATGGTCTCCACTTGTCCTGAGAAGGAACCAGTCTGCTGGCGCTTAAAATCAAAAAGGTAGCAGAGCAGTTTTTAAAGTGAATATTGGGGGAAAGCCGACAGGAGATGAAAAGTCTCTGGTTCGGGATGGTTCATCTCAGAGAGATGAGGGGGTAGCTGTTGCTTTTCTCCAGAGAGGTGGATTGGAATTGTCCACTGAGACTGTGGCTAGTAATATGGACTACCTGACAGGGTCTCGAGATTGCAAGAGGAAGGTTGCAGGAAACATGTATAGGAAATTATAGGTGTTTCTATACAAATGCTAGAAGTGTCCAAGGTAAAATCGGGGAGTTGGAGTGCTTGGTGTTGGGGGGGAAATAGGCATTGTTGGTATTTCAGAAACTTGGTGGGATGAGGAAAATCAGTGGGATATGGAGATTCCCAGTTATATATTATATAGGAAAGATAGAGGGGGAAGGGTTGGAAGTGGGATGGCTCTGTATGTCAGAGAGGGTATACAATCCAATAAGATTGAGAGGGTAAGAGAATTGGATTCACTTCTGGAAATGTTATGGGTTGAAATAGTGGGCCCAAAAGGAAACTTAACACTGGGAGTTTGGTATTGCCCACCAGATCAAAAGATAGAGAGGATTATAAAATGATGAATGAATTAAAGGTAACGACTAGGAAAAAAACCTGTCATAATAGGTGACTTTAACTACCCACACATTGATTGGGTCAATATGTGTTCTAGTCAGGAAAAAGAGACTGAGTTTCTAGACACTCTCAATGACTGTGCTATGGAGCAGATAGTCACGGAACCTACCAGGGGAGAGGCAATCCCGGATTTGGTCCTAAGTAATGCCCAAGACCTGGTGAGAGATGTAAAAGTGATTGCACCGCTTGGGAACAGTGACCATAATGTTATTGTGTTCAACATTTGTATAAATAGGGAATTGGCCAAAAAGACTGACACAACCACTTTTAACTTTAAAAGGGGTAACCTCACTGATATGAGGGGACATGTGAGGAGGAAACTGAAAGGAAAAGTAGAAAGGGTCAAAACCATTGGGGAAGCTTGGAAACTATTTAAAAGTACAGTCCTAGAAGCTCAGAAAAAATATATACCGCAGGTTTTGAAAGGAACAAATAGGTATAGAAAAAAGCCTGCATGGTTAACAAAACAAAGTAATGGAAGCTGTAAAAGGTAAAAAGGATTCCTTTAAGTGGTGGAAAGCTAGTCTCAGTGAGGCTGATAAAAGCGAACACAGGCTGTGGCAAATAAAATGCAAGTCTGTGATCAGGCAGGCAAAAAAGGAACATGAGGAGCATATAACGAAAAACATAAAGACCAACAATAAAACTTTCTTCAAATACATTAGAAGCAGGAAACCAGCCAGGGAGGCAGTGGGGCCCTTGGATGACCAAGGGGTAAAAGGAGAACTGAAGGATGATAGGGAAATGCCTGAGAAGCTGAATGCTTTTTTTGCCTCTGTCTTCACTGTGGAAGATGAGAAGTGCTTGCCCACTCCAGAACCGCTGATTTCAGGAGGGGTGTTGAAAGTGGCAGTCAGTTGAGGTGGCAAAAGAGGAGGTCCTATGACTGACAACTTAAAAACTGATAAATCACCAGGACAGGATGGCATACATCCGAGAGTTCTGAAAGAACTCAAATGTGAACTTGTGCATCTCCTGACAAAAATACGTAATCTTTCATTAAAATCTGTCTCCATTCCTGAGGACTGGAAGGTAGCTAATCACTCCCATCTTTAAAAACGGTTCCAGAGGAGATCCGGAAAATTACAGGCCAATCAGTCTGACACCGGGTAAATTGGTGGAAACTGTCATTAAGGAAAGAATTCGTAAGCACATTCATGAACAAAAACTATTGAGGCAGACTCGGCATGGGTTCTGTAAGGGAAGATCTTGTCTCAGTAACCTGTTAGTGTTCTTTGAGGGGGTGAACAAACATGTGGACAAGGGGGACCCAATAGATATTGTTTACCTTAACTTCCAGAAAGCTTTCAATAAAGTTCTTCATCAAAGACTCCTAAGTACGCTCAAAAATCACGGGATAAAACGACAAGTCCTTTTCTGGATCAAAAACTGGTTAATTAATAGGAAACAGAGAGTGAGTATAAATGGGCAATTTTCTCAGTGGAGGGTAGTAAGCAGTGGGGTACCACAGGGATCAGTACTCAGTCCAATGCTTTTTAACTTGTTCATTAATGATTTGGAGTTGGGAGTAACCAGTGAAGTGGCTAAATTTGCGGATGACATGAAGTTGTTCAGGGTGGTGAGAACCAGGGAGGACTGTGAGGCACTCCAAAGGGATCTGTCAAGGATGGGCGAGTGGGCATCAATGTAGAAGATGGGGTTCAATGTGGCCAAGTGCAAAGTGATGCACACTGGAGCCAAAAATCCTAAATGTAAATATATGTTGATGAGGTCTGAACTGGCAGAGATGGACCAAGACAGAGATCTTGGAGTCGTAGTGGATAACTCAATGAAAATGTCTAGACAGTGTATAGCTGCAATAAAGAAGGCCAATGCTATGCTGGGGATTATTAGGAAGGGTATTGAAAACAGATCAGCCAGTATCATAATGCCCTATATAAATCAATGCTGCAACTTCATTTGGAATACTGTGTACAGTTCTGGTCACCACACCTTAAAAAGGATATTATAGCTTTGGAAAAAGTGCAGAAAAGGGCAACTAGAATGATAAAAGGGCTGGAACACTTTCCCTATGAAGAAAGGTTAAAGCACTTGGGGCTCTTTAGCTTGGAGAAACGATGGCTGAGGAGGTGACATGATCAAGGCTTATAAGATTATGCATGGGATAGAGCAGGTAGAGAAAGAGGTACTTTTCTCCCTTTCTCACAACACAAGAACTCATGGGCACTCAATGAAATTGCTGAGCGGTTGGGTTAAAACGGATAAAAGGAAGTATTTGTTCACCCAAAGAGTGATTAACACATGGAATTCACTGCCACAGGAAGTGGCGGCAGCTACAAGCATGGACAGCTTCAAGAAGGAATTAGATAAACATACGGAGCAGAAGTCCATCAGTGACTATTAGCCACAAGGTATAGATAGGGACTCTGGGGCAAGTGATGCTCTGTATTCTTGGTGCTTGGGGAGGGTCAACAGTGGGCGGGCTTCTAATGTCCTGGCCCCATTGCTGGGCCTCCTGATGGCACTTGGTATTTTTGGCCACTGTGTGACAGAGTGTTGGGCTGGATGGGCCATTGGCCTGATCCAACACTGGCTTCTCTTATGTTCTTATGAACCTTCAGGCTTCCCTCAGAAGATCAAATGGAGGATTGGTCAAAACTGAAAGAATAGCGTAAGTCTCCAAGAAGGAAACCTGTGCACTTGTAGGGGGCTGAGACAAAGTGACTCCCTTTAAAAGTATCTCTTCACTGCTGGCTGCCTGGAGAATGGTGCACTGTGAACTGATGAACATATGGTGCTCAAGGCGGCTTTGTCAAGGTGGTGACAAAGAGTGCTTGCTTTTAGACCCTGAGAAACTCCATCCTGTAGGAAAGACAAAACTGAGGAAGACCCAGGATGTCTAGTTGCAGGTGTTTCCTCTAGCACCATCTAACAAAGGTCTTCCAAGAACTGTTGTAAATTCTGGAAGTTGAACTTCTCCAGGCCACCGTCATGGTCTGAATAGCTTGATCAGAAAAACCCAACAGTGTGCCCAGGCCCAAGGGACTGTCTTGATAGCTGCAATCATGTAACCTAGCAGACATAATAGGACCATCAAGTCCATTGATTTTGCTGAGCAAACCCATTTCACAATCTGAACAATCTTCTCTGCTCTGTGTAGTGGAAGAAACACTTTTTTTCTGGGCTGAATCTATCACTTCCCCAAAATGCGTGGTCTGGGCAGGTGTCAGTTGGCTCTTCCAGATGTTGCTTAGGAAGCTGTGACCGGAGAAACACTGTATAGTGTCCTGAATGTCCCAGAGTGCCTGATCTTGGTAAGGTGACCTTATAAGGTTGTCAAGGTATAGATGTATATGGATTCTTTTCATACACAGGCTTGCAACAAGTGAGATTATCAGTTTCATGAATATCCAGGGTACTGATGCCAACTTGAATGGCATGGCCCTGAACTGGAAGTGTTTTCAACCAAAGGTGAATTCTTGGACATTGTCTGTGATGGGCATGTGAAGATATACCTTGGTCAAATCGTTGGAGATCATGAAAGTCTAGCTGAAGGGCAATAGTCTTCAAGGTCTCTGTCTTGACCTTCCTGTACCCGACAACCTATTTAGGAATTTGAGGTTGAGCATAGCCCTCCGGTTCCCGTTCTTTTTGCGAAATATGAAAAAAATAGAGTAGATGCCTAAGAACCTTTGCAAAGATGGCTCAGGTTCAATTGTGGCAATCTCCAGCAGATGTCTTCTTCTTCTTCTGATAGTATCCTGTGTGCACTGTCTGATGGTTTCTCTTCAGATCACATAAATCTAGTGAGCACAGGAATCTGTTGTGAGGTAGGGTGGCAAATTCTATTCAATGCCCATGGGTTATGGTTTCTTCTACTAACTTATCAGTGGCTGATAAATTCTGGGCTTGATGGAATTTTTGAAGCTGTCACCCCACTAGAGCTAGCCTGGTACCACTTTGTTCTTGCCGCTGTTATCTTCCCTTAGTGGCAAGAGGCTGATCTGTTGTATTGACTTGTGGTTCTGAAGTTAAGCTTGGATTTGATCCATGACTGCCGCTTGGAGTCTGATCTAAATTGTGGAAGCATTCTGTAGGAATAAAAGGACAGTGAACTGTAATTTTTCTGCCATCTGTCCTCCCTTTTATGGGCGAACGGCATTACCTTCTTATCCCTGGTCTCAATTAAGATGTCCTCTAGGCTATCCTCAAATAGCTTACTGCCCAGGAAAGGACAAGGTGCCACACGAGACTTAGAAAGTGAGTCCACATCCCAGGGCTTGAAACGGAGATATGTTCTGGCTACCACTGTGGAAGCCATGGCCCTTGCTGAGAACTTGATTGTATCCAAGTTAGCATTGGACATGAAGGCTACCACCTCTCCAATTTATGCATGTAACTTGACAAGCGCTGATTTAAATTTGGGTAGTCTCAGGACCATTTTTGAAACCACATGTATGAGGCTCTTGCCATCAGAGAAGTGGCAGCAAAAGGTTTAATGGAGAAAGCAATGGTCTCATGGGTTCTGAGGAGAGCTGAGTCACTTTTTCGAACATTAGGGTTTTTAGGGATGCCCTCTCCCTCCTTTGGAAGAGCCACCCTTGATGCTAAGCTAGCCACAGAAGCACCTACCACTGGAACTTTCAGTAAGCTAATTATCTTGGGAGGAAAAGAGTACATTCTTTAAGCCTGTCCAGAATGTAAATGATTATTGGTAGGATCTGACTATTCCTCTTTTATCTCAGTTTTAAAAATGGAAGGGAAGGGACCCCTTTATCATCATCCTCCTTCTGCTGTTCCTTCTTGGGAATCTCTACCTTAGAGACAGAAAGCTGTAGGACTGTAATGTTTTCTGTAGGAGAGGAGGGAGCTCCTCATGAGAAAAAGGTGGTTAGTTGGTTTGCTCTGTTGAGGGACCTCATCAGACAGCTGGCCTTCCTCTTCATCTAAATCTGCACTAGAATCCTCAGAGCCTAAGGGGGAATTCCTGTCTTCAGATCTGTAGTCTGAGAAATTTGAATAATTGCTCCTAATGGGGAGCAAGCTTGTACAAGCAGCCTTTGTTGGCCAAGAGCAGCTCTGGCCTTTTCCTGTACCTAGAGGTCCTGAAGTAGCTAGTTCTTTTGACAGTGTTTGGCTGAAGAGAAAGGGGTGAGGGGGTGAGAGGCCTCGCTCTGTCTTTTATGGGAGGGTAAAGATGCTCTTTTTTCTTCGATTAGAGACAAATTGTTCTAGCTGGAAGCCCAGCAGGACAGCAATGGGTTCTCCCCTCTTCTGGCTTCCCACATGGTGGGGAGGTATTGTCTCCCTTCAACTCACCACTCTGACAGCTGTAGAAGGCTGTATTGAGAAGGCCTGATGGGCTGATACAGGCCATCTTGGCTGGTCAGTAAACGCAGTTTTGGCTCCAAAATTCAAGGCAGCTTCTTTGTTATGCAAGCCAGGCACTTTGCAGTCAATGGCTCTCTCCAGGAGCTCTGCCACAGCAGGACAGCTGGGCAAACGGGTTTGCAGGGATTTCCTGCCTAGGGATCATCTCCCCCAACTCTCCCTCAGGAGGTCCCATGGTCCGAGAACTCAGCTGCCGACACTGCCATTACTGAAGCAGCGGGCAAAAGCAAACTGCCTCAGGGAAGACAAGGCCAGAACAACAAAGGCTTTTTGTTTGTTTTTAAACAAAGGGAAAAGCACATGTGGAAAGGAAAGAACAAAGTGCAACCAAAAAGAGATCCTTAAAAGAAAATCTCTAAATCCACTACTCCCTCAGGCAGAAGCAGGGGGAAAACTGAGGGGTGGGCTCCTCCTCTCCCCAGAGATGGAAAGTACAATCAATTTCCTGCCTCCAAGGATTTTGGGAAGAGGAACCCAAGCATATCAGAGTGTCCTCGTTCCCCTCGAAAGAGAATGGGCTAGCCTGGGTATCCAGGTCAGGGCAGAATATCAGCAAAATACTGTAGCTCTAAAAGGAGGCAAGTCACTGAGCAATATCATTAACAGATGACACATTAAGTATGTCAGCCAATGCTTAATTCTCTCTTTTAAGAAAAAAGTCAAAAGTAGTAACTCATCATAACTCTTTCATTCTAATAATGACATGCAATAGTTCCAACTGCAGCTAGTTCTTTTGCATCAGGTGCGAATAGATACAAATCACATTCAAAACATTAGCCAACCAATATTCTCCATTGTTAAAATTAACTCAAATTATATGCAGAACTGATTATCACATAAAGAAACTGATGTTTACCTTTATGAGCTGTACAAATTCTGTTACAAGTTTTATTTTTTGAATATTAATTCTTTTTATTTTAACATTGGCTTGTTCAGATTCTTCTTCCAGGTTGATGGCATCTTGTTCCATTTGTCTTAAACTGTAAGAAAGATTTATGGGGAATATTCTGTGGATCATGATAAAATTCCCTTCAATACTACAGAAGCTAGAAAAATGAATACTCCTGACAACTAGGAGGAAGTTCCCTTTCAAAGTAAAACCAAAATATACTGTATCAGCCATCCAGAATAACTGAAAAGACTGCAGAGCATTTTCAGTAATGCCTCTAGGACAGATCGGTCCTAGCACCTTTTGATTACTTGTTTGAATCTCATTTGACACTAACTAACAATAGGGGTGTGCATTCAGTTTCTCTGAGCCAGAAAACAACCCAAAAAATACCTTACCAGTATTTTTTTAGTAATTCTTCAGCTGGTGTATTTATCTGGCTATCCAATATGGCTGAGCCTAAAATCCCTAAAGTATTTGGGATTTTTCAGGGCCGCTGAATAGCTGGCTTCAAAGGGTGTTTAAAAGGATTGCAATTCTTTACACAACTTCCGGGTGAAGCCAAAGCTTGCAAAAGGCATTTAAAGGTCCCTCCACCAGAAGCAATGAAGGATGGGGACACCTTCTTCTGAGGCCCATAGAATTGGACGCCCTGGTCCAACTAACAATATAGACATGTTACATCCCAAGTTACTTAACCCTCTAAACTTTTTCAAGAAGCTTTGTAAATGAAATAATGAGTCTGTTCACTTTCTGTGTTTACAGGTTATTTATATGCTATGTATCATATAGTAAGCATACAAAAATGTAGTCGTTTGATTGGACCAGATAAATCATCATTACCCATGAACATCAAGATATAATCAGATCTCTTTTATCATAGTCAAAATCTATCAGCAGAAAGATCTTCCTCCCTAATTTGTTATACAATGACACTACATAGGTGAAATTACCCAGTTCTAACACTTCTGAGATCTGTTTCTCTGCCTAATTTTAGAAAAGTGATACTCTAAATAGTGTGATAAAATATAAAATGCATACCTCTCACGTTTCATACTGATTTTTGATTCCAGCTGCTTCCTTTTGTTTTTTTGTTGCAAAAGCTCCTTCTTCTGTTGTTTGAGTTCATTTTCTCTGCGTTCCAGAGATTTCAATTTCTCTGATAGTGTAGTCATTTGAGAATTCAGCAATTCCAAATTCCTATTAATTTGCTAAAGTAAATGCCATTTTAAAAATCCATGTTTACATCATTTGTCATAATTTTAACTAGGATTTTATTTTCCTTAATTTCCTTATAATCCAGATGCTTGAGATGGCTGTAAGAACACTTACTGCTTTAAACCAGCACATCCTCCTGAATTCTTAAGATCTATGCTACTTCATTTTTTGTCTTATGCAGAGTTGAGGTTGACCTCCATGAAAAGCAACACATCACCTCTTGCAGTCTTAAAACTATGGAATGCTCCCCACATAAGACTCATTTGGCCTCCTATTTCACCCTTTGGAAAGCATACTAAAACTTCTTTTTCAGTAAGCCTGCAGAGATTATTTATTGCATTTATTTTGCTGCATTTCTGCTGGTTACATTTCTTTTTCTGCTATTTTAATCTACTGGCTATTGTCAGCTTTTTGCTTACCCCATTGTGACTTTTCATTGAAAAGCAATATAAAAAGATGTAGTTTGGCCAACTTAGAGTTCTTTGACTAAGGTTTCATTTTGGCTACTACCAATTACAGACATAAAGCTTGTGCAGGCCAGCCATTGGAGGCTCTTGCATTATTCTGGTACTTATTCAACACTCCAAGGGGAGCCCCTCCCCTTCAGGGCTCATTAGAGGCCATCTTTCCCATCTAACAGTCACGTGCTGTGCAGGAAGGAACCTCCCTTTCCCACAGTCCTCCTGAGCCACCATGAGTGTCACGACTGTAACTGCATCCTATGAATTCACAACGGGGTAGGAGGGAGGGAATACATGCCTGCACAAAAGACACATTAATGAACAACAGTTTCAGATAAAAGTGCAACACAGTTTTCATCTTCAGTCTTCTGTGCAGTCCCATATTGGGAGACTATAGAGCTCTTTACCTTGAAGGCGGGGTGAGCTTCAGTGGAACAAGAAGTGCAGCATCCCTTCTCGCATTCATATCCACAGAATAATGCTCAGTGTAGGTGTCCAATGATGACTATGTCGCTGCCCAGCAAATGTCCTCCAAGGGACTGCCTCTCCAGAATGATGCTGATGCCACTTGCTCCCTTGTAGAATGTGCTCAAAGCTCCAGAGAACATGGTAGATTGGCCTGCTCATAACCCAACAGAATAGCTGAGACTATCTATCTAGAAATGGTCTGTGGTGAGGCTGGCCTCCCCTTTGAACTACCGGAGTAGCACACAAAAAGGTGTGGGGATTGCCGGAAGCCTTTTGTTCTGTCAAGATAAAACAATAAAGACCTCTTTACATCTAAGGAGCAGGGTTTTTTTGCCTCCTCGGTAGGCGATGGAAAAAATACTGGAAGGACAATGTCCTGAACAAGGTGGAAACTAGAGACCACTTTAGGTAGAAAACTTAAACTGAGTCTCAGAACTACATGGCTAGTCTGGAACTTAATAAACAGATGGTCAGCCCTCAAAGCTGCTGTGATGAACTGCACCTTTTTAAAAGCCCCAAAGTATTGTACAGAGTAAAGGTTAATTCTTCACAGAGTCAGAGAGCCATGAATGACAGGCTGCTGTGAGCAATCTGATTGGACAGCATCAGCTGAGCAGATACAGTCTTGAGAGAGCTGGATGCTGAGGAGAAAAGTCAGAATTCTGCCTTGACTGAGAGTCTGATTTCATCCTTAGTTGAGAGCAGTTTAACACAGGAGAACTGGGAAAAAGTGGCTAAGCAGTTTGGGAACTGTATGGAGGCTCCCATTCAAACCAAAGTAAACAGAAAGATCTTCTAGGGAGTGAAGAAGGTTCCCTACCCAGTTGAACAGGGAAAATAGCTCTAAAGAGTACAGAGATCCCTGAACTGGTGAACAAAAACTGCCTATAGAGACCTAAAAAGTCAGTCAAATGCTGGTGTTTCAAGAGAAGGGGTTTGAGTACTGTACCAACCTTCTGGGAAACCAAAAGTGTTGGAGAGATACTAAAAAAGTGTGCTGGTATGTTGGGAAAAATACTGAAACAAAAGCCTCCTAGTATAAGGTTTCAAAAAACTGTGAAAAAGCTTAAGAAACTCTCACTAGCCTGTACATAAGAACTAAAGTCTATGCAAAAACTAGTTTTACCTCAAAAACTACAACCCCTGAATTCACCTGACCTTTCCCCTCTATGTCAAATAAAATATTTGATTCTTTTTGAAGTATAAAAACGCCTCAAGTGCCATTATCAGTGGTTTAAGTTAAAGAGAGTTCCTGATCCTTCCCTCAAGTTCCTGGGCTGTGCCAAAAAACCAAAATACTGAACTGTCAAAGGGTGGGACAGCCAGACTTCTTAGCTAAAGAAGAAGACATATTACGTGGGCAGTTCAGTCACAGAGGAGAACAGAAAAACAAGGGAAAATTTTGCCTCTGAGGGAAAGAAGAGGAGGTCCGTCATAACTCCCACCTCCCCCACTTTCCTGGCTGATGTGATTGCCACAAAAAATGTGACCTTGAAAAACGGGTTGCAAACTACAAGAGCCCAATGGTTTGAATGGGGTTAACATGAGTTGGGAGAGAACCACTGACAAGGACCACTGCAGCACTATAGGTAGCTGTGAAGGGGGAGAAATTAAACAACCCCTTCAAAAAACTCTTGGATGCTGGATGAGAAAACAGCATCCTGTCCTGGATCTTGGTATGTTAGGCAGATATAGCAGCTAAATGTACTTTAAAACTGCCAGACCAGATTCTTTAAGAGACAGTAGATATTCAAATACCAGGGCAATACAACAATCCTCTGTGTGATCTCCCTGACTCCTGGCCCAATTAGAAAAATTGGCCTGTGGGATCTTGCGCAATTCCTCAGGGCCTGTAAGACAGAGCTCTTCCACCAGGCCTTCAATTAGAAGCTGCCCACCACTACCATCAATGCCCGCAATCAGTATCTGTGGTGTAAGGCCAGCCTAACCGAGATTGCATCATACCATCTTGAGGAGTCCAGAGACTGTTAAGCTGAGAACATTGGGTGCTGTATTATATGGCCCGCCATCATGACTTAATTGATTACTGTGAGCACTTTAACTGTAAATTGTTTAATTGTTTTAAATGGTTTTAAATGTTTTATATGGATTTGGTGCATTATGCCAAATATTGTTAGCCACCCTGAGCCTGCTTGCGGGGAGAGCAGAATACAAATGTAATAATAAATAAACAAATAAGACCTCCTAGTAGAAAGTCTACATGCATTAGGGAGGGCACTGACTACCTGGCTGGAAAACCGAAATTGGGATCATTCAGCAGCCAAGCTGACAACTTGAGCCTGTACACTTTGTGGTGGACTACAGGACCCCTTCAAAGTAGGTCTGCAGCTAAGGGAAGGTGTATGTAGAGGCCTTTGGACAATGATAGGAGGATCAGACACCAGATTTGTCTGGGCCAAAAGGGGGTGATCAGGATACACCATGTGTTCTCCTCTTGGATTTTGGCCAATACCTTGTGAATAAGTGGGAAAGACAGAAATGCATAAAACACTAGATTTGGAATGCATCTTCCAGAGAAAGATGATCAAAGCCCACCCTGGAGCAGAATGTTGGGGCTATCATACAAGTGCAGGTGGCAAAAAGGTCCACTCCTGGAAAACCTCAATGCTGATAAATTGGGAGGGTATAGTTCTTTCCACAGAAACCACTAGTGTTCTGATTGCCCCATTCTGCTGAGGATGTCTGCTCTTGTACTTGGCAGTACCCAACACGTGTACTGCTGGGAGGAAGGATCCTTGGGCTATGACCGTGTCCCAAATGAATGTGGCTTCCCTGCACAGGGCTGCCAAGACTTTGCCCCCCCGTCAATTTATACAGGACATTGCCACAAAATTGTTTGTAAGTACCTGAACGACTTTCTCCTTGGTAAACTCTGTAAACGAGGTAAGGGTGTAATGTATTGCACATAACTAAGAGGTTAATATGAAAACCCTTTTCTTCAGGCAACCACATGGAAAGTGACCCACAGGGTCCACCCATCCCTGTAACGATGCATCAGAGGTGATAGAAAACTGAAGAACCCTTCTCCCGAATGGTACCCCATCTAAGAGGTTACTATTGCACACCCATCAGTTCAACTACTGTACTAGAGACCTAGGTACCATGAACCTAGTATGTTGGGAATACACGGCAGGGCAGAATTTACTTAAAACCCAATTCTGTAAAAGTTGCATTCTTAGGCATGCATATAGGGTTGTGGCTGTAGTAGAGGCCATCAGTCCTAACAGCTTCTGAAAGAAAAGGACTGATTGAAATCTGTTGTTAGACAGACACCTAACCAATGCCTTAATGTGTAAGGCCCCATTTACTGATAAGGAAGCTTTGGCCATTGTAGCATCCAGAAGAGCCCCAATAAAGAAAATTTTCTGGGAAGGTTGAAGGCGTGATTTCTTACTGTTGATTAACCAAACTCAATTCCTGGCACATTTGTACCATCAGGGAAACCTGTGACTCTAGTTTCTCACGGTTAAGTGCAGTAATGAGCCAGTCAACCTGATATGGATAGATAAAACGCCATTTTGACCTTAGGTGTGCCACCACAACAGCAACACATTCAGAGAATACCTGTTGGGCCACTGCCAGCCCAAACAGAAGAGCCATGTACTGGTAAGCAGTATGGTTATATTTAAAGCACAAGTATCCACAGGGATGGATAGCTACATGGAAATAAGCGTCCTGAAGGTCAAGTACACAACACAAACAGTTTAACGTTAACAATGGTAGGACCAATTCCATTTTGAACTTTCTAACATTCAGGGGGGGAAAACAGATCCCTCAGATTTAGGATTGGTCTAAGGCCATCTTTCTTAGGTTCCAGGAAAAAACATGAACAGAGACCTGTGATGGGGTCTGAGTTTGGAACCCTTTGTATTGCCTTCTTTTTGATAAGGGGCGACAGCTCCTGTTCTAACTCAGGCATGGAGTTATTCAGAGCGTGATTAAGATGTTGGAGGGATGGCCACTGCCCAAACTCTAATCTATAGCCTAAAGTAACAACAGACAAAACCCAAGTGTCATGAGTGATGTCCTGCCATTTTTCACTAAAAGCAGCCAACCTGTCTTTAAAGACAGTACGTGACTGGTCTTTAACAGGTTTTATGCAGAAAGAACCTTTCGACACCTGTTGCAGATCTTTAGGGAGCAGCTGATGTTGCAACCCCAAATTCGTAGCTCTGTGATTAGACCTGTGTCTGCCCTGTGGTACAGATGCTGAAAAGTCCATCGAATTTTCACCCCCTCTATCAGCTATTGAAGAATGCACACCTGTACATTGCTTCACCTGCATCTCCTCAGCTATGAGGGATGAAGCCAGAGGATGGCTGAATAAATGTATGACCTTCTTGTTGCACCCTGTATAGATTCTCCACCTTTTTGGATGTGGCAGCCATGCTAGCTGGTTTTTGCCAGAGAGCCTTGGAGATATCAGCAATACCCTCCAGGACAGGGAATGCGATTATACCAGGTAAATCTGCATAGAGCTTGCCTAAGATCTTGTCTCGAAGTCTTGCGTTGCTGGAGGTCACCTCTGTTTCCAATGATTACGCCATCCTCATCATTTATTCTGTATAGAGCTTCAGATTTTCATTAGGTGACACTGGAACTGGGTCCCCTACAGTGTCATCAGGGGAAGGGTCTGATGGCAAGTCTGAGCCCAGACCAGAAGGGGAGTTAGCCCTCAAAACTCACTCTTCATCGGAATCCAAATGCCCCATAAGGGGGTAGAGATTACAGGAGGATCCCAAACTGGCAGGCCCACAGCATCATAGTTCTGTAAAACAGGGGTCCTCAGTTCTGGAGGTGCCCTTCATGATTGCCAGTTGCTCCATTCTTGAGGTCTAGGAGATGGGAAAGGATAAGGGTAGCCTTGCTGCGGAGGCATAGAACTCTGCCACAGTGCTGGGGAGGATGGTTCCTATGGTCAATTAGCTTCTGGAACTGTCAGTGTGCCTTGGCCAGGCTCTATTTTCCTTTCTGAGCACAAATAAGCTGGGGAGACATGCAGAGAAGGCAATCGTGGTGGGGAGACTTACGCTGTTCCATCAGGACCAAAGACAGTTTGGTTGTGACTGAACAGCTAATCGATTCCAGGAGTGTCTTGGAACTGGAACAATGCTTCTCCTTATGTTTTAATTTAGAACAGGCTTTCTTAGACAGGGGTTCCAATAGGCAGCATTCAGCTGAATGGTGAGATGATCAGACCCGACGCTTAGATTCTGTCCCTGGAACTGAGATGTTCAATGGCAGGCTTGTAAGGTGGTTAGTTCTAGCTGGTGATGTTGAAGGCAAGGACTGATTGTGCTCTGCCAGGCTGGATGCCTTTGTTGCTGGGCTATTAGAGCAAGGGAGTGCTTTCTCCTGTAAGCTTGCCTTTAAGCACACTGCTCAATCTGAGCAGGCTTTGGGGGTAAACTGGAGGCAAATTTTGCACGTGGCTGTATTATGGGGCCTCACCCAAGCAGAAAAAGCAGAGACGGTGTTCACCTGAATGGGTCATTTTTGTACGGCACTGCATACATTTTTAAAATAAGCCTTCTGCGACATATCCCAAAAGGGAAGAGACCTCAAGGAAGCAAGGAAACTTCATGAAAATCTCATGATGACCACAGTTGAAGAAAACACATCCTCACAACACGGCAGTAAAGAAAGGACTGAGGGAACGTGGGGGATCCTCCCTGCAGAGCACATGACCATTAAACGGGAAGACAGCCTTTAATGAGCTCTGCAGTGGAGGTGCTCCCCTTGGAGGGTTGAATATGTACCAGGATAGCTGTAAGGGAGCCTCTGGTGGCAAGCCTGTGCAAGGGACTGCACAGAAGACTGAAGATGAACTCAAACTTGTTTACAGCATTAATAAAAATGCTCAAGAGGGTACATTTGACTTTTCAGATGGTATGAAGTGCACTATTATTGTAGAAGCAAAGTTTCACATTCTGTAATTTAATTTCCGAGAAGAGCCAAACTAGACAAAAGTTCAGGAGAACCAGGAAAAGATTTCCCCCCATCCCTTTTCTACCACATAAATGAAAGTCATAGGGACCAGATCCAGACCAAGATCACAATTAAGGATGCCAGCCTATAGAAGGAGGCCTCCCAGCAATTGACACTTGCCAGTGGCTTGGGCATCAGCAGGAAAAACTGGGGGAGGGGGAGAGGAAAGGTCTGGCATGTGAATGTCCCACCTATACTGGGAGTGACACAGGATGCTCTAGCATTCTGCAAAAACGATAAAAACAGAAGTGACACAGGTGTGATACTAGCATGCCAGAATCTGCCCCCCAATTGCTCCAAGGGGTTACAGGCTATGGCCTG
The DNA here is from genome assembly GCA_029375565.1 of Gekko gecko. Lineage (NCBI taxonomy): Eukaryota > Metazoa > Chordata > Lepidosauria > Squamata > Gekkonidae > Gekko > Gekko gecko. The sequence continues at coordinate 119,888,533 of JAPDNY010000007.1, forward strand.
GCTATCGCAATTGTGATGCAGGGGCAAGGGACACTGTTTTCCAGACCTCAGTCCCCCACTATAACTGCTATCTGTTCTGCAGCATTTTTGAAAACACAGGCACAATATATGCACCTATGTATTTCTCCCAATGCAGTTCTGGGGTTAGGAAAGTAACATGGTGGAAGGACAGTTAAGCCTCCCCCCAAATCCAGATTGGATCACCCTGTGGCTGCTAGTTATACTTACAAAGGAAAAAAACACTGGAGAAGATTAATCCATGAATCTCCAGACATCGTGTCTAGTTTGGTTCCAAATGCATTTCCAAATTACAGTTGTACAGTGGAAAACACTGAGTTAAAGACAGGTGTTAAGTCAGAATGGTTCAGATTTACTGGATTAACAGCTTCCACAATTTCAAACCACAGACAACTATCTCTGTTTGAAAGGCCACCATAAACCAACTTACCTGGAGTTGAATTTCCAACTGCCCTTTTTTGGCTGTATCCACAGTGACATTCAGAAACTGTGCTGCCCTTAACGACATGTTACTAGAAACAGTTTGATTTGTGTAAGAAGACACTTTCACTGTATATTTTTCTTCTGCAGTGTAGATTTGCCTCAGTTTGGTTTCATTTATGACCTGAGCAAAGTTAAAAAGAGAGAGAGAGCCCAGAGTACAATTAAATCAAGCAGTTCTGAAATCAGGAAAAAATAACCAATAAGCAGAATACCACTGCATTTAGAACCTGGAATTAGCACATGAGATTTCCTAAGTGTCTTTTTCAACTGTTTTGTCAGATTACAGAGCAAACACTTTATTAAATAAATTTAAAGTAATCTCTCAGGACAAGAAAGTGGGAAAATTACTGCTTAAGCTAGGTAAAACAGAGGTGCTGTTAGCCAGAAACATGGACTGAACTGGAAGCAGGTATTGTGCCAGTTACATGAAATTTTACCTCCTCTGAAAACCCAGGTGTAATGGACTGTGCTTTGAAAGCTCGTAAGTGCTGTATAAACATGTGACAGACTGTGAAGGGTTAACACCTCACAGAGCCTTTGAGTGACAGGCTGCTTAAAGGGAATTCATTGGATAGCATCAGTTGAGAAGAGCTGGAAACTGACTACTGAAGAGAACTCAGTTTAGCACTGACTCAGGACTGGGATGATTGGCAAGGAGGAATGGGAGGATCACTGACGACCCCATTTGGGCCAGAAATGAGGACAGAGCTTCTAGTTGAGAGAAGTACTTCCCTGCCCAGTTGAAAAGAGAGATAGCTCTAAAGACTGGAGTGTTCCCTGGTTTATTTAGAGAAGGAATTGGGGTGGTGTACCCCTGCCTTCTGAAACATGAAAAGTCACTTAAACTCAAGAATAGAGTTTAATAGAGTGTCTAGCAGACACTAAATCCAAAGTCTCTCATCTCAAAGATTCTAAGACTTTGTGAAAAGCTTTAAACTCTTACATGCTAGAAACATATTAACAGAAGTTTGTGAAATTACTAAATTACCTCAAGAGTTATTATTGACTAGGAATAAGGCCTGTTGTGGAAATAAATACAACGAGCTTTAGAAAGAGGCTCTGAGAGAGTGCCAAGGCCTTGGGCACTCAGCATCAATTTGCTATGACAACCTCAGCAGGGTATAATGACACAGAGTCCACCATTTTCTCCAGAGGAACTAATCTCTGCTACTTGAAGAGCAGTTGTAATTCTGAGTGATCTCCACTCCTCACCTGGAGATTGGCAACAATGGTTCTCCAGGAGGGAATGGCTGGTTTGGAGGGTGGAGTCTATGGCATTGTACCTGTCTGAGGTCCAACCCCTCCTCAAACCCCACCCTCTCCAGGCTCCACCCCTCATATCTGCAGGAATTTTCCAACCTGGAGTTGGCAACTCTATCTCCTTTCCAGCCAAACATGAACCTGCCATTATCTGCTCCTGATTTCAGCTTCCCATCTCCTCCTTCCTCCCTCCTGGAGATCAGTGTGATCTCCACCCCCCACTTAGAGATTGGCAACAATGGTTCCCCAGGAGGGAATGACTGGTTGGGAGGGTGGAGTCTATGGAAATGTACCTGTCTGAGGTCCCACCCCTCCTCAAACCTCACCCTCTTCAGACTCCATCCCTGAAATCTCCAGGAATTTCCCACCTGGAGAAATGACACACTGCATCACTTTCCGGGGAAGGCAAATTCCCTCGCTGATGCCTTCTCCCGCCCCGCACAGCATGACAGCCAGAAAGAGGAGGTGATTCAGTCAATGTTCACACCCTCCCAATTGGGAGGGGTAGTATTCACTCAAAGCCAAGCAAAGGCAAAAGGGAGGGGGCCAATGGACTCCTGGGAGTGTAAATTTGCATCGACATCTTTGGATGCCGACCAGCAGGATGTGCTGGCCAATGGCACTTTGGGGAAGAGGGAAAATAGCTGCTGATGCAAGGGGACCCGTGTTTTCGTGCCATGCTCCCTGAAGGGGGAGGTGATGAATTCAGCGCATGAATCCAAGCTTGCTGGACATTTTGGTTACGTGAAGACCCTGCATTGCTTGCAACGGCAGTCTTGGTGGGTCGGGATGAGGGGTTGATGTGTACATGCACTCCTGTCAAACCTGTCTCATAAGCAAACCGAGACCTGGAACGCCCCGGGCCTGCTACACCCTCTTCCGACCCCAAATAGACCGTGGGAGGTGGCATCCATGGATTTCATCATCGACTTGCCGCCTTGATGTTTATGCACCACATTGTCAAGTTGCATTCAATCCCAAGCATGATCATATCTGACAGGTGGTCTCAGTTCATTGACAAAAATCTGGCCAGGGGTTTCATCCATCCTGCATGGTCCCCTTTTGTGGCCCCCATCCTTTTCTGGAAAAAGGATGGGGGACTACACCTATGCACTGACTACAGGGGCCTGAACGCAGTGTCAACTGCAAACGCTTATCAAAGATCTGTTGGCTGAGGCCTCAAAAGGGAAGATTTCCACTAAACTAGATTTGAGAGAAGCTTACTTTCGAGTGCACATTCAGGAGGAGGAGGAGGCTAAAATGGCGTTTAACACCCCACTGGGTCAGTTTGTGTACAGAGTGATGCCGTTCTGTCTTCAGGAGGCTCCTGGGGTCTTCATGAACCTGATCAATGAAGTTTTACACAAGCACTTGTTCAAGGAGGCCCTTATTTATAGATGATATACTTTTATCCCGCCTTGGCGGGAGGGCGGGGTAAAAGTCAAATAAATAAAATAAAATAAAATTTATATTCTCCTGATAAACAAAAGCATATCAAATTAGTGAGAGAGGTGTTACAGACATTGTACAAGCACAAGCTGTTCGCTAAGCTTTCCAAGTGTGAATTCAACTGGGAGGAGGTAAAGTTTCTGAGTTACTATATTTCACCTAAAGGGCTGGAAATGGACCCTGGCAAAGTTAGAGACGTGTTGGGGTGGGAAGCCCTAAGTACAAGGCGCCAGCTCCAGGCATTCATCAGGTTCGACAATTTTTACAGAAATTTTATTGCCAACTTTGCCCAGGTCAGCTTAACATAAGAACATAAGAGAAGCCAATGCTGGATCAGGCCAATGGCCCATCCAGTCCAACACTCTGTCACACAGTGGCCAAAAATACTAGGTGCCATCAGGAGGTCCACCAGTGTGGCCAGGACACTAGAAGCCCTCCCACTGTTACCCCCCCCCAAGCACCAAGAATACAGAGTATCCCTTGCCCCAGAGTCCCTATCTATACCTTGTGGCTAACAGCCACTGATGGACCTCTGCTTACCCCTTACAGACTTGTTAAAAAACGAAGGGGAAGGGTGTGGAGAGTGCCAAGCCCGGGATGAGAGTGGACTGGACTCCGGAATGTCAGGAAGCCTTTGACAGGCTAAAAACTTTGTTCACCTTGGAACCAGTCCTGGCCCATTCAGATAAAAACAAAAAAAAAATAATGTTCAAGTGGACGCCTCCGACGTCGCCATGGGAGGGGCCACCTTACAAGGGAGGGGTACGGGCATCTCCACCCTCTAGCTTATGTCTCTAAAAAATTCAATCCCACAGAGCACAATTGGGCAATATGGGACAAGGAAGCAGCAGCCATTAAACTTGCCCTCTCCACCTGGAGGCATTGGTTGGAGGGGGCATGGGTGTGGACTGATCATAAAAACCTCAAGGTGTTGCATGCCCCATGGAGTCCAAGGGCTGTCATTCCACTCTGGGGCCTGTCATTCCAGGTTCAGAACACTCCTACTACCCCCAGGGTCTATCATTGCACTTTGGGGCCTGTCATTCTAGTCACAGAACACTGCTGCTACCCCCAGGAGCTGTCATTCCACTCCGTGGTCTCTCATTCCAGTCCCAGAATGCTTCTGCTACCCCCTGGGGCTGTCATTCCACTCTGGGGCCTCTCATCCCGGTCCCAGAAGACTTCTGTTACTCCTAGGGTCTGTCATTCCAACCTGGGGCCTCTCATTCCAGTCCCAGAATAGTCTATTTGGGCCCAGAGACCCTAATGGAAAATCCATTCCACATTTTTATTGCAACTCTACTCATACTGTAATGTATTTCAATGGAGCCCATGCAAGTCAGTTGGCATTCCTGGCTCCCATTATTTTTAATGGGCCTTCAAGTATTTCCCATTGTTTCCAATGGACAATCCTGTCCTTTCTTTTAGTACATCCCATCTTCACCTCGTTAAACAGCAATCAGTTAAGCAACTCTCTCAGACTTAAAGGTGTTTGGTTAATGCACTGTTTTCTTTTGGTGGCTTCTGGTAATCCAGGACTCAGGCTCTTAAAGTTACCCTAAATCATAGGTAGGATTGCCAAAACGCAGGATTGACAACTGATCTCCAGACTACTGTTGAAAATGGCAGCTTCAGAGGGTGTACTTCTACAGTATGCCATAGATCCCAGATTAAATCCCTGCCTAAATTCTTCCACCTACAGTGATGATCAAGATATGCAAAGTGACACTAAATAACAAGTTAAGGTTATAAGTCAACAGTTGTAAAGCAATAAATATGTCAAACTAGCAGAGAAATGTCTAAAGGTGTCTTTTCTATTTAGTTATTATTTAGAAGTATGAGCATGGCATGGCAGTACCGCACAGACATATAATGGCAGGCCCCCTGAGAAAAACGTTGGCCTCCCAAGCAAATAGTTGTTAGCTATGGGGGTGATGCTTACAAAGGCCAGGCTGATAAGGGGAGGGCCCCTGGATGGCCTGTAGAGCCCGGGAATCCGTATATTTCTACTAAGAATCTGAAGGGCCTGCAACCCAGCCGAAAGTTGGGGTGGAAGTATGTGGGGCCTTTTCAGGTGGTGCACAAATTGAATGATGTAACTGTTGAACTAAAGTTACATAAAAATCTGAAACACGTGCACCCTGTTTTCCACCACAGTTTACTGAAATGGGCTCCGGGCCCGAATGCTTGGAGGCTGCAACTCTCTGCCCCCCGCCCCCCGCTAGTGGATGGCGAGCAGCATTATGAAGTAGCCCAGATCCTGGATTCCAAGTTAAAACGTGGACACTTGCTTTACCCTGTGCAATGGAAGGACTTTGCGCCTGGCCACAATGAATGGGTGGAACACATCCATATTAACCCCCCTAAGCTTCTTTGCGATTTCCATAGGTTGTACCTTGACAAGCCTGGGGGGAGGCCTTTGTGGGGCAGAATGTCAGCTAACGCCACCATGGCAACAGGGAGGGGGGAGGAGGAGTATTACGCGGTGGATTGGAATGTGTCCAGCTCTTCTCACTTGCTCCTATCTTTCAGGTGTCCTTGAAGCTCTGTTCTGCTTTTCCCACTGGGAAGAAATAGCCATTGTATTAGGCACGCTTGCTTGCTTTTGCTTATTGGCTGATTCCCCCCAGGGGGTCCGGTATGACCCATGTATAAGTGTTCCACCTTCCCCGTTATACTTTATTCCTGACACAAGCTCTGTGTAACAGATGACCAACATTTACCTTTCTCAATAAACTGAACTTTATAAAGTGCTGGTGTTGGGATTGTGATCGTAGGACTCTGACAATGTCTCTCTCCTAGACATGCAGGATCTGGCCATGGTTACTCATGCCTTAGTGACATCCAGAGCACACTACTGTAGTACACTGTACATGGGACTAACTTTGAGTGTGATTATAACCTACAACTGTTCCAGAATGCAGCTGCCAGATTGTTGTTCTTGGAGATTGCTTACCCTTTTTGTTTCTTTTTCTTCTTTTTTTTGGCCCCCCGAAGGGGAATTTTTTACTGCAATTTCTAAAACTAAAATACTACATAAGAAATAAGGGAAGGGTCTACACACTAAGGGAAGAAAGAAAAGGTACCTCTAAAAACCCAAGAGTGGGTGTCATACAAACTGCTTTATCAAGTTTACATATTTACATTGCTTAAGCTTCACTTTAAACCAATGAACGTGGTCATCTTATTCTATAAATTTCAAATCTATAGTCACATCTACTGTGACTTCATAAAAAACTTCAGAGTTATAACAAATCACTTCTTATCCTCCTTCTTCCTCAATTTGTAGCCTACTTTGGGGGCCACAGTCCCCAACCTAGAGTCTGATTATTTGCCAGACGATGGCTCCGCTCCATCCCCACTCCCCTCCTTGGAACTGTCCCCTTCTTCTCCTTCTTCCCCATCTGCTGGACAACTATGAAGGTGCAAGAATTCTCTTGCCTTCTCAACAGAGTCAATTTTCTCTTTTCCATTGATGAACTTACAGATGACTCCTTCCAGCAATATCCATCTGTAGGCAATTTGCTTCTTTTGTAGAAATAAGATCAAATCTTTATATTTGTGTCTTTTCCTCCTTACTTCAAATGAAATGTCTTTTAAAACCTTTATCTCTTTGCCCTTGATTTTCAGGGTAATTCCATTAGCCACTTTAAGAATTTGATCTCTCACTCTTCTTCTGGAGAACCTCACTGTCACTTCTCCTGGCAGGTTATTTTTCCTTATGAATTCAGTGTATGATCTAAAGCCCGTATATATGTCGCTTTGCAGATTCTCCGCTTTCATGTCTGCCATTTGCCCCAGGGCTTCACTCATTATCTGCATGAGGTTCTCTCCTTTCTCCTCAGGAATCCCCTGGAATCTCAGGACATAGCTTGCCCTTTCCATTTGTAGCTATAGTAATTGAGACTCATCTTCTTGATGCTTCTTTGCCATAGCCTGCATTTATTTTTGCAGCTTCTTGGCATTGGTGTCAACTTCTTTAAGTTCCTGCTCATGTTGGTCAATCTTCTTGGTATTCCCATTGACTTGAGCCTGCTGTGCGTCCAGCTGTTGGTTTATTTCCGCCACCTGCTTCAGCAGAGGGTGCAGTGCTTCATTTAAAATCCTTTACAGATCAGGAGTTGCGTCCTGTCTGGGCACGACACTCACTGGGCTGGAACTTCCGGCAGCCTTAGCTTTCACTATCTCCTCCCTTTCCTCCTTCTTCATTGGAGGTGCCATGTTTACAAGGATGTTTACTTTTCAGCAAAAGTTATCAAAGTCTCTCAAGCTCTCAAAACGCTTGGTAAGTTCTTAAAACTTCTTTACTCCAGTCCTAATAGCTTCAAAAGCACGCCCCCCCACATAAACTAACAAAGTTCGCTTTTATTTATCTTCTTGGGGGAGAGTCCCCTCCCCCTCTTGCTTCCCATGGGGCAGCTTTCCAGCTTTATTATTTCTCGATGTTCTCACTTAAACTTAACTCACAGTTCATTGGCAATGTAGATTCACCTCGCTTTGCATGTCAAATCGCTAGATCACCCGACGCTTGATCCGATATGCGCTTCTAGTTCCTTCGGGAAACTCTGTAGCAAGACCATCGGGGCAAGGATGGCCCCCCCTCGACGGTATGATCACCGGAGGGGGAGCCTTCTAGTGCCCCATGGCTTGAAGCTCATTCCCAGAACTCCATGGGGAGTGTGGACAATCGCACCCCCTCCTAGCCACGAGTTCTGGCAATCGCCTCCCGAGAGAACCACAGGAGAGCAACCGCCATAGCGAGCACCAAAACTGGAAACCCAACATTTTTGTTTCTTATTTTATATCATCTTCATTGGTTTTGACCTTTAAAGATTTACATTATCTGCCTGCTCCCATATGGAACTAGGGCTAAGCCAACACTAAAGTCCCTGTCAGATGTCTTTCTCAGTTTGCTTCTGCTGCTTTGAGGTATGGTGAACAGTTAAAAGAGTTATCAATAATGACTCCATAGTTTTGGAGTGCCCTTTCATGAGAGGTTCTGTGGACAGCTAAAAAGTATCCTGTTCAAGAAAGTGATTTGAATCTCTTACATATCAGGCTACTTATTATCATTATCATTTCATTTGATGGTCTGAGTTTTTTTAAAATGTTGTTGGTCTGTCATTATTTCTTTGTATCATTACAATAGCATTCTATTATTGTTTGAAAACACTGTGATGCATTGCTTTTAATATTATAATCTTTTTTTTCAAAATTATGCTTGTAAGTCAACTAAGATTCTTATAGGATGTGGGGTGTGACATAAATTACCTAGTAATTGTAACATACTCTACCTCAAATGTCACATCACAGAATATCACGAACGCAGGACCAAGTTATACTGTCTTTCAAGACTCCAAGAGAGCATGTATATTTGCAGCATTGCCTCTAATACATACTATAAGAACTGACTAGAGCAATGAAGTTGGAAAATTGACCAAAAAAACCCATTTACAAAATTCAAATGGGGATCAGCTCTGAAAGATTAAATATTACGTGGCTGGCTCATTAGAAATATTACAACTTGGGTTTTCGGTTTCGGCGTCGCGAATGGCGGCCGCTTCTCGGGACGCTCCCGGAGGCGGTTAGCCCACGCGCAGTTAGGGGGTCTTCGCATGTGCGAAAGACCCTAGTGAGCCTTAGGTAAAGGCTCCGAACCGGGGGCGCTTGGGGAGTAGCCTCTTTGCCGGCAGACAGCCGGGAAATTGAGGCTTTCTCCCCGCCCCAATCGGCCCCGCTGCGGCGTGCCCGTAATGGGACTTAGCGGCACCACCGAATTCCAGGAGTGAAGACAGCGCTATGGCTTAAAATAAAAAGAAGAAGTAGCATCGAATCGTGAGTTGGAGATCTATTTTGAAGCGTAAATCGGAGCCCCCCTGCATGCGTATAAGCGTTGGGAGGAGGGAGGAGTTCCCACCCCTTTGAGAAGCAAGATCCACAAAGGGAGCGCGAAGGGGGCTGAGAGAAGAAAAAGTGTTGGTGAAAGTACCGTTGGGGTTGCATGGAAGATTTTGATTATCTTAGCTTCCTGGGGGATGCGGCACGAACTTTTTAAAAGTAAACAAAAAAACAAAATGTCGATACTGGAAAAAGTCCTGCAGACACCGGAAGAGAAGAGAGGAGGGACTTCCGGTCCAGACAGCCCCCCCAAGAGCTTGCTGTCAATCAACAGGAAAAGGAGATGCTGTGCCCCCTGCTGGAACAATTGCAGAAAATCAACGAAACTCTGTTTAAAATGGATAGTGTTCTCATCAGTCGACAGAAACAGATATCGGAAACAACTAGAAAGATGATGGACATTGAACAGAAATCGAATTTGATTCTAGGTTTCCAGGGCGTTAAAGAAGAAGAGAAAGAAGATCTCGGATTTACCTTGACAAATGTCTTGGCACCCCTAACTGGCAGTGAAGCGATAAAATTAAAAGAAGAGGTGGATGAGGCTCCCAAAGCCTATTCCGCTTTTATAAAAGAGAATACTCTGCCAGTAGAAGGGGATGTTGAGCATAGCAAGCGACAAACTGGAGATCTAATTTCATCTGAAGAGTTTGTGGAGCCCAGGAAGCCTGAAAGCCAGAAGTTTAAGGAAAAAGAGAAAAGAAAGAAGAAGGATTTCATCTTTAAAGTACAGAAACTTCTGAAGAGACACGCCAGCAGGGAGGAAGATGCAGTATTCCAAACTGGGACAAGCGAAGAAGACAGCAGCCCAGGGGAAAGTGGTGATGGAACGGAAGACTTCAAAGTTAAAATGGACTCAATCCACAACTGGAAGAGATTTAAAAAGAAGATATTTTGAGGACTGTTCGTGTAACATCTGGAAGGAGCTGTTTAATTACTAACCCCAATGGACTTTACTAACTGCATTAACAGAGTGATTTTGGACTTCGCAATAGTTAAAAAGAAGATCTTCTAACCACGATAGATGCCAAAACTGGTATTGGTTATTAACCTAAACTAACCCTCACTAACAGGAAAATTTCACTCCATCTTTTTCTTTCTCCATCTGTCTACCCTTCCTGTTTCTTATAAAAAGAATAAAATTCTCTCTTTTTTAAGAGAGTTTTACAAAAAAAAAAAAAAAGAAATATTACAACTTCATTTTAAGCATTACTAGTGTTACTTTAGGAAATGGAGATGGAATTAGAAGAAGCAGCATCTTAGTCATTACTTAGCAGCAAGTTTATACATGTGCAAACTGATTTTAGATAAATAACGCTGTGCCAATCTAAAAATGAAAAGAATGGCTGAGCCCACAGAGATGCCAGTACAACATCATAGATATAAGTCATGACATCACAGTCAGGTCTGCTACTGCAAATGTTTAGGCCTGAAATGTTTCATAGTTCTGAGTCCTAAAATTTTTGATTTGTAGAAAGCACTATACAGATTTGAAACATCAATTCAACCATTTTAAAAATGACACTAAGGTCATGGAAAAGTCTGAAATTCCTTTGTTAATAGCACATGTCTATAATACAAAAAAATATTTTCAGAATGTTGTCAACACCCTTCAAAAATACTGCAGCTCTGTGTTGGTGTTTATACAAGATCCCTCACCCTTTCGATCATATTTCTGGTCTTCTCTGTTCCCACAGGGACCTCATGAACATTATATTGGTGGCACAGGTAACTCATCACAGGCTGGGGCGCATCAAATAACTCTCGCAGGTAAGAGAAAAACCCATAGCGTCTGAGGAAAAAAGAGAAATAGTGATACATTTACCCTTTTTCTGCCATGAAAATACTATAACCATCTACACAATAAATAAGCAATTCTTCAAGAAAAAATGGTGGAAGATATGTACACATTAAAAGATCTTAGTCAGAGGTTAAAAAAAATGACCATTATGCTATACAATACCAAAAGCCAAATTCTGCAAACTTTCTATATATTAAATAATACAAATGGTAAATAACTACTTAATGAATTAATAAAATATAACTTACTTGTCAGAAATGTTCAACCAAAAGCAGCGTAGCTGAAGCCCACCATGCATGCCAGAAAAGGTGCTTACTGTTAGACTCAAAGCAGAGCGACAGCAGAAAAAGAGGAGGAAGGGTATTCGTGGTACTCTGGCAGCAATGAGCAGGAAAGCTGAAGCAAAGGGCTGTTAACAAGTACAAAAACCTCCTCCCTCCATCATCTTCCGGTCTCACAACCTTCAGTAGATACTGGTTCCACCTATGTTTACCAGAGCATCCAAACCAAGAAGGCTAGAAATCTAGTATAGGATTGTCCAAAATCTGAAGGCTTAGGATATCATAACGGAAATCAGTGATTTGAGTTTTCTAGAAAAATATGAATTGGAAATTTGTTTAGAACATTTCCAATCTGGTTTTAGGCCTAGTTATGAGACTGAAACAGCCTTAGTTGCCCTGCTGGATGACCTGCGCCAAGGGAAAGGGACTTCATTGAATCTCCTGAACTTCTCAGTGGCTTTTGATACCATTGATTGTACTAATCCTTCTGCACCACCTTTTCAGACTAAGACTGGGAGGCACTGTCTTGCAGTGGTTCTGGTCCTACCTGGAGGTTTCAGAACGTGGTGCTGGGGGACTGCTGCTCAGCCCCTGGGCTTATGGGGTCCTACAAGGTTCCATCTTGTCCACTATGCTCTTTTAACATCTACATGAAGCTGCTGGTCATCTGGAGGTCATCCAGAGATTTGGGCTGGGATGTCACCACCATGCTGATGATACTCAGCTCTACCTTGAACTTCTAGCCAACCTGGGGAGGCTTTAGAAGCCTTAAACCAGTGCTTGGAGGCATTTTTGGTGTGGATACAGGCTAATACACTGAAGCTTAATCCCAGGGAGATGGAAGTGCAACTGTTAAGCATAAGGTCTGATCTTGATCTTAAAGAGTCATCTATTCTGGATGGGGCTGCACCCCATTGAAGAAATAGGTCTGTAGTCCGGGGAAGGGGCTCTTGGACCCAAGATACTGCTGGATAAGTAGGTGGCAGCTGTGTCCAGGACTGCCTTTTTACTAGGTTTGACTGGCTAGTCCATTGTAGTCTTTACTAGGAAGAAAAGATTTGGCCACTGTACTACATGCCCTAATGTGGCTTTATACAGGGCTGCTATGACAGACCCCTGTATTTCCCCAACTGTTCGGCAGATTTTTCCCACCAAAATTTCAGTTCCCCTCAGTGACTGAGTAACCCTACAGTAGTATGTTTCTATTGATATAAACTTGAACTGTCCCACCCTTTGTTTAGATATTGGTTTAGGCTTTATGCCTAGTATAGGAACTTGATGGAAAGACAGGAGCTGTCCTGTTTTATAAACCCTTGCAAAATGACACTCGAGGCAGATTAACTTTCAAAAACAGAATAAAGATTTATTCAACAGGCATGGATTGTATGTAGAACAGGGGTATTTCAAGGTTTTGAGATTGCTGAGGTGAACACTTTCTAATATATTCAGTTGAATTCTTAGAACATTCAAGAGAGTGTATTTGTAGTTTTGTTTCAAGGTTTTCTAGTTTTTTTTTCTTTGAGAGGTACTTTGTTTAGTATATTTCAGCACTAACATGTTTCTTCTAGAGGACAGTGTTTGCTTAACGTTTATAGATTTCTTCCTTCAGAGTTCTATGTTCCCCTTTAGATATTACAGCTTTTCACTAACTCCTAAGGTATCTAAGCTTCTCCCCTTTATCACAGACCAGGGTTCTCTTCCCAACCTCTTTCACCGGCAGAAAGTTATTCTCCTTGTCCCTAAGAAGCAATAATGATTGTTTCTAATTCTTTAGAACTGTTGATACTGTTATCTATCTGTTTTATATTTTGTGTAAGCTGCCCCGAGCCTGCTGCAGTGGGAAGGGCAGGGTACAAATTGAATAAATAAACTCCTTTTACTATTTGGCTTTTATTAGAGTTCTAACTACCCAGACTTTCTGCCAAATCCTTCTCCAGTATACTTTGTATAAGGCTGTTCTGTAGCTCTGCTGACTAAGAATCCAAATTCTCCCTCAGAGCAGTGTTAATATATTTAAGACAATAGGCTTTCTCTTCTTCTTTCTGTAGAAGTACTTTTCTGACTATTGCCTGTCAAAAAACATTCGGTGTTGCGAATGGCGGTCGGGCTTCTGGGACTCTCCCAGAGACGACCAGCCCACGCACGGTTGGGGGGGGGTCTCTGCACAAGCAGGGACCCTAGTGAGCCTTTGTTGAAGACTCCGAACCAGGGGGCGCTTTGGAGAGCAGCCTCTTTGCTGGCCTGATGGCCGGGAGATTGAGGCTTTCCCCCAGCCCCAGTGGCCCCGCTGTGTTGTGCCCGGATGGGACTCAGCAACGCCACCGACTTCTCGGAGTGAAGCAGTGAAAGATGGTTTAAAAAAGAATCAGCAGTAAACCGTGAGTTGAAGATCTACTTGGAAGCGGTTTAAATGCGCTCCCCCCCCCCCTAATCGTATAAGCGTATGGGAGGAGGGAGGAATCCCCCCCTAGAAAGCGGAACATATAAATGAGAAAGGAAAGGGGGGGAGTGAAAAAGCGGACTAGTGAAGTTACCTTTTGGGGTTCTATTGAAGGAGAAGAAAGTAGCTTGTCCCCTGAGGTGCGCGGCACGGACTTCTTTAAAGTAAACAATAAAAATGTTGGGGCATAAGAAAATCCCAGACAAGCCGATGAAGAAGCTGGGAGGAACTTCCAGTGCTGGCAACCTCCCCCTGGAGCCAGCTGTCAATCAGCAGAAAAGTGAGTCACTGCGCCCTCTGCTGGATCAAATGCAGAAAATCAGCGAAACCCTTTGTAACGTGGAAAGTGTACTCAATAGTCAGCAGAAGCAGTTAACAGACACAGCTAAGAAGATGGAGGAGATTGAGCAGAAATGTTTGATCTCGACGGAAGACACCAAGAAAATTAAGAAAAAGGTCAACAAAATAGAAAAACACCAAGAGATGCAGGAAAAAAGAATTTTAATGCTTCAGATGGAAAAATCAAATTTGACTCTCCGCTTTCAGGGCATAAAGGAAGAAGAGAAAGAAGATCTCAGAAGTATGTTGGCGAATGCCTTGGCACCTCTAACTGGCAGAGAAGCACAAAAATTAAGCGAGGAAATGGATGTGGCCTACAGAGCCTACTCCAACTTCACCAAGAAAAATAATCTGCCAGCAGAAGTGGTTGTCAAGTTTACTAAGCAGCGTACTAGATATCAAATTTTAAGAGCGACTTCAGCAATGCCCTTGAAGACTGGTGAGCAGAATATCAGGATTTTAAAAGATGCTCCATATGAAATTCGAATGAAAAGGAAAGCATACAAAGGACTGACCTTGTTTCTACAAAAGCATCAAATTGGGGATTCCTGAAGGATTACTGTTTAAATTCAACGATAAGAGAAGATCGACTCCGTCTTCAAAGCTCAAGAATTTTTGAAGAGACACGGCAGTTCAGAGGAAGATGCAGAACTCGCTAAATGGACAGTGTTAAGCAGCGAAGAAGACAGTGGCCCGGAAGAGGGAGGCGCAGAATCGAAAGATGGAGGAGCGAAGAAAGGGCCATCTTATAATTTAAGAGATTTGAAAGGAAGACACCCCAAGATATAACATTTGTTCGTGAGGCGACAAAAGGGAGCAGTTTAATAATTAACCCCAAAGGACTTTACTAAGCTATTTAACAGGCTGATTTTGGACTTTCGATAAGATGAAAAGAAGATCTTTCAACCACGGTGGAAGCCAAGAACTTTACTTGTACTAACAGAGAATTCACTCAACTCTTTTCCTTATCCCCCTGTATACCCTTCCCCCTTTCTATATATAAAAGCAATAAAATCCTCTCCTTTTTAGGAGAGTTTTAAAAAAAAAAAACACTGTATCCCAAATGTCTCTTCCCTCAGAAACCAAACACTCTGGCTACTGATCCAGACGACTGCGAAAGACCAAAAGGCAAAAGACCTCTTTTCCTTCCAGATAAGCTGTTTTATTTCCTCTCTTAGCTGATGTTGGCCAATCAGAGAGCAAGTAGAGCAGCCAATCACATAAGCTCTTCTTTTCAGGGAAGATTAACTCATGAATTCCCTGAATCTCTGACACAAGTAGCATTCTTAAAAGCCTGCTTTTCTTTGCAATCCATCACAGCTGCCCCTGAAAAGAGTTCAGAAATGTCAATTGGTGCAAAATACTGTGCCCAGGATGCTGACTAGAATGGGTCATAGGGATCATATCACTCCAGTCATAGCCAGTCTACACTGGCTCTCAATTTGTTTCTGGGCACAATTCCAGGTGTTGATATTGTCCCTTAAAGTCTTACATGATTTGGGACCAACATACCTGAAGATCCTCTTACTCCCTTATGAACCTACCCAACCACTATGGTCATCTTCCAAGGTAGCAACCCAGGAGAGGGCCTTCTCAGATGATATCAAAACTCTGGAACTCTCTCCCCAGGGAGACCTGTCTGTTTCCTTCTGTTGCCATCTTGTACTATTGAGGTTTTTCTTTTCTTTGGCATTCCCTCAGTGATCCCTCCTTCCTGCCCAATGTTTTAACTATTTTTATGTTTTTGTATGTGGTTTAGCTCTCGTTTTAATAGCTTTAATGATGTGCTTTTTGTTGGTTGTTATGGTTTGTAAGATGTAATTTTGTTATACTTTTAGGAAGGCAGAAAAGCAGGCATACATTTTGTAAAATGGAAAAAAAATCCAGTGTTCTAAATTGAGCATGATCTGATGCAGCAAATTTACTTTAACTTGTATTTAGCAAACTTTTTTAAAAACCTGCTAATTTTCTTTACCAGTAAGCAACAAACATTTAAAATGAAATATCTGTTTAGGGGGAAAAAATAATTCATATAGCTTAAACGTTATATTCAAACAAACAAATTCAAAGATTTATTTATTGGACCCATACTTGTTAAAAAGATAGCACATACTTCCCCTACACTATTTACATTTAAGGAAAAAACATGAGATTCTGTAAACTGTTTACACACTAACAGTGCCATCCAAATTAGAGTACTATCCTTCGAAGTCCACAGACATTAGCCACTTTGAAGGGTAGAAACCATGCTATGACAATCTTGCCTTCTTCCCTCCCTCACACAAAAGGTTTTCCCTTTTTTCTTCTTTCTCGCTTGCTGAGCAGCCCCCATATCTATTTTCTTCTTATTTGTTAGATTATGGCTGTCCTACCCTGTCATGTTGTTATGTATTTTGATGCTGGCTAAGCCCAGGGACTAAGCCCAGGGAACAGACAAAATCACCTACTTACATTTTACTTCTGTAATAGCACACAAGAGACTTTGAAAAGTTTAAAAATAAACAAAGTATTTTATTTAACGTGGTCAGGAAAAGGTCAGGTGGAATCAGGAGTAGGATATATGAGGTGAACCGATAATAAAAACTGAGGTAACTTTGTAATCACACTAAATCCAGATAATATGTTGCCAACAAGTGTTTTTGCTCTTCCACAAGGTCTTTGAAACTCTGAGGAGAGAGGCTTTCTTTTCAGTTTCTGCTTTAACTCGCAAGCACAGTTTCCTGAGTTTCACTGACTCTTCATATTGAGAAGGCAGGAGCATACAACCAAGTTCTCAAAATTCCTCTCTCTACATAGACCAGGGATCACCCCTTCCCCAAGAGCCACCTCCCATTTCACTGGGCAGGGACCACCCCTCTTGACTAGAAGTTCTGTCCCCCCTCAGCCTGAATCAGGATCTTCTGTGATCCTCTCACTCCTCTTTGCCTCCTTCCCAGTCCTCAGTCAGTGCTAAATTGTCTCCGACAGTCAGTTCCCAAGACCATCTTAACTGATGCTCTTCATAGAATTCTGTTTGAACAGTCTGTCACTCAAAGGTTCTCAGGCTGTGTTAGAACGTTAACTCTTGAAACTCCATCACACCGGTTAGAGTGATACAGTAATTGTAGCACACCCAAGAATGGTGTTATGGATGTAGTGGACCATGCATCCAGTTTGCAAAAACTTAGCTCATTTCCACTGGGACACCTCAGTGTCACCATTGGTCTCCCTGGGATTGCTTCCATTGCTTGTTAATTCCATATCAGGCTGCTAATTATAACTTCCCTTCCTTTATATGAGAGGAGATTTATAAACAAGAATTTTAATTTGGATTGGATTTGACCTGCACAGCCAATCAGATGAACTCATAGCTTTATTTTTTTTCATTTGCAACTATTCCTGATTTTTTTCTCTTCCCTCTTCTCCCTCCCCATTTGCAAATAAATGCATGTACAACCTCTCACAAAACTCCCAGGGATAATTACCTCAAACACATTAACTACTGCCAAGTTTGCTTCATATTGTATTGGAAATGGCATTCATTCATTGTTATTCATTTGGAAAAATTTCCCCTTCAAATCTCAGTTGGAAATCATGAGATGATCTATGGACCACAATCACCTCCACACAGATAGCCAATGTTCAATGATATAATGCTCAGCTGAAGAAAATTTTCTTGAGAACAGGAGATGGACTTAAGTTCTAAGAGAACATGTTTCTCTCTCTCTCAAATGGCACAGCTCCTAGCCCATGGGCTGTGAACTAACCACACTGAAATGTAAAGCAGAATTTTTTGAATTTTCCTTTTAATTATTTTATTTTCTATTATTTGTTTATTTAATCATACACACATTCTTTAGATTCTTCTCATGTCTCTTATATTCAAACAAGACCAAAATAAATTTTGCTACTGGAACTGTAATAGCTGGATCATAACCACTGAGCAAAAATTGGACCTTACTTGCTACAGGTATGTCTCTATCGGAAACTACTGGTTCAATCAGCTGTGTTCTTAATTGCTTATATCTTTGACAAAAGAAGACATGCCCTGTAGTTTCAATAAAACCAGTTCCAAATCCACATAAACACTCAGAGTACGGCTTTGTAGAATAACACCAACTCAAAATGGCATTGAGTAGTACGTAAAATCTGGCTAAAAAGAAGGCTCTTCTATAAGCTGGGATGGTTAACGAATCCATATATGGTCAGCAAGAATTTAAATATGTAAGCCAAAAGAAAGCAGGAGAGCACACACTGTGGGCACAAAGAATGGTGCTATTTAGGTCCCATTGGAATAGTCTTTTTTCACCAGAAAGCAAGCTGTAGAAAAAGAAATTGTTGACAAAAAAGTATTTTCCAATCCCAGTCTCTGAAGTTCGGCATTTACATACCCAAACCAGAGATTAACATACAAGTCCCTTAATAAAAAACTTAAAAGTCTACCCTCAGGAAGGGCTAAAAGAAATTTTAATCAGTAACTAAAGATTAAGGCCCACATTTTTGCCTCCAGAGAGCAAATCCCCAGCTCAGCTCTAATTGCAATCCCTGCCATGCAATAAGGGGCACTTAAACAGCTTTCTGAGAAATCTATGCAGAATAGCATCAAGATGCTCATCTACTAAACTGGCCCGCAATGGAACACCATAAAGAAGCTGGGTTACTATTTTTGCTTCAAAAAGTGTGATAGCAGAGAGAATATGTTGTTCACCTCGAGGGAACACCCCCCGCCCCCGAATTCCTTTGGAACATCTTAAGGCCTTATCATTCACAAGGCCTAGGGGTGTGCATTTGGCAAAAGCTGAACTGAAAAAATACCTTGTCAGTACTTTTTGGGTATCACATAAGTTGAATCTGTATTCGGCTACCAGTACAGCTGAACCCCAAAAAGCTGATATTATCCAGCACCTGGAGAAGATCAGGCAGGGAGCCCAGGCATGTTCAGATGCCTGCCCTTTGCTTTCCCAGGAATCCCACCATGGCAGATTGGCTGGGGGAAGGAAGGGCAGGCATGCAGACATGCCCCCTCCTTCCCTGAGCCTTTCCACTTTTGCGGAGAAACTCGGGGAAGTAGGGGGATGTGTTTAAATGCCTTTCTTTCCCTTCCCAATTTGGGGAGGAAAAGAAAGGCATTGTAAACATCCCTGCCCTTTGCTTCCCCAGGCAGCCTGCAGCAGCAGGTAGGCTGGGGAAGTGAAGGGTAGGCATGCAAACATGCCCTCTTCCTTCCCTGAGCCTCTCCACTTTTACGGAGAAACTCCAGGAAGGAAGGGAAAGTGGGGGGGGCGTGTCTAAATGCCTTTATTTACCGCCCTGAGATTGGGGAGGGAAAGAAAAGCATTTCAAACATGTCTGGACTCCCTGCCTGCCTTTCTCCAGCTACTCCATGTCTGCTAGAGAAGGGAAGGCAGAGAGCAGAAGCCTTCCCTTGACAATTTCACTCACAGCTGACTGGCGGGGAGTGAAATTGACAAGGAAATCAGTTCTGGCTACCAGAGGGAAAGAAGGCATTTTAACATGCCTCCTTTCCCTCTGCTGGCATATATCAGACCTGAATACATTCGGGAATACCAAATATTTCCCCAGTCCCAAATACTTTACTGGTATTGGATTAGGGAAATTCAGCATTTACCAATGCCACCAGGAGGGAGCAAGGGTGCCTTTTGAAGTCTGGACAGATCATAAAAACTTGAAAGCATTGCACACACCCCAAAATCTCAATGCCAAACAGCTCAGGTGGGCGGAGTTTCTCTACAAACTTCAATTCACCCTTCAGCACCTCCCTGGAAAGTCGAATTTCATCGCTGGCACCTACCCCAACATGCCAATCAGAGGGAGGAGGTTGTAGACTCTATGTTCACGCCCTCCCAGCTGGAAGGAGAGGTGGTGATGTGTAGCCGTGCCATGGCAGAGAACTGGGGGGAGGAAGAGCCGTGGGTAGCTATGTTCAAGAAAGCCCTTACAGAGGCAGATCAGGCAGAAATTGCTAAAGACTCTTCCCACCAGCAGAACTTTGATGGATGTTGGTATGGGGGGGCAGACTCTATGTACCACACGCTCTGTGGGGTGAGGTGTTGCACTTCTGGGAATGAATCCAAACTGGCTGGACATTTTGGTTATTTAAAGACTTTGCGCCTCCTCCAACACCAGTTCTGGTGGCCACACATGTGTGCTGACATTTCTCGATATGTCGGGTTAGACTTGTTTATGGGGAAACAGTGACCTGGCAAGCCCCCGAGGACTTTACGTCCGCTGGACATCCCCCAGTTGCCCCTGGGAAATCATTTCCATGGATTTTATCACTGATCTACCACCCAGTAAAGGAAAGACTGTGATCTGGGTCGTAGTGGATTTGTTTTCTAAACAGGCTCACTTCATCCCGCATAAACACCTTCCCACCGCTAAGGCAGTTGCTAAACTGTTCATGCACCACATTGTGAGATTGCATTCAGTGCCCAACAAAATTATCTCCGACCGAGGAGCCCAGTTCATTGCCAAGTTCTGGAAAGAGTTTTTACAGGTTTTAGGCATTACAAGGGGGCTCAGCACAGCCCATCACCCCGAGACTGATGGTCAGACCGAACGTGTGAATCAGATAGCCGAGCAGTTCTTAATCTGTTTTACAAACTACCAGCAGGATGATTGGGCTGAGCTGTTACCTTATACGGAATACAGTTATAACAATTCTGTACATAGCTCCACTGGACTGTCTCCTTTCAAAGCTATAGATGGATATGAAGGCATCCCCCTGCCCACTGTCAGCTCTGCCAATCACAGCCCTGGGGACCTTCAGACTTGGTGGCAGAGTCTGAAGGACCAATGGTCTGTCATCCAAAAAATTCTTGACAAAGATGTGCATCCTGTATTTCATTACAGTCTGCTGAAACGAGACCCGGGTCTGAAGAAGTGGAGACCATGACCATCAGCCCCTCCACCTCAGATGATGAATGGTGAACCACACCAAGAGGTGGAAGAAATTTTGGATTCTAAGCTGAAGCGTGGCCACCTTTATTATCTTATTAATTGAAATACTTTGGCCCATCTCATAATGAATGGGTGCTGGACTCTCATGTCAATGCCCCTAGACTTGTGCGTACTTTTCATAGATTGTATCCTTTGGAATGGGTGGGTGAAGTCTTTGGGGGAGCAGACTTTGGGGGAGCCTCTGTCTAGTCCTGGCTGCCATGGGAGTGAGGTGATTCTGGAATATTAAGTTTCATTTCTGCTGCTTCCCTTATGTCTCTATTATCTCTGTGTGACCTTCAATGCCTGGTGTAGTCTTTCTCCTGGGAACTGTAAGCAGCTACTTCAGCGGGCTTCTACCTAATTCCTGATTGGCCCTAGACCATCAGGGGGTCTCCTTGAATAATGTACATCTGCTTGCTAGGCATGCTTTTAGTCAGTTCTAACACACAATGGTTAAGATATCTGCATCCTATCAATTGTCTCAATAAACTTTGCTTCTTTGAATGAAAGCTGTTGGGAACTGATTGCTACAGGAGTCTGACATATACAGGGGATACTTAAATATCCCAAAAGTAAAACAGCATTCTCTGCACATGTGCAGAGAACATACTTACTGATCCATGTTAGAAGACTCTGGAGCCCAAGGGAAGCTGCGCTGTTGCCCACACCGCCGCTAAGACCATCAGGAGGAGCTGTTGGAGTTGTGAGGACAACCGCCGCAGCAACAGTGGCCCCAATTGCTGAGCAACCACCCAGCGGGTGAGGGAGGAGTTGCCACTGCTGTTGAGGTGGCAAAGAGGCAGCAAAGAGACTGGGAGGCAGATGATGAGGCGCTGCAGGGGGATGCCAGTTCAGAAGAGACACTGGGTGAGCAGCCAGCAAAGCTGCTGAGGTAGCAAAGCTGGCAGGGGTGGGCAGGAGTGGCAGTGAACAGGCTGAACAGGTCACGTGAGCTGCAGAGATGGCAAAGAGGCCAGGCTGGAAGCCAGCAGAGCTGCCAAGGCTGCGAAGCTGGCGGGGACAGGGAAGTGAATGGCAAGCACCTTGCAGCAGTGAACAGAAGAGGGCCCAGGTGGTGAATCTGCACATGGGGTGAGCAAGCTGCTGCTAATGCTGCCAAGATGGTGAGCCTGGGGGGGCAGACGAATGGTAGCCAATGTATCAGGGAAGAGACTGGCGAGGAGCTGTAGAGCTTCTGAGCAAGTGAAGCTGGTGGGGGGTGGAGGCAAGCAACAGGCACCATGGCAGGGAAAAGTCCCAGTGGCCAGGTGAGTTGCCCAGATGGCAAAACTGCAGGGGAGGGGGGCTGAACAAGCTGCTGCTAATGCTGTTGAGGCGGGGGGGGCAGGTGAGTGGCATCCAGTGAAGCAAGAAAGAGGCCAATCAGCCAGAAAGAGAAAGAGAATGATGGAGTGAGACAGGCAGAAAGAGAGAAGGAGTGATAGCAGATATGGGGGAGAAAGACAGAAAGTAAGAAAGGGGTTCAGGGGTACGGCGCGTCGACGGGCGGCTTTGGGACCGCTCCCAGCCGCCCGACCCGTTTTCGTTCTTTTTTGAGCCTCCCGGTGCCGCCCGACCCGTTTTCGTTCTTTTTGGCCCCTCCCGCAACTGGCAAATGCGGGGGGGTGACCATTATTGCCTCGAAGCAGGAGCAGATTCAGGGGTGGAACATGGACGCCATGTTCCGCATAGATGCAGCCATCCGTTTTAACCGTTTTGAGATTTAAGATTTTTAATAATTACAGCAACACAGAAGAAGAGCTCAGGAGTTGTGAGTACGCTTTTCTTTTCTTGGAGTCTTATGTAAAGAAGAAAAATGAATTACCCCAAACAAATGTGCCCAGAATTGAGAAGGATAGCGGCTGGGAAAAGCAAAGGGGAGGACTTCGTAATTCTAAATGACTATTCTTTTGGGGGTACTATGAGCTCTGATGGCCTTTGTTCTCGACTTTTGGCTTTCTGATTCACTGGCAAGGATTTATAGAGTGTAAAAGTTGATTGAAACTGCATAGTCATTTCAAATGTGAATGAATTGGCTTGAAGGAACTGATTCAAATGGCGTTTGTATTGAGAGAAGAGGAAGAGATGGATGAAAATATGGAGCTGGGCGAGATGACAATTGAACAATTTATTAGTATCCTAAAAGAGGGAATTCAAAAAGGGTGTGAGGAAGCATGTGCAAATTTATTGAAAAAAACATGTAACACCCAATTGGTAATGGAAAAAAGGAAGAGCAGGAGCAGCATACTGTGATAGAAACTTTTGATGTGCAGCAAAAAGAGAAGGGTGATTACTACGGGGCAGAAAATCCAGAGCTGCTACAAGAGAAAGAATATGTAGAGCTCCAATATCTAACAGTTAAACCAATGAGAAAGAAGCAAAAAAAGCTGGAACCTCCAAAGGAAGAGGGGCATCGTCTGAAACATGCAAGAGAAGGAAAAGGAAAAATCAAAAGGAAGAATCTAAGGGCTTGGAAATTTAAAAGAGAGGCAAAAAAACCATGTGATGTAAAACATGAATTATCAAGGGAAGAGGAACAACGACTGCTAACAGAAAAAGAAAAAAGGAGAAGAATGAAAAGAGAAAATCTACAGGCATGGAAATTTAAAAGAGACAGTATAAGATGGGATTTAAACCTTGCGAGAAGCGAAGAGGGAAGGGTAAACTACCAGGATATGTATAAAGGGAAAAGACATGTAGAAATGCTGATGCAGAAAAGTAGATTGCAGATGGCTAGGAAGAAATTTAAGTTATATAAGGAGATGAAATGAGTGCTTTCCTATTTTCTTACTGTTAAATAATGAGCTGTGGAAACGATAATGGTTTTTCTTCGTGTGTGTGTGTGTTGTAAATATATGGAGAGTAATAAAAAATGATCATTGGCAATTTAAAACGAAATGAGTGCTCTCCTTTTTTCTTTCTGATTAATAATGAGATGTGGAAATGATAATGGTTTCTTCTTTGTGTGTGTATGTATTGTAAATATAGGGAGAGTAAGAATAAAGGCAATTAAGACAGTATGTGTTAGTTATGGTAACGAGTTACCACTAAAAATAATAATGAGGATGATGAATTGGTAGAGTAGTGGGGAATCTCTCCCTATTTCTTTTCTTTTTTTTTCTTTTCTTTTCTTTTTTTTTTTTTTGAGGAAGTTGGAGTAGGGATGAATAAGTGTTTAACTATAATTATTGGTATTAAAATATATGCCATCATGTTCAAAGCAATTTGTTAATTTGGGATATTGATTGAGTTGATAAAATCGCTATCTAATAGATAATAATATAAACATGCAAGCTAAATTTGAAGTAAGGTTTTCTGCAACGGTTAAATCAATCTATTTAATGGAGAAAGGCAATAAAGGAAAAAAGATCTAAAAGATTGTAATGTTAAGCCCTGTACATACGTTATAAATTAGGGAGTGATAGGCTATTGGGAGATGGGGAATAGAAATGCTTACAAACTTGATTGGTGATGAGCATAAACAGTGGATTTGATTTTTATTTTTCTAGTGCCAATAAGAACTGATAAAGTATTTTTGAAAAGGTAGTGTGTATATTGTGTACGAACTAGAGAGAGAAGCAGCTAGGGATTATAAAATTTATTTAAAGGTGGATTATAAATGTAAAATAATTATCTCTGGTCTAGTGTTAATATAAATCTGTGTTGCTGAAATGTAGAACTGTCACTTTAGGGTTACTATTTATACTTCTGTTGATGTTTTTGTTATTAAATGTATGATTTAAGGCATTATGTTAAAAATCCAATAAAATATATTTTTTTTAAAAAAAAAGAAAGGGGTTCAGGAAAAAAGAAAGAGACACTGAGAGAAATGGAGGGAGAGGAGGAATCAAAAATGGTTGAAATAAGACAGCTGCTTCACAAAATATAGTTTTTGGAAAAAAAGGGATTTTTCCGGCACGAGTATTTGTAAATACCCTGAAACCTGTCCCTCTCCTGCCAATGGCCTGTAAGATGAACATAGAAAGGAATAAAGTGACATCTACTCAACCTGACCTGATGGACCTTTCCCTAAGGGAAGATAAAACCCCTGCCCTAGATGTGGAGTATAAGTCTGATAAGCTGCCAAGGGAGTATTCACCCTCTACAGCCTTTACCCATACAAGTTTGAATCTGGACAATTCTGTAGAGGAAGATTTGAAGGATGTATTCTCAAAACTCCCAAGAGAAGATCAAGTTGTCATTGTGGATAGATTGGAGCTGCTGAAGAATAGCTTATTGGCCTTGGGGAATCATGGTGGGAGCTTAGACTCTGATACTCTAAAAGTGACTCCACTCCAACATAATCATAAAGCCTATGAAGAGCCTGAACATCCCAGCATTATAATGAACTTTGCTACGGATATGGCCATGCTATTGGATTCAAATAACTGCAAGACAGAGAAGGAAGTAGTTAGTAATGTTAAGAAGACCGCTGACAGTGAAAGTTGCTCGACTACTGCTAAGCTGTCAAGCAAGATAAACCCTTTTCCTGTGGCCGCTCTGGAGGATGTAACCTCTAATCCTGATTTTCAAACCTTAAACTCTCCTATGATTGGAAATCTAAATGGGCTTCCGGCTAAAGAATCGTTTTTGGACTCTAATAAAAGTGCCGGTAATGGTTGTATCTTTAAGGACCAAAACTGCGTCCTGGATATTATCGAATCAGCAGATTGACAAACAGTCTCCCTAATATCCTGGAACATTGCAGGTTGGTCCTCCAAAAGGTTGGATAAAGATTTTTTAGACTATATTACACAATTTGATGTAATTTTCTTACAGGAAACATGGATGATTAATGATTTTATTATTCCTAACTATACACAAATTTTAACCTCGGCCTCTCCAAGCAAAAAAAGAGGGAGACCATCTGGTGGATTAGGAATATTCATTTCTTGCTCTTTGAATGTATCTATTAAGGAACTTACTAGTAGTCACAATTGGGCCGTTGCTGTAGTGATGACTCTCCATAAACACATGATAATTTGTATTAATCTTTATTTGAGACCACAACCCTCCCAAGACTCAACAAGAGCAATTTGGGAGGAGGTGGAACAGTTTATATTAGACTGTATCCAAAAATTCCCATATGCGATGCTTATTATAGGGGGGACTTAAATGCTAGGTTGGGCCTTAATAATGCAGTACTTTTTGATAAATTTGGTTGTCCTGATTTGGAAATTAACCAACTTTCATCCAATCGTACCTCGCTAGACCCGGGGATAAATTTCTCTGGTTTATGTCTGATTCACCTGGCCTCTAAACTGAATTTATTAATTTTAAATGGCTCAGTTAAGGGTGATTATCCAGGGCAAGTTACATTTTGCTCAGGACAAAAAAGATCTACAATTGACTATATTTTGATTTCTGGGGATTTATTTTCAAGGTTGTCCCAATTTAAGGTTGATTTAAGACCTGAGAGTGACCATTTTCCGTTAAATTTTAGTTGGGTCACTGAAGTTCAACCAGCAAATCTGTATACCAGAAGGACCCAAAATGAGGAGATTGTTCATATTAGGATTAAAAATAAATGGACTAACGCACTTGATGAGAAATGTACCGTACGTTCGCTTTCGGCGGAGGGTATGGCACTCCATTCCAGGATTATGAGTTCTCCTGTTGATAGTGATTCTTTACTATCTCTTTATAATGAGCTTATCAAATTTTTCAATCCGATTTTAACGAGACCCAACACCCCCCAAAATAATAAAAATAAAACTTTTCATAAAAGGTGATTTGATCAAGAACGTATTCAGGCTAAGCAGATCCTTATAGCGAGTTGTAGGGCTGCTATGATAAATTCTAATAAATTAAATGACTTTCAGCTTAGCAAAAAAGCCTACAAGGCTCTATTAAAGTCAAAAAAACGTGCTCATGTGCTATCTAAGTGGAAAACTCTAATAGAGATTACTAAGAACAGGGATAATGTGGGATTCTGGAAGTTTGTGTCTGGAGTACATGGGAATAAAAGTAATATGATGGCAAGTGTTATACCCGCTGTGATTTGGGAAAAACACTTTGAGGTATTATATTGTGATCCACAGCTGACCCCTTCTATGGTAGTCCCTTCAGAGATCTTGCCTATTTGGCCCCCAGTTACATCAGAAGAGGTCACCTTAATGATTAAGCAGTTAAAAAATGGGAAGGCTCCTGGGAGTGATTTCATTCCCCCAGATCTTCTTAAGAGTAACGTTGACTGGTGGTCACCGATACTGGCCAGACTTTTTACCCATATTGACCATACTGCTCAGATTCCATCAGACTGGGGCCTTGCAATTATTAATCCTATATACAAGAAAGGTATCAGGTCAGACCCTAATAATTATCGTCCGATTAGTCTCTTAAATACCATCGGCAAATTGTACTCCAGACATCTGCAAATTAAATTACATAATTGGCTTGAACATGATAATTATTTAAGTAAAGAACAGGCGGGCTTTACCCAGGGTCGTTCAACTCTTGATCATTGTCTTGTTCTAGATTATTTTATTCAAAAATATGTTAGAGTAGCTAAGAAATCTCTTTTTGTCACCTTTGTGGATCTGAAGGCGGCCTTTGATTCTGTCTCTCGGGGAAGACTTTGGGCAAAGCTGAATTCCTCAACTATAGATAAAAGACTTTTACATCTGATGATTAAAGTGCATGAGAACACGCAACTACAAATCAGATGTAACAGTGAAGGAATGTTATCTAAATTCATCCCCTCCCAGAAGGGAGTAAGACAGGGTTGTTTACTCGCCCCCTCCTTGTTTAATATTTATGTTAACTCCCTTATTCAGTCTCTTCATGGAGTAGATGTGCATGCCCCTAACTTCTCAGGAGGAGAGGGGGTTCCAATTCTGATGTACGCAGATGATGCTATCCTACTGTCCCAAACTAGAGTTGGTCTTAACCGGGCCTTAAGAATCTTTAGCAAGAAATGTAACGAGGAACTATTAATGATTAATTATTCTAAAACCAAGATTATTCGTTTTAATAGGGCTTATAAGAAAGATACTTGGAGAATAAACGGACACCCTATAGAGCAAGTTAAAACATACAAGTATCTGGGGGTAACCTTCAGTTATAATGGCAGCTCCTCAGCGCATATAAGTTCTACAGTCTGCTCAGCTGAGAGAAATGCTAATGCTATTATTAGATTCTTCAGGATGGAAGGCCAAGGTGTAATTCAAGCGGCCTTAAAATTGTTTGATGCAAAGATTTTAACCCAACTCACATATGGTATGCAAGTAATTACTTTAAGTGATAATAATTTTAAGGACCTGGAAAAAGTTCAATCTAAATTTATTAGAGCACTATTTAATGCGCCTAAATGTACAGCAAATGTAGTTCTTAGGCAGGAGATTGGGGTGCCAAGAGTGAAAACGAAAATTTGGATTGCTTCGATTTATTACTGGTTAAGAACGCATTTGAAACCTACAGGCCTAATTCCATCCTTTTTAGCTGCCACCCCATATCCCGAATGGTCCTCCAAAATATTGGTCAAACTTGGTTCAATTGGGCTTCATCCTGTAAGTCTTTTCGATCTAGGATTGACCAAAGCTAAATCTATAGTATCCCAACGTCTAATGGATATAGAGGCGCAGACAGAAGAAGCGCTTCTACCCTCGAGATATGGAGTTTTAAAATCTTGGGCAGGTTTTGCACCTGCTCCTTATCTTTCTAACATTATATATGATGGCTATAGATGGGCTTTTTCTAGAGCTCGTTTTGATGCCTTACCCTCTAATTTATTACAAGGAAGGTTCTTGCGTTGGCCTATCTCCCAAAGATGTTGTCCCTGTACAGGTCTTGAGATAGAGTCGGTCCCACATATTCTTTTACATTGTAACTTTTACGCTACGGAGGGGCAGCTGTTAATTTTCCCATTGTTGTCTACATTTAAACCTCTGGATGTCCACTTGAAATTTGCAGAACCAAGGATTCTAACCTTTTTGTTGGAAGATCGGAAAGAGAGGATATCTTTAGCTGTGGCAAAATTTTGCTTCCTCGCACTTAAAAAGAGGAAGCTTGTACCTCAGACAGCAAGTCAATGATAAAGTAGTATTGCTCCTGTTTCCACCTTAATGATACACTGTGTTGCTCCCGCTTTTGCTCTTAATGCTGTTTTATATATTTATTTAATTTTATGTATCTACTATGTATTTTACCTCAATCCTTTTTTTGGGGAAATATTTTATATTGGCTGGTCGCTTGACCGTACTAATAAACTTGAAACTTGACAGCTGCTTCTGCAAGTTTCTTGCGGGTGTCCTCTTGTCTTATCTATAATTGTTGATTTCATAAGGTGTCTTTCTTTCTTTAAATGAGAGACAGTTGATATAAATTTCCCCCTAAGGACTGCTTTCAAAGCATCCCAAACAATAGAATGGAGCATACCAGAGAAACTATTTTCTGCAAAGTAAGTTTTTATTTCTTGGTCAAATTTCTCTTTCAATTTATCATTTGATAATAGTTATTTAATGTCCAAGTAAATTGTGTTTTTTATTTCCAACTGTGCTATTTTACATTCTAACCAAGTGTTGTTGGTCCACTGCTTTGGACCTATTTCTGCTGTGACAGTTCTGTCAATTAATGATTAGGAAACTAACATGCAATCTATTCTAGTATGGGTCCAATGACAGGCGGAATAATATGTGTATCTTTAGGATGAAGGCATCCTGAAATGTCATAAAAATGAAACTTGTCTAGCAATTCATTTTATTTGATTTTGGAGTGGACGTTTTTGTTAGACACATCACCCTTTCGAGGAATTCGCAAAGCCCCAAAGAAAACAAAGTAGAATGGACAATTTCCTAGATACTAGTTCTCCCACTATCTGCTCAAATCGTTTTCCTTTGCTATCTGATGATAAAGCTCCACAATTAGCTGATTCTAGTATCATTAATCAAACTAAAATATATTTTCCTTCAACATCTAAGTTACTGGAAATAGATTTCTCCAAAGAACAGTATCTAAAGATTCATCCTAAGAACATGTTTTAATACTTACTTGAGTTCTTCAATTGGTTTGGAAGGTCTGTTTTCAGCACATGATTCACTAGGGGCAATCACAGCATTCACTTTTAGTCTTCGATTATCACGTACCTAAACCAAAATGAAGTACTTTTACGAACCTTAAAAAAATGTGTACAAGACATGCAACACATTTATTACAGGGCATGGTGGAATTACTCTTTAGTGGTTCAAGAATCAGAAAGCAGGCATTATTCCAGTCTAGGAGACAGACTGTGGTGGGTTTGAAAAATCCCACTCTTTTGTCTCCACTATGCTGGTTTAAGTTTATCACTTTCATTATGAAGACTAATTGACAGCAAAATCATTCATGTCCTCTATGGCTGCACTCAGATGTGGCTTGCATTAAACCAGGATGCGCATGAACCTTCTTGCTGGACTCATGTACCTGCCTTACTCCTCCCTTCTCAAACAGGTAATTATTGTTCAAAAGTAACTCTGCTTACCTCTGAAATATGAATGCAGGTGCATAAGTTAATTAAAGCTCATGTTCCCCTCACCAACCAGGATTTAATCCGGGGGGGGGAGTTAACTCCAATTAATCTAAGTGCCTGCATTCATACATCACAAGTAAATGAAGTTATTTTCTTAGCCTTTGCACAGGAAGAAAGAAGTGAGGATCATGTGCAAGCTCACCAACAAGCTGAATTTGTGCACACTCTAGCTTTAAAGTACCTGAATTTTTGTGAATTTTGTGAATTCCTATCTCTTTTCTACTTAAAATCAAACGTGAGTGTCTAATATGGATCTTTTTCTTTTGTCCACACTGTGTTTATAAACAATCTTTGATCAAGTAAATTCAGAATGTAGAGTTGCCAGCTCTGAGTTGGGAAATTCCTGGGGATTTGAGGATAGAGCTTGGGGAGGGGAGGGACTTCTGTGGGGTATAAAGCCACAGAGTCCACCTTCCAAATCAGCCATTTTCTCCAGGGGAACTGATCGCCGTAGTCTGGAGATGAGTTGTAATTCTAGGAGTTCTCCCAGCCACACCTGGAGATTGTCAACTCTAGCAGAATGGGTTGTTTCTGATTCAATAAGCTAATTTCTAAAAAAAAAGATAGTATTTCAGGTGCTAATTGAGGATGGGAAGAAATGGGATGTAATTAAGCCATGTAAGGAAAGAAAGAACAGCTACTCTGCAACATTTTTCATGCTACTGTCATAAGAATAAACAATGCTGGATTCTAGCTATGAAAAGAACAGCCTACTTTTAAGCTAGACTCTCCACTCTAGGTTTTCCTCCATCAAATCAGCTTTGAATTATGAATAGCTATATCCTTGCCTCTCTTAGAAAGATATCCATATCTTCTTTGCTTTCAAAGACAAAGGCCCTCATATCATTGGATGAAATGTGATTTTCTACATATTTAGCATGCTTCTGATCTTTCATATTGATCTATACAGGAACAAACAAAGCAAATGTTAAAAAGTGAGGCTGAAATACATAGAAAAATAATAACGAGATCTACTTGAGGGTGAGGGAAGTATTCTAACATAATAAGTTTGGCTTTTAAGAAAAGGAGAAGTATTACCTTCAAATGGATTAAGAAACCGTTTTAAGAGCAGGATATTAGATCGATGAGAACTAATCTGAAAAAAAATTCCATTTATTTTTTATTAAAACCAACCATAACAGCAACAGTGTGAAAGCTTTTGTGTTTTTCAGAATTTGTCATCTGACTGGATGGCAAAAAAAGGGCAGGGCAAGAGATAAAAATCTCTTTCCGGCCATGATTTTAAGGCCTCTGACAGCATCATGTGTCAAATGCTTTGCTGGATTAAATGAGCACAAGGTGTCACTGGTTAACATCAGGATATGCCTTTGGCATGCTGAGAACAAGAAGCAAAAAACAGAAGCCCTCCAACTGAAAATCGAAAAGCCAATAGTTGATCAAATGTCTTTCTGATCTCTACGGAATACAGAACTCCTTAAACGCTAAGAAAAAAGGGACAATGTAGCAGTCCTTAAATACTGAAGGTTAATTTAAGATAATGCACTAAAGGAAGAGAGAATATAAATCAAACTATTGCACAGGGAAATTCCCCAGTTTCTTTTTTTTTCCCCTATTGAAGGGTTCCTTTCTTAATCAGCTAAATGTTACTTTCAAAGGAGACAAAAAAGTAGGTAGCCTTGTTAGTTCAGAGGAAAAAGAACCCAAAACCTACGTAATACCTTTTACTAAGATCATTTAGCATCAGAGATTTCATCAACTACTGACTTTTAGATTGTCAACTGGAGGGCTTCTGTTTCTTGCTTCTTGTTCCCAGGATGCCAAGGGCACACAACCTGATGCCAGCCAGTCACACCCTGTGCCTATTTAATCCAGCAATGTATTTTATACAGGATGCTAGAAAAGGGGCCTTAAGTTCCCCTCTCCCATTTTTTGTTTTGTTTTTTTACAGCCAGCCTGATTAGGCATTCTGTATAATGCAGATGCTTGCACAGTCTGTTGTGTTATTTTGATTGGGCATAATAAAAAGTATTACATGCCTTTTGTTTTTTAATTTTGCTATGGACCATCAAGGCTATCAAGTTTTTCTCTAGAACTAATTGGTTTTACATGAAATAATAAGTAGTACAAACATTGATCCATTGTTCATTATGTTGTGACAAAGATATAGAAACGCTTTAATTATGGGTGATGGTTCTGTGGTTCACTTCATACCTTACAGTTGCAGCATGGGAGTTTCTACAGTGCTGCTCCTTCCTGTATCGTTCAGACAACATAAAAAGACTCAGACTGTGTAGGAGGAGCCTATGCTAAAGCTCCTCCCTGTACCAGCCATATTTATGCTTCCAGAAGAGTAATATGTGCGTGGAAAGAAGCCAAGGGCTTCTCATTACCTGCATGTTCCACAGAGTGGTGCAGGAATAAGTCACATTAAAGTTTTGTCTTTGTTACACCAGTAATGGGAGAATGGGGCCTCTGTGCAAACAACATGAAGTGTACTTTAGTACTACATAGCTCAGGCAGCTTCATACATCAAGAACATCCCAAAGTTCTAGAAGAAGGAATTTTTTTGGGCATTCAGAAAGATCCACACACTCGTAGGAATTTTTGATCTAACAAGGATTGACTTGAACAATACATATTGCAGAAAACTCATTTGAACAACATGAACTTGGCTGCAATTAACCTGGCCTGAAGGAGAAAGCTAATAGTCCTTAGATCAGGATATGCCTGTGATTAAGCTGATCAAATCACATCCACATAACCTCATGACTAAATGATCTGGAACGGACAGAACTACAGCACCCTGATTTTGATGAAAAAGCTTTTCTGACATTAAAAGCAGCCCAAAACAACCTACTCAAATAGAACTGATTAATTCAGTTATCAGATCCAGAATAAGCAGTAGAAAAAAGGTTTCACAGGCCTCCAGTCCTAGATTTTTAGTGCTGCACATTAGCTTTTCACAGACGTCTCTAAACAGATAAATACTTCAAACCAAAACAGCAATGCATTTCTCAAAAATCAGTACCCTTAATAAAGGGGGATGGAGCCACACTTTCTACTGGACTAACCTACCAACAGAGAGAGGTTGTTAACATGGATTCTGGCATCCAACTTCCTGAAGATACACTGCTTGCAATCCATGGGGTGGATCCTACACTTGCCCAAGAAGAAGGAACTCACAGAGACAGATCTTTCCGGACTTTCCACAGCAGCCCACTGTGACTCTCCAAAAAGTGCTCCTGCTGGAGGTCAGGAGACTCCCTTGAGCAAAGAGCCATTAGGTTCAGGGGGCTAGTGAGGGATGGGAATTGGACAAAACCACCCAAAACCACTCTTGTGCCAATAAGTTTGCTCCACTGCACTTCCTCCATAAACAAAAGAGGGTAGAGTGATTTCACCTGATTCTCTCTCCTTGATACATCCCTCTTCCCAGGGGCTTTTGTCCACAGGGGTCCCACAACTCCTGGTAAAGTTGGGGGGGGAGCACAGAGATCTGTTCTGGGAAAGGAAAGATGTGGACACATCTGCCTCAAAAGTACCTTCAGAATGTCAAACACAGGATCCAACACATGATATGTATGTACCAAAAGCTTCCGGAGGTTTTTTTTACTTGCATAGTTGCATGAGGCAAATTACACACTCATATAGCCAGATCAAGACATTAAAAAGTACATGCATACAAAGTTTGATAGCTCATCTTAATACTTTGATTTAGAAAGGATTAAAAAACAGGATTGCTGCAGAACTGACATTTAATTTTTAGTGATGACTTAACAGTGCCACCCAAAGGAGAGTTACACACTTCTAAATCCACTGACATCAGTGGGCTCAGAACGCTGTACCTCTGTCTAGGAAGGCAGTACAAATAGTGTAATATTCAAGTGAATTAGCTTACTGCAAGCATCATGGGGTCACAGATACGTCTTTTAAATCGGTCTCTGTTCTTCCTTAGCCACAGGAGAGCATCGTATGTGTCTTTGTGTCTTCCTCTGAGCTTCTCTTCCTTCATATTCATCATATTATCAAACTGTACAATGCGATCCTTTATCTCTGTAATTTTGAGACAGCTTTAAATGTCATCTTTATGATCACAACTTCAAGTACTATTTAGATATTGGGGGTGGGGGATGATAAACGTTCTTGGGCCAAATGTTTATACTTTATTCTGTCATGAACTTGCAATCTTCACAAGTGCCCTACAGAAGTTATATGAAAACGGACACCATAAATGTGATCCCTGAATCATTACAGGAAACCAACCCAATTGTGGAGGTTTGCCATCCACATGGTGACGATAACCAGAGGAGCAAAGTTCTGTAGCAACAACCACCTGCTCTAACTAGAGATTTAGGACCCATAGAGCCCGTGCAGGGAGTACAGTGGGATTTCAAAGCTTCCTTGTAAAACTGTGCACCCAACAAGACCCAACAAAGAGCCCTTGAGAAGTTAAATTACTCCCTTTCCTATCCATGGTCATGATACCCAGTGGAGAAGGGATTCTATACTTGCAAGGTCAAGGACAGGCTGCCAGCTATTAAGCCAATACTCCAATGGAATTATAAGCAGTGTTCACTGTAAGTACACGATTATGCCAATTTACCATTTTGCTCCCTATGTATGTTATCCATTTTATTGCGCGCATCCTTTCTTTCATCATCAATATTTGCCATCTCTTCTGCCAAGCATCCCAGTTCTGCATTAACAGAATCCACTTGGGGCTGAATATTATCGGAGTTGTCTGTATTTCTTAGCTCATTATTCAAGTCTTCTATCATCTTACGAGTGTTGTCAATTCTCTTCTGCCGATCCATTTCTTCTTCTCTCTTCAACCTCAAAGCTTGCTCAATCTCCTCAATCTAAGAAAAAATAGAAATATTTTCAAAGCATGTGAATACAGAAAAGTTCCTTCCATAACAAAAAGGCAGATAAACCACAGAACTGTGCTAACATTCAAGATCAGAAATTAAGACATCTGTGAGAGTTATCTAGAATTTAAGAGATAAGAACTGCAAAGCACTTTAATCCAAAAAAATCTGAAAAGTATCTTGTATTGCTGGTCAGTGGACTAATGAAGCCAAAATGTACTTTACTATTCTTAGCTGACCACCTGTTTGCCTAAACCATTATTTAAAAGTTCAGGACATCTATAGATTTAAAATGCTGTATAAAACAACAGCTACATAAAAAAGGTATCATTTCCTGGAATACGTAATAAAACTAGGCAAATGAATGCACAGTTTTCCAGTTCATCACCACAGAATTACCATATCTACCTGAAAGAATAATTCATTGTCTAGTTGTGCTGACAAGAAACAGAGAGAGTTGTTGTTTTACATGTTACAGGTATGCATGATGATAAAACTTTTTGTGTACAACCTCTTCTTCCAAGGACATCCTACATTAAGGGTTATCTTCTTTTCAGGTAAATATGGTATTTGCATCCATAAAATCTGCAGCAGAACTGAACATGGTTGCCAGATTACAAACATAACAGCAAGAAAGTATCATAGTGTCAATATTTAAAACACTTTTAAAATATAGATTATACCAGCAAAATCTTACTTGTTTGTCTTTTTTCTCCAAAGCATTTTGTTGCTGTTTGCATTTTTGGGATGTTTCTTCGATAGCTGCAATCTATACACCACAGGAATTTTTAAAAGTTAAAAATTAATTGTACTCATAAAAATTTATTGAAGATACACAAATATGCCACCTCTCTACAGCATAACCAACATAATGCATCAGACTGTATGTGTATATTTTCAATTTGAATAGTATGCACCAAGAACAACTAGATCTAGTTCTGTCACTATTGGTCCCCAATGATTCATTGCAATTACAGTTATTATATGATGGGTACTCTCCAGAGCTGGTGTAAGGATATAATTTGTGAACCAAAAAGAGTAATTAACAGCTTTTTTGAAGACTGTCAAAAGGCTGGGACACTGGCGGGAAAGACAAATGCAGATTCGGCCTTAGTATTTTCTGTTAAAAGAAATCTGATACCCAGTTTACCATACCAATACCATGCCCAATGTGTTCTGTGAATTCTCTTCCGAAGTGCAAAAATGCAATTCTTTTAGGAATCCTCAATTTCATAAATTTCTCAGCAAGCAAAAAGAAAAATAATAGTACTTGCCAATTTGACACAGGAAACACAAGTCAAACCAAACCTTAATTAAATGAACCCTAACAGAGCAGCCCTACCAGACTGACTCAGTGGCCCACCTAGTATGCCGAAGTAACCTATGAAGATCTATGGCACAGCTAGATATTTTATCTAAATGTACAGTTCAGTCTAAAATTAAATTGCTTCATAAACGAAAACATTACAAATCCAACAAAGCTCAGTAGCATGAAACATAAGATCATGCATCCAAAGACAAATATTTTTAGTATCAGTTTTGACTAGATGAACAGGAAATCATATGGAAAGATCTCAGAATGCTGACTGAACAGAAAAGGAGTGCAGGCTGTTTGCCAGCATAGGGTGAACCTGCTAGAGCAATGATAGTCTCTCAGAGGCTTGAGAGCCCCATATGGTTCTCTGACATGGCACCTCTGGCTCCTCTGAGCACTGTTCCCCAATGTGGCAGTGCAGTTTGGTGCAGTGGGGCACAGGGCATACTGCTGTCATGTGGTTCTTTTGGTTGACAGTCATTGCAAATGGGGCTCTCTGCGAGGTACGGAGCTATTATCACTGTGCTGGGGCAAGGCATTTCTAATACAGAAAAGGACATGTTGACACTGTTGCATTGTTGATAACACCTCTGAAACATGGTCTTTTGTTCTCACCTATTTCAGGAAGAATGAGCTCAAGCAGGATTTTTTTAAAAGGAACTACAGTTATGAATAGAGATGAAAGCTGCTTGGCTATGCTCTTCTAAAGTTCGATCAATTTCTGAAGGTTGTGTTTTGCATTCTGGTGTCTCCATTACAGCCAATGGAATTAGAGAGGGGTTTTTTTTCACCTATAACATTGGGAGTCTCCCCCCCCCACCTTCCATTTCGGCACCATGAACAGCTACAAAGGGGAACATTGCAACATACTCCAAAAGACTTCCATGGAATAAATGGATAAATGAGGTCTATTCATTCCTATCAGGCACTCTCATAGCCTGGGAGGACCTAGACTAGTGAACTATCACACACATGTTCAAAGCCTGCTGCAGAGGGGAAGTCAAGAGAAGTGAGCAATACTGGACTTGCTGAATGGCTAGCAGCAGAGAGTATCTGGGTTGACTAGTACCAGCATAAATAACAGGAGCTTGGGTTTCTGTCTTTGACTACTTAGACCTGTAATAGCTTTCATCTGTTACACTTCAAGGATCATTTCTCCAGCACAAGCCACTAACCTAAGAGACCCTGATCTGAAAACTTCACTCTCTGGGTCTGAACTCAAATATTGTTAGCAAAAGTCCAGTCTGACCCCAACAGTGTCTGAGGACCACAAATCTCATCTGGGATGAAAAAGCAATGGTCTCCCAGGTGAGATCAGACAGTGATCCAAGATACTCTTTCCCCGTGTAGTGCCATCTTTTAGTAGGCTCCTATGGCTTGGGATGATCCGGAGGCTAATATGTAGCTTTACTAATAAGGAGCTAGACTTCATGGAGCTTTTATTCCATTATTCTAGCCCACTAATTTTGTTCTAACTGTAGCTTTATTATATAGGTCCCATTTTAATTTCATAGGACCTTTCAGGCTAAAATCCTTTACCACATTAATTATAGTGATTGCCACTTACAAGCAAAGTGATGCTGCGAATACACAATATGTACCTTTTCTGTTATTATGGCATCCAGACTTGCACATCGCTCCTTAGCCTCTTGGATCTGACGTACTGCTGGAGACTGTGCTTCTTTCAGTGCTCTTAATTCTTCCTTCTGACAATCTCGGCTTTTTTTCACCTCCTCATACTGCTGACGAACATTTTCGTATACCTAGCAATAAAAAATATGAATAGACTAATGGAAGACCTTATATCCCTGGGTTTAAAAATTTAGAAGGGTTGTCTGGCAGTGGACTGAATTACTGCTACAGCAGTTCCATGGTCAGACCACTATGCCCTGAAGGCCCGCATGTATGTCTCACCCTGACCCAGTATGGGTGGCGAGCACATTTTAGCTCGCTCGTGGAGCCAAATGGACCCTATGCAGCTCCAGATGGCTCTGTGGGATCCAATGTCCCCTGGGGGCTTGTTAGATGATCTTGCCAAGGACTGGCATAGCCAACTCTTGGCAGCCATCAACAAGATCGCTCCCCAATATTCTCTGCGCCACCACTTGAGGCTTGCTCCATGGTATACACAGGAGTTACGGCTGATGAAATGAGGGCTCAGACGACTAGAGAGACAGTGGCAACGTACTCACAATGAAGCTACAAGGGCGTCTGTGACGGACGTAAAGATCTGGGACTAGCACAGAACACTGCTGAGTCACATGACGGAGTGAGGAGAGGGCCATTCAGCTCAGAACCCTCAGTGATTGGCGTTTAACAGACCAAACAGTCCATTTGGAATTGGCAGTTGAGAAGCAACAGTTAGTCGTTGGACGGAGAGCTAACAGGGAGTCTGTCAGCGAACTGAAGAAGCTCTGTAGCTCTGTGTGGAAGAACCTGGTTTACTGAGTTCCTTAGAAGGAAGGGGACAGTGACCAGACAGTTAAAAACTAAACACAATAGAGTCACACACTATTGAGACATCTCTTCTTAAAAGTAACTGGAGGTGGTTTAGAAAGGGCTAAAGAACAGTCTGGCAGGAATCTGGAAAGCTGGTCTGGTGACTGGGGAGACTCAGAAGGACCTGTTAGTAAAAGCCCAAAGAAAACCAAAGCAGTTGCTGGAGAGGAGGAGTATAAGCGTGTTTAGAGAACTGATAAACATCTACGTATGAACTGAAAGTAATAAACATACAGCCTAAGTGAATGTAAGGGCAAAAGTTTAAGCCTGAAAGGAAACAAACTATCATCTGTATAAAACTTCCATCCCCCTGTTGTGTTGTTTGTAAATAAAGCCTGTTCAGTTTTAAAGTTAACAAGCCGTGGTGCCTATCTCTTTACTAGTAAACAAATACATTTAGTAGTGGTCCTTACAAATATCCCTGTCCAAGAAATAAATTAAAAAATACCCCAAAGAGACTATTATAGATTTGTATAGAGGACTGGTCAGAAAAAAATAGATGGCAGTCAAAGCCACTAAGAGAGAATACTATGCAGCCATGATTGCGTCTGCAAGCTCTCACCCAGCTCAATTATTTAGAATGATTCAGTCTATTACTACTCTTCCTCAGGGCAGACCAAACGCTAAGGAACTGGAGATTGGCTGTGAGGCTTTTGCGAGCTATTCTGCAGATAAAGTCTTGTCACTCTGCTATGACCTTCCCGCCACAGTTTATACAGTCAGTGAACTCAAGGCTCCATGCATGTCTTCTTGTCAAATTCTGGATTATTTCAGTCCACTCAGCCTAGAGGTCAACAAATTACTCTTAACTATTCACTGTACCAACTGTAGCCTTGATCCGTGTCCGTCCTGGCTAATTAAAAGCTAGACGCGATGGGCTATGAGGTACCCTAATGGAAATTATCAACAAGTCCCTCTCTGAGGGGCTGTTCTCTGGGGCACTCAAGGAGGCAGTGGTATGCCGTCTCTTAAAAAAATATCTCTGGACCTGGGTCAATTGGCTAGCTACGGGCCGGTGTCCAATTTGCTCTATTTGGACAAATTAATTGAGAGGGCAGTAGAGATTCAGTTGCAGAGTTTTTGGGATGACACCTCCGCATTAGATCCCTTCCAGTCCAGCTTTAAACCAGGCCATGGGATGGAGATGGCACTGGTCGCCCTCACAGACAACCTTTGGAGGCATCTGGATTGGGGTGGTTTGGCAGTGCTGTTGTTGTTGGACCTGTCAGCAGCGTTCGACATGGTTGGCTACCAACTACTGACCCGCTGGCTCGCCGACACTGGAATTCAACGGTTTGCCTTGCAGTGTCTTATCTCATTCCTTCAGGGTCAGGGACAAAGGGTAACCATTGGGGACAACTGTCCCAAAGGCACCTGCTAATTTGCGGAGTGCCCCAAGAAGCGGTGCTTTCCCCAATGCTACTTAACATCTACATGCACCCCCTTGCCCAGATTGCCTGGAGGCATGGGCTAGGGTGTCACCAATACGCGGATGACACCCAGCCCTATCTACAGTTAGACGGCCAGTCTGATGCCAACTCAGAAGATCTGGACCTGGCACTGAAAGCTGTGGCTGGTTGGCTTAGACTGAGTCGACTGAAATTGAATCTGATGAAGATGGAGGTCTTATGCCTGAGTCGGAGTAGCCTGAGGGTAGGGATCCCACTCCCGATCTTCGATGGGACGCCATTGGTGCCAGTGCCGGAGGTTAGGAGTGCTCCTGGATGTCTCCTTAACGATGGAGGCCCAGGTAACAGCGACTGCGAAGTCAGCCTTTTATCATCTTTGGCTGATCAAGCAGTTCGATCCCTTCCTTGAACACAATGACCTGGCAACAGTGATCCATGCAATGGTCACCTCAAGACTGGATTACTGTAATGCTCTTTAAATGCCCTTGTCCCAAATCTGGAAGCTGCCGCTGGTGCAGAATGCTGTTGGGCCTTCCTATGCGGATCACATCTGGCCTGTGCTAAAAGCACTGCACTGGCTGCCTACAGTATACCGAATTCAGTTCAAGGTGCTGGTTCTTACCTTTAAAGCCCTATATGGTGAGGGGCCTACATACCTAAGGGACCACCTTTCCCCACAGAGAGCACTACAATCAGGGTCCCAAAATGGCTTGGCCCTAATGGGCCCCAAGAAATGACAGGCTGGCTGCGACAAGGCCAGGGCCTTTTCAGTGGCAGCTCCATACTGGTGGAACGAGCTCCCAGAGGACATCAGGGCCCTGCAGGATCTTTTACAGTTCCACAGAGCCTGCAAGACAGAGTTCTTCCATCAGGCCTTCAATTAGGGAGCCGCACCCAAGAAACTGTGGCCCTAGCCCTAACACTATCATTGTTGACAGCCAAGCAACCCAGACTACAACATCAGCCAGCTGTCACCTGAGGATACTACTAATGCCCACCATCTGATACAAACTAGCACTTTATATTTTACAATATTTATAATTATATTGTTCTGATTTTATTTAATTCTTGTTTTGTTTTATATTTTTATGTAAGCCACCCTAAGCCTGCCTTGGAGGGGAGGGGGGATATAAATTAAATGAATAAATAAAATAATAAATTCTGGTTTATCATTGGGTAAAATTTCTAATTACTATAAACAAGCATTACCATAAAACATTCTTCTGATTTCTTAGGTTCACAGCACTTACCTTTAGTGGAACATACCCCTC
This sequence comes from Gekko gecko, assembly GCA_029375565.1. Lineage (NCBI taxonomy): Eukaryota > Metazoa > Chordata > Lepidosauria > Squamata > Gekkonidae > Gekko > Gekko gecko. The sequence continues at coordinate 119,930,269 of JAPDNY010000007.1, forward strand.
TGTCTCTCACTAATGTGTCACAAATAGGCTACATTCAGACCTGACAATAAGCCCCAGTTTAGTTGTTGTAGATTTTCCGGGTTGTGTGGCCATGGTCTTGGCATTGTAGGACCTGACGTTTCACCAGTAGCTGTGACTGGCATCCTCAGTGGCATAACACAAAAAGATGTAGTACTCTCTGTGAAAAAGCCTCAGTTTGCCTAAACCATTATGCAACAAACTCTGCTTAGTTTACCAGATGCTAACAATAGATTCTGGTTTCTATATTAATCCGTATTAGCCTGCTCCTTGCCTCCTTTCAGTGTACCAGAAACTTTTTACCCAAAGTGACTATATATATATATATATATATATAAAATTCTCCCAACACATTGGCCATTTCCTGTTCTCCCATTGGCTGTGCTATGTGCTCCATCAGCCATTGGCTCATCAACCGCATACATTGGCTGGGTGCTCAGTCCACTCCTCTTCCCTGCTCAGTGCTACCTCAGCCACTGTTCCATGTCAGAATAACTGCCAAAACAGCTGTCTCTCCTGTTGAAGACACTACTTCTGTTTGGCTCCTGTGCGACTAACTTCTCCCTCAGTGGCTACTACTAGGCAACCAAGCTTGGTTCTGTCAGTAAAAAGGGGAAACCAGTAGGCCCTTTCCAGGCCTTTGTGGGGAACTCATTGAGGCCAGTCCTGACTAGGGTTGCCAGGTGGAGATTTTGTGCTGGAGCCTATGGAAGCCAGACTTTGGGGAGGAGAGAGGCCTCAACTGAATAGAATGCCATAGAGTCCACCCTCCAAAGCAGTTATTTTCTCCAGGTGAAGAGAGAGATCCATTGTCTGGAGTTCAGTTGTGATACCAGATGATACCACAGCCAGTATGGCGTAGCAGTTAACACTTCAGAGCAGGGTCTGCCAGACCCAGGTTCTTGCGGTGGAAGCTGAGTGGGTGACTTCAGATGAGTCACAAACTTTCAGCCTAACCTACCTCACAGGGTTGAAATGCAGATCAAAAGAGCGACAGGGGAATGAAGTAAGCTGATATGGTCCCCACTGCTGAGAAAAACTGTACTTTTTCTCCTGGGGAACCATTGTTGCCAATTTCCAGGTGAGGTCTGGAGATCACTTAGAATTACAATTGTTCTCCAGATGGCAGAGATCAGTTCCCCAGGAGAAAATGCTGGAAAGCATTAATTAATAAGTAACAAGCATCAAATAATAACTAATTAGACAGTGCTACAGACTTTGTGCTCCTTAGATTAGGGGAACTGGCTGTTTGAAGAGACTGAGATCTCCCCCCCCCCTTTTTTTTATTGAGTCTCTGGCATTTGCCGTATAAGGAGAGAGGAAACAATTAAGCGGCAATCACTGCATTGCATTGCTGTGGTTTGTGCCAGAACTGAGAAAAGTATCTGTTCATGTTATTTAGTACATGGTGTTCCAAAACAAATCTGAGAAAAAGTTAAGCTTGGTGAAGAGGGTGAGGGAAATTGCTGTGATTACTTTTTTCTCTTCTTTCTGTGCTGTTTGGGAGTGTTTTCTTCCTCCAGGTTTGGCTTCCTCTGGGTTGGAGCAGGGGAGCTAGAACAAGGATGGCTGGAACCAGTAGGCCACCTAAGATACCAGCAAGTTCACCAGGGATGCCTAGATCAGCTGCTGCCACTATTACAACTACACAACCAAAGGATTTACAAGCCTTAATTCAAGAAACTATCAAAGATTCAATTCTGGAAGCTATCGATCCTGTAAAAGAAACAATGAAAGAGATGACACAACAATTTGCTACTCAGATGCAGGGCTTGCAGAAGCAAACAGCAAACAATACACAAAAACTTACAGAAATAAACAAAACAACTGAAAAGGTGGATACCAGAATGAAAGAACTGGAGAGTAAATTCCAACAGATTGTAAACAGTCACAGCTGGAACAAGACTTGATTAGGCTACAAGTGGATAAAGCATCTTAAATTTTGAGATTTCAAAACATTCCAGAGGAACAAGATGAAGATTTTAGAAAGAAAATGCCTATAAGCTTGGCAAAATATATGGGAGCAGAAGAACCAGAGAAAGTACTAGAAGAACTGGACACAGTTTATAGAATGAACTCGGCTTATGTCAAAAACAATCAGTTGCCCAGAGAGGTCCATGTAAGATTTCATAAAAGAATATTTAGAGATGAAATTTTAAAGGCTTCAAACAAAAAACCGCTAATGAAAAAAAGGTCTTGAAAGAGGTCCCATGGAGAGTCAGAGAGAGAAGAAGAGAATATTCTAAACTTACAACAGCTCTAAGGAAGAATTATATCCAGCATAGCTGGCTCCTACCTGAAGGCTTAATTTTTTCCTACAGAGGTAAGAGACAAAGAATTACATCTATATTCAAGGCAGAGGACTTTTTGAAAAAGAATGGGGTTGATCTTCAAATTGAAGAAACCAGTTCTGAGAGAGAAGAGGAGGAAGAAGATAAAGATGATCCCCAAGCAGTAAATAAAGAAGGCTTAAAGAAATCCAAACTCCCAAAGACTTCGTCACCACTCACAAGGAAACAATTAAGAGAAAACCTGGAAGCACAATCAAAGAATCAAGATGGATAAAAGCAAAAGTAAAATGAGTCTGATCTTGATAAATATTAATGGATTGAATTCACCTCAAAAAAGAAGACAGACCTTTCAACAACTAAAAAAACATAATTTTGACATTATTTGTCTACAAGAGACCCATATTAAAGAAGCTGATCAGAAATATTTACATAACCTAAGTTAGGTAGAACGTTTATAGCTTCAGATAAAAAGAAAAAGGAAAGAGGTGTGGTGACCTATGTAAAAGAACATCTTTAACCAGAAATGGTATATGCCTCGCAGGATGAACGCATTTTAATGGTCCAGGTACAAAGACAAACAAAAAACCCCTCTTATTGTTAATATCTATGCACCAAACCACCACCAAGAAATTTTTACAAGACTTTACAAAATTTGATGGTGAAACAGGAATAACAAAAAACATGTATAAATGGAGATTTTAATGCAGTTTTTGAGGGAAGTCAAGATAGAAAGAGCTTGAAGAAAATAAAGTGGAGAAGAAAACACAAACTTCCACCAACATTCTATTGTCTAATGGAAGAGAATAAGTGTATAGATGCGTGGAAAGCCAGAAATCCATATAAGATAGACTACACTTTTTATTCAGGGAGACATAAGTCCTGGTCAAGGATAGATATGTGTTGGATCTCAGCTACAAATGAAATACTTGAAGCAGAAATACAGCCACAGATGTTTGCAGATCATAATCCGATCACTTTGGAACTTCAAGATACCATTAAAAGAAGTAGTCCTAAGAAATGAAAGATCTGTAAAGGAGTCTCAGAAAGAATTTCAAGGGTTTTTTTTAACAGAAACATACATCCTGAGATGTCTATAAATACTGTTTGCGATGCTTTTAAGGCTTTTGTGAGAGGACGGATGGATTCAAAAGAAACCTCACACAGGAAAAAACAAAGATCCGAAGAATACTTTCAACTACAAAAATGAATAAAAGACCAAGAAGAAAATTTAAAACAGAACTCGAAGAGTGAAAAAGTGAGAATCAGTCTCAAATAATTGCAACATCAAATGAGTTGTCTCTTACCACAAGAAATAGCAAAGAAATTAATGTATGCTAAACAGAATTATTTTGAAAACACAAACAAACCGACTTGATGGTTAGCATATAAAATACAAAAGCAATGAGAAGATTTATAAGCACACTAAGAAATGGAAAAGGGGAAGATAAAAACGAATTAGAAGATTTAAAAATAATAGTAGAACAATTGTATCAAAATCTATATAAAAAACAGAAACATCCAAGAACAAATTAGAAAATATTTAAAGAAATATAACCCTAAAATATTCATGGAAGACCAAAGAGTAATATTAAACCAACCAATATCTCTGGGGGAAATAGCAGAAGGTCTGAAAAAGCAAAAAAAAAAAGGCAAGTCACCAGGTCCTGATGGGCTCCCAGCAGAATTTTTTCATGTTTTTGAAGACCAATTGATTTTTCCCTTGAAGGAAGTATGTCAGAATGTAACATGTGAACATAAAATACCTGACTCCTGGAATGAGATGATAATATCACTTATATATAAGCAAGGTTTAGATGGAAAAGAGATTAAAAATTACAGGCCTATTTCACTGTTAAATTTAGATTACAAAATATATGCCTCTATCTTAGCAGCAAGAATGAAGAAAGTCCTGGCACAAACTATACACAAAGACCAACCTGGCTTTCTCCCTAAAAGGCAACTTAAAAATAATGTCAGGACAATCTTAGATATTTTGGAATATTATGAAGCCCATCCGGAAAAGCAATTGGCTTTAATCTTCTTGGATGCAGAAAAGGCCTTTGACAATGTAAATTGGAAATTTATGATGGAATTGTTAAAACATTCACAGGCCGGATAAGAGTTCATCAAAATGATTGAAGCAATATATATGAAATAACAGGCCAAGATTTCAATTAATGGAGATTTAACACAAAAAAATTGAAATTCAAAAAGGACACAACAAGGATGTCCACTCTCACTGTTATTATTTATTTTTGTGCTTGAAACTATAAATGATGTAATAAGAGCAGAAGAACAAATTAGAGGCCTTAAATTAAGAGAAGAAGAATTTAAACTTTTAGCTTTTGTGGATGACGGCTTTTATCTTGGAAAATCCTATAGACTCAATAGATCTCTTGTTACGGCAACTACAGGAATATGGAGCAGTAGCTGGACTTAAAATCAATAAAAACAAGACAAAAATCCTGGTAAAAAACATGACAAAGCCACAAACACTGTATCCGCAGGAAATATCAGGACTGGAAATTCAAAAGAAAATTAAATATCTTGGAATAAATTTAATGAATAAATGCAGTTCTTTGGCTGAAAATAATTACATGGAACTATTTAAAACAATAAAACAAGATTTAAACAAATGGAAGACCCTTCAAATTTCTTTTATGGGCAGAATAGCCACCATCAAAATGAATACTTTACCAAGATTGATGTTTTTATTTCAAACTACACCAGTTCTTCAAAATCAAAACTATTTTAAAGAAATCAATAAACTGCTCACACACTTCATTTGAAAAGGAAAGAGACCAAGAATAAAGCTTAAGGCGTTACAGGATTCAAAAGAAAGGGCAGCTTTGGCCTTTCAGCTTGTGCCCCTTATTATAAAGCAGCAGCATTGACCTGGATTAAAGATTGGATTTCACTGGATAATCAAAGACTTCTTAAATTAGACGGGCACAACATGTTACTAGGTTGGCATGCCTTTTTATGGTATGGGAAAGATTCCCATAAGTATTTCAAATAACATTGGTTGATGGCTTCCTTGATAAAAGTTTGGGAACCAATTAAAAAACAATTTAAAACCTCGAAACTGGTGGCCCCTTTAGAAGCATTTACAAACCTAAAGATATTACAAAAAAAACGGTTAATAGATATTATGACTTACTGGATTCTAAGTTTAATTTAAAACCTTTTTCGGAACTTAATTGGTGGCAAAAAGTTCAGATTGAGTCAAGATATACTAAAGATAAAGTGATAGGCTTTTGTGAAAATTGGTTGGAAATCGATAAGTTATTGTTGTTGGTTGAACAGAATTCTATAAAGAAAATGTATGCTTTATTGCTAACTATAAAATGCATGATGAAACTGTTAAAAATGTTATGATACAATGGGCCCCAAATTTGGGCCACAATATTCAGTTAGACCAGTGGTCTCAAATATGGGGAAAAAATATTAAGATTATGAAATCAATTGCATATAAAAAAAACATTTATAAGATGTTTTATAGATGGTATATAACTTCTGAGAAACTAGCTAGATTTGATCCAAAATGTTCAGATAAATGTTGGAAATGTGAGAGTAAAATGGGATCCTTTTATTGGGCGTGGATACATGAAATATTGCAGAACATATTGAAATGTCATATACCCTTTATATGGAAATATTACTGTTGAATATTTTACCAGACAATTGTAAAAGAGAAGATTCTTATCTTATGTTGTATATAACCACTTCTGCCAGAATATTGTATGCTAAGTACTGGAGGGGCCAGGATATGCCAAGCAAAGAAGAGTTTATTAATAAACTATTGGAAGCAGCAGAAATGGACAAACTCACTTTGTTTTTGAAGGACCACACAGAAAAGACTTTTGAAAATACTTGGGCAAGATTTTATAAATGGTACGAGAACTATATTCTTAACAAGACAAGGCAAGGTTAATAAGCATGTTTGGAAGATGGTATAGACTACAACAGCATTGATTCTTCTACAAATGGTTGCAAAAGAATTTATAAAAATTTGTTTCTTTTGTAAGGTTTAAGCCTAAAGTGACATACTAATGGCATCCTAGGTTACTTTAATCTATAATGTACCCCCGGTTTTATGTTTTGTTATGTGTTCTGTGCATGCTTGTTTTCTCTCTGTGTTATAGAAAATAAAGAAAAATTAACAGTGGGAAAAAAACCCATAAAGCCAGCTGCAAAGGTCCAAGGAAGAAGTGGAAAATACTCTCTCTGCTCATGTGGAGGAGCCAGATTTCCCAGCTAATACAAGTTAAGCTATTGTAACATGTCAGGAAGTTATCCAAAAAGAAAGGCAGTGAGCTTGATTAAATAAATTTAGCTCAGATCTCTAGCACTAATACAGTTCTTTTATGGCAAAATGAATTCTGCCAGCAATCTATTATTTTATATGATTCATTGAACCCTATCCTAATGGCTCATATCAGGCTACCTACTGACAGCAGAAAAATCATGTAGGAATTCCCGTCAGCACCACCAAAATGCTAACAAGATGAAATCCTTCTTGTATGTAGGAATTTCTAAAATATATTAGCATCACTTTGAATACTTAAGAACACTTAAGACTTTGGAAAAGGGAGTCACCATTTATATTACTTCCCCCCATTGCAGACCCTAAGCTTGCTCCCTATGCTGTTCCTTAGCATTCACTACCCCCCCAAAAAAAAGCAGAAGTGGGGGAGTCCCATCTTTGGATTCATGGATGGGCAGTGATATGCCAGTATCTTTATGGAGTCCAGCATTTACCCAAGTAACACATGGAGACTCTGACTGTGCCTTTGGCAAGTGACATTCAACATGTTCCTAGAAGACAGCTGGAGCCTACAGGTACTTATAGAATTATCCTCAAGTGGTTGCTCATTGGCTTCCTAAGACTGTACCTTGCTGTGTGGCCCTGTTCTGTTTCTACGTTTAACTGAGGCTACCTGTAGAAATTGGATTTATTTTATTTAAAACATTTTATTTATTTATTAAATTAGATTTACTAGGCCACCCTTCCCTACAAGCAGGGATCAGGGCAGCTTACAATATTATTAAACAGTCACATACAACTACATTAAAAACAGTCTAGTAAATAACAATAGGTAAAAACAGTATATATTAGCCACCTTTCTCTCACACAGTACTCAAAGCAGCTTATAACTGATACAAAGCATCATCTTTCATTATCATTTGACCGAAATTCTCAAGTCTTGGTGCAATATCAACAAGTGAATCTATCACAGCCAGACTTTAGAGCATACAGAAGGGGAGTCACAAAAGTAGGCAGTAGCTTTGTCCTGAAATATATGTAACTCTTTAAAAGGTGCCCCTTGTAAGACAGAGTCTAAATTTACTTAACCACTGAACATCTGACAACAAAGAGGAACAAAGTATGGGCAAGCTAGCTGAAAGCCTGCCATATTTCTCTGATAGGGCTTCACCTCAGTTACACAGATTCACCCCAGTAATTGCAGATGTGTTCTAAAACACTGCGATTTTTGTACAGGATGCCAGATTGTGATTGGCTCCACCTACCCACCCATAATTTTGTGACTGGTAATTTCACTAAGGCTCTGGGGGGTGGGAAATAAGCAGCTCCCAGAAACAACATTTGCCCTCCCCTGGCTGAGACTAATAGGTTTAATGAGGCTGGAGAAAATATGAATGTTATTACTGATAAAGCTTATTTCATAAGTCTTAAAAATTTAGAACTTACCATCCAAGGTCTTTTCTTTTCAAGCATTGCAATTAAATCTAGATGACGCTTATGTTCATGATATCGCTCTACATCTTGCTTATACCGTTCATTCTTCTGCTTCATTTTTTCTAGGTTAATATTTCTTTCCTTGCATGAATTCTGTCAGAAAACAAATTTCAAGTTACATGAGAAGCCATCCTTTGAACTCCTTAGGATACAACTAACCCTGATGCTAGCATCATTCCAAGATTCCAGTGTCACTCCAAGGTAAGAGAGCACAAGTGGGAGATGCAGCAGAGCCAAGACACACTGGTGTCACACCAGTGCAACCCCTGTACCAGCACAGAAGTGGGAGGCAAGTGGGACACATCCGGGGAGAAGGCGGCTTAGGTGGTGTCCATTCACTGCTTTCCTGAGGGTCTGCCAACAGTCTTGCTCTAGCCTGGCTCCTGCACCTCTGCAACATGCTTATCAGACATTTGTTTGACCAGCACAATTGCCTATCTCTTTGGGATGCAGTGACAGGGATAGCTCGACCTGTGCCCTGTCAGTGCAGTTTTCAAAGGTACAGGGACCTTGCTGGAACCAGAGAGCTGCCAACCCTCTTCATGTACCTTGCTTTCAACACTCTGCTCCTGATATAAAAGTGTGGACTGTTTGACAGGGTAGTCTCTCTCTGATCAGGGTTTGGCAGATACAGATGCATTCCCATTACAGGCTCCCCCATGATGTCAGCTCTCTTCAGCACAAGACTTGCACTGGGAGGGGACCAAAGGCACTCCACAGTCTGCACCATTGTACTTTTAACAAGGGCAGGGGACAGCTCCTCAGGCTGTACAATCCCCTGATCACTGCTGGTGTTTTATAAGCCTACATGAGAAGGTTCTTTTTCTTTTAATAACTTGTATTATAAATCAAATCCCCCAAACAGAATGAAGTTTAAAAAACTACTAAAATATAACAGTGATGGTAAGTCTACAGGTAAGCCTCTATAAAAGGTTTCCAGTTGTCATCTACATGCAATACATTCATGTGTTGATAAGGTTGTAAGATCCTCAATCCACTGAAATACTGGAGGGGGCATTCATCTTCCCGGTGTTGTAATATAAGTCTTTCGGCAACAGTAAGGGCATAAATGGTTCATTTTCGTTGGCCATCAGTTCATCCCCAAGAGACAGGCAAATAGTTTAAAAGTACATAAGCATCCTCAAGAACCATGCACAAGATTGTTGGGGAGGGATGGAGCACAAGAGATGCTGAGTTGAATAGGAATAGCCAGGAAGTAACAAACTCCCTGAATGCAGTGGATGAATAGTACACAGAAGAAAGTGTAGATGAAACCGAATGGCATGTGCATGCCAGTCAGAACGAGAGGCCCATCCCAAATGACTGCGTTTGATGGTGCAAAACCTCCACTGTGACTGGGATCCTTTCCAGGACTTCTTCTGGCTGGCCCCATGCCAGGCATGAATGTGGGAAGGGGCTTGGATATGCTATGCTTATAACACTTCCACTGTGCTATGCATCTTTCAACAGGCCTTCTAGCCCTGGTACATATTGCTGGTTTCAGGACCATTGCTGCAAGGAGATTTCTAACATGAATTCTGTCTTTCTCAACTGTGTGCAAAGCTGGATATATGCTTAGAAGAAGATAAAATAGTGTATTAGACTGATGAGAGGTCCAGCAGTACCAACAGGGATACTGACCAACTTTAAACAAAGACTGTCCACCAGTGCAACTAAAGCCGTCTCAGTACCAAGCCCAGGCCTGAAACCAGATGGAAACTGATAAAAGGCAGATGTGTCATTCAAGAAGCCCTGGAGCTGTTCTGCCACCACATGCTCTATCACCTTCCCTAGAAAAGGTAACTGGAGACTGGCCCGTAACTGGCCACCTCATCCCCAGCCAATGAAGGTTTTTTGAGCAGAGGTCTAATAACTGCCTCTTTCAAAGACCTAGGGACAGCCCCATCAATCAGGAAAGAGATTGTGATTTTCACTAATGACTCCAATACCTTTTCCCAGCAAGATATTAAAAACCATAATGGGCATGGATCCAGAATATATATGGTGATCCTCACACTCCCAAGGACCCTTGTCAGTAGCCATGGGCAGAATCAATCTGAAACTATCCATAAGTAAATGACAAGCAGGTACTTCTGACACTGCAGGCACTGGATCGGCACTCAACTTGGCCTCCAAACTGGAAAATACGAGAGAGATTTTGTCAGCAAAGAGATGTGCAAAAACATCACAGCTGGGGGGCCAAATTTTCAATACCAGTAGGGTTAGACTTAGGTGTTATCAACACCACAAACCACTTTAAACATCTGAGCTGGATGAGATACTGCTAACACAATGGTGACAGAGAAGAAAATCTTCTTTACTGCTATTACTGCCACCTCAGAGGCCTGCAAATGGGTTTTATGACATGCTTTGTCTGATTCAACCCAAGTCTTTTGCCGAGGTCATTCTACTTGCCTTCCAGTCTGTTTCATGTCACCCAGCTCCCTGGTAAACCAAGGAGCTAGAGGCCTCACAGAACATGGAAGTGGCCACCAAGGAGGAACACTGTTTATGGCCCCAGTCAACCCATCATTCCATGCAGCTACAAGGGCTTCCACTGAGTCACTGGAGAGACTCTCCAAATCCCCCAGAGCTGCCTAGAAATCAGCAGGATCCATTAATCTCCAAGGGCGGGCCATACAAACCAGTCCACCTCCCTTGCAAGGAGGAGGCAGGAATATCAACTGTGCCTTCAGAAGATAGTGATCTGACCATGACAAGGACCAAACCTCCCCCTAATCCGATCACCAGCAAGCCGTTCGGTGTGGAAAATAAGGTCCTGCATATATTTGAGATAGACCCATGGTTGTCATGGCAAATATGAAGTCCTGAGCTGGACCTGACAAGGCAGCCTCAGCATGTATGCTTTAATCCCCAAGGATGACCACTGAGTCTGATACCACCTTGGTCAGCTCAGCCAGAGACCCTGCTGGTAAGCTAGTTGGATGGTACATTAGCAGGATCCCTAAACTGTTCCTGGTGCCCAACACAAGGTATGTACAATCAAAATCGGCCTCTGTCTGCACTGGACACCTAATGGTGCAAAATAATGCTATACTTCCTCCCATCCTCTCTGAGGATGGTGAAGGACTTTATACCCAGCCAATGTGAGTTCTGCTAAAGTGACCACATCAGAGATATCCAGCTAGATTTCAGTCACGCAAGCCAGGTCCACCTGTTCCTCACACAACAGGTCAGATACTGTTGAGATCTTATTTTTCACATACATGGCACTGCACAACAACAAGATCAATGTGGAGCCACCTAACAGAGCCTCCCCATGCAGATTTTGAGGGGTGGGGTGGCAATTAGACATGCAGTGAGCACCATTACATGTTCCTACATGTCTACTGGAACCAACACTCCTTCCACCACCATATCTTCCAACCACCTTGAGGTAAGATCAAACAAGAACACATGCTGGAAGGCAGCCAAATGCAAGTCCCCTGTCCCCAACTCTGAGAACCACCTCCTGCAAACAGATCCAACATAGGGTTCTGCCAGCTTCCAGAGTTCCCCAGAGTTCTGCCAGAGGAGGAAATGGGTAACTGGAGCCATACAGCACTACCAAACCAATATTTATTTAAAAATGCTTCCTCCCCTCCTTTCTCCCACAAAGATGAACCCAGATCCACTTACAATAAAAATCATTCTAAAATGGACACAACAATAAACAGCACTAAAAATCTCACACAATATGGATCAAGTGGGTCACATTCATTTCTCCCAGAGTGGCAGGACTAAGCAGGTGGTTTCTCTCAGCCTTGCCTGGAGCCCTCTCTCCCCTCTGGCAGCAGCAGGCTCCTGGAGGCAAGAGTCCTCATGGTGCTTCAGGCACACTAAGGCTTGTGATGAGATAAGGTCCCTTCTCATTCCAGAATGTCAAACAGGCCTCTGGACACAAGCTGGGGCTGTGCCCTCTGAGAACCAAATAGGAAGGCTGGCCACTCATGGAGTCATGTCATAGTCCAATTATAAACAAGTTAACCACATAACTAGGTGACTAAGGGCCACCACACATACCTAGGATTCTCTTACATTCTTTGGAAAATCTGGAGTGAGCCACATGATTACAATGTCCCTTCCTTCTTCATACTGAATTGTCTAAAAGTTAAAGGTTTCCCTTGCTCGAAAGCCAATTGAATCAGACTCTAGGGTGCAGTGCTCATCTCAGTTTCCAAGCCGAAGAGCCAGCGCTGTCCAAAGACGTTTCCATGGTCATGTGGCCGGCAGACTAGACGCCAGGGCACATGGAACACTGTTACCTTCCCACTGAAGCAATACCTATTTATCTACTTGCAATTTCTTGTTTCCAAACTGCTAAGTTGGCAGGAGCTGGGACCAGAGATGGGAGTTCATTCCATCATGCAACACTCGGGTCTCAAACTGCTGAACTACCACCTTCTGGTCTGCAGTTCAGCATCTTAACCACTGAGCCTAACTTGTGATTTAAACATCACATCCCCATTATGTTAGCACAGAAACCACAGAAAACTAGGAACCCTGATTAGCCTTAAATATGAACCTCAGAGAGGGAGAGAACAGAAGAGCAATGGGTAAGCACAGATGAACAAGGATGAGCAATGACCTGCTTTTCTATCTTTCCAGAGCTTCTTTCCAGTCTGAGCAGATAATTCAAGAGCAGCACACCTCTTCTCTGAAGAAGGGCAGAAAATTTTATCCAAATCTCTCAACATTAAAAGAGGACTACTTAAACCCTGTTCCCTTCTGACTGAGAAATATTTATGTATTCCTTTACAAAGTGGAGGAAAAAAATCTTCATATTTGTCAAACTGGCAGCCACTTACCTCAAGTTCTCGCTCACGTTGCCTGAAATTCTTTAGATCACAGTGAAATTTATACATTTCTGGAGGACCCACCGATTTCTCTGTGGCTTCGAGTAGCTCAGTTTTGGATAATTTCGCAAATTCCCCAACTTTGTCCTGCAAAGAAGGCAACAAAATATCTGCAACGCTATATAAAAGTGCCAAAATAATAGGAATTTAATCTATAAAACCAATGTCAATATCCAGCATATTATTGGCAATTATTGCTAAGATCATAGCAGATGATGTCAGATTCCAGAGAGTCAGCTCCAGTAGCAGCAGACAGTACTGAGCTTGACTCCATATAAAGCAGCCCTATATATACATGAGTATTCTTGCATCTTGTGATCATGCCATGTGGAACAACCCTATCTTCCTCCACAGCCACTTTCATGCGGCCATTTAATAGCAGCTCAAACCTTCTTTGCACCCCACTGGCAGCATCCCATAGCTGAGCTCCTGGAGGTAAATCTGCTTCTGCTAAGACGCAGGAAGGCTTTATCAGCCATCAAATGGCTCTGTCAGGTGTCCATGTGCTTTGAAGTAACAGTGCATGCAGAGGCAGCTGAAAGGGAGAGTACAGCACATTCTACAGGAACCCCGACGGACCTTCACAAAGCACAAAGACTGAAGCCCTGCAGAATTTCAAAGAGGAATTCCTCAGAAACTGGATCTTGCCCCAGAGTTGCCCCAAACAGAACCACAGTTGTTCTATTCCCAAAAGCACTACAATTCAAATAACCTAAAAGCTCTGGGGAAATATATTTGTGCTAGTCTCTCCATAGTTCCTGCCTTTTGTCAAAAATCACCCATCTTTGAATACAAAACATATTTTCTGCATTGGACTGCTCCCTCTGAATTGTTTCATTTCTGTCTGAGTATTCTTAAGAAGTTCAAAGGCAGAGCTGATTCCCCCCCCCATTCTCTTACAGTGCATTCCTAAGCAAAGTTAGACCCTTCTTTGAAGTCAGTGGGCTTAGGAGGATATAATTCTAATTAGGATTCATACCTGTGGAAGAAACTGGCACAGATTGCCTACTTGGATGTTTAAGGCTGCGACTTGGTCTTCTACTGTTTTGAGAGTGGAAAGTTTTTTATTGATATACCATGTTGACTGGTTGTTTGTCACACTAATTTCTCGTGTGATAATAAGGTTGGTTGGAATCTTAAACCTGATGAATAGAAAAGAATTATCACTTTTATCCACAGCACTGAAATAATACTGTTAAGGAGGAGGAAATAAAAGAAACAGACAGACCCCACAAATGCCCACCAGTTTATCTCAACACTATACCTTCCCCCCTCCCCCAAATTCTCAGTAAGGTGATTCATTACATACAAAGAATGGAAATATGAATAATTTGGTTACTTACAGCTCAATTTCAACTTTTCCTTTGTTGCACCCTCGCTTCACATAGAGACCAACCTACAAAGAAAAACAGACTTTTAAGATTTAATTTAAAAATTTAACTTAATTTTAATTTAATTTTAAAATACAAGAAACATGAGAACAGATTTGCAGTGCAGTCCTAAACAGAGTTATATCCATTCAACTTTGCTTAGGACTACACTGCTAGATATTTACTTTAAAAGTAATTCTCTCAATATATACAACAAATAATCAGCTTTGAAACTGTTACAAGAGTAATGACACCTGACCTGCACCACTGACATAAAAGGAGAAAATATGGCAATTGAAGAGTATCGTTAGTGATGTGAGTCAAAGGGAAAAACAACACTTCCAGCATAGCCTTTGTATAATCAAAATTATACTATAGACTTTCTCCTGTGTCTTAAAGCCAATTTAAATATCCAGAAACAGTGAGTGGAATAATTCTAGGCATCTTTATTCTGTACTATTACATTTCCAGGAGCAGAGAGTTTGTGATACAGGTTAATCTCAAACAATTGATCTTAATGTGCACTCTGAGGGGGCACAGGCCCATAAGGACCATGCTCCCTTCCTGAACATGTATATAGGCTTTTTTTCCCTAAGAAAAAAAGCAATGCCACAATGGAAGTACAAAGCTTATTTATATTTTCATATCAGCATATGTTATGCTATATGACAAAAAAAGCATGTGAATGCAGTCCTTCTCATTACTTGTTTATATATTAACATTCAGTGGTGGTAGATTTAATTCATTTCTTAATTATTTCATTTTTACACTGGTTCCAACATTCAATTAAATGGAGCTTTTGAAAGCAATAATGAAATCATGAGAAATTGGGGAGAGGCTAAAGCTTAGCTTTTGGTTGTGGTGATGACAACCAAAAAGGGTTACCTAATGTTATTATATACAGCAGCAATTTTGTCATAGTTTTAACAAGATTTTAACAAACTGTGAAGAGTCTAGGGTCATGTTTTGTGGCAGCAACAGTGTGAAAATATGGTTGTTAACATACAGAACCCTGAAGGCTGAAAAATGAGTCAGCAAAAAATATGTTGGGAACACAATGTAAAGACCAGTATAAACAACAACAAAAAACCACTGTGTAAGATCAACACTATTTTATAACTTGTGTTCAACAATAACGATGTTTTTCTATGCTTTAACAATCTCAATAAAGTTATTTTGATAAACTGTTTCCGCTTGTTGATTCTCACATGTAATGCACAGGTGTCCAAAAAGATAAAGAGTTACATTCTATATCAGCTAGCTACATAGCAAAGGAATTATAACATTGCTTCATGAAAGTTGCAAGGAAAGCTGCATCTAGCTTTATGTAGATTACAACAGCGACTGCGACTGAGGCTTGTGTCAGTTGCAAGGAAAGCTGCAACTATCTTCATGCAGAGTAACAACAATGACTGAGACTGAGGAGCTGCCTAGGTCAATTCTCCTTTCCTGACTGGTTTTCCTCAGAGTCATGTCAATTTCACAACTTTAGATTTGCAAGAATCTTGCCTCTAGGACCCCTTATTAATTCATCATATCCCAAGCCAATCTCAGTCTCATCAAGGAGCCATACAGCTTACAACCTGAAATGGTTGGCAAAGGTCCTTGTAAACTGTGTGGCTCCTTGATAAGACAGAGATTGGCTTGGGATATGGTGAATTAATAAGGGGTCCTAGAGGCGCTTCTTGTGAAAGTAAAGCTGTGGAATTGACACAACTCTGAGGAAGCCCAGTCTTTGATTGAAATACAATAAAATACTTTTCCCACTGTGCCATTTGTTTCTTCTCTGTTTTGACTATGTATTGGTGAGACCTCCCTCTTTCTCACACAGAATCAGCAGCAACCAATTTTATAATCATTCTCCATGGTGCTACAGTGTGTAATAGCCACCAAAAGACAACTTGGGGGTGGGGGACTAATCCTGAAAAGAATGCAAATAAGACATGTAAAGGCAATAAGACTGAGAGGAGCTAACATCATGTTAAAAATCCGACCTTTTTCATTTGTTATATTATAACTTTAAGTAATGACATTACAATAGAGATCTCAGTGATCTCGAACATCATCAAGAGTTTTCCTCACCTTATCCGCTCGTCCAATGAAGGAAGGTTTTCCTGCCAATCCCAAACATATGGCGCAAACAATGCTTGATTTACCAGTTCCATTAGCTCCTACTATCATGTTTAAATGGGGTCCCGGAAACACCTCACAATTATCATAAGTTCTGAAAGGTAATTTCATTAAAGTTTAGAGTTTATATGCTGAAAAATGGAGGAATTATCACCACAAATCAGACTAGCAAGCTACTTCATTTTTAAATACTGTAATCTTTCCAGAATAACCAGAGAAGGGCTTATTTTGCCCACTTGAAAGCAGTTTGCAAGATTTCATGTTCTGCAGTAAGCCAATATATTCTGCACTGAAACCAATATAAGAACTCAGGACTGATGTTGGAATTACTGACATCCAGCACCAACTGAAATACAGCCAGTGCCTATGGAACAAGATTCTGCATTAGCAATGACAGGATCAGATCATGCCTAGATACCAGCTTGCCCAATTGTTTGGGATATTTTTCAGTTTATTTGGTCTGAGGCTGCAGACAGGCCTGCTAGCTGCTTGTATGACCTTTGCCCTTCCTTGCTGCTTAAATTTGTGTATAGAGGGGGCTGGCCTACTAGGTCCAAGAGGTAGTTTATACCTTCTTGAGAGATGGGGTGGTTGGCCCAGCCTTGAAACAGGTTGTAGTGCACCCACTGCCCTGGATCAATGAGATTTGCTTAAAGCTCAAATCTTCATTTTTCAGCAACATGACAAAATGGATGGTGGATAGACAACTTCATAAATTCCTGGATGAAGCAGATTGTTTGGATCCTTTCTAATCTGCCTTTAGGCCTGGTTATAGGACTGAAACAGCCTTAGTGGATGACTTGTGCCAGATGAGGTGCAGAAGGAATGTGATTCTGCAGATTCTCCTGGATTTCTCAGCAGCTTTCAGTGCCATTAATCATGGTATCCTTCGGGACAGACTTTGGGAGCTGGGCCTAGTGTTCCCTCTAAGATGAGTTAGTGTGAGCTGGCTCACAGTTTTTTAGCCTCTGGCTCACACATTTGTGTCTTAGCTCAGGAAGGAGGGCTCTAGAGCAAACTAATTTATGCAGTAGCCCAATCGCTCGCTCACAATTTTAATGCCAGGAGCTCACAAAGTGGAATTTTTGCTAAGAAGAATCCACAGCTTAGAGGGAACATTGGTTAGGACAGGCAGAAAGTACAACTGGTGAGTGGTAGGTCTAACAGGTGTAACCTTTTCTGGATGGGACCCAGGCCCACTACTGGATAAGCAGGTGGTAGCTGTGGCTAGAAGTACCTTTATCAGCTCCAACTGGTTAGTTGTGACCTTTCCTCCACAGGAAAAGATCGAGTCACTGCATGCACATCCTGGTTACGTCTAGATTAGTTTACAAGAACACACTCTGCAAGAGGCTACCCTGGAAAAGTGCTCAGAAAACTCAATTGCTACAGAATGCTGCAGCGAGAATTGCTGACTGGAGTGGGTCATAGGGACCATATCACTCTAGTCTTGGCCCATGTACGTTGGCTCCTAATTTGTTTCTGGGCCCAGTTCAAAGTTGACCTTTGAAGCCCTATATGGCTTGGGATGCGTACCTGAAGGACCACTTATTCTCATATCAATCTACCAAACCATTAAGGCTATCTTTTGAGGCCCTGTTTCAGATCCCCCCACATTCTGAGATTAGATGGGTGACAACCCAAGAGAGGAATTTCTCAGTCATAGCACCCAAACTGTAAAACTCTTTCACCCACCTAATCTATCTGTCCTCTTCTGACACTGTTTTCTGCCAGCAGGTAAGCATTTTTGTATTTTCCTCAGAGATCGCTCCTTCCTAATCTGTGTCTTAACAACAGCTTTATGTACTTAAATATGCATTCTGGTTTTGGCTGTTTTTATAATGTTTTGCTTTAATGGTTAGCCATCTTTATTGGACAGAAACGAGGCATATACATTTTATAAATAGGTAAAATAAAACAAAAACTTTGACAAAAATCAGTAAATTGAATCTTTACAAAGCTCGTTTTACAAAGATCAGCACTTCAGATGCAGGACTGAGGGAGAGACTTCTCAACTTCACACTCCTGCACTAGGAATCAGAACCACCATAATTAAAAAAAAGTAATTGACCAAAATGATTGAGCAGTCTGCTGTTAAAAGA
The DNA here is from genome assembly GCA_029375565.1 of Gekko gecko. Lineage (NCBI taxonomy): Eukaryota > Metazoa > Chordata > Lepidosauria > Squamata > Gekkonidae > Gekko > Gekko gecko. The sequence continues at coordinate 119,948,797 of JAPDNY010000007.1, forward strand.
CTTCCACAAAAAGAGGTTTCTAAAAGTAAGGGCTATTGTAACCAAAGCTGCTGTCAACCTATCACATAATCAAGTAGCCACAGATCCAATCACCAGAGGCAAAGTCCTTCTTACACGCTAAAAGAAACCCAGTACTTCAGTTTACCATCCTTCAGTTCTTATGTATTCAGGAAGGGCTGCATAACAGAAATTAGAAGGGATGTTGTTTATGAGGTGATACTTACATCCCTGCCAAAAAAGCTTCACCTAGCCCATTTCCACACATCAAGCCTCTTTAAGCTCAGGGTATTTCCCCCTCCCCAGGCTGTTGGCAACCCTGATCCCATCTTTTGCTACTAAAAAGTCCATCTCACTGTACTCCATGGGATTTACTCTGAGGCAGGCATGGACAGAAATCAGCCTCACAACTCAGTCCTTTGCTTGCCTAGTCCCAGGCATAACAAAGGAAGTGCCAAGTCTTCTCTACTCCCTTGAAGACCCCAACAATGGCAGGTAAAAGGGAAGGTCTCAGCTGCAGCTTTACCCAAGCAAGATGGATGGTTGTCTGGCTGCTTCTTGTCGTCCCGTCCTGGCTGCTGGAGAGAGGGGCTGGAATCAAAGGATCATACTTAAAAATAACCGTACACAGGACAGTAACTTCCATGTGTGAATAGCAGACATTTAGCTCTATGGTGCAAAACTAGTGCTGTCGATACGACCTGGCTCCAACTCTGGGCACATCAGGGCAGGGAGCCTGAAGGCGTCCACACACAGGCCCACCCCAAATGGGCAGCAACCTCAAGCCTTTCAAACAGAGCGCGCTTCGTAGTGAGAAGGGCCTTCTTAGGCTCCCTGAAGGCGCCACCTCCCCACAGTAGGAGCCACGCCTACACGTCATGTCCTCGCGCCCCGCCTTCTCATTGGCCCGCCGCTGAACGGCCGCCCATGTGTCGCCTCGCACTCACAGGAAGTTCTCCATGGCGATCCTGACGATGGAACCCTCCACGAACGACGAGTCTGTATCTCCTCGACAGCCCACTTCCGGTCTGGTAGTTCCCACGGATCTTTTACTGCGGTGGTTGTCGCGGCTGGCATTGTCAGCGCCTTCGCTCTGTCCTGTCCCACCGGTCCCTGATTTACGTTTTACTCCGGTCGCCATCTTACAGCCGCCGGAGCGGAGGTCTTCACCACAGCGACTAGGGCGAGCTCGGCTGTGAGTTCGTGAGCCGGAAACGCGCGCCCGCTTCCCATTGGCTGCTGGAGCGTGACGTGAAGTTTCGTATATATGTCATTGGCTATTGCACTACTTCGGGAGTGGTCAGCAGATTCGTTGGACTGAAGACGAAGATAAACGGCTAGGCGGAATAATTCAATGATAGACGAATTCTATTGGTTACAAAGTCGTAGAGGCGAGAAACCTCAGTTTTCAATTGGATGGGAGATTGAAATAGGCGGGCCCTTGTATTCATGACAGGTTTTGTGATATTAGGAATGGCCAATAGCTAGTGAGGGATTGTTGCATTTCTTAATGAATTCGTTGTGGAAAAGTGGTTCGCACATCGGTTAGTTCTGCTACGAGCTAAGAAAATGTTACTCAAGCAAATAATCGCGAGGCGTGTTTAATCGCTTCCTTGCTGGTTAACCTTACAGGTCCTTATAAGGTTGGGAACTACAGCTTCCTACGCGCAGTGCACAGTAAATGTGTTATATTCTGTTTACTTGAACATGGCGTTCTGGGACATGTAGTCGCTTTAGTGGTAAACCATGTAAGCATTACCTTAGAGAATGCTAGTGGTACCTGAATCAGTGAGGAAAGTGGTTTATATTTTTTGCAGAAGGTTCCGTGTATCTGTGTTCGTACTGGTTCATTCCTGCCCATTTTCGCTACTTCTCTCAGCCCTCCCAATGCTTTCTCCACTCTTCCAGTAGAACATACTAAGTAAGATTGGTATGTTGGGATATCACCTTCCTTGGGGAACAGCCATCCACTTGTGGACATTTCCTGGAAATTCCAGGCCTGTGAGACTGGCTGCCACAAGAGCCAGGGCTTTTTCGGTGGCGGCTCCTACCTGGTGGAAGGAGCTCCTTGAGGAGATCCGGGCCCTGCGGGACCTTGTCCAGTTCCGCAGGGCTTGCAAGAGGGAGCTCTTCCGCCAGGCCTTTGAGTAGGAGCCGCTGCTGCCACTATTCCACCATCGATAACCCTGTGCCATCGCACCACTGTCATCCTTAGGTGCTGGGTGACCCTGATGGAGAGGGGACAGGCTAGTAGTATGCAGCCAGGACTAAGATCTGCCCCATCTTGGTTTTATATGTTGATGTTGTATTGTATGATTTTATGATTTTATTTGTTTTATACTGTTTTGTGCTGTTTAAACTGGCATTTATGCCCTATTGTTAGCCGCCCTGAGCCTTCGGGGAGGGCGGGATACAAATATAAATAAATAAATAAATAAATAAGCAAGCAAGTGGAGAAAACATTGGGAGGTTTGAGAGAAGTGGGGAACAGTGAGATCGTATACATTTCAATACCATTTTACCATTTTCTGCAATCCCAAAACTTTTAAAAGCCTAGATTCAGGCGGGTAGCCACGTTGGTCTGAAGCAGCAGAACAAAGTTTGAGCCCAGTGGCACCTTTAAGACCAACATTTTATTCAAGATATAGGCTTTCATGTGCAAGCACACTTATTCAGATACAGTGAAACAGAATTTCCTCAACCATTACATACAGGAAGAGATAGATTCAGGTGGGTAGCCATGTTGGTCAGAAGCAGCAGAACAAGGTTTTAGTCAAGTGGCACCTTTAAGACCAACAATGTTTTATACAAAGTTTAAGCTTTTGTGTGCAAAACACACTTCTTCAGACAAGACTGGAAAACAATTTCAAAAATATGGTCTGGAAGGTGCAACTGGACTCAGACTTTGTTCTCACATCTCTGTTAACTCTTGTGTTTGTATGCTAATTTACTGCTATTCACAGATCTTAACAACCCACTTAATTTCATCTCAGCTATAACTGCCCAGTTACTTATGCATCTTGATTCTAACTAGCCCTTCCTGGCAACTAATCCCCTCACCTTCTCTCTTCCTATATGTAATAGCTGAGGAAATTCTTTTTCACTATATCTGGAAAAGTGTGCTTGCACATGAAAGCTTATACCTTAAAAATGTAGGCTTTGAAGGCAGAAGGGCTATGGCTCAGTGGTAGAGCATCTGCTTGGCATGCAGAAGGTCATGGGTTCAATCCCTGGCATCTCCAGTTGAAAGGATCAGGTAGTGAGTGATGTGCAAGAACTCTTCCTGAAACTCTTTGTGAAACAGTCTCAGTAGATCAGGGATGTCAAACATGCGGCCTGCAGGCCAGATCAGGCCCTCAGAGGACTCCTATCTAGCCTGCAAGGAACTGGCCGCCTCCTGCTTCTTTCTCCAGTTCTGCTGCTGCATCACAGCTTGTTTTACCAGACTCTCTCAGGCGCATAAGAGAGTTAGATAGGCAAGCTTATGTTCCCTGCACTGGCTGATGCTCCTCCCCCTCTCAGGGATGGAGGGAACGAGCCAGAGCTTGCTTCCTGGCCAGTCTGCCTCCATTGCACAGAAGACAAAGGCAAGCCTTTCATCTCCTCCACTGGCTGAGGCCCCTCCCCTTCCTCCTGCCTTGTTTTGCTTAGCTCCATCAATAGCATGGGAGAAATACAAAGCACCTTTAAGAGCAATAAAGTTTTAACCAAGGTATGAGCTTTTGTGTGCCTTGCTATGATGTGTGTTTTGTTGAACTTCTCAGGGCTCTCCTGGGTGCAACTGGATTCCCTCCCCCTTTATCACTGTATTCATGCCCTCCTGGTCCAGTCTTTCTCTTTAGGAAAGTAATGTGAACTATTTAGAAGAGGAATAACAAGCCAGTGAAGTGCAATAGGCTGAGAGTGTTTGTCCAGACCAAGTTCACCCAGCACATTTCCTTTGTAGATTGGGGATTTTGGACCTATACTTTCCAGATAGTAGGCTGATACTGACCACAATACATAGCTGTCTCTCTGTTCTTGCATTGCCTCAGAGGAGCTGCAGTTATTTCTCTGGAGAAGATTATAGTTTTATAGACAAACGCGTAGCCCTCAGTCTGTGTCAGGATGCCTTCACATGTTCTTGACCAACACATAAAGCAATTTATGTACAAAAGCTCGTAATGCCTAGCCATTTCATGTGTTCCCTGGGTCCTAGGTTCAGAACACTGAGCATGAGAGCTCTGTAATGAATGTCAATAAATCAAAAGTAGGTTTGCAGCTTACCGATACACACCTGAACAGCGTACTCAAGATTGCTACAGCACAGACGTTTTGACACAATAATTCAGAGCAAGAAGTGATAGTTATTAGAGACTGTTAAATAAACAAGATATTGCAAGAGTGCTAATGTATTACACATTTTTTATTTAGAGTTTTAAAAATATTTAGTTGTCTTTGTGTCCTTTGTAAAATTTATATCTCCACTACCTGGCATTACATTTTATGACACACATGGCCTGGCCTAACAAGGTCTCATTTATGTCAGATCCAGCCTTCATAACAAATGAGTGCAACACCCCTGGAGTAGACAATACTGACCTTGATTCAGTATAAAGTAGCTTCATGTGTGTTCATGTGATTATTGCAGTCATTTTTATTAAACTAGGGGCAGATATTCCTTATGTGTCCACCAGATGTCGGTATAATATTCTAATATTACAGAATTACAAGCATGAACTCTCCCTAGAAGCTAAAATGGCTTAACTGGAGCGATTGTACTTTGGTCACATTATGAAAAGACTCACTGAAAAAGACAATAAATGCTAGGAAAAGTTGAAAGCAGCTGGAAAAGAAGACCCAACATGATGGATTGATTCAGTAAAGGAAGCCACAACCCTCAATTTGCAAGACTAAACAATGCGGCTAATGATAGGATGTTTTGGTGGTCATTAATTCATAGGATTGCCATACATCAGAAACAACTTGATGGCATATAACACACTTATTACAGAAGAGACCAAATTTTACCAGTATACTTAACAGGGTGGATTTGATTTAAATCACTATTTATTTATTATTATTTATTTATTATTTTCCATTTATACCCCGCCTTGCCAAGAGTTGGCAAGTCATTAAGACTAGATTTAAATCATGGTTTTCTATATAAAGGCTCATTCTTGCAGGTGTAATCTTAATATTTACAACCAGATAAAGGTTTCATTTTTAGAATAACAACTTTTCAAATTAGTGTTAAGGTTATATTAAAAAAATTACTAATTTGGTTATACTATTAGAAACACATTGTAGATAGTTCACCTCGCAATAATTTCATAATTATCTGTCTCCAGTTTAATAGGTTAATCATTCATATCTAGAAAACTTTTCTGCTGTACTTTATAGGAAGGAGTAAAATAATCATTACCTTAATAATAGTATGTTTGTATTTGCTTAAACATCCATGTTTGTTAACTGATGTGGTTAAACAAAATACCTCTGGACTATCAGCCCAGTCCACACATGAAATACTTAAAATACTGTCCTCTGTAGCTCACTCATCTTCATCTTCCATAATCTGGAAAAGAAAAACAAGCTTTTCTGCTTTATAGGGTCCCAAACAGCTTCTCAATTTAGAATGAATGAGTTCAAAGGAACATAATACTCTTTCTACGCCAGCTACTGCTGTTAAAAGTGAAATCATTACTTCAACATTCTCTAAATCCAAGTGCTTAAGTGACTTCCATCAGATTCTGTAAAACATCATCAGCAAACGTATATTTCTTGAACGGTTCCTTCTTAGCTCTGAAGCTGGCATTATAGATGGATGATAGCTGGATGCAGGGCCAGCTTGAGGTGTCTCTGCGCCCTAGATGGGTGCAGATGCCAACCTCCTGGTGGGGCCTGGAGACACCCACCATGCCGCCCCTGCCTCCTCCCTCCCGTCCCAGCACCGGCTTGCCTGGGCGCCCCACAGCTGCAGGGGCCCCCAGCAAGCCAGGGAAGGGGCGGGGGTTTAAACCCCCACCCCTTCTGTCCCAGCACTGGCTTCCCGAGGGGGGAGCATCCCAAGGGGGGAAGGGGAGGGCAGGCAAGCTCTGCTGCCTCCTCCTGTGCCCCGCCAGGGCGCTCTTCACTGGCAGCAGCAGGGAGGTGGCGGTTACAGGGGGCTTTTTGTGGGGGGGGCGGGGCGCAGTTTGGCAGCGTGCTGTAGGCGAGCTGACCCTGGCTGGATACCCATATCATAGCTAACTCCTTTTCCTCAGCACTAAAACTTTGACCCTGGTACTGGATATTGAAAATATTTGCAAGAAAATTTCCTGGAGACAGTGCTTGTCCTATTCATTTTTTAATGCTTGTAATTTAATTCTGTTAGTGAGTAGTTCTGTTTTTAAGTGCTCACTCGATTCCTTCCAAATATCAACAACATCAGCAATAAAACAGCTATTTTTCTGTATTTAAAGCTTCAAGAATTGGTTTCAGGATGCTCAGCATATGTTCAACATTTCTCTTAAGCCCAGTGTTGAGGATTTTGGCCGTGACAGTGCTATCTATTTTCTCCCGATGTTGTTCACAAAGTGTCATCAAAAAAAGGCCAGTTCTTGATATACTGCTCAAAACAGTCCTACAGAGTTCCATCTAACATCTTGTGGGAGCGTTAGCTTGGTTCCATCCATTCTTTTCAGAGCTGTTGTTGCAAAATGATTCTTATGGAAGTATTTAACAATTTCAATAACATGAGTCTTTATTTCTGGAACATTTCTGGCTAGGAGGTGCAGTAAATGAGCACTGCAACCAGTATTCCCTCTAAGCTGAGTTACTGTGAGCTAGTTCACAGTTTTTTAGCTTTCAGCTCACACATTTTTGTCTTAGCTCAGGAAGGATGGCTCCAGAGCAGACTAATTTATTTAGTAGCCAAATCACTCGCTCACAACTTTAATGCCAGTAGCTCAGAAAGTAGAATTTTTGCTCACAAGACTCCACAGCTTAGAGGAAGCATTGATTAGCTTTGTATTCCCTTCCTGCTTTTCTAAATTTCTTCTCATCTTAGATGCATTTGCAACATTGTCTGTGACCAAACTGGATGCTACACATTTGAATTTTTGTTCACATGTTATTATAGCTTTTGCTACCACTTCTTGTAAGTATTCTGCTGTGTGTGCATTTCCTTGACATATCAATTGTTTCTGTAAGGAAGACATCCCCTTCTGTTGTTCTACAAGCACATACAACACAATAACTGTGGACATTACTCCACCCATCAAGACTTAGGTTAACAATTTTATCCTCTAGAGCTGTTGCACATTGCTTAATTTCTCTGTCTTACACTTTATCTAGCAGTTTCCTTGCAACATCTGCTCTGCTGGGTGGACTGCACCCTGCTCTCAGTGACTGAACCATATTAATGAAGTGTGGGTTTTCAATCAGATGGAAAGAAGAGTTTGTCGCATAAACAAACTGGGCATTTTTTTTCATCAATTAACCTTCTAATATGCTGGGTTTTGTCACAAACTAATCTATGGTGGTTCCTGAATGGTCAATTTTTGACTGAGTTCAGACTGGCAGTTTGAAGCGGGAGCGAGTCGTGACGAGTTGTGGTTTTCCCAGTCGCACTGCGCCGACTGATGCGGGAGCACACCGGGAGGAGGCATGAGGGAGCGTTCAGACTGCTGGCCCAGAGGTGTGGCTATAAATGGCTTTTTCCTGGTAATTTGGCTATGTGCACATAAATGCATCAGGGCAATTTGGGGAGGATCCCATTGCTCCGGTACTGCATTGAGTGGTAGAGCAGAGCATATCCAATCATTTCGCTGCTGCCTCACCAGGGCAATCAAGTGCACTTTGCGCAGAAACACCCAGTGGACATTATTACTGTGGGTTGTTCCCAGCTTTTCAGGTTAGCGTTCACACTTCCCGGAAGCGGAATGAAGCGGGATAAACGCACTCTCCGGGATTTGCTACCACTTTCACCAGGTATCTTTTAAACGCGGGAGTGAAGCAGTACACAACGGGTTGACTGCGGGTGGGGAACCCCAGACAGATGTGCCTGTGTGAACGCCCCCTTTAATTCAGCTGTGAAACAGTGCTGAAACGGTGCTGAAACATTCCTATCTTGGGGCAAATTGCCAGTTTGAACTCAGCCTTTTTATTTCTTTTAGGTGATAAACTGTGGATGTGTGATGTATATGATGAGTCTGAAACACTATCCTGGACAGGTAACTCTGAAACTGTTGAACATAGGGATGGTGATCTCAAAGGTGGATAGTTTCCAGAATCCTTTATATTGTTGAGAATAGATTCCCCTAAACAAAAAAGTCAGTGCTGCTATTTTATTATTTATACAATTTCTGTTTATTTAGTATTACTCATTCACTTCCACTCAGTACTGCCCAAAAAAGGAATATTTGCTTGTTTCAGCTCTTGTTTTTTCATAATAATGGTATCAACATGACATTAACATGCAGTAATAATAATACCAAATATAATTTTGCTCAAACATGGTAGTTCCTCAAGGCAGTCTTTAAGAAATATGAAATAAAAATGTTTACCAACCTGAAGATCCTGCCTGTTCAGACATGTTCCTTTTGTCATCATTGCAATACTTCTCATGATGTAGTTTCATCCTGGTCACCAGGCCTTGCATTTCTTTGTTGCAGTGTTTGCATTTTGCACACATGCCTGCCTTACCTATAGGTAGAGGAACTTAGGGTTGCCAGACCCCCCGGTTTGGCGGGGGTTACCCACCTTTGGGGGGGGGTTCAACCTGCCGCTGGCCAGCAGGGAAAACCCTGCCCCCAAGCCCCAACACCCGCAGCCACCCTTCTCCATTCTCTTTTGAGAGAAAGGAGGGAGAGGGGTGGCTGCGGGCCCTGTGCCCTGGCACGCAGGGCCCTCTGGCTGTGTGCACAAAGGGAACCCTTTAAGTGCAGGCAGCCAGTGGGAAAGGGCCCCGCACGCCTGATCTCCAAGTGGAAATGCCACTCAGAGATTGGGCACGCGGGACCCTCTGGCTGTGGCTCACAGCCAGCGGGACCATCCCCGCAGGAGTGGGGCTTGGAACCAAGATGTCCCCAACATGATGTCATCACGTTGGGGATGCCCCGCCCGCTCTGGGAATGCCCCCCCCAAAGTCCCCCACTGGGGATGAACCTGGCAACCCTAAAGGAACTTCACTAAAATATTCCCAAAGTAGGTCTCTTTTGCAGCCTGCTGCCATTACAGGTTTTCTCCCCCACAGAGAGAATACTATGATAAATCTCAGGTTATACACACAAAGATCCAAAGAACTGTGGAGCTCAAGAAATTTCACTTTTATTTTTACTGCTTGCCCCTTCCTTCTCACACATCACTTCTTGTGCAGATCTATTCTACTCCCAACAATTTTCTATTCATTGAATTTTTTTAAACTTAGCACTTAAGAGGTAAGGGATTGATTCTGTGTACATAAGATTTGCAAAGGAACAATGGGATTACGGTCTTTTCCTCAACTCTGTGTGTTTATTTTATAACATTTTTGCTATGAAGAAAAGGCATGTGATCTCTGCAGACACAAATTCACAATTCTGAGAACTGTAAAACCAAGCATCTGTGATAATATCTTCTAGATAGAAAAACTGCCCAATAATCTTACAGAAACTTCTGCATGATATTGTGAATGGATTAATGGAATTCATTTACCAAAAAGTTTAAACATGGCATGGATATACAACCTCATGCTACATAATTAAAAACTAATCCTTATTTCAAGATGAAAAACCTTTGGACTTTATCCTAAATAGAAAAATATCTTTAGATAGATTTTTCCTCAAAAAGCATTCTTAAAAAATCCAATTTAAATTTTAAAGATCTGATTTTTTTATTTAAAAATATCATATATTTTTATGCACTCCGATATTCAGTATATATACACCAGTATTTTACCAGTATATTCTGTAACAGTGGTGAAATTGGATGTTAAGTTTATATATTTCTTGACCAAGAAGCACAGTAGGTGGCACTCTTGAGCACATGCAGAAGCACTTTGTATACAGAAAAGTTCTATGAAAACAATTTGTCACTCTCTGTTTCCCTTGCTCCACAGACAACCTCCTAATTCAAGAGACCCAAGATCGTTCTTTGGCCTTAATATGCTTATATGAAAGATAGATCCACAGACAGTTTACTACACTTTTGCTTATGATTTCTGGCAAATTTCTCTTTAGCAGGATGATAAGGCAAGTGGCTTCTCAAGTGACATACTGCAGTAAGTATATATGTAGCCCTTTGACTATGATTTCGTCTGATTTAGATAGTATGTTGTGTCTAGTGTTGCCAACAGCATCACCTGGTTAATAGCATCCCATCTCACTCTATTAAGGGGATGGGACATCTTTTTCCTTTAGGTTGTTGATATCCCTATCTAGGACATATATATATCTAGAGGGCCATACCACTATATTCTTCAGACTGTCACCTGTAGGCTGTTTCTATTCTTAAGGTAGTTCACCTGGCTTATGTGTTTTCTATCATAGCCCACACCCTATCAAAGAAACTGCCTGAGGAGGGGAGGGGTGCCATGTCTGGAAACTTTTAGGGAACACTTCAAGGCTATTTTATTTGTTAGGCTTTTAATAGAGTGTAGGCTACAGGCATTGAGGGGGTTATTGGGGGTTATTGTACCTTGTATGTTTTAAAGTTGGATTTGTAAACTGTATTGAGTCAAAGGGGAAAAGCGGGACATAAATCTGTTTCAAACAATAAAAATACAGAAAATCACAAATAACACAGTATTTATTAAGAGCAGCGGACTCTAATCTGGAGAACCAGGTTTGATTCCCCATTCCTCCACATGCAGCCAGCTGGGTGACCTTGGGTCAGTCACAGTTCTCCCAGAGTTGTTCTCTTAAGAGCAGTTCTTTCAAAGCTCTCTCAGCTCACCTATCTCACAGGGTGTCTGTTGTGGGGAGAGGAAGGGAACAAAATTGTAAGCCACTCTGAGACTCTGAGTGAAGGGTGGGGTATAAATCCAACTCTCCTCCTCCTCCTCCTCCTCCTTCTTCTTCTTCAAGGGAACCAAGAGCAAAACTGCTCCCTAAGGCAATTTATCCTACTTCTCTTTCAAAGCCTTGCCTGAATTGTTTCACATGCCATCTAAAAAAGGGGGAACCCTCTCTCTGCCTGTTGGTTGCTTCATTACTAATTGTGGATTTGATATTGCACATCTGTTTGGGTAGACTGGACTGGAATGGTATCATCCTCTCTGGTGTTCAAATGGGGACCCTTAGTGGTACTGGATAGAGTTTTTTGTGTGCAGTTTTGTTTTATGTATGTGTTAGTCTGAAGAAAACTGATGAAAGACCTAACTTGCAATTATAATGTGTTTAATACAAGAAAGTTTCTATAACTTTGTCTATCCCTACTTAGTGCTGTACTAAAAGTCCTTTGGGGCTTGAGAACCTGCATGATTATCCTATCTTTGGAACCCACAGATAAAATGTAAATACAGGAGTTGGGGTACTCAGAGCAAGACCATCAGTAATAATCTTACCACTTGTGTATGGCTGTATGGGAGTACAAAGTGTTTAATTTCTCTTTGTCCTGGGGAGTGAAAAGCTTTTTAAAGATCAGCTCCAGCACTTTGAGTTGCCCTTGAAAACTCACTGGAAGCCAGTGAACTTTTAGCACAGGTATGAAGCGTTCACTGCAGTGGGTCTTGCATAAGCAAAGGGCTGATGAATTTTGGACAAGGTGTAGTTTCCATTCACTTTTCTAAAGACAGACCTATGTAAAGCACACAGCAGTGTTTGAATTGCCATGTTATGGATGATTATGGCAAAGATCTTTCTTTCCTAGGAGACAGATACTTCAAGTAACTTTTAAGTGGAGCCAGAGTAGTTATTTAAAGTTGTATTTTATTAGATAATTATAGAACAGCATACCACACATTATACAAGTGTGTGCACATGCACACACATATCTATAAAATGCACACAACACATACATGACTGTAAATGTTTGCCAATCAAGTGTATGACAGGAAATTAAATTATTTGTGTCTGAGTGTGATATAGAGACCACTGTGTGCAAGTGAATCCACTCACTGATATAAAACTGCATGCCAAAATGAGTTTTTTGTAACTTATGCATGTCAGTATTACTGTACTGTAATTATATTAGAACATTTACAGAGGTTCATTTGTTGTCACAGGGATGACAAATGGATTTATGACATTAACTCTTTGGCAAGAAATGACTGTGTTAGGTACTTATTTTGTTAGGAGATTCTTTAATACCAAAGAGGTCAGGTCTGTCTTCCTAAACAACAACTGAAACAACATTGAGCCTGCAAATTATCAGTAGAGTTGCCAACAGCTTTTTTCTACACAGATTCAGATGGGTAGCTGTGTTGGTCTGAACAGCAGAAGAAAGTCTGAGTTCAGTGGCACCTTAAAGACCAACAAAGTTTTATTCAAAGTTTAAGCTTTCATGTGTAAGCACACTTCGTCAGATACAAGGAAATGAAATCTCCTCAAGCCCTACTTACAGGAAAAAGGGGGTAGAGGCTGCTATTAGGAAGGGCCAGTCACGGCCAAGATGCATAAGTACGGCTGAAATTGGATCAGGTGGCCAGTAAGTTCAATGAATGGCAGCAAATTAGCAGGTAAATGCAAGGGTTAACAAAGAGATTTGAGAACAAAGTTAGAGTCCAGCGGCATCTCCAAGACAGATTCAAGTTCAACTCTGGGTACATATTAAAATGGAGAAGAAATGTGCTGTGTCTGACGAAGTGTGCTTGCACACAAAAGCCTATACTTTGAATAAAACTTTGTTGGTCTTAAAGGTACCACTGGACCTTTTTTTGTTCTTCTTTCTACACAGTAAGCCTCTATTAAAGGAGCAGGATATCCTTTTCCCCATTAGTTGTTGGCAGCCCCTCGTTATTACTAGTGTTCAGTGCTATTTTCTTATATAAAAATCCTTATCATTCTAATAAAATCTATTATTTGCCAAAAAATAAGACATTCACTGAATGCAGATTTAGTTAACACAATGATGGATTGTGTCCATTTTGTTTTGTTATTATGTGTCCAAAAATATTTACCCCCAAAAGCATCTATTTCTATTATTACACAGTCGTGCAGAATTAAGTCTTTTATCATAACCAATGTTACATGCAAAATAAAATACAATAAAAACAAAATGAAGGAAGCCCTGAGTCAGTAACTTTACAGGAAAGTCCAATATTGAGTCCTTGCCGAATTCTCCCCATGCCTTTGGGCGCTAAACAAAATAGTCCAGTATTTATTTTTTTAATAATTGAGGAAGAAAGGACACTGTGCAGTTTCTACTGAATTTAGGCATGTGGCATTTCTCCCACTTCCGTAGAGCTCAATATTCAATTTCATTAAAATCAGCAGAGTATCCAGAAGATTGCATTGTTGTTTCTCCCACTTCTAGAGGGAAGGAAATAAGAGGCAAAACAGCTGTTTATTACTTTGCAGTATAAATTAATAAATACTATAGATAGAGTACTATAAACAAATAAAAACTACCTTTACAAGGTCCTGACTGAAACTTGATGTCATCAATAGCAGTGTCACTTTTTATTGACACACCGCGAACTGCCTCGAATATAATCTGTGGAAAAAAACCAAGTAGAAAGTTTGAAATGCATTAATGTCATCTATATATCTAATTATTAACATGGCTCCGTCTGTGGATACTTAAATCCAGAGACTGGAGACACAAACAGACAAGACAGATCTTTCTACAAACCTGAGAAAGCGATCAAGTTTGCTGAAAAATCTGAAATTAAAAAATACAACGGGGCTTGGAAAAAAACAGAAACAGCACCTCTAGCATTAAGTAGCAAGTGCCCTCTGAGCACTTGGGGGCTTGCTAAGCAACCACAACTGTATTGCCAGACTTCAAGCTTTGGTTTCTGTCAGTAAAAGGCAAAGACGGGGCCTTTTTCAGGGCTATTTTGACCTGCATGTTCACCCCTGCTCCCCTCACGCCTTCCCTGGAGAGATGACTCATCAGGGCCAAGCCTAGCAGCAAGTACCAGGCAGCCTGCTGACATGCAGTCTGCCTGACTCGCCCAGGTGCAATGCTACTACTTGATGCTGCACAATTTGTTTGGGCCCAGTGGTAGTCTCCGTGCAACTTTTGTAATTGGGTCAGGTACAGTAGCCAGCACACAACTCACCTGCAACTTATGATCATTAAATCCAGAACATTAAATATATTCTCTTTAGGTTTTGCTATGGGATACCTTAATAAAATTATCATCTGCATATCTACTTTGATCAGTTTGACCTGTACAGTAACAAATTCTTAGTGCCAGCCTCATGGCTGTAAAATTCTTTTCTGAGAGAGATCTACCTTTTGTATTCCAAATTAAAACTTGATAACTTGTTTACAGCCATTCAACTACTGGATGACTCCAAAAACTTTGAAAACTTCTTAATCTGGAGAAAAGTCTTGCTGTTTAAATTTCAGACTGTAATACACTTATGTTTATATAATGGCTTTCTCTGGTAGAAACTGCAAAACCTAATAAGAAATACCTAAAAAGTCACTGCAGAAGACAACCTCTTCAAGTTGTTTAAGGTGATGCTCTATATGCATCATTTCCCCACCTATGCCTACCATGTATGGCTTACCTCAGGAATAAATAAATAGTGGTCTATACAATCCTAAACAGAGTTGTACCCTTCTGAGCCCATTAGCTTCAAAGGGCTTGGAATGGTGTAACTGTGCTTAGGATTTCACTGTAAAAAAGTTTAAATTGCACTATAAGTGTACAGACTTTCTACGGCATTATTGCTGCTAGGCAGAAAGTAAATAAGATCAGCCATGAGCAGAGGCAGCAGAAAGCCTTATTCCTTAAAATTCACCTCTGCTCTAGAAGCAATTACTTCATCTTGCTTCACCTCACTTAATGATGGGCCTGTGTTTGTGCCTATTGATTTGGCTATCGCGAATGAGAGAAGGCTTTGAGGTGTGGGATGCCATATGAGTGCAGAATATGGAACTCAGTATAGAGCAGTGATACTTACTCTAAGGATCACAAAGAGCTTTTAATTTACTAGAGCAGCTCTGACCATGTAGGGTGGTCTTTCTCTTTCACTGCTGGACCTGTTCCTGGAGTGAAGGGAAAGGCTTTCAAGTCAGACTTGTGACACAACAGTGCACAAGCTTTTAGGTTCTGCAGAATTCTTTATTAGGACAGACATTAAAAGATAAATGCTTCATTATGTTAAAAGTAGCCTTAAAATTGAACTCTTGTGTTGCAAGGGATAGGGTAGCTAGAATCTTCCTCTGTGCTACATGGGAACCACCTGCTAACCACAACCCCCCTCCAGGCATTACCCTTGCCTACTTTCCTAAAATATGGGGCAGGTGCCATGTTGGGAAATGGTAGTCAGAAGAGCCATGGGTGGTGTGTCAAAGAGCCACATATGGCTCTGGAGCCACTGAGAAAATATCACTGGCACAGAAAAAGAAATACAGAGCAGCATGTTCCCCTTAGTGTCCAGTCTGATCTGAGAAATCCATCAGTTCATACATAATCTGCTTGCTGAATGGTGTTGGCCCTGATCCCAGCAGCAAAAAAGAAGGTGGCTCAATACAAAGGGCAAGGCCGGCTGTAATTTGTAGTCACGCTATACATTTAGGAGTGGAAGGGCACTACACTGTTGACACTGTACCTATGAATTGTACTTTCTCAGTAGATGGTTGTTGCCTGAGAAACCTTCTTAGTTTATGTGATCAGTGACAATGGAGACTGATTCGGAGCTCAGTCTGACTGTCACTATCTTGAATCAGTAGGTTTTTTTCAGCCATTGTCTTTTTGTCATTTTTGCGATATTTGTGTTTACTGATAAGCTATCAAGTAAAATAGAAATATGTGCTTTCAGAGTGAGGGTTTGTTTGTTTGTTTTGCTGTGCTTCCTAGGAGCTATCTTCTTCCTGTAGATTCAGGCAGCTAACAGCTTCATTGCCAAAATTTCATTGTGGCAGGATGCATTTAGAAATATACACCTGAAGCAGATTTGCATCCTTCCAGTTTAAGAGTTTGTTACTATCACCTGATGTCTGTTCAGCTGTTGTTACCTAGATCTCCACAGAGAAAATAATTTTCAGAGTATGGAATGTAAGTGCACAATAATGGATCTCACCCACTGAAGGACACATAACACACCTCTGCATTTTGGATATAATAACAGGATTATTATCACATTTAGACTAGAACAAGAGGCGGGACCCGCGATACTCGCGGGGGGGGAGGGAGTATTCCGGCCGCCAAGCTTCCCCCTCCCTCCCCCCCAGCAGCGGCGGCAGCGGCGAGGCCAGTCGGCCCGCCGAGATTCCCCCTCCCCAGCAGCAGCGGAGGGGCGGCGAGGCTGGCCGGCCCCTCAAGCCTCCCCCTCCCCCCCCTGCAGTGGCGGCGGCAGCAGCGGCGAGGCCAGCTGGCCCGCCGAGATTCTCCCTCCCCAGCAGCAGTGGAGGGGCGGCGAGGCTGGCCGGCCCCTCAAGCCTCCCCCTCCCTCCCCCCCAGCAGCGGCAGCGGCAGCAGCAGCGAGGCCAGCCGGCCCGCCGAGATTCCCCCTCCCCAGCAGCAGCGGAGGGGCGGCAAGGCTGGCCGGCCCCTCAAGCCTCCCCCTCCCCCCCAAGCAACAGGGCAGCGGCGGCGGCGGCGGGGGGGGAGGCCGGCCGGCCGGCCCGCCAAGCCTCACCCTCCCTTTCAAGCAGCAGAGCGACAGCGGCGAGCGGGGAGAGGCCGGCCGGCTGGCCCGCCAAGCCTCCCCTCCCTCCCAAGCAGCAGGCCGGCGGCGGCGGGGGAGGCCGGCCAGCTGGCCCGCCAAGCTTCACCCTCCCTCCCCAGCGGCGAGGCCGCTGCCCGCCAAGCCTCCCCCTTCCTCCGTCCCCAGCAGCAGCGGCAGAGGCGAGGCCGGCTGGCCCGCCAAGCCTTCTCCCACCCTCCCATCCCTTGACGGCGCGGCAGCAACGGCCAGTTTGTAGAGCGTTCCCTGCGCATGCGCAGGGAACGCTCTTACTTTTGGGGATTTAGATATTCCCCTTACATTTTAAAAAACTTTTTAGATTTTTCTGCACACGTGGGGACTGCCCCACGTGCGCAGGAAAATCTCCCTGCCCCCCAGGTGCCCCCGATGTGCGGATTTAGATATCCGCACAGAGGGGGCAACTTGGGAATTAGATATATAGATAAGAGAGGTGAGTCAAAGCCTCTGACTTTACCAAAGGACGACCTTTTATTCAACTTGCTTCAGCCTCAAATTCAACCCTGCAACACATATCAATGCATTGGAGTTTGAAGTGAGTTAACTTTTTTTATTTAGCAGTAGCAGATATTTCCTGTAATGTGTGTGTGATGTTGGCTTACCTGGTGATTCGTGTCACATGTATATTCTATGAGGCCTCTTAGCCAAGTGATGCTTTGTTCCCCTCGCCTTTTCCAGAGGAGTGTCTCTTCCTTTTTACCATGCTTCTTCAGATAAACATTTAATATCCCTGTTCCAGCTCCATACATGTGATAAAAAAATATAAGACATTGGGACGTAGAGGTGCCTCGTAGAAGCCTTGATATAAGTCGTGCTTTCTGTCCATAGACCATGTTAGATGCCTCAATGTACATGTAGTGCCCTTTAAAAAAGAAAGGGATTCACCCTTGATAAATTTTGCAATTAGAAGAAGAAGAAGAGAAGAGATTGGATTTATACCCTGCCCTTCACTACGCAAAGGAGTCTCAGAGCGGCTTACAAACTCCTTTCCCTTCCCCTCCCCACAACAGACACCCTGTGAGGTAGGTGGGGCTGAGAGACCTCTGACAGAAACTGCTGTTTTCAAGAACAGCTCTGACAGAACTATGGCATTCCCAAGGTCATCCAGCAGTGGGAAGTGGAGGAGTGGAGAATCAAACCCGGTTCTCCCAGATTAAAGTCCGCACACTTAACCACTATACCAAACTGGCTCTCCACTACATATGTGTTTTGTTTTTCAGCCAGTGAAGTACATTGCTAACAGTTCTATTCAAAGGTCCTGCGATTATGTTTGTTATTATTAATGCTTACATATTACTGTTAAAAATAATTACTTTTAATGGTTATGTAACGCATTAAACAATTATGAGAAAGCTTCTATATAATTTGGGAAGATATCTCTTAATCCATTAACTGTTATATTATACATATTATTCACTTTCCTCTGCACTTTCTTATCAGAGGTATTTGTGGTCTCACGCTCGATACCCAAATTATTCTCTCCCCAGAGTGTAAATTATGAAAAAAGAATAATTTATGCAAACATGCGTATTTGCTCAACCAGGACTCCTTGTTATAAATTGAAATTTCACATATTAAGAGGTCAGAAACTTGCTTTTTAAAATATTAAAGACAAGATTATTGGATATCCTAATCTGATTCAGTTACATCTGACAGATTATTTTGTCTACTAGACATCAAATTCTGAGTACAATTAATATACATCAAATAGTTGTATCAAGGAAATGAACTTCACATATTAATTTGTAAATTAAACTTTTATTATCTAGCTATTTTATTACAGATTGACATACTATATACCACCTCACCCATCACTTGTTTGAGAAAATTGTGATGCCTTTGTCCCTCCCTTTCCCTAGACACTGCTCATTTGTGAAAAAATGACCTGACCTGTCTCCCTCTCCTAGCTGATTTCTTACTATGAATGGTTCTATTGTGATATTTTCCCCCACTTAATCTTTAAGTAGAATCAAACTTGTAATAATTTTTGAATAAAATCATGTAGTTAAGTTTGCTGTGATATTAATTATTCTAATTCTGAGGAAATTAGAAGTAGGAACTGCTCCCAAGGTTGTTTTTTAAAAAAAATAATAATTAAAGACAAGCTGAACTACATTGTATGAGAATTTGATTCTCTGACTTCCATCTGATGTATATATTGACAGAAATTGGTCCAAGACTTAGAGTGACTACTTTGAATACATTCAGGGCTTTTTTTGTAGAAAAAGCACAGCAGGAACTCATTAGCATAACAGGCCACACCCAACAGCAGAAAATCATTAGCATAATAGGCCACACCCCCATGTTACTAGAAGTGTGGTCATCCAGCCACACCCACCTGTTGCTTCTTATTCTGTTTACCTTGTTTGTTGTCAAAACCCAGGGCTTTTTTTTTGTAGCAGGAACTCCTTTACATGTTAGGCCACACACCCCAAATGTAGCCAATCCTAATGAGTTTTTGCCATTGGGTGTGGCCTATTATGCTAATGAGTTCCTGCTGGGCATGGCCAACTTGGGAGCCAGCCAGAACTCCGTTCCTGTGCGTTCCTGCCCAAAAATAGCCCGGAATACATTACTATAAAACTATGTGAAGTTAACCATAGAATGTATCCTGGGTCAAGTTCAGACTCTGATTTAGGAATCACCTCTTCAGGTTTTTTTACAGTATTAATAAAGCCTTTATTTTAATGTAGTCATTAGTCATCAACCAGAATGCAGTATGTTTTATAAACTACTGAAAAAATTCTTAGAATAAAGCAACCAAAAAGCCAAACATACCGTCAAAGAGAGGGGGCCCCTACCTTCAATTGCTTTGCACAAAAGAGAAGAAAGGAGGCTGGCACAAGTGTCCTCACTTTGAATGGGAAATGTTGCTGTTATTTCACTTTTCACAAAAGGGAAAGACCAAAATGCAACCACAGCTGCACTTTAGGAAGGGTGGATGGAAGATCAAGAGTGACCTTTCATTACCCAACAAGTGACTGGTCACTTGCAAGCTATGTTCTGCTCACCCCACATCACACCACACGCACTTTCTCATCTAATGTCAATGGTGTTTCCTCATATATCCTTGATTTGTCAGGAAGGGAGCTTTGACTCTCAAAAGCTTATACCTTGAAAATCTTCAGGTGCATAGCCATGTTGGTCTGAAGCAGCAGAACAAAGTTTGAGCCCAGTGGCACCTCTAAGATCAACAAGGGTGAGCAGGCTTGAATCTGTTAAACATCTTCATTATGTTGA
Source organism: Gekko gecko (assembly GCA_029375565.1). Taxonomy (NCBI): domain Eukaryota; kingdom Metazoa; phylum Chordata; class Lepidosauria; order Squamata; family Gekkonidae; genus Gekko; species Gekko gecko. The sequence goes on from JAPDNY010000007.1 coordinate 119,968,797, forward strand.
ATGCTAATTTACTGCTCACCTTAAAGGTGCCACTGGACTCAAACTTTGTTCTGCTGCTTCAGACCAACAAAGCTACCCACCTGAATCAACCTCTACCTTTATGTATGGACTGGTAATATCCAGTTCACGGTATCTGAGGAAGTGTGCATGCAGCATCGGCTCGCCCACTAGGTGAGCTAGGCGCTCGCCTAGGGCACCGCGGGCCCACAGGGGCACCAAACCGCCCCCCCCCCATGAAGCGGTGCTCTGAGCCCTTCCCTGGCTTCCCCGTGTGCGCCGCTCCTGCGGCGTGCTCAGAAAAGCCGGGGCTGGGGCTGGGAAGGAAGGGGCGGGCATTCGAACGCCCGCCCCTTCCCTGGCTTTCCAAGAAAGCCGGTGCTCCACCCACCCCCCCCGGTCTCCAGGCCCCACCAGGAGGTTGGCATCCCTGGTGGGGTGGGCGCCCCAGGCTGTCTTGCCTAGGGCGCCCAGACACCTGGGGCCGGCCCAGTGTGCATGCACACAAAAGCTCATAGCTTGAATAAAACTTTGTTGGTCTTAAAGGTGCCACTGGACTCAAACTTTGTTCTTGAAAATCTTGTTGGTATCTAAGGTGCTGTTGGACTCCAATCTAGCTGTTTTACTGAAGAACAACTCAGCTACCCTCTGGAACATATATATCCTGACTCTTATTTTCCAACCACTGTCCTGGCTGGGGCTGTTCTACTGTGGGTTCCTTCTTAGAGTCTATGGGTTTTGATTATCAGTGATAGTGCAACAGTTGTGTACACTGTCAAAGAGAGGACTGCCCAGAAGAATCCTTGCATAGTTTCTCACTAGGTTATGAGGTATAGTTTTATTCTCCCAGTCTTTTTTAATAGTTACGGTTTAAGCTTCAATGGCTGTAATTTGTTTCAAGCTGTTAAACGGGTTTTTGTGGTTGTGTTGTATCTGCTTAGAGCTGCTTGGGTGGAGAGAATGGTCAATAAATTCTACTAATTGAATTTTTTTTTGCAGTTAAGTGATAGGATCTGCCTTGATTCCCCAAAGACTACTGCAGAACATACGTAATCTGATCTGTAGGCATATTCCTAGTATTCAGCTTCAGCTCTCTCTGCCTAATCTTAAAAGCAGCCATTACCATGACTTCTGCCACAAATACGTTCATAGTTTTAGAACGTATTAACTCTCAGACCACTGAAGCAGTTTCCTTAGTCTGTGCCACTTCAACAATGATACTGATAATTTACTTGAATATGTGGAGATTTGGCCTTGCATAAGCTCTATTTATTGCTAACTGGAATGTTCTGTTTAGGGTTAAGACCATTCTCTTCTTCCAATAGCACATTTTCCTGTATTAATGAACTATTTCCAGCCTTGTCCAGATATGGTTTATTGGAGGAGATTGAGAAGGAGATTGAACCATAATCAAATTCCATAAATTCATATCTTCAAGACACAAGGCAATTCACCATCATAAAGTGAGATTAGATAGAGTGTTTGTTATTTAATAGGAAAAATAGCAGGTTTGTCTTGCTTTAATTATGCAAGGCCCTTTTATAGTTTGAATAACTGATTTTCAACCACTAGTGAATGGCCTGTAAGAGGGAAGGAAGAAGTATATCAGAAAGAATCAAAGCAAGAAACTCCAGTGATTTGAGTTAACATCCTGCCTTCAGGACTATTCTCTTCTTCACCTCTTCTCTAGACTGAGTCTCCATATTTTAGTCATAGCTGTCTTGTCTGAAAACTTACAGTATAAATTGTAACTCACCTACCCCAGTAGTGTGGTCTCCTTTTGGACCAGTGTAAGATGTGGGAGTCTGACCTCTTCGCCTGTGCCAACTGCCACGGTTTTTCTTTTGCTGAGTAAATGCACACTCGTTTCTTTCAAAAGTACATTCTCTAGGAAAAGCAGGTAATAAATCTACAACAAAGAATTTGCAGAGTTAAAAGTTGCACATATATCTGAAACTGAGTTATATAGTCATATCTCTCCGTATATATAATTTTGTTTTCAAGTGGCAACATTCCATGCGTTCCCTCAGCCATTGGCCCGCCAGCCACCACTCAAGAGTACTTGCGTGCCATTGGCCGGGTGCTGGGTCTACTGCCCACTCTCCCTTCAGCCACTGTGCCCTGTCAGAATTACTGGCAAATGGCTTTCTCTCTTGATGAAGACGCTTTTCCTGCTTGCCTCCTGTTTGGGACTAACTTTCCCCTCAGTGGCTGTTGGTAGTTGTAACGAAAAGGCAGTTACCTGTGTTTGTAAGATGGCTGTGGTTCTTTGTTTAAAATGTTCCCCCATAAGGTTTAATTGAGCTGTAGTTCCAGAGAGGGGCCTGCAGGAGTATCACTCACTGGGTTGAATGGGTCTTCCTCATCTGCTGGCCTACAGTTCCCAGCTGCCCCATGGCCAAAAAGTGTGGGAAAACAGGGACTGTCCCAACAGGCTGGGCGGCATCAATATAGACTGCAGTCTATCCAGGGAGGAGGCAGTCTTCATCCCTGGGAGGCAGCGGAAATTCAACCACTCCACAGTTGCCTGTATGGGGAGTGAATGGAAGTTTCCCTGCTCTCTTGGGCAAGAGGGAGAGGCTGAAGTACAGCCAGAGGCCAGTCCAAGGAGAGATCCTATCCTGAGTCCACAACCTTCAGAGATAGAGAGTATTGTGTGTAGGGAAAGAAGATTGTGTTTAACCCTTGTTGATTTATGCCCTGTTGGTTCATTGTGTGTGCTTACTCCTACAGTGTGTGTGCACTCCATAACTGTAAATAGTTAAATAAATTCTTTTATTTGGGCTAATAATCTGTGTTGTGCTTTGACCACATAGTCTTCCCTGTTCTGCACAATATCAAGGGGGGGGGTAGTCCAGGGGACCAAGGAAAGGCAAGACACTTGGGTTGCAAATTTTCCAGACATCCCCCAAAGATTGGGGATTCCATCTCCAAATAGGGAGATTCAGCCAGAGGGGTCTCACTGTCCCTCTAAAAAGGCAGTGATGATTCTGTGAGTGGTGGCAGTGAACTTAAGGAGTGAGATACACCCACGGGATGAGGATGGGAAGCAAACAGCTGAGTTGTAAACTGGAGCCCGTTTCACCACAGTAGGCAACCAAGTTTGGTTCAGACAAAGGAAGGAGACCCTTTGCAGACCTTTGTGAGGAACTCATTGGGGCCAGTCCTGACTAGGGTTGCCAGCTCCATGTAGGGAGATTCCTGGAGATTTTCTAGTAGAGTCTGTGGAAGCCAGAGTTTGGGGAGAGGAGAGGCCTCAGCTGAACAGAATGCCATACAGCCCACCTTCCAAAGCAGTTATTTTCTCGGGGGGGGATCTGTTGTCTGGAGTTCAGTTGTGATACCTGGTGATCTTCAGGCTCCCCCTGGAGGTTGGCTGCCCTAGGCGTAGCAGTCAGTGCTTCAGAGCAGGTTCTGCTAGATCCAGGCTCTTGCTGTAGAAGCTGAGTGGGTGATTTTGGACCAGTCACTTTCAGCCTAACCTACCTCACAGGGTTGTTGTGCAAGTAAAGGGGGGAGAGGAGAATGATGTAAGCAGCTTTGGTACTCATTGCAGAGAAAGACTACTTTTCCTCCTGGGAAACCATTGTTGCCAATCTCCAGGTGAGGGTTGGAGATCACTCAGAATTACAACTGTTCTCCAGATGGCAGAGATCAGTTCCCCTGGAAAAAATGGTGGACTCTGTGGCAGTCAGGGCTTCAGAGCATGGAAGAAGCTGCAGGTGTGTGTGGGGGGAAATGGAAAGCTGAAGAGTGAGGGGGAAATAAAGGTAGGTTGATGATTGGCTGGGAAGGAGATAGGGTTGCCAACTCCAGGTGGGAAATTCCTGGAGATTTGAGGGATGGAACCTGGAGATGGTGAGGTTTGAGGAGGGGTAAGACCTCAGACAGGTACAATGCCATAGACTCCACCCTCCAAACCAGCCATTTCCTCCTGGGTAACAATTGTTGCTAATCTCCAGGTGAGGGCTGGAGATCACTCAAAATTACAACTGCTCTTCAGGTAGTAGAGATCAGTTCCTCTGGAGAAAATGGTGGACTCTGTGTCATTATACCCTGCTGAGGTTGCCACAGTACATTGATGCTGAGTGCCCAAGGCCTTGGCACTCTCCCAGAGTCTCTTTTTAGAGCTCATTGTATTTATTTCCTTTGAGAGACACCAGGAGCATAGTTCTCTCACACTTCAAAAGAATCTCCTGGCAGTTTCTTTTAACTCACAGACTGATTATTTTAGATGGAGACATTTTTATATGATTACTCTCTCCCTGAGCCAATTGCTTAATTGTAGTTCCTCTGAGATTTTACTGAGGTCTTATTATAGGCTCCATAGAATGGGGGCTTTCTCGAGAGTAGTTTTACAGTTTAAGAATGAAATCACCCCGGCAAAGATGATGTCCCTGCAAAGCTTTTTATATAATCAATACGGAATCTGGGTGACCAGAGTTTTTAAGAATAATGTGTGCACCTACCTGCGACCTAAGACTCTTGTTTTAGAGAAGTCAAAGGGGAAATTGGATGCCTCCCCCCCTAACAAGAAGCAAGGTTTGAGCAGCATATTTATTTCCACAAAGTGCCTTATTCCTAGTAAAAACATAAAGTGTAAATATATACTAGAGGTGTATAATCCACATACATTTGAAGGAGCCAGGAATCAGAACCTGTCTGCTTGATGTCTTTTCTGCTCACTTCCATTTAACACTGATGTCATATTTATTTAAAGCATTTTATGCTGCCTTTCCACCAAATCAGGGTCCACAAGGTGAACCCTCTAAGCCTCCCTCAAAATAATAGTATTTAGCTTCAATTCACAAAATATACCTGATGTTCATTCTCATGTAAATTTACAGGTATTACTTAAATAATGATGTCACATTTGTCTTGGTATGATTAGAGATGAGAATCATAACACAAGGACCATTAATTATGCATTTACACAGGCATTTTTCCCACTTACAATTTGGAGTTTTAATGCTAAAGTAGAAGGAGAATTCAGCATCCAAACTGCATCTTTCGTGATACAGACACCGATCTAAAACGGATATATTCCCCTTCTATAGTGCAGACATGAAGAGGGAAGATCTACATGGATTCAGCTCATGGTAAATGTGGCATTTGGGAATCTGATGTGCTAAATGAAAGCATTCCATCCCCCTGCCACAGAACCCATATTTAGAAAAGCTCTATAACATATTCATGCCCTCTGAGTAAGACTGCCAACTGCCTGGAGGGAAAAAAATCCCTGTCCCTTTAATAGAAGCTTAATGATGTGTTATTTACCAGGTAATGTTATCTGTTTACTTGATCGCCTGCTAAAACTCAAACAATTCATTAAAATAGCTCAAGATATTAAATAAAAATGCAATATGACTTGGATTACAAAAATTAGAAATAATGCAAAAAAGTATCAGACATGATATCACAAATAAATGCAGAAAAATTGAATTATTAAAGTAGAATACAATGGAGTAAGAGCATGGTTATACATACAATAGACTACAATTGTGTTCCCTTTATAGAGGCACTTCCATGCCATGGAAAGCTTCAGCTGCCCATTTCCACACATTAAGCCTGTGTTAAAAGGAACAGGACTTTTTCATGCAAACGTGCCTATTAGTACAGAAGGCAGCATGACCAAGGTAAGTGCCAGAAAAGATTGTAAGAATGTGGATAGGCAGCCATTTTATTTGAGTCTGCTGAAAGTAGTAATGTTAACTGATGCTAATTCAGTCTTCTGGCTTGTAACTCATTCGAGAATATTTTTAGTTGAAAAGTGACTTAATATGTTTATACAATGGGATGGATAAGCCAAGTTCTGGTGTTCCTTATGGTGCTAAAAACCTGGACCAAAAAAAAAATAAAGTCCTGTCCTTTTAATAGAGGCTTGAGTGAATGTTATTTACCAGGTGATATCTTCATGCCTGAAAAGCTTCAACTGCACATTTCCACACTTTTAAGCCTCTTTTAAAGGGGCAGGCCATTCTTCCTCCAGGCTGCTGGCAATTTTAAACTTCATTAGCATGCACTAATTGCTTGGATTGATGGCAGCTAGCCAGGTTCCTCTAGAAGCCTGACTTCTAGGGAGAACAAGTGCTGGATATCCTCTGCATAGTCCAGGTCAGTACAGCCTGTGTGGAAGGTCTGACTACTGTAACCAGGTATGTGTTTGGGGAGGGAAGATGTCTTGAATTTAGACCAGACAAGGTGCCACACTTGTCAAGGGCTCTGTGTGAACTGGGGCCATTGCATGTGCCCCTACCCTATGTCATAGCTTTGAGCAAAACATCTGCACCTATTCTCCACAAGCCGCTTGGTATGGAAAAGGCAGGTCATACCCATGAGTACTTGATTCAAAATACACATCTTAGGAAATTACCTTATAATATATTACATTCTGAAAGAAAAAAATACAACTCATAGAGGAATTTTACATAGCAAGAAACGGTTGTTACTAAATATTACTAAGGTGTGTCCACTATTATTAAAAATTTATCTTACCAGTACTGTGACAGCTTCCAACGCCTACTGATACATCATCCAGTGCTACCAGTCCACAGTCCCAAAAGCTTTTACACCAGCTCACAAACACCACCTGACATTTAAAGAAAACATGCCAGTCATCTTAGTTTGTAAAGTCTTTGCCTGAAAACTGCTAAACACTTCTTTCCCTACACACTGTATTTTTAATACTTTGTGCTTAAGCATGGAATAATTGTTCTCTTCTACTCCCTTGCAGTAATAAAAGGATTAATCACAGAATTCATTGAGGGTTGGTTGTCCTTTTGTCATTCTGTGCTTTCATGTAATTCAGTGCAGCATTATATTCTTGCTATTAAATTATTGAATGTGAGCCATCCTTCTTCATTGTGGCTGTGCAAGTACTCACATAGGTTCTGCATAGAGAATGGGAGAACTTCCTGGAGCCGAAGCCCAGAAGCTAATGCTGACGCCATTAAACTTGAAGGAAGATGTCTTCCTCTTGTTTATTCCTTAAGGAGTGAAGTGAGAGACTTCTCACAGTTTTCTTTTGACCAGCAAGACAGCAACATTGTAGAGAACTTCTGAGTGGTTTTTCCCCCTTCAGTTATCTTTGTAAGCCCCTTCCTCACTAATTACTTGCAATGTTTACTTGTTTTTCTTTTTATTGATTTGATTTGATTTGATTTATACCCCGCCTTCCCCACCAGGGCAGGCTCAGAGCAGCTTACATATATGCAATAACTAAAAACAACAATATAATAAAAGCATTTTTGTGTATTGAAGAGGCAGGAGACAACGGTCAAACAAAAGAAGGTTTATTCAAAAGCATCGCTCAGCTCCAGGCTGGACTGGACAGCTCTGCTAAGAGCGGCACTCAAACTTATGTGATTTCAACAGTTAATGATATACAATGTAACTATGTACAGCAGGTCTGATTGGACCTAAGCAGCGTTCTGCAACTGGTTACCTTAGGTGGCTTCAGGACCAATGGATAGTCTTTATTAGAAAGCCAATAGAAAGGGAGAACTAGGATACTAGAGACAATTCAACATCATGGAACAGCATAGAATTAAACCCAATACACAACACTCCTCCTCTCTTAGTTTAAACAAGAAAATCTACAATATAATCGTCAAGGTATGTGGGGTGCGCCTCGTTTGGCTGGACCTGGGGATGTCCATAGTCACAGTGACTCGGGGGCTCTTTAGCTTTATCAAAGTTCCATACAGTTTCAAAGTCCAAACAGCAAGGTGCCCACTTAACCTGTGAGCGAGATGCCACAGCGCTCTGAGCAGATGTCAGTTCACTGTGACAGGCAGACAATTCAGATGAGGGGGGAGCGCGACCAACCTGATTGAGAACGGCTCTTCTTGTAGTTTCTTTGAACTGGCAGTAGTTCAGTGCAAGCGGCAGGCATGACAAGCGAGGGGGGAAAGCTGGGCTCAGTGGACTTGAGTGGGAACTGCTCTTCTGGTTGCTGGCTAGGTGCCACAGCACACCTAGCATGTGACAGCTGTCTGTGGCAATCAGGTATAATAAACGAGGGAGAGGGAATGGACTCAGCGGACCTGATTGGAAATGGCTCAGGCGACATATATGAGGGAGGAGGAAAGGACTTGGCGGACCTGGTTGGAAACAGCTCAGGTGACATAAACGAGGGAGGAGGAATGGAGTTGGCGGACCTGATTGGAAACAACTCAGGCAACAGTTCACTTGACAGACAGTCATGACAGATGAGGGGGGGAGGACTAGGCTCGACCAACCTGATTGGGAACTGCCCATCCCGCGACTCCTCATCCTCCCGGGCTGGAGGTGGTGACTGCAGTCCTTCAGAGGGACACATCTCCCAAGCGCTGACGTTGCACCGGGACGGGAGATCTCCCGGACAGGGACCAGGAACTGGGTAGCGTTGCAATAGCTTCCCCCGAGCGCCAACAGTGTGCTTGGGCAGAAGATTTTTCAGACAGAGAACAGGATCTAGTGTGCATTGCGAACTCTGGCATTCCCTGAGGTGCTCTACTGGGCTCTTCCCCATTGCTGAATGAGATGTAGAGTGCAGATAGAGCAGGAGTTCAGTGAGGGTTCCCAGTAGCCTGTCAAGTTCTTCAATAAGACGAGGCTGAATAGCAAAGGCTGCTCGCCGGGGCATTAGGCATCTGGTTTGGACAACCAATTTCAAGGGTGGGAAGGCAGGTAGACTGTTGCAGCTATCAAATTCTGCTGAAAACGTGGGCATTCTCTTCCAAAATCTGGAACTCTGGAGCAACTGTTGCGATGGACGCCAGTAATGTCAATACCAAGGGTGGCGAACCAGTTAAGACACATTAGGCTTGTGCGGCGACCCTCCACGACGAGCAAGTTAAGGCAGCTGGAGAAATTCTTGTACCTGACCTGGACAGGTGCGATGCCAACAACTGGAATGCAGTTTCTCCGGAAATCGAAGAGTTGCAGACTGCACTTCTGGAGACAGCATGCAGGGAAATGGGGACAGACCTGTTGAAACGTGCTCCACAAGACAATTGACAGTGCAGACCTGGAATTGACCTCCATCTGGCAGGAGTGACCTTCTATGATGATTGTAGTCTTGATCATGGGACCCTGGTGGAAACAAGCGATTGGTGTAGTCTTCCCACACGCTTCCTTCATTGTTGAAGTTCTGCCTCCGCTGGAATGATGGAGAGGACGGAATACGAGATGAGTGGCGAGATTTTCTGGAACCTCTTGTTGGCTACTGGGAACCCTCATTGATTTCTGACATGGAAGAACCTTGTGCCGAGCAGCAGACCCTCGCGATATGGCTGGTTTTCCCACAGAAACAACAGATGGTGTCACAGAATTGACAATCTCTCCGAGCATGCACACCACCGCAACCAGCACAGGCATCGCTTCGCGCGCTTTTTTGAGAATGGCTCAGTGAACAGCGCGGCTTCTGGTTGGCTTTCGTTCTGTAGACTCCATCATCGGACGATTCTGATTGGTCGTCAGATGAGTCAGTGGTGGAGCTGTAGTGGACGGCATGACGTGTGACTCTGTGTTTGATTTCACCTCATGGCGGCTTCTACTCTCAGTGCTTCTTCAAGTGTGGTTTTATACGTGAGCTCTAGTTTCACTAGCAGCACTCACCTGATGCTGTCATCCCTGAGGCCACAGAGTAAACGATCCAGCAGGACAGAATCTATGTTTGGAAACCTGCAGTCACGAGCGATCCTTCATAGGGCGGTGATGTAATCAGTGATGGACTCGCTCTCTTGTTGGCTTTGCTGGTGGAAGGCACAATGATGAATGGCAGCAGACATCTTCAGCTTGAAGTATTCTTTGAGCTTCGTCTTGATTTCGTCGAGCAGCGTTGCCAGCAACTTGGATGGAGCTACTAAGTTCCGAGCAATGTCGAATACCTTTTGACCGCAGGTACTCGAGACTGGCACGACGGACATCGTCTTCTTCAATACCATTTGCTACAAGGTAGCACTCAAAATGGTTGAGGTATAATTCCCAGTTCCCAACTTTGGGGTCGAACGGTTCGAAATGGCTTGTGGTCGCCATGCCCATAGTGACTCGGCTCTCAGCACCCTAGTGATTCAGCATGGGCAGGCAAATGCACATTCCCCGTTCGGTTAGTTCTGGGATCCCATCCTCGTCGCCCATTATTGTGTATTGAAGAGGCAGGAGACGATGGTCAAACGAAAGAAAGTTTATTCAAAAGCATTGCTGAGCTCCAGACTGGACTGGACAGCTCTGCTAAGAGTGGCACTCAAACTTATGTGATTTCAACAGTGAATGATATAGTGTAACTATGTACAGCAGGTCTGATTGGACCTAAGCAGCATTCTGCAACTGGTTACCTCAGATGGCTTCAGGACCAATGGATGGTCTTTATTAGATAGCCAATATAAGGGGAGAACTAGGATACTAGAGGCAATTCAACATCATGGAACAGCATAGAATTAAACCCAATACACAACAAGCATTAAATCTTAAAACAACAACACAAGGTGCTAATAACAATTTAAGTAACAATGGTGAAGGCAAAGTAGCATCAACACACTAGTAATGCAGTTGCTATTAGATTTTCATGTCAGCGGAACTCAGGCTGTCGGTGATGGTATTGGGCCCAGGGCCTTGATGTATTAGGTGTGGCTCCTTAATTAAAGGCCTGGTGGAAGAGCTCTGTCTTGCAGGCTCCATGGAACTGTAAAAGGTCCCACAGGGCCCTAAGGTCTTCTAGGAGCTCATTCCACCAGCATGGAGCCACTACTGAAAAGGCCCTGGCCCTAGTTGATGCCAGCCAGACATCTTTCCGGCCTGGAAGGGCCAGACGATTTTGGGATCCTGACCACAGTGCTCTCTGGGGAACATGTGGGGAAAGGTAGTCCCTCAGGTAGGCCGCTGACCATAAAGGGTTTTAAAGGTAAGTACCAGCACTTTGAAGTGAATCCGGTATACTATAGGCCAGGGGTGTCGAACTCAATTGTTACGAGGGCCAGATCTGACATAAATGGGACTTTGGGGGGCCGTGTCATGTGTGTCATAAAATGTAATGCCATGTACCGGAGACATACATTTTATAAAGAATACAGACAAACACAATTAAAGACATTTTTTTTTTACTTAAAACACAAACATGCCTAAAACATTAATTAACAATCAACAATAATGAAAACATTAACAATAATTAGCATCTTGCAATATTTTGTTTATTTAACAGTCTTTGATGACTGCCATCTCTTGCTCTGAATAATTGCATCAAAATTTAGAGACACTGTCTGTGCTGTAACAATCTTCAGTATGCTGTTCAGGTGCGTATCTGTAAGCTGTGAACAGACTTTTGATTTATTGACAGAAAAAAGCTGCTCACAGACATACGTTGTCCCAAACATAGACAGAATTTTAGAAGCAAAAGACTTAACTTGGGGGTAATCAGGACCCAGAAACTGGTAAAATTTGCTAATGCCAACTTCAGAAAACTTATGTTTCAGTACAGCATCACACTGCAGATCAATTATTTCCATCTGGAGCTCCTCTGGAACCTCATGAACATCTACACAGAATGGATTATGGAAAATTCCAAAATCTCTGTTTAGGTTGCGGAAGTCAGAAAATCTTTCTTGAAATTCATTTCTGAGTTCAGAAATTTTTCTCCTGTACTTCTCTGTGGGTATATGATCACTGGGCAGAGATTTCATAGTGGGAAAGTGCACCAAATTATTTTCTTGAACTTGCTCTTCTGAAGTGGGCAAGCACTTCTCATCCTCCACAGTGAAGACAGAGGCAAAAAATGCATTCAGCTTCTCAGCCATTTCCCTGTCATCCTTCAGTACTCCTTTTACCCCTTGGTCATCCAAGGGCCCCACTGCCTCCCTGGCTGGTTTCCTGCCTCTAATGTATTTGAAGAAAATTTTATTGTTGTTCTTTATGTTTTTTGCAATATGCTCCTCATATTCTCTTTTTGCCTGCCTGATCACAGACTTGCATTTTGTTTGCCACAGCCTGTGTTCCCTTTTATCAACCTCACTGAGACTAGCTGTCCACCGCTTAAAGGAATCCTTCTTACCTTTTACAGCTTACATTACTTTGTTTGTTAACCATGCAGGCTTTTTTCTATACCTATTTGTGCCTTTCCTAACCTGCGGTATATATTTTTTCTGAGCTTCTAGGATTGTAATTTTAAGTAGTCTCCAAGCTTCCCCAATAGTTTTGACCCTTTCTACTTTTCCTTTCAGTTTCCTCCTCGCATGTCCACTCATATCAGAGAAGTTACCCCTTTTAAAGTTAAAAGTGGTTGTGTCACTCTTTTTGGCCAATTCCCTATTTATGCAAATGTTGAACTCAATAACATTATGGTCACTGTTCCCAAGCGGTGCAGTCACTTTTACATCTCTCACCAGGTCTTGGGCATTACTTAGGACCAAATCCAGGATCGCCTCTCCCCTGGTAGACTTTGCAAAGACTTTGACCACCTGCTTTGAACACATCCACATGAAAATGGTTTACTGTGAAAACTGAAGTGCCTGCACAAACATTGCAGTACAGTACAAGAAAGGCACCAGGTTAGAAACACTTATGACAGATGACCTATGGATAGGCTAGCAAATTTTAATACACTGCTTGATATTGCAGAAAATTATAACAAAATTTTTCAAGCTATAATAGCAACAAAGAATTAAAGGGAAAAAGAACTCCCAAGAGAGCTAAAGCTGCAAGCCATTGTTACTATATTAATATTTAGTCAGTTACACAGTGCAGCGGAAGTCGCTACCTGAACAGAAAAGTAAATAGACTAATAGTGCATTCAGTAATTCCCTGGCACATTAGTAGATTTACAACATCTTAATCATACTTTGAAGCATGTTTTTTTTCACAATAGGGATACCAGTTGTCCTCAAATATAAATTATTCTTCACCTCTCTTTATCTTTTAAACAAACACACACAAACATGAGGAACATGAGGAACAGAGAGATTGTTATTATACAAATAAAAAGCCTGGAAACACTACTGAAAGCAAAGTTCTGATAAGGAAGAAAACTTTCTAGCTATTATAGAAATACAACCTTAGAAAAGCTCTCTTTAGAATAGAGAATTGAGCACGTTTTCCTAACAAAACTGCATACATTTCTGAAGGATCTTTTGTTTATAATCTAGGGATACTTCCACACAGCTGCTTGCACATGTGGCTTTCAATGGAGCATCCAAATGGCAGGTTTCCCTGCACTTTCCTTGCATTTGCCTCTCCCTACTCCTATGGAGGGCTTTTAAAAAAGTTGGCAATTGACATTACTCTACAGCATTATAAACTGTCTACTGTGGTGGTGAGAAGTCACAGCTGACTTATGGCAAACCCACAGGGTTTTCAAGGCAAGAGACACTGAAGTGGTTTGCCATTGCCTGCCTCTGTATAATGACCCTGGACTTCCTTGGTGGTCTTCCCCTGCTAGATCACTGAATTACAAGATTTTGCTGCTTGTTGTTTTAAGTCTTTAGCCCTTTTCCCTTACAGCTCTGCAACAAAAGGGGTTAAAGGTTTTTAAGAAATGAAAATGGAACCTTAATTATCTACTAAAGGTGAATAGCATATATCTGCAAGGAAAGGGATAAAGAATTTTTTTTAAATGTTGGAATTCAGCAATTTAGCAAATAGATCATTATAATGTTATCACACTATAGCAATATGTCAATTAACCAAATTTCTTTCAAAGTTGTCCTGTCACAGGGAAAATGGCCATTTATCATTCCTGAGGAAAATGGTATCAATGTGAGCTGTACTTGCAAAAATTCATACATCCTTGCTTATATGGCATAAAAATATGCTTTCACTGTGATCTTTCCAAAAAGATCGTGCCAAACCAGATTTGGAAAAGACTTGAACAAATCAGGGGAAAATGGGGATGTCATATGGATGACCCCCAAAATGCTCCTACTCTGGTTTGGATGTCCAATCAAAGCAAAATCTGCATGGAGGCAGACTGGTAGTGATACAGACCAAACTCTGGAACATGCTAAGGTCTTTTATCACTTAGTCAGATTTAGGCCCCTATTAATCTGATTGACTAAACAGCATAAAATTCTCCAGAACAATATGTAGTATAAAATATTCTGAAATTTAAGTAATGTAATCTTAATGTCCTCTTCTCATACTTATTCTGTAATAGATGTACATGAGGACAGCCCTGACCTGGATAGTCCAGGCAGGCCTGATCTTGTCAGATCTCAGAAGCTAAGAATGGTTGGCCCTGGCAAGTACTTGGAAGGGAGACCTACAAGGAATACCAGGGCTGGGATGCAGAGGTAGGGCAATAGCAAGCCACCTCTCTGAAATGTCCAAGCCCCACTAGGGACTGCCAGAAGTCAACCATGACTTCCAGGCACGCACGCACACACACAATACTCACCCCCCAAAAAAAGATTTTTAAAAATGTACATGAGGACACTTCTGAGTTTAGTTTTTTACATTGATTATTATTTTTTCTTTACAGCACAGTGGAAAATGATGTTGCCTTTGTTTTCAGTTCAACTGTTAAATGCAGATTATAGTTTAACTGCTAGATACAGAGATTAATTTGCTGTTTCTAACCACAAATTAATCTATCTGGATTTATTTGGTTGAATCTTATCCATCCAGTGTCCTTTCCAAGTATTAATGCCTGTGACCCATTTGCAAGTTTCCTGTACACAAAACTCTTGCCAGTAAATTGCTTCAGAGGGCTAATTCAAACAGATCTTACAAAAAACCTACACATCCTCAGAAACAGAGAGTTCTTTCATTGGCCTGCTTTGCATCTTTCCCAGTATGGGGAGTGTATCTGCAGCGTGTACAACCAAATACTAAATGTAAGTTTACTTTAATACCTGTATCAGGTACACTGCACTATGAGGAGGAACACAGAGCAAAATGTGGTCATGAAAGGTTTTATCAATTGCTTCAAGCAGCAAAAGTTTTGCAACTGCGGTAAGTAAAAGCAATGGCCAACAAGGAGCATTGATTTTAGCACCATTTGACATTAAGAGATGACCAAGAGACAATTTGCTTCCATGTACTGTTTACTATTTCCACAATGTAGTATTATTCTGAAAGCTTTGTTTTTAGAATAGTACTTTTGAATCTTAAGTTTATATAGTGCATTTATATTTTACATTGTTATGGCCAATGGCCATATACGATAAACTTACAGTACTATTTCCGCAGACAACCAGAAAATCAATCACAGGTCTGATCAGACAAGTGCTAGGCACAATCCAATTGGACCTTTTGCTACATGAGCATAATGCATGAGTTTTCTTCAAGCATGCAAAAATTCCCATGTATTTTTCATCCTGTACAGAGGACATTATTAGGAGATTGTTTCTCCCTGTTTCCAATGTGAACATTTAATTTCTTAACTTTTTCATTTGCTTTTCCATCAAAATTATAAACTCTACATGCTCTTCATTATGGCACAAACATAAAACCTCCATAGGCACAATAATATCTTAACTGCTAGTGTCAATTAAGTGCACTTGCCTGGGAATAAATCTCATTGATGAGACCTGAGTAGGATTCTGAGTAGTATGTTTGCAATTTACAAGTGAATATGGAACTACCTTCTTGTATGTAACAGCCAATTGGGTTTCAGCCAGTCCAAATTCATAACTAGTACCACGAAGAGTCATCTGATGCAAATTTGGCAAAAACAAACACTTCTGCAATATCAAACTGCAGCCGCACTTCCCATTTCTTCAAGTAACCAACCAAACACAGCATAACTATGTCACATGACTGGTGCGTTCTTTTGTTTTGAGACACCATTTTTAAACTAAAAAATGCTCAGGTTGTATTCTAGAACTGCTAAAGAGACTAGGCAACTCCCTGTATTCTACCATCTTCCAAAGGAGCCAGAAGAGTATGATTCGCCCCTCCCTTTTTAGCAGCTAGCCATTCCACCTGAAGCTGCCAACTAGTAGAGATATTAACTAATATGACTATATTCTTATTTTTTTATGAATCACTGTGAAAGCTTTTGTAGTTTAAAAGGGACCAATACATTATTTAAATAAAAATATAGAAGGTTAGCAATGGGCAAATTCAAGTTTAACTGAATATACTGATAATCATTGGTAACCCTCTTTCCAAAAAAAGGTAGCAATACTCTGCTTGGTTGATTATATCCATCCAAACAGAAGTCCCTCTTTGGTTTGATTAACTGGAAGCTGGTCTCTTTTACAATTCAAGCTGGTTAGCAATTAATACAGTCTAGTGCACAGTGATATAGCCACCTTGCTTGAACCTAAGAAAATGTGGGCCAGGTCAATGTCTAGTTGGACTTCCATGAAAGATGGCTCAGTTCCATTATGGAAGAAAGTTGGAATATACAGGTAATATATAAATAGCTTACTTTTGATCATGCTGTCATCTGTAATAAAATTCTTACTGGAAAATTATTTTCAAAAATGTCAGCATCTGGTTTTATTGTTGGACCATCATCACTCACTTTGGACAAACTGGAAAAAATTACCCCCAAAGGAAATATTGGTGGTTACCTTGCAAGGCATGGGTTTTTTGAAGGTGATTTCAACTTGAGTCCAGACTCCTTTGGGAGTTTCCAAGACAGACCAGATTTTTTCTTGAACCACATGGTTTTCTTCAAAGATATAAACAGCCAGACTGTCTCTCATTTTGAAAAAGCCATATAAGGCATAATAAAACCGCAGACAATACTGCAAATTTCCTGGCAGGGTGGGGCTGTATAAACGGCCAATGTACCCAGGCTGTGATGTAAATTTTGTATTTGCCAGTAAATAGTAACCTGCAAAACAGTGTTATTTAAAAATATTTTAAAAATTTATTACAATATACCACTTTAGGAAACTTTCAACCATTCCATAGAACTTGGTGCTTCATGAAATTTCCACTGGCAAATATGAAAATTATCACACTTATAGATTATATAACACGGTGTGTTTGTTAAGCTCTGTTAAAATGAAAGTCTCCTAAATAAGGTTTCTGCCATTAATATAGTTTAAATTACACATAGCCAGTTGACATTGCAGATTAACACATTTCAGTTTTACAGCAAAAATCTTATTTTCCAGCTAGAATTTTACTGTCAGGCAGACTCAGTTTCAAGACTATCACTCCCTCAATACAGAAGTGATGGTAGAGCACACAGCTGTTCTCTCCTGCCAGATCTTCCATGAACTGCCCATAAAAAGCCTGTCTCAAACACACTGTGGGATGATGAACTATACATAACAGTATTTTGTGCACAGCATTACAAATTATAAATATGGGAAAGATCTACATTGAACTTGTTAATATAGATCTATATGAATGTATTTGGTATCATATTGCCATATAATTGACCATATTTTTTGCTAACCTGATTTGGACTGTCCAGATCTGAAGTAGTTTAGCAAAATTTGTTTGTACCACAAAAGTAATTCTGTCAGCCTCAAAGACTGAAGCTGGACCAGTAGCTGAACTATAAGCATTTTTATATAAGAGGCTTACATCCCATTTAAACCTCTCTTTCACTGCTACTGATGTAGATGGGAAAGTGAAGAAGAGATATCTGTAACTGTTGCTTTAATATTTGTTAACCATCATGATAGTAGTCCTGAAAGACAGGATAGAAACGCACTATGAAAATAAATTCTGAAAATATGTATTACTAGCGGCAAGGACCGTTGCGTGTGCCGATGCAACGGTCGCTAGCTGGACCGCCTCTAGAGGCCTGCCCCCCCCGGTCTGTTGGCACACGGAGGGCGAGGCCAGACCCGCCCCCCCCCGTGCAGCCCCACGTTTTCAGAACAGCAAGGAAGGTAGGCTGTCTCCCGGCTTGGGCCAGCCAGCTCTGTCGCCTCCCCCCCGGCTACAGGCGCCCCGCGAGGCCAGCCCCGCTGCCTCCTCTCCACCGCACAAGGCGTGGCTTGGCCAAGTCGCTTATCGGGGAGGGAGGCACCGCGGTGAGGGAGGCCGGCCTCGAGCCAGGGCCAGCAGCACAGCGGCCGGAGCATCCGCCCAGTCCAGTGGCTGGAGTCAGACTGGGGTGCAGTGGCGACGTGCTGGCTGTGTGGGCGGGGCCGAGCTCACACAGCCAGGCACGCCAGCCAATGGCCAGGCCCCAACTATGAGCGGCAGCCCCCGCGGCCAATCTATTTTGCCGCACATTTTCGCCTTATTTGGGCATGCCAGGCGACCACTATCCTTTTATATATAAGGAAAGGATGGCCAGTGGGTTGGATACCACAGATCCATTCCACAAGAGAGGCTCTTTCCTCCAGTAGGAGGAGGCACACATTATCAAGGGGCTCTTCTGCACTGGAGAAGACTTCTTCCACCCGAGGAAAGCATCTCTACAGTATAAGCGTCTCTACAGATACGTCTCAGTAATAATATATGCCACACAAACAGCATAAAAAGGCATTAGAGGTAGTAAAACCGGGGAAGATAGTATTTACCAGCGGGTATATAAGATTGTATAATTTCATCCTGTAGAGAAATTGTATATGTATGTCCAAACTTATTCTTCCAGTCTGTGGATTTTCTTACCCATTCCAGTAGTATGGTCTCCTGGCCTGTATGCATTAGGTTTTACCTTTACCCTGCTCCAGCCAGGGCCATCCTTGTTATCCTGATAAAAATTGCACAGATCCTCTTCAAAAGTGCAGCTTGCTTCAGTGGGAGCAAAGGAAATTTCTGGAAGGCAACAAAAAGTAAATAACCGTAATGAATTTGTATGGCTAGCAAAACATACATATACATGAGTATTTGTCAAACAACAGTGCCTGGATTTCCTTTGTTTTTTAATTTTACTTGTTCATATCTAGAAGCTGAATATATTACCAAGACATAGTAGACAATCCACCGTGAACAGAGAACATTTTTCTCCTCTTTAGGTACATAAGTAAGCAATATAATGGGCCATTAGAGAGAAGTGTTTCCTATATCCTACATCCCATTCAGCCTTCCTCTTCCACTTCCACTGAGTGCCTCCCAAAAGCTGACACCCTCCCATTTCCTCTAACACACATGGGGGCAGACTCCATGGACTGAGTCTGCAGTGAACTGGAATCATCCATTCTTTGAATATTTGGCAAAAGACACACATCAGTCTATCACTGCTATATGGCAAATGAATCCTACTTTTTCTGCCAAGAAGGAAAAGGGGTTAATAAAAACAAACAACAGATGTCAAAAAATAACTTCAAAATGCAATAGCTAAAGACATCAATTTTTTATACTACTCCATTTGAAAGGTATATAATGCACAATAATTAAAGTTTCCAGTATGACAGCTCTCTAACATTTAAAAACACAGAAATCAATATTTCTTCAAATACTACTCTTCCAGGAAGATATCTGTCTATCTATCTATGGATAGGCATGAACCAGGAAAATGCGGTTCAGTTTGTGGTTCATGGTTTGTCTGGTTTATGACTGGGCAGAATGCTACCAAATTCACAGGTGATCTCCGGCTGGCGCGCCTCTATTTACCCTCCAAGTTTGATGAGGATTGGATTTGCTGGGTCCAAGTTACAGCCCCTGAAAGAAGGTGATCCAGGAAAGTGCTTTCTGGAGAAATGACTGCCTGGATACATGGCAAATGTCTTTTATACGGAGCACTTTTCACTTAATTTTTATTGCTGTTTAAATATTATTAAATATTATTCTATGACATCATTTACTTACAACCATTGATTATGTGTTTATTATTTGTTGACTTCCTGATATTCTTATGACTAATTCTTAGGACTAATTAACCTAACATTGTTATGTAGCAAAACTCGCATACTGAACAGGATGTATATTAATTATACACATTCTTATTCCACTGATATTTTGAAACCCACCAAAAAATAAATTGGAACAAATACCTGTTTGATTGCTACAGAAGACAGGAGAGAAAGAAACATCATCAAGGGCAATATATCCTCCTTTGGCACTATTGAAAGCAACTTCAAAAATAACCTGGAAACAAAACCATGGGGATGGATATACATATGGTTTATTTAATTGCACGTGCAGGAAACCTTTAAATGCAGCTTGGATTGCAAATTATGGACCACAGAACAGATTCTCTCTTGACTATGTCCCTCACTTCAGACTGTTATCCAGTAGTGTACATGAGTAGAAAAAAGCTTGAAGTCACACTTTAAAATCATTGCCCAGTCAGTAAAAGCATTTCACTTTTTTCAATAGAAGCACCATGTTATGGCCAAATTAGAATAAGATTGAAGGCAAAACTCAAAATCCCCAGAATATTTACACATGGCAGAATAAGTACATGGGAAACTGAAGTATGTAAGCAGATATTAGTGGAATAGACAAGAGAAGTGATTATTTAATCCAAAATTAGAATGTAAGAATTTAAAGCCCTTTATATCCAAGGACCTGCATACCTGAGGGACTGCCTTTCCCCACATGTTCCCCAGAGAGCGCTACGATCAGGGGCCCAGAACCAACTGGCCCTCCCAAGTTTTAAGGAGGCCAGGTTGGCAACAACCAGGGCCAGGGCGACTCCACTCTGGTGGAATGAGCTCCCAGAGGGACCTTGTGCAGTTCTGCAGGGCCTGTAAAATGGAGCTCTTCTGCCAGGCTTTTGGAGCCGCCACCACCACCACCACCACCATTAACAACTAACAACTGATAGCCGAAGGTGAGAGAGCCCTTTGTTCCTCCGGAACTTTTAATAACAGCTCGAGTTAGCCGCTGGAAGGGCAATTAAAAGAAGATCGAGGAACCAACTATGAGAAGAGTGGACTGAATAATCACATCCATCAGGAAATTAATGTTACTAGCACTTTATTGTGTTATTATTATTGTGTCGTATAGTTTAAATGATTTTAGAATTGTTTTAATCTAAATTGATATTCATGTTTTATTGTAAATTATGTATTGATTTTATTTAAGCCACCATGAGCCGGCCTTGGCTGGGAAGGCAGGGTAGAAATCCAATAAATAAATAAATAAATCTACAGTCTAGACATATTGAAAGCAGTATGACTGCAGGTGGCAGGGTCTACTTTTAGATTTTCTACCTCAAGCTCAAACTGAATAATTCTTGCAAACTCCTTTGTTAATTTACTTTCTTCATTTCTCATTAACAAAGCAATCTTTTGAAAAGATGTTAGAAGGAACCTGTAACCTCAGACTAGTTAACTGAATTTTTTTCTTCATGTTACCAAACTCTGATGTAAAAATATCTTGAGTTAAATAACAACAACAATAATAGAAGATTATATAATATTTTGCAGTGAGGTCATATTAGTGAAAATACTTTTTGTCTGGCACAGTATTTATTTACAAAATTTGTATCCTCTCCCCTCCCCTTTCTGCCCTTACAATGGCTGCCAAGGCAGCTAAATACAAATAGTGGGTAGGAGTGTGTGCATTTGGCCAAAGCTATGCTGAATATGTACCTGAAAATAAGCACTCATCTGAATAAGATTCTCTGGTGTGTAATCAGCCGAATAGAGAATCTGGGATATATTTGGGACTGAGGTATTCATCATTTTCTGTCTTTGCCAAATAGCAGCTGCGGTGGGGACATCAGCATCATTTTACATAATGGCACATTGCAAATTGAAGAATACACAGGCATACAGGTCAAATATTTGCTGGCCTTACCTCCATTGGGTATGGTGCATTGAAATCAACTTCTGCTAAAACCCATTCTGTATTCACAGTACTGTCTGCTTTCCAAAGCTCTTCATAAAAGCCAGTAATATCTTTCATGTAGACCGTGAAAACAATGCCACTTTCTTGCTGCATTTCATAATAAAAGGACAAACAGCCTGACATAGGTGTTGTTGTCCGAGGAGAGACCAGCTGAGCCACTTCCTGGAAATGCTTTACATAAAGAGAGTCCACATACATGTAGTGACCTAAAAATAATAAAATCATGTTCGTACTTTCAAATATCTAAAATGCATACAAATACATTTTATACAGATCAGTGACAAGCAGTACTGAATATATACATTATTCACAAGAGTGAACAGAGAATGAAAGAGGACACAATGAATTATTCCTGTAAGCAGCTTTAGGAGCCAATTGTGTTGAAAAGTAGGATGATGTAATAACTGGAATGGTGATGTAAAGTATGCTGTGAAAGTGTAATGCACCCATTAGAAACCTATGTTAAGCTTCATTCCTAGGCAAGGATTGAAATCCCACACTTCTGATTAGTTGTCTAGGAATCGCCATCCAATCTGGACAAACCATAAACTCTTGGGGGGAACATACTGTATTGGTCGTTATCCAAGTAATTGCATTGGTTACTTTCTGTAAATAGGCATGGCTACATTAGCCTGGGAATGTTTAAAAGGAGCAAAGCTCCACTGTTTGTTTGTCATCTGTTAGATCTGTTGTTTGCTGTTCTGGTTGACTTTGAGTTGTTGCTGAATAAAGCTGAATCACTTTCTGAAATCACGTTAAGTGTCATACTTAACAGGTGAAAAGTGCCATCAAGTCACGAGTTATAGCAACCCCAGTGGGTTTTCAAGCCAAGAGAACAGCCTCTGTACAGCAGTCCTGGACTTCCTTGGTGGTCTGCTATCCAAGTACTAATAAGGGCCGATCCTGCTTAGCTTCTGTGATCTGACAAAATTGAGCTAGTTTGTGCCATCCATGTTAGGGCAATACAATATTTAGCTGTTTAGGAATATCAGTGCTAATAAGATTGATCCCCCCCCCTTATATTTCATCTGTGCTCCCATAGACAGGTCTAAATTGTTGGGAATTAATCTTAGTCTCATGTGCTTGTTGTAGTAAATACATTACTTTTCTTCCTGGATTATTTTTCTACAGACAAACATACTTACATACCTTGAATTTCTGATTGTTTTACCTGTACCCCGGATCATTTCGACCTGTCACAAAGCATGACACAATAATTTTACAGCATAATGTGACAGCGGATAATACTAGGAAGATATTATGAGGTCTTATCTAAGAAATAGTTGAATCAAGGCTACATCATAGGAACCTGGTTACAGAGTTGGTCTTACAGTGATGCAGCCATTTCCAGTTGCTAATCTGAGGTACCACTAAATCATGGCAAATTGTCAGTTGTTATGCTTTCTGCATTCTGGGAACTAACTATAAATCGAAAGGCCCCCCCCAATTTAGTGGCAGTCACACATAACAATGCTGAACCTTGATTTATTTACTTGTATTATTTATAAATTATAAATGCATTATTTATAAATTCACATCAAAAGCTACATTCAGCCATTTCAATAGGACTTAGATGAGCATTACAATGCACATCCATGCACATCCATAATGCGACTCTTCTAGGTAAAGGTTCCCTTGCTCGAAAGCCAGTCGAATCCGACTCTAGGGTTGCGGTGCTCATCTCCGTTTCAAAGCTGAAGAGCCAGCGCTGTCCGAAGACATTTCCGTGGTCATGTGGCCGGCATGACTAAACACCAAGGCACACGGAACGCTGTTACCTTCCCACCGAAGTGGTACCTATTTATCTACTTGCAATTTCTTGCTTTCAAACTGCTAGGTTGGCAGGAGCTGGAACTAGAGACGGGAGCTCACTCCGTCATGCAGCACTCGGGTCTCGAACTGCTGAACTACTGACCTTCCACAGCCTGCAGTTCAGCGTCTTAACCACTTGAGCCACCGCAGCTCCTTCAGCCACCACAGCTCCTTCGCGACTCTTCTACCTCAGACCTAAAAGCATCTTGGGCCAGCTCGGCATACTAGGTACCATGCCAATAATAACATTACATTACATTACATTTTCGATTTGTATACCGCTCACACACCCCTTGGGGGCTCTGAGCGGTTCACATATTTCATCATTACAAATTCTAACCTAGGGCCACATACATACAGGGGAGGTGACAAGCCTACTGGGCACCCTTTTTTGTAGCAAGTTGTCTTTCTTCTGCGGACGACGTCTTTCTCTGGCGCTGGTCTTTGGATTTTTCTGTGGACGATGTCCTCCTTCAAGTCCGGGCTGAGCGCACGGTTTTTGCGCAGGCTCGCTGATTGGCCTCCTTCCATCAGGCTCCGGCCTGTCGCGTCGCCCCGCCTCCGCGCTTGTCGGCCCAGCCTCCTTTTCGCTTCGCCCATCTCGCCAGCCACCGCCATGCTTTTTCTTGCCGCCGCTGCCGCTCGCTGTTCGCCGTTCGCGCCGTTTGCCGCATGAGCCGCTGCCACCACACCACAAGGGCGGGTGCCCCCCTGCTCTAGAAGCAGGTACCCAGTTTATCTATTTGCCCTTTAACGGGCTTTCAAACCGCTGGGTAGGTGGGAGCTGGGACATAGGGCCGGGAGCTTACTCCGGCCGCGGTGAGGCTCAAACAGCCGAAGCTGTCCGGCCAGATGTCATGCAGGCTTCACTTACTGCCTGCGCCACCGTTCCCATCTGGAGCAATCTGGAGGGGGAAATGTCCTGTCCCCTTAGTAGAGGCTCAATGGGATATTATTTACCAGGTAATGTTATTTATGTCCATGCCACTGAAAAGCTTCAACTGCCTGTTTCTACACATAGGTCTCTATTAAAGGGGTGGGGCATTTTTCTTCTGGCTGTTGACAACGCTAGCCATATGTAACATTAAAGCTAATCACAGCAATGATGACATGGAGGTAGAAAAAGAGAAAAAATGCAAAAGTTTGTGGGAGCAACACTAGAAACCATAAGATGTTCCATAGCTCAGGTTTTGTTTTGTGTGTCACCCTCCCACCCCTTGTCAGTTTGTGTTGTTTGTGGCTAGGGAGTAGTTTTACAATGGCACCAAAAGTAATTGACTGATGTTTTTCTAACTGTTAACTGTAGTTATTGGCCACTTCACTCTTGAATCATGGGGGGGGAATGACTTGACAAAATCCAAAATTCCAGTGTACTTCCAGGATACATTTTATATTGACAGTAATTTGTCTAAAGCTTTTTATTTAATCAAAATGTGTGCATATCATATAACCAGTTAAGGAAACCTAAGTCAAATTATATGGGGTAAGCATGTCCAAAAACCGAACTACTTTTACCAGCTCTAAATTATATTGATTTAGAAATTTCTGGGTTATGGGGATTCAGCACTAAAACAGAATTTGCACCAAGAATAGATAAATGGAAAGAAGATAAATGGATTACATAAATTTTTACAAAGTCGTATGTACTTGCTTGATTTGCATTTTTTTATTTGCCTTTAGGGATCTATGCAAAGCACTGAAAGCTCTTCCCTATTTCCTTGAAAATCTACTGAACCCCCTACAGGGTTCAACCACCGGATAGTGTCTATATACTTTCAAGTCTATCATTGCAGCCATATGAGCTGGAAATTTGCTTTTCTCAAAAGCAAGACTTTTCAGGATATTGAATTCTGCCCCTAGTACCAAATTATGTACTTTTTGATGTCAGTTTGAGATATACAGCCCTGTATACTTCCTATGTTATCCATCAATCAGCAGTCTAATAGCATGGGAGAAGTCTGGCACTTGGAGGCACAATGGCTGACTTCCAAAGCTACCTCACTTTGTTCTTGAAATTTCTCAGTGGTTAAGTTATTCTTTTTTTCAAATGGAAAGAAGCAAATAAGTTTTAATAATTGTCTAGTCACATTTGACATAAGTTAGTATGTGTGTCCTGGAATCAACAATTCAAAAGGACTGACAGTACCATCCTAAACAGGTCTACACAATGGGGCTCACTCCCAGGAAAGTACTCTTATAATTATACTGCAATACTCTGCCTTCACTACAGAAGTGCTGTGACTCAGGGAAGCACATCACCCAATATTTTAATTCAGTTGTCTCCTGAGCCTTAGATTTGAAAGTTGAAGGGGATGGTTGAGTAAACTAGATAGTAAGAATTTACACACATTGTATGAGGAATTGGAATTGATACTTTGCCCATACGAAGTATAGGTGTAAGTAGGAGTTTTCGTCATCATTTTTATTCCAAAATGAAGAGTATCTTTTATGTAAGAATAATACCAGATTTCTAAAAAAGAAATGTTTTTACTCTGGTTCTAATACCTGGGAATAAAATAAACATAGAGATTATAAATTATAAAATATGCATTTGTTTAAAGTACATGTTTGTTTTATTCAAAATACTACCAAATACTATTGAATGGAGCTCCTATCTTCCAACAACATGTATAGTTTTTGAAGGGAAAAAGAGTACTCTAAGCCAGTGTTTTTCAACCACTGTGCCGTGGCACACTAGTGTGCCGTGAGATATTGTCTGGTGTGCCGTGGGAAAAATTCCAATTTCATCCGTAACATATGAACAATTATAAAATAAAGTATTATTATTTCATAATAAAGTAATTATAAAATAATTTCTTTGTGTTTATTTGATTCCTATTCAAGAGAATTACTTTATATATAGTCAATATAGGCACAGAGTTAAATTTTTTAAACATTTTCTAATGGTGGTGTGCCTCGTGATTTTTTTCATGAAAAAAGTGTGCCTTTGCACAAAAAGGTTGAAAAACACTGCTCTAAGCAGAGGGACATTTTCATAAGTGTCAAAAGATGAGAGAGAATAAATCTCATAAATCTTAGTTTCTTAGTAATGTATCACAAAGTTATACAATAAAGAGTTAATTCGGTTGTTTCCTGAGCCTTAGTTAAAGATATTCTCTAGTTCAGAGCTCAAGAACTAAGTCTCATTCCTCATTCCTACTTTGCAAAAACACTGGGGATACAAACATCAAGTCAAGTTCGCCTTTATTGGCATAAATTACCAGTGCAAGTTATACAATTTAAAAGACAGTTAAAAACGGTTAAAATACACCTGTAAAAATTCATTGACTTGATATTGTGCAATTGGGAGCTGATAGGGGGTATTATATTTCTAGGTGCCTTTGGCACAGCTTTAAAGCCAAACAGAGAAACTGGGCCACCTTCTCAGTGATGCCAGAATCAAGATCATTTAAGAGTCTATGTATCTTGATTGCATCAGAACAGTGCACCATACTGGATAGGAGAGAGTGTAGGTAAATATTCCTTACATCCGCATACAAATTACACTGCAGGAGAGCATGGGAGATAGATTCCACACATTTCTTACAGCAGGGGCAGTGTCTGGCCGAATAAGAAACCTTGTTAAATCTGCCATGTAGAATGGCAGAGGGCATAGCATTACACCTGGCCAGAGCAAATGCTCTACGTTGTTGCGAAACCTGCAGAAAGGATAGATATGAGGCCATCTTCCCTATAGTTAGAGGGATCTCGAAATTCAGGGGGGAGCAGGTTTTGTTAGCTAAGCTGAATAGTTTCTGCCGCTCAATATCTAGCATCCTATTTTTGAGGGGGATACAAACGTCATAGCAAAGCAATATCTTGTGAGGAAAAAAAGGTGGCTTTGCTTGCCTTGTTTCTTTTGTAAGTGGCTTGTTTATACAGATAACTGACCCTATGGTCTATACAAAGGCAAGAATATACATCTCAGTCACAGCACTAGCTGCAAGCAGGAATGAGTGAAACTAGCACCCACATGCCCTTGGCAGGGAAAGGAAAAAGGCCTTTAAAGGGCTAAAAGTGGGTGGTGGGTGGTGCAGAGCTTAGCTCCACCCCCCTCCCTGAAGAAACTTCAGGCAGAGTATTGATATGGATGCTCTGCCCAAAGCCACCCTGCCATTTCCCCCTTGAGCCAGAGAAAATTAGGTTTTTTCCCCTCAAATTAAAACAAGATAAAGGAGCTATGACATTGTCTAGACACTGCCCATGTGGAAAAAAACCCCTTTGGAGAAGCAGCCTATACGACAAAACAAAACACAGAAGAGTCCATGAAATTAAAGGGACAAACACTGCATATTCTTTACTGTTAAAGCTCTTAAAGCAACTTGTTACAGTTAATCATCTTGCATGGCATGGACATAGAACATAATTATTTCACGATAATAAAGTAAATGTAGAAAGACAACCTTGATGAAAAATGAGGAGCTCATATTGGGTTAATTTATTAATGTTTGGTTTTATTCATTCAAGCCAGAGTAATAGTCTATTTAAATTTCTGATGAGATTCCAAAGAAGTTACTCTGGGAACAATGCCTGGATAAGTCATACCATGTGAAATTATTCATTAGTATGAATGAAGTATGAAGAATTACAAGACTTGAAACAAAACAGGCCTGAATGTAAAACAGTAGACAAGAATATAGGGCACAGTTAACTTGAAAAGTGGGCAAAAGCACAGTTCTGTTTGTGTATGCCATACAGTTAAATATTGTAGACGAAAAAGCTGTTATGGATAGCTGAATCTGTGGTGTCAGAATTTGTTTTGAGGTGAACCCTCCTTTTGTGTAAGAAATGCTGTTAACTAAGTTTTGTTGCCATGTTGCCACCTTATAGAGCATTTATAAAGGTTATGGACTATGACTGTAAAGCTGGACTGTGCAGATAGTGTGCCAGGGCAATGGACTGGACGATAGCCATGAGACTGAGCCATCCTACTGGAATGCTGGCATGTGCACAGACAAGGGAAATCTTGTACTGTAGCAATGTGCCTACCCAGACGTGGACCCATGGAAGACCCAATGCCTCTTGCTCCTGCACCTCCGCAGCCAAATGCCAGAAGGCAAGCCAGTCTCCCTGACTCTGCAAACATGGAACCAGCAGCAGTTCACTGAAGAGAAGCCTTGGTCTGCAAAGGGAACCTGGTCATTTCTTCACAGATGCCATAAAAAGCTCTCTTCTCCATCACGCAGGCACCTTCCCCGCCACCACCTCTGCATATTGACAGTCCCAGGTGAAGCACATAATCAGCTTCATCCTAAACAAAAGAACTTTGTCCATGATAGGATTAGTGAGCAAGCACGTCTGCCAGCCACCCATCCTGATAACACAGCTGTTAACCATCGAATCCTTAACATCAATTACCGGCAATGGAGCTGGGACATCAGTACTCTTTTCTTTCTTTTGTCTTCCCCCATTCCCATTAAGAGATGTCACTATTAGAGAAACATTATTTCAGTTGCCCAACCATTAATCCCATTCTCATGACCCATTAGCATCTAGATTTTTCTAGCACTTCCTAACAAAGGAAGTGCTAGCTTCCAGTCATTTTAGGGTATAAAAGGAGAGGATCACCCCATTGGTCTCTCTCTCGCTTCTATCTTCCTAACCCCACCCTATCTTACCGGTTCCATTCCTTGCGCAATTTGGGACCTTTCCACATGTGTTGCTGGTCAACTCACGATCCCCCTTCCCTAGTTATTTCATTTTTCTGCAGATCTGACTCACCATGTCAGACAGGTAACGTATCGCCCACCAATGATATTTTCCTGCTAATACAAATGTCTCTGTATTTTTCTATCTGAAATTCCTAGATCGCTTGTGTGTATGTTTGTTTGTTTTTTTGTGTAAAACAATCCTGAAAAGGAGAGAATTTTATTCTTTTTATCAGAAAAGGAAGGGGTAGACAGATGGAGAAAGAAAAAAGGGTGGAGTGAAGTTTTCTCTGTTAAAATGGGTTAGTTTTAGTTAGTAATTAATACCGTTTTTCGGCATCCATCATGGTTAGAAGGTCTTCTTTTTAACTTTGCAACGTCCAGAAACACTCTGTTAATACAGTTAGTAAAGTCCATTGGGGTTAGTAGTTAAACAGCTCCTAACAGATGCGACACAAACAGTCCTCAAGGTATCTTCTTTTTAAATCTCTTCCAGTTATGGACTAAGTCCTTTTTAACCTTGATGGCTTCCTCTCCTTCACCTCCTTCCCCTGGGCTGCTGTCTTCCTCGCTGCTTCTCATGATTTTGAGTGCTGCGTCTTCCCTCACGCTGGCGTGTCTCTTCAGAAGTCTTTGCATTTCACAGATGTAGTCTTTCTTCTTTCTTTTTTGGGCTTCAGATTTCCCAGGCGCCATAACCACTTCACAAAGAGTTAGATCTCTGATGTCTTGTTTGCTTTGCTCGACCTCCCCTTCTACTGGCAGAGTAATTTCTTTTATAAAAGCGGAATTGGCTTTGGGAGCCATATCCACCTCTTCTTTTAAATCTTTCGCTTCACTGCCAGTCAGGGGTGCCAATACATTCGTCAAACTAAATCCGAGATCCTCTTTCTCTTCTTCTTTTACGCCCTGAGAACTTAAAATCCACGCTTTCTGTTCAATTTCCGCCATCTTCCTTGATGTTTCCAATATCAATTCCTATCGACTGATGAAGACACTTTCCACTTTAAGCAAAGTTTCATTGATTTTCTGCATTTGCTCCAGCAGAGGGTGCAGAATCTCATTTTCCTGTTGATTGACAGCAAGCTCTGGGGGGGGCTACCCGAACCGGAAGTCCCACCTCTCTTCTTTTCCGGTTTCTGCAGGACTCTCCCCGTAGTCGACATTTTGTTTTATTATTTACTTTTTAAAAGTTCGTGCCGCATCCCCCAGGAAGCTACTACGGTCGTATTCTTTTATACAACCCCAACGGTACTTTCACCAACAGTTCTTTCTCTCTTCCCCCCTCCGCGCTCCCTTTGTAGATCTTGCTTCTCAAAAGGGGTGGGGACTCCTCCCTCCTCCCATACGCTTAGCCGCTTGCGGGGGGGTTCAAATTCACGCTTCAAAATAGACCTTCCACTCACGATTTGATGCCACTTCTTCTTTTAATATTAAATCATATCGCTGTCTTCACTCCTGGAAGTCGGTGGCGCTGCTAAGTCCCATGACGGGCACGACGTAGCGGGGCCGATTGGGGCGGGGAGAAAGCCTCAATTTCCCGGCTGTCTGCCGGCAAAGAGGCTACTCCCCAAGCACCCCCGGTTCGGAGCCTTTGCCTAAAGCTCACTAGGGTCTTTCGCACATGTGAAGACCCCCCCTAACTGCGTGTGGGCTAGCTGCCTCCGGGAGCGTCCCGAGACGCGGCCGCCATTCGCAACGCCGAAACCGAAAACCGCTTGTGTGTATGTTTGATTTTATATTGTATGTGTGAGAATTCTTCAGTAAAAGAAATCACTGCTTTTTAAGATCTAGCCTCAGCATCTATTTCTGGGATCTGGATAAGTTGGACTCCCATATACATAGGTTATTGGTCCCATAGTTAATGCCTATTGCCAATTAATATTCATAATTCCCCACATTTATTAAGTAATAAGGCAATTGGCTAAGAGTTTGCAAGAAGAGTATTTTGTTTAAGTTGTTCTATTTTAAACATGTGAGTAATTTTATTTTAAATATTTTGGTCATGGTGCTCCCATATTCAGTAGTAGGAAACAGCAAAAGGGGGGGGACCAACTTGAGTAGCAAGTTAGGAACCTAGAAGGCTGAGCAGCTAAAACATAGAACAAAATACATCTATTTATTACAAAGTGCACAGTAACATTAAAAACATACGTAGAATGTAGAAGAAAAGGGAGGTGGTGGGTATCACATTACATCCTCATAGCATATAGCATCCACATAGCATATGGCCAGGTTCCTGGCTCCCATATTTAATGTCAGAAATTCAGAAAAAAGGCTTCCAGTAGATAAAGCAGTAAATCAAAATTCTAAGTGGAATTTCCATAATTTCTAGATCACCTGTCCCTACCAATAACTTTTCTTGCTTACCAAATTCATCATTAAGAGTGTGATCTCTTGGAAGGATGGACTGTGAATTTCCGATGTTGCCACCACCAACAAACCAGTTCACATTGGGATTCCAGCGGTTCATAAAACCACAAAGATGGTTTTCTTCAAAGTTACATTCTGCAGGTGCAAAGACAATAATTTATGCTCTGACCTCACAGTACATAAGCATTTGTTGCATGACACTGTTAAACATCAGATGTACTACTACTGACTACTATCAGTTTAGTGTATGGGGCTAGTTGCTATGAAATGCAAACCACAAGGAGTTTATGGAGGCAGATCCTCCCCACCTTCCCCTTTCCCCAGCAAACCCTTGAAAAAAACAGTACCAGGGTCAGGAATTTCAAGGGCAACATGCACTGTGGCATGCAGTAAGGTAAGAGGAACTACAGGATTATTATAAATAGTAATTCACAATGTCAAATTACATTATTATTATATATACTACTATGAGTCTCAATGAGAAAGGCAGGCCATGATTAACATAAATACATATTGTATCACCATTACCCTAATCTGAAGTGATATTCCACACTTAGTTTCCACACCTAAGCCTCATTCTTACTGGAAGTAATAAAAATAAAAGTTATACCTATACAGTAGCCAGTAGTTATTTTAATTTCAAAAACTGCTATGCTGGCAGAAATTTCTCTTCCCAACACACCTTCTAGCACAATCTGCAAAATAAGCCAAAAAGAACATGATGTAAATTCTAATGTCAAAAGCTAATTAGTTGGGGTTCTCAGTTCCACATGGGATGATATGACTCCTCCTTGCAGGGCTCTCTTGGAGCATGGGCCTATAGTAGGTAACACCTATGGTTTTCAGCCAGTAGGCAGGGCTCTTTTTGTAGCAGGAACTCCTTTTCATATTAGATGACACACCTCTAATGTAGCCAATCCTCCAAGAGCTTACAGTAGCCCCTGTAAGAAGAGCTCTGTAAGCTCTTGGGGGATTGGCTACATTAGGGGTGTGTCGCCTAATCTGCAAAGGAGTTCTTGCTACAAAAAGAGCCCTGCCAGTAGATAAGGGCACTGAATATCTAGTACAAGAGAAAAAGAAAGAGAGCTTGTTGCATAGTTCTGTACATCTATTTTCATGAATCTCTCTCCCACAATTCAAGTCCAGTAGCAAACTCCAGAAGACGGCAGAAGACAGGAGGGCCTAGCGTGATGTGGCCCATGGGGTCGCGAAGAGTTGAACTCGACTGTGCAACTGAACAACAACAACAAAAAGCACTTTAAAGGCCAACAAAATTGTCCAGGGTAACAGTTTTTGTGAGTCACTTCATCAGCTACAAACACAGTGTCATATTTCTCAGGCAAATATCCTGAAATTTTGAAAACTTGCATTGTCAAAATTCTTTTGTACACATAAATCCCAAGGAAGACAATTATATAAACTTTTGCAGTTTTGTATATATTTGCTTGAACTAAGGTCAAAATGGGAGGGAATCCTATTTGTATTCGAGTGAACAAGTTTTGATTTTTTTACTATGTTTGATGGCTACTATAACTTCCCTGGCAGCTGTTTTGCTAAGAAAACATGCTGCTATGCTGCAATGGGTGACCTACAAGCTGTGAGTTTTGAATTCACTTTTAATTATTTTAAGGCATATAATAATAATATTTAAGTATATTCTATGTAATGCATTCCTGTACAACTTTTTTAGAATCTTTTTGAAAGTGCTTGCAGACCATAAAAATTACAGAATACAATAAAGAGCAACACACACATAAACAGTTTAATATAAAATCACAGCAAGCCTAGGAATCACCATATGCAATATTATTTGGCATGGAAACTTTGGAGAGCTGGATTTCTCCCCTACCCAGCAGCAGTGATGAATATGGAAAGCTGGTTTTTCAACCTTGTTCTCATGAGAAGTGATGTACAGCACAACAACAAAAGACATCACATACACGAGTTTCCCGCAGTATGTCCACTGAGCATTGATTGTAATATTTGTGCCTGGATGAACATTCTTAGAAGTGAACTCATTAAACTCAAACAAGTAACAAATTTAAATAGAATTTACATGGTCGATAGTTTACAGGAGTAAACACAGCACTTTGGTCCTAAATTATACTTACCTTGTACTTATGTGTACTGTTTCTGACATCAAGACTGGCTATGAGCCAGCTTTCTGAGGGCTCTATGGTTGTCCAAAGCAAATTATCAAAGCTTTCTCCTTCTACTCTTAGATACAGATTTAAGGTGGTGGGATCTACAGGCAGCTCAGAAGATGTTGCAATCTGATATATAAGTCTGATACAGCTCCATTCTTCAGAATGCAGATCAGGACTCAGTAATACAGCTGTGTCACCATTTGTTCCTTGTGAGGTATCCACAGAAATATAATGACCTAGTAATGCACAAACAATATTATTAGTATTTATCATTATTTTTCCAGTTATTCTCGGAAAATTATGTGGCATTTATCATTAGATAAACATAAGCTGCTTTCTCTTCCATACATTAGTTTCCATATGCTACCTCCCCCTAATACTAGGTTAGAGCCTAACAGCTTTTTTGCAAACAAACCTGGGAGGAGGAACCCATTTTGACCTCTGAAACAGCTATGTTAGGGATGTTCAGATCTGCTTGAACAAAAGCTGCACTGAACAGGGAAATGTGGTGAGATCTAGTGGAAAAATTTGTAGGATCCAACTCACACACTTTATTTTTAAAGACACATGTTTTATAATAAATACAAGTATTATTTAGGAGGGTAGCCCAAAAATTTATTTCACTGCAATTCTGCATGTTTGGCAAATTTCTGGGTATCAGAATGGAAAATCTGTAGCCTTATTGGGAACAAATATGTGTACTACCTTTCTTATATAGTGTTGGTACTACGTATCTTAAAACCAGGGCTGCAAAGACCCCCAGTGGGGGTGGGGCATCCCCCACTCTCAGATCCCATTTCCTGCAGCTGCTTGGAGCATTGGCAGGGTTTTTTTTTTTTAATTGCAGCCTCATTACTTATTTGAAATTTTACCAGGCTCTAGGAATCACTGGAAACTCTATAGATGGGGTCCCCAACCTTTCTGAGACTCTGGACACCTTCAGAATTCTGACACAGGGTGGTGTCCCATTTTATGACTACTGTTAGTGAACTAGTTCTATCCCAGTGAGTAGCCATGTTGGTCTGAACAGCAGAACAAAGTTTGAGTCCAGTGGGGGCACCTTTAAGACCAACAAAGTTTTATTCAAGGCATAAGCTGCTTTCATGTGCATGTACATGTCTTCATGCACACAAAAGCTTATACCTTGAATAAAATTTTGTTGAGCTAGTTTTAATCTTTGTTTGCACAGTTATGAAACAAATCCTACACTGAAAAGAGATATAACTTCAAAACAGAACTCATTTTTAGTTTCAAGCTAAGGGGGCTTTACTTGAAAAAAATGTTAATTATGAGCCTGTTATTTGTGAACTTTATTGACATCACTGTATGCTTTGAGGACCATATTTTGAATACTCAGAGTAATAAGCTTATTCATTAATGTAGAGAGTGTATGATAACATATCTCCACAAAGTAATTAAACTGATCTAAATATCACAATAAATGTTTTGCTATCAAAACTTAGATATTAGCTACATTTTAAAATATTGGGGGGGCAATGTTTTTGTTCCATGAAGAAAACTATCATAATACACATCACAAATGCTAATAATTGGCTTATTATTTAATTAGCTGTGTCTTTAAGAAAAAAACACTGTTACTTAATTAATGCTATAATTCTGAAAGACTAAAAGGCAGTTAAATTTTCAGAGGCAAGTGTGCATTAGGTTTTGGTTACCTAAACCAAAATCTTTGAGTTATGTCACTGCTATTTATGTAGATAATATTCAGTTTTATAACCAGGGTGTAAAATCTAAAGCTCATCAAACCATACATTCTGTCAGTATTCTGAAGAAGGCAACCTTTTCTCCCATCAAAATAAATAAGAAAATCATACTGCATATTATGAAGAGCAAAATGCCAGATACTTTGGCATTTAATTTGCTTTATTGGCCATTACAAAAAAGAATACATATCATCTGGGAAAACTAAAATTGTCTGCAAGTTCCTACTTACGCAAAGAGTTGGAACTATAACCAAAGACATGTCCCAGTTTTCTTGGAGTCTGTGTGGGGAAACTGTTCTGTTAAAGCCCACAGCATTGCAGTTAGCAGATAAAAAGAGGAGGAAATGGAAGGGAGAATAGTTTGTTACGGGAACCAGTCTTGGGCTATTCTTCTCTTATACACAAGCAGCTACTCATTTCCCCATTAGCAATGCATGTGCCCATAGACAAATTGAAAAAATCAGGATGAACCAAGATGTACACCCTGTAGCCATTCCTGTGATCATGGCTATTGGACAAAAGTACCACAGCAATTATCAGACACTGCTACCAGATATCCTCTTTTGCAGGACAGTTGGCCAGTTTTCTGTACAGTCCTGCAGCATGGCTGCTTGCATATTGAGTACTGTGCATACCATCCAAATGTGGCCTTGGATGTAGTTAAAACTTATCCAGATCCATTCCAAGTACTGACTTCAGTGCCTTAACTTATCCATTATGGAAAACAATGTAATAACTAGAATACTATTAAACTGTTCTCCAGTCATTCAGTTAGGCACAGTTAAAAGGAAACTGCTGACCTCTTTTTGTTACTTAAACTTAGAGTATAAGTAAGGAAATGGCTGTAGGGGATGGTCTGTTCATCCAGCTGCCAGTTCCATGTCTTTGCCCCAAAGAGACAAGGTACTGGCAATGAGACAAACAGCTTGCCCCTCATGACCATTTTCTTCTAGCTAAAGTACATGGGGTGGAAGGGAGAAAATGATGAAGCCTTTTTAGCCAATACACCATGCTCAGGAACCAATTTGCCTCCCTCCATTTTTAAGGTGAGTCCTGTGTCACATGTTAAGCATTCCCCGTAAACCAACTTGCATTTAACATTACCATCTAATCATACCCTTAGAAATCCAAACAAATTAATTAAGCCATGTATTTTTCCATGCATCAGTGACTAACTCAGACTTTGCACTAGACCAGAGGTGGCCAAGCTTGCTTTACATAACAGCCACATCAAATAAACATCAGATGTTTGAGAGCCACAAGACAGGAACAAATACTACACACACAATTTTATTGAAAAATATGCAAATTTGCTTTTTATTAACATAAGTTAGACTGTGAAAGAGCCACATGTGGCTCCCGAGCTGCAGTTTGGCCATCCCTGCACTAGACAGATGACTACTGAAGGCCCAGAAAGAAATGAGTGATGATATCTTCTCAGTTAAAGATTCTAATGGTACTCTTTTCTGTACAGAACATGGAAAAAATAAATAATATACAAGTAGTTACTGTATGAGGTAACATATTAGACAAAATGACGATGTAAATCGAATCCCACAACCTATATGTGTTTGTGTTTGTTTTTTGTTTGTTGATTATGAAAAATAATTTTTTAAAAAAAGAACATGGAGTTCTAGGACCAACTCAGATTTGAAAGGAGAGTAAATATTGTTGATACAAAAAAAGTTGATACATTTTGATTAATTTTTTAAAATGTTATGTTGACCATCCTCTAATTCAATTAATTTTATGTTATATTAATCCTAAATAGGAAACAGAAACATAACCAATTCTAAAGATGAAGTTTTACAGATATCTGAAAATATAATCTAAGCTGAAGTTTATGCTGTCATTGGAAATTTAGTGTGGTCTTGGGGGGGAAATTTAAGTTAGTAGGAAGCAGGGGTCATTTTGTAGAAAAAGAGGTACAGGAGTCCATTAGCATAATTTATTAACATAACTTATTTGCATATGCCATACCCCCTGACATTACCAGAAGTGTGTCAGAAGGCAACACCCACCGCTCAGGCTCCACTGAACTGTTTTGGATTGCTAGCTGTGGGGGGGAAGCATGCAGATCTGCCCTCACAGAGGAGGGGGAGCTTGTACCTGAATAAACCTTGGTCTTTAAGGTGCCACTGGACTCTTTTGGATGGTGGGCAAGCGCAGGAAAGTGTGTAGCTGTTCGTGGGTTGAGAAGGGTGGCAAAGAGAACACGGATGGCCTTGAGCAGGTAGGGGGCCAGGGCGGTGGCAGGGCAGAGGCACAGGAGGAGGCCAAGTAGGTGCAGGAGGCCAGGGCAGAGCTCCTCGCAAGGGTCATCAGGACCCACCTTGCAGAGGCACCGCGCCAGGGCTAGCATGAGGACAGGCAGAGCCTGGGCGGGCTGGGTGCCATGGCCCAGGCAGTGGCAGAGCAGCTCGAGGGCCAGCTCACAGCAGCACTCCACTGAGTCGGCCAGCGTGCTGGGAAAGATGAGGGGGTGCTCCTGGGAGCAGGGGGCAGGGTTTGCTGCATGTGCCCACCCCCTGGGCTCCTTACTGCCAGAGCATCACTCCTGTGCCTGCCTGCAGGAAATGAGCCCTGGTAGGAAGAAAGTTAAAGGCCAGGAGCTCAAAGGTAGCATTCTCAGAAGTGCTGCTGGTTCAATGCACATGGCCAGCTAGAGAGCCACAAATCAGGGGTCTCAATGTGTCAATGAGAAAGCAGTGCCTGGAGGAAGGGTTAGATTTGTTAGGCACTGAGGAACTTTCTGAGACAAGCCAAACCTGTAAAATAGAAATGGGTTTCATTTGAACCAAAAGGGAACCAGGCTGCTGGCAACTAATACCAAAAAGGTGAACAAGTCAGTCCAAGGGATGATTGCGCAAACACCGAGGGAGGTGAGGGTTACTGAAAACACATTATAGGTGTCAACGTGCCAGTGCCTGAAGTCTCTGAGCCAAGATGACGTAGCTGGGATGCTTGGTGTTCAGTGACAATTTAGGTATAGTAGGTATCTCAGAAACATGGTGGAATGGGGAAAGTCTGTGGGATACAATCATTCCTGCATATAAGCTCTATAGACAGGACAAGGAGAGATGAGTTGGTTGTGGTGTTGCATTGTACATCAAAGAGGGTGTAGAATCAAACAAGTTAGAAACCATCAGGGGAACTAACTCCCCAACAGAAGCAATATGGGTGGAAATAGTGGGCCCTAAGGGTTACTTAAAAATGGGGGTGTACTATCACCCACCTGATCAAACTCTTGAGGCTGATCTTGAGATGGAGAAGGAAATAAGGGAAGTGACTAAAGCAGATAATGTTATTGTACTGGGAGACTTCAGCTACCCTCACATTGACTGGGTAAATGTGTGTTCAAGTCATGCTGTAGAAATGAGATTTCTAGACATCATAAATGACTGAGCACTGGAACAGCTGTTCACAGAGCCAACCAGAGGGATAGTGATCTTGGAGTTGGTTCTGAGTACCTTGGATATAAATACAATTGCTACTTGATGGAAAATCCCACATCCCCCAAACCTATCTCTCTGGCACAAGAAACTTTGGGACTTTTACATCATGGCTAAAATAACACTTAATATCTCTCCACTAGTCTCTGCCTCCACTCTTACTAACTTTTCTGCTCCTTGGACTACTTAATGAAACAAGATGAAATACCTTGTATATTGAATCAATTACATTTATGGTGATAGCATTCAGATTATGTAGCTTAGTATCTCTTTCTCTTCTCTCCTGAGTTATTTTTCTCTCTCTCTTCTTTTTCCCCTTCTCATCTCTGTTTTCAAGTATACTTCTGC
Organism: Gekko gecko; assembly: GCA_029375565.1. NCBI lineage: Eukaryota > Metazoa > Chordata > Lepidosauria > Squamata > Gekkonidae > Gekko > Gekko gecko. The sequence goes on from JAPDNY010000007.1 coordinate 120,007,928, forward strand.
TCTATAGACCAAGGGTGTCAAACATGCAGCCCAGGGGCCAGGTCAGGCCCTTGGAGGGCTGCAATCCGGCCCGCAAGGCCCTGGCTATTTCCTGCTTCTTTTCCCAGTTCTGCTGCTGCATCACAGCTTAAATTACCAGATTTTCGCAGTTGCACAGGAGAGATAGATAGGCAAGCCTCTCCCGTGTGATTGAGAGAGTCTGGTAAAGCACTGGCTGAGGCTCCTCCCCCTCCTCCTCCTGGGGGAGGGAACCAGCCAGAGCTCACTTCCTGGCCAGGATGTCTCAATCATTTACAGGAGACAAAAGGAAACCTTTCTTTCCTTCCAACGGCTGAAGCTCCTCCCTGAAGGGAGGCAGGGAGGGAGGGAATGAGGGAAAGCTTGCTTTGCTGGGCTGCCTCAATTGCACGGCAGAAATACCAGGCACCTTTAAGACCAACAGAGTCTTGTTCACAGTATGAGCTTTTGTGTGCCTTGCTACAGTGTGTGTGTATTTTGTTGGGCTCCTTATGCTATGTGTGTGTTTTGTTGGGCTCCTTATGCCAGGGCTCTCCTGGGTGCAACTGGGTTCTGTCCCCCTTTTCATTGTGTTCATGCCCTCATGATCCAGTCTTTTTCAGTAAGAAAGCAATGTGAAAGTTAATTGTGTTTGTCTGTGTCCTCTAGGAAGTTTATATGTCTGCATTTTATGACACACATGACCTGTTCCAACAAGATCTCATTTATGTCAGGTCCGGCCCTCATAACAAATTAGTTCGACATCCCTGCTATAGACAATAGCTATGTCTCAATTTTGTAACTGTTATACCAGTTATTGTTAAATTCTTAAGTCTCTGTATTTCAGATTTGTCTTTCAATAAAATGTCAATTTTAAAAAAAATCTCAAAAATCATAGTGCAAGACTATTCCAAAATGACACAGAATTGATGCCAGTCAGAAACAAGCCTGGACATGGAGTTTAGAAGTGTGAGTAAGAGCAGCTGACTGTCTACATTCACATTCCAGAGAGATGCATAGTTTAGGATACCGAGTCTCCCAAAAACCTACTGACTCACCCTTCGACTTAATTCCAACAACACCCAGCCTCACTTCCTTGCATCTTCATTAAGAAACACTTAATTCTATTCACCTAAACCATTAGCCTTTCCTGCCAGGTACTTGCAGGATCATCAGATCTCTCACACATCATTATCCACCTCAGGAAAGCCCATTAAATTATTCTTTTTCTGGCAAATGTGTCATACCCACCAGAGGGCACTTTTGCCCTATATTAGAAGCACTCTGCTTCCCAGCAGTGTGTGTGTGTGTGTTTTGTGTGACCACATGTACCCCTACAATATGGGTTTCTTTTTCTCTCCTGCACAGAACAAAATGCTGGCTGTTTTGCTCTTCATCTTGCTGCTTCCGTGGACATCTTCAAAATTTGGTAACTATTGCCCTTTCTGAAAAAAGATTTTCCCTCTTTCCTCCCTGATTTCCTCTTAGTTAGCTCTTGTATGTGTATTTAGTGTGTGTGTATGCATTTCTGTCCATTTCTATTTTCTTTTAATAAAAACCTTTCCAGTTGAACATCTGCCTGGTTTATTTGAGGATTCTCTTAAGGGAAAAATCCTAGTAAACATAGGTAGAGATCCCAGTTACCCCATCTCACTCCGTCTTCTTGAAGCTAATTCCCCCAGATAATCAGGAGACTGCCTATTTAGGTAACAGTTTGCCCCAATGAATTAAACAGGAAGGACTACAGGCTCTGGCAAAAGAAATATAAGTCAATAATTAGGTATGCAAAAAGAGATTTTGAGGAGCGGGTTGCTAAAAGCATTAAGACAAACAATACACATTTTAAAAAATATATCCAGAGCAGCAAATCAGCCAGAGAAGCAGTGGGTCCTTTGGATGACAAAGGAATAAAGGGATTGCTAAAGGAAGATGGGGAGATAGCAGAGAAGCTCAATAACTTTTTTGCTTCGGTGTCCACTGTGGTAAGTAGCAACCCATGTCACTGTCACATGAAGAGCTAAGCCTGGCACTGTTGCTCTACCCAGGGTTTCCAGGATATACAAATATAATGACAACGAGTACATAAATACACAGGAGCAAGGTCTACAAACAGGTCTGGGGTCAGATATCCAAAGGCCCAGTCCGAGGCTCAGGGTAGAAAGGTCGAGGGTCCAAAGGTCCAGTTCCAAGGCTTGGGAACAGGTGCAGGATACAAGGATCTGGGTCCCAAACTTCCGGAGCAAGCACAGATTACCAGAGACAAGGTACAAAGCAGCAGGGTCTGGGTAGAGCTCTGTTGGCTAAACAGGTCAGCACACAGAGGAGTTGCATGCAAGGCTGCTTCCACTCCAAGCCTTAGTGTGTTCCTTTTATCTGCACCTTTTGTGACTCATCCCGAGAGCCAGGTGTCGCTCCTTATAGTCATTTCACCTTGTACAAGTGCAGGTCTTTTACTCTTTCTATATTAGCCTGTCAGTCCTGGTCCTGGAAGGACTCAGCTCCAGGAACTGATGCTGACCATTGCTGAGCAGCCAAGCAGACGCTCCATCATTTCTCCTGAGCTGCCAAGTGCTCTCTTCTTCTTCTACACTTTACAAACTCACAAGAGGCTGGTGAGGATGGTGGCCTCTGTGGCATCCTCCTGGAAGATCAAGCAGCCCAGCCATGACTGGGAAGCATTCTCACTTCCTGATGCTTCCCTATTGGGTCTGCTTCCGGATCCATCTGCTCAGGTGGGGATTCCATCAGTGTTGTGCCCAGTTCTTCAGATTCCTCTAAGGAGAAGGAGGTGGCAGCTGGTTGCCCATGACAGCCACAGCCTCAATTTTCAGGAAGGGAGACTGATGAAATGAGCCAAATTGAGGTGACCAGAGATAAAGTTCTAGATGTACTTTGGGAAATTAAAAACCAGTAAGTCTCCAGGTCCTGATGGCATACACCTAAGAGTTCTTAAGGAACTCAGATGTGAGATAGGTTACTATCACTAAATTCAGCTGCAGTACTAGAAGACTGGAGAGTAGCAAATGTCACACCAATTTTTAAAAAGGGATCCAGAGGGGAACCAGGAAATTACAAGCCAGTTAGCCTAATGCCTGTCCCAGGTAAATTAGTAGAAACTGTAATCAAAGATAGAATTATTAGACACATAGAGAGACAAAGCCTGCTGAAGGAAAATCAGCATGGCTTCTGCAAAGGGAAGTCCTGTCTCTCATCAACCTTTTGGCTTTCTTTGAGAAAGTGAACAAGCATGTTGACGATGGTGACCCGCTAGACATTATATACCTGGACAACATACCTCACCAAAGACTCCTGAGTAAACTTAGCAAACATGAGATAAGAGGACAGGTTCTCTTATGGATTCAAAACTGATTAAATGACAGGAAGCAAAGAGTAGAAATCAATGGACAGTTCTCACAATGGAGGGAAGTAAGCAGTGGGATCCCACAAGGATTGGTATTGGGGCTAGTACTATTTAACTTATTCATCAAAGATCTGGAACTAGGGGTGAGTAGTGTAGCAGCCAAGTTTGCAGACAACACCAAATTATTCAGGATGGTGAAAACCAAGGCTGACTGTGAAGAGCTTCAAGAGGACCTTCACAAACTGGAAGAGTGGGTGACAATGTGGCAAATTAACTTCAGTGTTGGTTAGTGTAAACTGATGCATGTTGGGACAAAAAAAATCCCAGCTTCAAGTATAGGCTAATGGGGTCTGAACCTGCTGAGACTGAGAGGGGAAAAGATTGGGTTGGAGTGGATAGCTCAATGAAAGTGTCAACCCGGTGTGTTGCAGCAGTGACACGGCAAACTCTTAATTAGGGATTATTAGGAAAAGGATTGAAAATAAAACGGCCACTCTGCTTCTATATTTGAAATATGTATTCTTACCAATACATCTGATTTTACTTGATGTATGTAACAACCCATAATATTTGATAAATTTGATGAATCTATATTTTCCCTTACCCCCTCTTTCTTTTTGTACTCAACTTTTTTTTTAGAATATAAAAATACTTAATCATGAGAATAAAACGGCCAATATTGTAGTGCCCCTGTATAGATCTATGGTGTGGTCTAATTTGGAATACTGTGTACAGTTTTGGTCACCATATCTGGTGTGAAGAAATGCCTTTTTTGGGTAGAGGTCAGACCTGAGTAAAACCTTTATCAGAAGGTTTTAAAAGTTTTTCTCTCTGGGCAAAGAGCAGGCAGGAAAAGGGAAATCAGTTAAATCACTTTCCAGTTTCACTGCAACTACCTCTTAAGAAATACTAGTAGGTCCAGCTAAAGACAATAGGATGGCTTAGTATCCCTCTCCCTCCTCCTAGCAGGGAACAGAGATATGAATGTATTAAATGCAAGAAGGACTTCATGAAGAAACTTCTGGAGGCTTCAGGAAAAGTTTATTTTTTGACCCTCCTGACCTGGTCAATGTTTGGAGAAACAGATATGATAAAAACTCCTGAAAGCAAGAAGGAAGGCCTGTTTTGCGCTGAGTCTGTCAGAGCAGACAGAATTCTTAACTGAAGTCTGGAGGAAGAGGCCATTGCCATGTGCTGGCCTGGACAACTGAAAGAAGCTGCGAGGTAATAGTCACTCTGTAGAGAACTATAACATTCTAAGTTAAGAAGCCTGTCCTATATTTAACAATGGATAGGGCATGTATAGAGGGAGGGACAGAGGAATTGCATTTTACCATTTTCTTTTGAATCCCTTGCTCAGTCTGGTGCTGTGCTAAGAGTATGCTTATAAACATTTTTTTAAAATAAATACTTTATAACTTTTTATCTTCGTCGTGGTCTCTGTGCAGTCCCACACATGGGTTGGGCGCCTGCGCACGACCTCGTTCAGAGAAACTTCTAGAGATTTACCTCAGAAGAGCTTTTGGCGGGTTCTCTTCCTGCCCTGGGGAGGAGACATGCACTGCACATGCCCAGAGCAGGAGAGCCGCCTCCCACTCAGTTCTTCTTCGACCGCCTTTGCGTTCACACCTCGTTGTTGTTGTTCCTCCATCTCGTTACCTCAGCTGAGTATATCTCCACTTCTTTTTTACTTGTCTTTCCCTTTCCTTTCTTATCTTCTTCTATCTTAAAAAAATATATATCTTCTTCTCATTCTCCCCCCCCTTTCTTTGGAGGGTGGGTGGGGGCTTTGTATGGGAAAAACTAGGTTTTTCAAGGTCTGTCGTCGTTGCCCTGCCAAGATTCCTTCTAATGACGGGCACGACTTATGTTCAGTTTGTTTGGGGGAGGCCCATAGAGTCGATACTTGTCCTCACTGCGCGAGTTTCACTCACCAGGCTCGACGTAATCGAGAGGCTAGGCTCCGAGCTCTCCTTTTAGAATCAGCCTTACGCCCTACAATGTCCTCAGTGGCTTCCCATGCCTCTGTGGCTAAAAAATCAGACACCTCCTCGAAGGCACCGAAACAGAAACCTAAGCAGGCTGAAGATAAGACCCCTTTGAAGTCGAAGGCCTCGCCATCTGCTTCGGTTTCGAGGGTGGACCCCATCATCGTGACTGGGTTATCAATGTCGATGCTGCTTCTGGCCTCTACCTCTCAAAGGTCTATGGTGCGACAACCGACCCCGCAGCATACGCACTCGTCGCCTTCAGGTTTGATCCCTTTGGGCCAGTCAATGAGGTCGCCTCCACAGTTGTCCCCTCATCGACGTTCCCGCTCTCCCTCGAGGCGTTCCAGTACCCCGGTCCACACTTTGGACGAGGGCCCTGTTCTGGTGCACCGCCACTCACGGTCCCGATCACGATACGACCGTAGGAGGTTGATCCGCCACCAATCGCCATCGTTGTCCGGTTCTCCTTCCGACGACCAATGTTGGTCTTTCGAGGAACATCGAGAGTGCCCGGATGCGGCCTACTATTACTCCAGGTCCCTGACACCAGAGCAGCACCATTACGATCGTGTCCGTCACTCTGAGCGTACGGATCGGGTCCATGTCTCTGACCGCCCTCGGCGCTCCACCTTGGTGGCCTCGGCCCGTTCCCTTCCTCCGGAACAGCCTTCCAAACCCTCGAGAAGTAGGGATGCCTCGAAGAGTTCCCCACTGGAACCTCGGTACCGTCCTTCAGTCGATCACCCAGTTATCGATCTCGTTCAACCACCACGATCCTCCTCTCCCATGTCAATCTCGGACAGGTCGGATTTTGCGGAGTTCAATCCCAAGGTCACTTGGATCGAAGATGAGCCTCGACACTCCGGGTCTATATCACCCACTGAGGGCCCTAAGGCATATTTGGAGCTCGTTACTCGGATGGCAACTGCTCTTCAAGTCCAGGGCTCTACAGAATCTCCAGCTGTGACCGACGTGGTTCACAGACTGGTTCAAGCCGATCTTCCTCCGTCCACCGTCCTGCCCTTGCTTCCTGTTCACCTTTCCGTCTTGAAGGAATCTTGGGAGCACCCAGCATCGATTCCCCCAGTCTCAAGGCGCTATGATGGTCTGTATAAGATCCAACAGAATCCGGGCAAATTCCTCCTTTGTCAACCACCACCTAATTCGATGGTCGTCCATTCATCATCAAGATCTAAGCAACCTGTGCACCAATCTGCGCCCCCTGACCACAAGGGTCGCAAGCTGGACCTTCTGGCCAAGAAGATGTACTCTCTGGCTTCTATGAATCTCCGCATCGATACTTACCTCTCCTATCTGTCGGCGTACACGTTCAACGTTGCAAATGCAGTTCGTCCTATCTTGGAATTCGTTCCAGAGGAGCATCGCCCCACTCTCTCGGGTGCCTTGTCGGAAGTTTGTGCCATATCGAAGCAGCAAATCAATTCAGTCCGTCATGCTGTTAATTGTTCATCCAAGCTCCTGGTCTCTTCCGTCACTCTCTGACGTCATGCTTGGCTGCGGGGCACTTCTTTACAACCTGACATCAAGTTCCGTATTGAAGATCTTCCTTTTGATGGCGATGGCCTCTTCCACTCCACCACCGATGAAGTGTTGAAAGCTGTCGATGACAGTCGAAAGCAGGCTCGAAATCTCAGAGTCTCTGCTACCTCTTACCGACCTCGAAACCGTCCTTGGAAGCCTCCTGCCTCCAGACGATACCCTTCTCCGGCATCCAACTCCCAATGGAGAAGGAAGCCTTATGACTCCCGTCCTCCCTCCAAACACTGTTCCCACCCTGCCAAAAAGCCGCCACAGCCTAAACAGTCTGTTTGACTGTTTCCACCACCTGCCCTCTCCGACGTCGTATACTCCTTCCGTCCAGACCCATCTCTTCCCCTTCCTACCAGCCTGGGAAGAAATTTCCACCGACTCCTGGGTCCCAACCATTCTACGGGTCGGGTACGCCATAGAGTTCATTTCGCCTCCAGTCCTTCCCCACTTTGTCGTCATGCCTCCAGACCCTCTTCTCGATCTCGAGGTGTCCACCCTCCTTGCCAAAGGAGCTATCGAGGTCATCCTGGAGGCGCAACGGACTCGCGGCTTCTACGCAAAATATTTCCTGGTTCCCAAGAGGGACGGCGGTTTCCAACTGATTATGGATCTTCGAGATCTCAACCGTTACATTCGGTATCAAAAGTTCCGGATGGTCACCTTGCAGTCGATCCTTCCCCTGATTCCACGGGTGGCGTGGCTCGCATCAGTCGACCTTCAGGACGCATATTTCCATGTCACAATCTGTCCCCAACACCGTCATTTTCTCTGGTTTGCCATTGAAGATGCACACTACCAGTACAGGGTGCTTCCCTTCGGTCTTTCCACAGCCCCCCGGGTGTTCACCAAGCTGATGGCTGTGGTGGTGGCCAAGCTCCATCGGTGGGAAGTCACTCTTTATCCTTACATCGACGACTGGCTTCTCATAGGTTCGACGCCAAGTCAGTTGCTCCACGACACTCGGAAGACTCTTTTCCTGCTCCATGCTCTCGGACTCTGCATCAACGTCGCCAAGTCCTCCCTTCAGCCCCTCCAAGTCCTTCAATTCCTCGGGGCTCAGCTCAACACCAACCTCGAAACGGCTTTCCTCCCGGAATCGAGGGCTTCCGACATTCGGGCGATGGTGTCCTCATTTCAGATGTTCTGTGATGACGCTTCTTGGCCACTTTGCCTCCACGGTGTTCATAGTCCGCCATGCCCGGCTGAGAATGCGTCCTTGGCACACGATTTTGTCGATCCCGCAGAGCGTCCTCGACTCTCTCCAGTGGTAGTCTCAACCCGTCCACCTCCTTTCCGGGATGCCCTTTCAACCTCCTCTTCCCGAGTTCTTGGTGACCACAGATGCTTCCCTCTGGGGTTGGGGAGCCCAGTGTGGAACGCTCGCTGCTCAAGGGACTTGGTCTGCTCGGGATGCAACTCACCACATAAATTGCAAGCAATTTATCTGGCCCTTCAGTCATTTCTTCCGACCCTTCGAGGCCGTGTCGTCCAAGTGGCCTCCGACAGCACCACGGCTGTTTATTATATCAACAAACAGGGTGGCACCACCTCTGTTCGTCTCTGCAACTTGGCAATCAACCTCTGGTCTTGGTGCCTCGATCACTCCATTACGCTCTCGGCAATACACATTCCAGGGGAACGGAATGTCGATGCCGATCGGTTGAGTCGCTCTGCCTCGTCGGACAACAAATGGTCCATCCCCCTTCGGTACCTTCGACCTCTATTTCGAGAGTTCAGTCACCCATCTGTCGACGACTTCACGTCTGCCGACAATGCTCGATGTCGCCTGTTTTTCAGCAGGGGTCCCCCGTCTGCTCAGTCGCTCGGGGATGCCTTTCTCCACAAGTGGACCGGAACCCTGTTTTATCTTTTTCCTCCGTTCCCTCTTATCTCCCGGGTCGTGCAGAAGATTCGTGCAGACGGCACCTCCTGCATTCTAGTCACTCCGTGGTGGCCGCGCCAGGTCTGGTTCCCTCACCTGCTCCAGCTCTCCCGTCATTCCTTCCGCCCTCTCCCCATTGTCCCGGATCTCCTCTCTCAGGTCCGAGGGAGAATCCTCCATCCCAATCTGGGATTTTTCAGATTTACGGCCTAGAAGATCCAACCTTAGACTTCCCACCTCAAGTTTCCGAGATCCTTCTGAATGCTAGGAAGCCTTCTACTCGACGTTCCTATCGATTCAAGTGGAACAGATTCCAATCCTATGCTTCTGATCACTCCTTCGATCCCCTTCAATCATCTCTCCATGAGATTTTCGCCTACATCGTGCACTTAAAGGATACTGGTCTTGCATACTCGTCCTTGCAGGTTCATCTGGCGGCGATCTCCGCCAATCACCCCCTGATACAGGGATCTTCAGTATTCTCCCATTGTCTTATCAAGACATTCCTCAAGGGTCTTCTTCAGATGTGCCCGCCTAGGAAACTGTTGGTGCCTTCGTGGAGCTTGTCACTGGTCCTTTCTCAACTCATGGCTAAACCGTTCGAACCCGTAGCTACTGCCGACCTCAGGTTAGTCTCCTGGAAAACAGCCTTTCTCGTAGCCATTACCACTGCACATAGAGTAGGGGAGCTAGCTGCCTTTAGGGCTGATCCCCCCCTTTACTGTTCTTCATAGGGAGAAGGTGGTCCTTAGAACAGATCCTTCCTTCCTCCCTAAGGTCATCTCTGCCTTTCATCTCTCTCAGTCGTCTGTTCTGCCTACTTTCTTTCCGAACCCGACTGATGCCTCTCAGAGAGCCTTGCACTGTCTCGATGTGCGCAGAGCGCTCTCTTTCTACCTGCATAGGATGCAGCCCATACATAAATCTCCTCGGCTGTTCCTAGCTTATGGCCCCCCGCGGCTGGGGGAACCAATCTCTTCTCAACATCTCTCTAAGTGGGTAACTTCCACCATAGCCCTCTGCTATGAGCTGGCTCGTCAACCTGTTCCTACCTGTCTCACTGCCCATTCCACATGGGCAGTGTCGATGTCCACCGCTTTCCTGGTGGGTGTCCCGTTGGAAGACATCTGTGCGGCTGCTACGTGGTCCTCGGCATCGACCTTCGTGACCCACTATGCCCTTGACGTCCGAGCCCGACGGGATGCTGCCTTCGGTCAGACGGTGCTGCAATCTCTCTTCGCTTGACCCTGCTGCACCCCAGGTAGGACCCTTGGGTGACTTGTTTTGATGATGCTGTGTCTTAACCAGTATTTTTGTGTCTTTTGCAGCTGCCAGCTCCCTCCTCCAACTGGTTCAGCTCTTGTAATCACCCATGTGTGGGACTGCACAGAGACTATGACGAAGATAAACAGGTTGCTTACCTGTAACTGATGATCTTCGAGTGGTCATCTGCGCAGTACCGCAATCCCACCCGGCCTTCCCCGCTGCTGGCATCTCCAGATTTCCTTCTTTGGATTCTTTGGCCTTGCCAGTGGCAGTCAAAGGAACTGAGTGGGAGGCGGCTCTCTCTCCAGCTCTGGGCATGCGCAGTGCATGTCTCCTCCCCAGGGCGGGAAGAGAGCCCGCCAAAAGCTCTTCTGAGGTAAATCTCTAGAAGTTTCTCCAAACGAGGTTGTGTGCAGGCGCCCAACCCATGTGTGGTACTGCACAGATGACCACTCAAAGATCATCAGTTACAGGTAAGCAACCTGTTTATCCCGATAGTGGTTCTCTGTACCATGTAGAGCTCCACTGTCTTGGACATGCTATTTTAAAAGGAGCACCAGGGGAAGGCAGTCAGTTGGCAAGCAGCTACTCCTCCAGGGGGACACAAGGCAGTAAACTGTCCCCATGGTGACCAGATGCTGGGCAGCAGGAGACACAGAGGCAAAGCTCAGAACTTGGAAAGGAAACTCGGGGTCCTGATCCTTCCAGCGGGAAATTTCTACAAAGGTCAGGTGGTGGTGGTGGTGGTGGGTTACTGGATAGAGAGAAAAGCCTCTTCGGGTGTTGAGAAAACCTTGGAGGGCCAGGTGTTCTGCTACAATTGTGTACAGTTCTGGTCATTGTATCTCAAAAAGGACATTGCATAGCTGGAAAAGTACAGAAAAGGGCAACCAAGATGGTTAGGGGGTGGAGCACCTTCTGTATGAGGAAAGGCTGAAGAGTCTAGGATTTTTCAGTTTAGAAAAGGGATGACTAAAGAGGGGACATGATAGAGGTTTATAAAATTATGCATGGGGTATAGAGAGTTGACAAGGAGAAATTCTCCCTCTCCCAAAATATTAGAACTCAAGGGCATCCAATGAAGCTGATGGGCAGTAAGTTCAGGATGGACAAAAGGAAATACTACTTTACACAGAGAGTGATTAAAATATGGAATTCACTGCCAGAGAATGTAGTGATGACTACAAGAATAAACAGCTTTAAGAGGGGATTAGATAGATTCATGGATTAGTCTATCAATGGCTGCTAGCCATCGTGTCTGAGGGAAACCTCCACATTCAGAGGCACTAATCCTCTGAATCCCAGAGCCAGGAGGTGACATCAGGGGAAGGCCTCAGCTCTATGCCCTGTTGTTGGCCATCCACAAGAACTGACTGAGCAGTGTGTGAGACAGGATGCTGAACTGGACGGACTATTAATCTGACTCATCAGGGCTCTTCTTACATTCTTATTGTTCAGTAAAAACAGTCTATTCTGGTCTGTTTCTTGGACAGCTCCTTAGCACAAAAATTATGTGCATCTCCTAAATAAATCACTGTGATATTGCACATTTCCAGGAGCAGAACAAGATCAGATGACTAGCTTGGTTAGTAACTTATAACACATGATATAAACTGGAACAGATATTACATGTACCAAATCTAAAAAAAACTTACCTTCCTTGCTTCCCCACAGATACCTTCATGCAGAAAAACACACATATAACTACATAAAAGTTACACAGAAGGCCAAGCATCTCTTAAAGACCAACAACATTTATTTCACTGTGAGCTTTTGTTAGCCGTAGTGAAATAAATGTTAGTCTATAAGAGGCCTCGGGACTTTAATTTTATTTTGCCATGATAGACTTTGCAATCAAATGTTACACACCCTATTTTCCACATTTCCCATATCCAAGATGCAGCCAGCAGTGTGTGAGAGTTTAATTAATCTTTGAAAAACAGGTTACATTTGAATTCTGGGATGGTAATGTAGAACTGATGTTGTTTAGTCATTTGCAGTTGACAACAGAAGCTAGACTGCTGCCAGATGAGGCCAGTGACAATGACTCACTGTTTTGTTCCTGGTGTCAATAAAACAGATTCCAGATCCTCAGCCTATATGTTGGCTCTTTATCTTCAAGAAATCAGAAATTTCTGCCGTAAATGAATGAATGAAATATACTAAGATAGCATAGGATGCAGCAGTTTGTAACTTTCTCTTACTTTAGTATTTAGTGTATTTACAGTTTTCTTGCAGAAAACAAAGACATTTATATTTTTAATTTCATAAATATGTCAATTAATGCAATTTTATATGCTAAATTACATGTTTAACATTACTAAAGCAGCAAAACAGGTTTAAATTTGATAGGAAACTTAATGTTGCATATATTTCAATTTTCTCAAAATTTTCATTCCCCTCCCCATAGCTTGAAAACTTCCAGAAATGTTATATCTTTAGTCATGCTGCATGCACTTTAATGTTTGTAAGAAACACAAAGAAACACTCTCAGATGTGGGAGAATACGAAAATGGAGTCTGGCCTCTATTAAAGCAAAGTGGACAGGTCACACCCACCAAAGTGAACAGGCTTTTTTTCTGTAAAGTACTGAGCAGGATGCATTGGTAGTGATATCAGCTCATACTTTATTGGAAGTGAAGAACAAGAGAGAGAAGGCTGGCTCTCAGGTCGGTTTATATCCCTAAGGCAAACCACACCCAAACAAACACCCCACACCCGTGATAAGATTATTTACAGTGACAAGAGTTCCATAGGTCCTTTCTCAGATCTGAGCCCTCTGATAGGAGGGCTAGGATCCGAGAAAGGACCTATAGAACTGAAGCTAGGGCTCTTCGCCTGACCACATGCGGACCTGACCTCGCACATGGCCAAACTCAGTACACAACACTTTTCCTGACTGCAAGACTCAGCAATAGGCTTATCAGATAAGTGACAGATGTCAAGAGTTGTTATTTATCCAAATCCTGTTTTTCTACCAGTGCACCACTGACATGCATTATCTAGAAGCCGTAACATTTATTTTGAGCAACTTAGACCTGTGCAGTATCAACTTTATATTTTTTTCACTATGTATCATCTTTGCCTTTATATAACCTGTGTTCTTTGTTTTCGGGGAGACTCCCCCCATCATGGTGGAACAAGATGCTCCTGTGATTGGTCACAATAAACTAGTTCAAAGGACTCACTCTGTCTGTTTGCTGTCAGCCTCCAAGCTGACAAGCCCCATTGGCTCTAGGTCAATTCCCAACAGTGACACCCAGGGAATGTGGTGGCCGTGGATTTAGCAGTCACAATCAGATGTAGGTCTCAGGTTCCCATCCAGGACATATTTACAGATGCATCTGTACCCACTATGGCATTTGCTTCTCTTCAGCCTCATCTAGTGTGCAATGTACGAAAGAGTCGTGTGCATTTTGAGTTTCTGTTCTTAACAGTGAAGCCTCTACATCACTCTGTCCCTGATCTTTTCCCCCCTTCCCTGAGTACTTTCTCCTTTTCAGAGCTTCTGGCTGCAGAGATCATCATATGTAGGTTCTTTTGTTACCGTCTTCCTCTTGAAGACCATATGCCTCCTGAACTGAAGAAGTGTCAGAATCTCCAAAATCTGCCCCACCTTCCTAAAGATTTTATGTTCCTGACGACTAAGAGTATATGTTCACTCATTACCAGCCTCCAGGTGGGGCCTAGAGTTTTCCTGAAATTACAACTGATCTCCTGAGTACAGAGATTAGTGTCCCTGGAGGAAATGGCAGCTTTGGTGGGTGCACTCGATGGCATCACTTCTCTGCTAAGCTCCCTCCCCTGTCCTGCCCAAACTCAACCCTTCACAGGCTCCACTCCCAAATCTCAATGAATTTTCCAACCTAAATCCCTCAAATTTAGCCTACAAAGATTTGTTCTCCACTGGCAATTTTGATACTTTCAGATATCTTCTGAGAAGCAACACACACACCCCATTCTTATAACTCCTTTTTTCTATCTCCGCTCCCCACAGTGGCACTAAGAGCCAATTTTGCACCGTCTTTCACTTCAGCCTCTGTGTTCATCCTGCTCCCTATGCCTGGGAACAGCTTCTTATCTACCAAGTCAAAACTCATTAATTATATTCACTTCAACTTTCACAGTTGAATAGCCATGTTAGTCTGTAGCAGCAAAATAAAAGATAATCCAGTGGAGAGTTAGAGACTAACAACATTTATTCCAGCATAAGTTTTTGTGAGCCAGATCTCATTACATCAGAAGCACAATGTCCAGTCATACTTTGTGATGACTTAAATCCCACTTAAAACAATGAAGCAAGTTAGTTACCATGACATCTTAAGGGTGTCCCATGAACTGTGAACAAGTCCCGTTGAACTTAGTGGAAAATACTTCTTAATAAATATTGCATTGTCAGTCCCATTGCTTTCAACTGATTGAATGAGCAATGACTAACTATAATTGGAGCACAGCCCATAAAAGTACAGATGTGTCTTTTCAGATCCTTCTCAGTATCTGAATGTGCCCATATAAATTCTGCCAGAAATTAAATTGGCAACACCATATGGAAATTCAGGCAGAGATCTTAATCAAGCCATTTAAACAAAGGCATTTTCCAGCATCCAAATACCATTTTGCCACTCTTTTTCTATGTTTATTTTTTGCCATAAGGGAAAGAAACCAAACACAAGCATATACTTACATAAATAATAATTCTGAAGAAAATGTTGATATTTGCATTGAAAAAGTAAGATGATGGTAAATTATAACTAACAATGCAATCCTTAATAGAATTACCCTTTTTCTAAGTTCACTGAAGTCAATGAGTTTAAAAGGCTGTAACTCTGCTTAGACTTGCACTGTAACACACACACACACACACACACACCCCTATTCACAAGGAAAAGACAGTTAGGGGAAATTACAGTTTGTAAACAGACATGGAATAAGAGGAGCAAAAAGCATTCTCTAGAATAATCAAAGAACAACTTCCTCTTATCAACTCAAAGCTTGAGTCTAGTGGCACCTTTAAGACCAACGAAGTGTGATTCATGGTATAAGCTTCCATGTGCAAGCACACTTCTTGTGAAGCACACTTCTTCACAAGCACCCTTCTGCACACAAAAGCTTATACCTTGAATTAAACTTTGTTGGTCTTAAAGATGCCTCTGGACTCAAACTTTGTTCTGATGCTTCAGACCAACACGGCTACCCACCTGAATTTACTTTACGTGTTCAGGTAACTGATGGGATGCAGAGACCAGGTCTCACCTGTCTGTCCATCACTGTATTCCAGAAAAGGCCCACCCTGGTCTGAGCCCTGAGCAGTCAAACTGCATACAGCCCAGGCTTCTCATTGCAAAGCACTGATGCTTGAGGGAAGTATGCCTGTGCCATGTCCTTTCTCCCAAGAGGAGCGGTCTTTTGGTCAAGGATAAAGGCACCTCACATGATGTTCCTGTCCCAGTTCTACAAGAGACACTCTAACCCCAAGGTTCTGGTCTGAGTAGTTTCCCATTCATAATTCAAATGGCACCTTAGGGTGCTCACTTAAGCTTTACAATTAGATCATAACACACTTTGCCCACACTGGTATCACAACCAGATGACATTGATACCTAATGAAAAAATCCACCCCCATGGTCATCAGAGTGGAATGCAGGGACAGCTTGTGGCCAGTTGAGGCACAGAGGGGAAAATCCTTTTCAGCCCCCAAGAAGCAACCAACCTGTACCAACTCTGAAAAGGTGGAAAAGAAGGGCGGATGAGTATCTTGTCCAGAGATGGGTCAAAGAGGTGGAGAATGGCACTATACAGCCTCCTCCTATGCATCTTCCCACATAGTGTATGCATCCACCCAGAAATGCAAATCCCACCTACTGCTCCCTTCCATGGGCCACTAGTAAACTCTGCTGCCTGCCCTCTTAGCAGAGAGGTTTCAAATAGATTTGAATTCTTACACCAGTCTAAAGTCTGGTTTTGTTCTATACACATATAAGCTGTTTACTGTGAACACTTAACTAAAATCCTTACAAGTGAATCCTTAGTATTCAAACAATGAAATGGAGTATCTCCACAGATACAAAAAGGAAATCCAGTTCATTCAGGTAAACAGATGTTTGTCTGGATCTGATTATTGATTACATAGAATTACACATGCATACCACTGGGACATGTACATGTACGTACATTAGGAATGTAAATGAACTGTGATTCAAGCACAAACCAGGCTGGTTCATGGTTCATTGCGAACTGGTTCATTTGGTCGCATCATTCCCGAATTAAAAATGAACCGCCTTTTTTTCCATGGAGGTTCATTTGTTTCATTTGAATGCTTCGTTCTCCAGACAGCCTGGCGCCAATTCAATCAATTCCTAGGCAACGTTGGGGGTGGACTTGTGCAGAGCCTTAGAATCACCCACAGCAGTTGTCCATAGCTTGATTGGCAGCTCTGGGAGCCAACTGCAGAGCTCCCATTCTGCTCTATGGGGGCAGATTGTATAAATATACCCCACCCTGATTCAGCTGCTTTCACTTTGCAGCAGGAAGAGATAGGAGTTGGTAATTGTTTGAGAGTGAGTTATGAAGAATTGCTTGCTGTTTGGCTGATTTAAGAGGAGGTTAGAGCTGAGCTTTCCTGGGGGCACCTACTTTGGGGGGCTGTAACTCAGACATTCCAAATTCAATCTTTGCCAAACTCGGAGGGCAGCTGGAGGACAGCCTGTGAGTTTGTTGACTCTAACTCATGAGGGGGCTGTTCTACCACATCCTGAACTCATGAACAGGGCCGGCTCCAGGTGTCTGGGTGCCCTAGGCAGGACAGCCTGGGGTACCCCCACTGGGGATGCCAACCTCCCGGTGGGGCCTGGAGACCGGGGGGCAGTGGCGGAGCGCTGGCTTTCCTGGAGGCTCCACAGCTGTGGGGCCCCCAGGAAAGCCAGGGAAGGGGGCGGGGGCCCTAGCCGCCACCCCCTCCCTCCCAGCGTCAGCTTTCCTGGGGCTCTGCGGCTGCGGGGTCCCCAGGAAAGCCAGGAAGGGGGCGGGGGTCTAGCCGCCGCCCCCTCCCTCCCAGCGCCGGCTTTCCTGGGGGTTCCGCAGCTGCGGGATTCCCAGAAAAGCTGGGAAGGGGGCGGGGGGTCTAGTGGCGGCGGCGGCCGCGGGCACCCGGTTAGGGCAGCGGGGGGCACTTTTCGGGGGGGAGTGGGGTGCCATTTGACGCCCCTGAGGCTGGCATGCCCTAGGCAAGCGCCTAGTTCGCCCAATGGGCGATCAGGCCATGCTCATGAACTAAATGAACCACAAACTGGTTCAAGAAACTGGGAAAGTTCATGAAAGTTTATGGTCCATATAATCAAATGAACCATGAACCACCACGAACCACCATCTTCCCAGTTCGTGCCCATCCTTAATGTATACTGATAAATTAGAAGCTAAGATCCTAATCTTTTGCATGGTTTTTTAGAAGAGCTATTGACCTCATAGGGACTTAGTTCTACATGATTGTGCATAGGACTGCAGCCTGATATTCAGAGATGTCATAATGGGAATTCTCTGCTAACTATTTTCTGTTACTGCAGAACAGGCTATGTATTCTTCTCACTGCTTTTGTTTCACATTGCTTCCAGCCGCCCTGTGGAGAACAGATTTCATCTGCATCAGTTGAGGCTGGAAGTTAGGGTAGGAGGAATATCAAAGAATACTAGAAGTGTAAAGTATTATGGTTATTGAGTTGATTCATAATTTTAAACCTTTCCGTTTACAACTGTATACTATCAATTGTGGTATATGTTATCCTCTTACAGCATGCTTTCAAAACTAAAATTTCATTTCCTTTCCAAAAGTCCACTTTGTTATGAATGAGGGTCGCTCTGATGCATTTGCTGGAAGAGGTATTCAGATCCCCAGTTCCACCAGAAGTAGGGGGAGGAAAGTGTCACTTTTAGTGTATTGGATGATTTAGGAAAGCAGGCAGCAAAGTATCTGCTATAAGTAGTCATCTTCCTCTGATGGAAAATCTAGGTTTCCTCTGCAAGGCACCAAAGAGCCAAATTGCCCCATTATCAAACTGGAGGGCTCAGTAAATCTCTGGCCCATAACTGGGAATATTATTGGTGAATTTGGTTGTATCACATTGATACACATTGATGGGGTCCGAACTGGCAGAGACTGACCAAGAGAGAGATCTTGAAGTCATAGTAGATAACTCAATGAAAACGTCTAGACAGTGTGCAACTGCAATAAAAATGGCCAATGCTATGCTGGGGATTATTAGGAAGGGAATTGAAAACAAATCAGCCAGTATCTTAATGCCCCTGTATAAATCAATTGGTGCAACCTCATTTGGAGTACTGTGTACAGTTCTGGTCACCACACCTCAAAAAAGATATTATTGCATTGGAAAAAGTGCAGAAAAGGGCAACTAGAATGATAAAAGGGTTGGAACACTTTCCCTATGAAGAAAGGTTAAAACGCTTGGAGCTCTTTAGCTTGGAGAAATGACGGGCTGACAAGATCAAGGTTTATAAGATTATGCATGGGATAGAGCAGGTTGATAAAAAAGTATTTTTCTCCCTTTCTCACAATACAAGAACTCGTGGGCACTCAATGAAATTGCTGAGCAGTCGGGTTAGAACGGATAAAAGGAAGTACTTCTTCACCCAAAGAGTGATTAACACATGGAATTCACTGCCACAGGAGGTGGCAGCGGCTACAAGCATGGATGGCTTCAAGAGGGAATTAGATAAGCATATGGAGCCATGATGGTGACTGCAGCCATGAAATTAAAAGATGCCTGCTCCTTGGGAGGAAAGCGATGGCAAACCTAAACAGCATGATAAAAAGCAGAGACATCACCTTGCCAACAAAAGTCCGCATGGTCAAAGCAATGGTATTCCCCGTAGTAATGTATGGCTGCGAGAGTTGGACTATAAGGAAGGCCGAGCACCGAAGAATAGATTCTTTTGAACTATGGTGCAAGGAGATCAAATCAGTCAATCCTAAAAGAAATCAACCCTGATTGTTCCCTGGAAGGCCAGATCCTGAAGCTGAAGCTCAAATACTTTGGCCACCAAATGAGAAGGGAGCATTCACTGGAGAAGACCCTGATGCTGGGAAAGACTGAAGGTCAAAGAAGAAGGGGACGGCAAAGGATGAGATGGTTAGACAGTGTCATCGATGCAACGAACATGAAATTGAGCAAACTTCAGCGGACAGCGGAAGACAGGAGGGCCTGGCGTAATCTGGTCCATGGGGTCGCGAAGAGTCGGACTCGACTGTGCGACTGAACAACAACAACAACAACAAAATAGAGCAGAAGTCCATCAGTGGCTATTAGCCACCAGGTATAGATAGGAACTTTCAGTCTGGGGCAAGTGATTCTTGGTGTTTGTGGGGGGCAACAATGGGAGGGCTTCTAGTGTCCTGGCCCCACTGCTCGACCTCCTGATGGCACCTGGTATTTTTGGCCACTGTGTGACAGAATGTTGGACTAGATGGGCCATTGGCCTGATCCAACATTGGCTTCTCTTATGTTCTTATGTGTCTGGAAACTGAGAGCAAGCCCCTCCACTGATGAAAGGAAAGAATCCTGCAGCCATGCCCCCCTTAGTCCAGTCTTTATCTGTCCATCCATTCCCTCAGGTAACCACTGAATGGTCCCTCTCCTGCCCACCTGCATGCAAAATTGTTGGTATATGGGGAATTCTGCAGAATTGGCATATGAAAAAGGCTGAGCCTGGAAGGCTTTAAGCTACAAGCAGATTCATACTGTCAGATATCCTGGTCCAATGCCATTGAGGCTTTAAATGTGAACACCAGCACTTTGAAGTGATCCCAGAAACAAAGTGGGATTCAATGCAGCTGGTGCAATATAGGGGAAATATGACGATCAGTTACAAGTCCCAATTAATAATCTACCAGTTTGGTGTAGTGTTTAAGTGTGTGGACTCTAATCTGGGAGAACCAGGTTTGATTCCCCACGCCTCCACTTGCAGCTGCTGGATGATCTTGGGCAAGCCATAGTTTTGTCAGAGCTGTCCTTGAAAGGGCAGTTCTTGAAAGAGCTCTCTCAGCCCCACCTACCTCACAGGGTGTCTGTTGTGGGGAGGGGAAGGGAAAGGAGTTTATAAGCCGCTCTGAGACTAGGGTTGCCAAGTCAACTTACATGCAAAGCGGGGGGATTCTGGGTTCTGTCGGGAGTGTCCCCCCCCCACAACGTGGCCACCTCTGGGTGACATCATCACACTGGGGACGCCCTCCGACAGGGGGTGAAGTTCCCCCCAGGGCCCAATCCACCGCCAGCAGGTAACAGGCCTCCCGGGCGGGAATTTACCCACCCCCAGTGGGGGGCTTGGCAAGCCTATCTGAGACTCCTTCGGGGAACGAAGGGTGGGGGAAATCCAATCTCTTCTTCTACTTCTTCTTCTACTTACTATGTTCTGTACCAGTTATGATTTCTGAACCACTTTCAGAGGCAGACCCATGTAAAGTACAATAGTCAAACCCTGAAGTTACCAAAATGTATCAACAAATCCATTGGCTGCCCAAGTGTAGGTCATCAAGCAAAGTGATCAAGGCAGTTTTCTGATATGAAAATAGTATTTATGTAGGTCAATAGTATCTTCTTCATATAAGACTGCTTATTACTTCACTATTATTCACCGCTTTCATAATTTCTACCCATAATTTCTACATGGGGCAGTGGTTTTCAGACAGTGACCCAGAGACAGGGCTATCAGGTACCTGATTGGGGCAGGAGATCCCTCATCCCTCTGCTCCTATTGTCTGCTACTGCTCTGAGCATGGAGGGGATTTTTTTAAAAAAACAACAATGATGCCATTAGCTATGTCATGTCACTTGTGGTACAGAAACAAGAAGTGACAAACAGTTGTTTTAGAAATTGCTGGAAATTCTATGATAAGTCCATAGAGTTTCCAGTGATTCCTTTGTCACTTCCAGTTTTTTCTAGCATAAGTGACATGATGCCAGAGTCATCATTGCAGTCCCTCCATATCCCCATCCCCCAGTCCTCATGCTGGTTGCTGCCTGGCAACCCTATCAGAATGAAGGGCTAGGGCTCATGGGTAGAGCTATGCAGAAGGTCCAAGGTTCAGCCCTTGGAACCTCCAGTTAAAGGATCAGATAGAAGGTGATTATGAGAACCTGGAGAGCCACTGCCAGTCAGAGCAAACAATATTCATTTTGATAGGCCAATCATCTAAACCAGTATAAGGTTGCTTCTATTGGAAACAATGTGGAAAAGATTCCTTGAACACAAAGTGTTTGAAAACTTGACATTCTGCACTTGACATTCCGTTCATTCTCCAAACAGAATGTATGACTGTGTGTAAAATTATAAATAAGATATCCTTAAGAAAAACAAAGCTTTGACACTGACACTTAATTATTAAGTTATTCCCATTTATACAGAGATCCATGCTAAGACCTCTCTCTGCCATCATAACCATATAAGACAATTGGGTGGGTGAAAAGCTCTTTTTTAAATAGAAGTTACTATCATAACAATCCTGGTTTAGTACTTGTTTTAAAATAAGCACTGAAGTAGCTATATTTAGGGAACAATCTGTTACTGATTTTTAAGGAACTCTCATGTTTCCACTCAATTACATAAACATACCCTTAGGAGAAACAATGAACCTGCAAAATATATGTGAGGATAAGTTCCAAAATTCCCATTAACATTACTGTGACCTGCCAGCTATTATTTGCAATTCACAACTCTAAAATGCCATACTTAAACCAGCTTAGCTAACATAAATAAATGGAACTAAGCTGGTTTACATTTAAAAATGTGCCTGTTTAATGATACAGTTACACGACCATAATTTTCATATGATTATGAAGAACTTAGCTATCACTTTACCATTAACATAATATTTTAATATGCATGTGCTTTGCAAAACTGACTTCATTCATTCCCCCTGTAATCTTGTAAAGCAACTAACAAATATTCACATTGTACAGATGGGAAGGATAAGAATCAATTACAAATCTAGCAAGCCTGACCCAGGCCAAGCACAGGTCAGAAACTAGGTCACCCTCTGCCACAGAACTATTAGAAACACCGTGGTCTTTAGTATTTGCATTCAATGTAGATCCAGTGTTATAAAACAAAGATAAATCCTACTGACAGGTCACAATAGTTCACTTAAGGATGGGCTTGCCACAGAAGCTAAATCCTGCTCTCAGCCACAATCTCACACCCTCAAAACATTGAGGGACAGAAGAAAAACGGCCAGAAAAGTCCTCCATAATGACACTCTAGGGATTTCCCCATATCTCTATGGTCTTTACCATAAAGTTTAGAATTTCCCTAATCTCTAACCTCCACAGGCATTTGCCAAGGCAGTGTTAGCAACCCTTCTTAAAGTTGGTGCACACATTACAGCCACAATATAAAGGCCATTTTAGATTGCTTCATAGAAAGATTAAAGTTTTCTCTCCAATTAATCACATGGATATGGATTATTGTGGGATTCAGGACTTGTCCTGTAAAGTACAGAAAAATTAAATTCTTTGTTCATGCATTGTTTTTGTACCTGCATAAGGTTGCCAAGTCCCTTTCACCCGCCAGCAGGGGGATGGGGGAACATTTCAGGAGTGGGATGTGGCATCACCCCAGCATTCCCCCTGAAACCGTGACGTCACACATGACATGCCTGCATCACCCAGAAGTTATATCAGTGACGTCAGGGGTGACACTCTGGATTCTGGGCAAAACTTTATTATAAAATTGGCATCAAGTCATAGAGAGTTTTGCCCAAAATCCAGAGTGTCACCTCCCCAATGTCACCAACATGCCAATACTATTTCCAGGTGATGCAGGCATATTGCATGCAATGCAATTCCCTCATGCCGGTCAATTGGCCAGCAGCAGGCAGGAGCCTGCAAAATTAGGGGATCCCTGCCCCTACCGGGCAAATGGCAACCCTACTTCTGCATGTAGATTAAATTACTGCAATGCACTCTATATGGGGCTGCCCTTGAAAAGTCTTCAGAAACTTATTGGTGCAGAATGCTGCACTCAGGTTGTTGACTGGAGTGGGTCACAGTGGCCATATCACTCAAACCTTGGCCCATCTACACTAGCTCCCAATCTGTTTCCAGGCACAATTCAAAGTGCTGGTGTTGACCTTTAAAGTCCTATGTGGATTGGAACCAACATACCTAAAAGACCTTCTACTCCCTTATGAACTTACCCGACCACTATGGTTATCTTCCAAGGCCCTGTTTTGCACTCACCCACCTTCTGAGATTAGGCAGGTGGCATCCCGGGAGAAATCCTTCTCTATCATGGATCCAAAACTCTAGAACACTCTTTTGAGAAAGACTTATCTGTACACTTCTGTTGCCATCTTCCCTCAGCAAGATCTTTTTGTTTCATCTGGGATTCCCTTAGTTATCCTCCCTTCCTAGGGTTGCCAACCACCAGGAAGTGGCTAGAAATCATCTGGAATTTCAACTGATCTCCAGGCACAAACTTGTTGACAGACTAATTTTGGCTGGTCTGTGGTTCCTGAAGCAATGTTTGCGAACTGAAGAACCGCCAAAAACTTCCATGAATTTTGATGCAGTTTGTGGCGGTTCCTGACAGTTTGTAAAGAACAGAAAGCAGGGGGTTACACCTGTTTTGTGTTCTTCATTAAAAACAGCTGAGTGGTGGGGAGCTCTCCACCACTCAGCTGTTTAGAAACCCCTGCTTTCTGCTCCCCTTGGCTTTTTGCAGTGAGCAGAAAGCAGGATTTAAATGGTTCAGGGCCATTTAAACCAAACAGCTGAATGGTGAGGAGTTCCCTGCCACAAAGCTGTTTTTAATGAAAATCAAAAATTGTGGAAGTTTGTAGTTCTTCAGTTTGCAAACATCAACAAAACGCTGAAAATTCATGATGAACTTTAGTTTGTCAGACAGTTCGCACCCATCACTACTGATCTCTGTTGGCTGGTGATCAGTTGAAATACTAGAAGATCCACAACAAGCCATGGGGAGCATAAAGCAATACGGACCAGTTCAGTTTGTGAATGAGTGTATCGATTCGTAGTTCAGGTTGTGGTTCAACCATGAACCACAAACCAAACCTCAAAAATGTGGTTTATGCCCTGGCCCCTACCTAGTGGAATAAGCTTCCACATGAGATCAGGGCCCTGTGAGATTTATTACAGTTCCACAGGCCTGTAAGATGGAGCTCTTCCACCAGGATTTTGATTGAGGCAGCGGGTGCCCCCCCCACACGGTTGATCTCCCATTGGTGGTCTGGGCCTGAAACCATCTAAATTGCTGAGACATCTGGCTAAATTATACACGGCATTTTTTGATCTATGTTGTTTTAAACTGTTGTTTTAAATTGTATTATATATTGTACTGATATTGATGGAACCCGCCCTGAGCCTGCTTGTGGGGAGGGTGGGATATAAGACTAATAAATAAACAAACAAATCCCTAGAGATCAGTTCACCTGGAGAAAATGGCTGCTTTGGTGGGTACACTCTATGGCATGCATTGCACCCCACTAAGGTCCCTTCCCTCCCCAGGTTTCACCCCCAAAATCTCCAAGTATTTCCCAACCCAGAGCTGGCAACTCCTTCCTGCCCTATGTTTTCATTGTTGTTTTTATATGTGTGCATTGTACAGTATGTAACTTGATTGTAAAATATATAGGTTGGTTTTAAGTGTTCTAATTATGTGTTTTTGTTTTTATCATACAGACTGGAAAATTCCTACAGCATCACTGTGATTCCATAAAGTCACTTCTGGATACGTAACCACCATGCCACTCCCCCCAAAAAAGAATGCTCCCAGAAATTGCTGGCATACCGTACACAGTCCCTTTTTAGGGCCAAGTTACTGGAGTTCCAACCATGGAATGTTAACATCACATGTAGTATGACCCTCAAGTGCCAGGCTTTAGGGAACAGATACATTTCTTGACAAGACACAGGTCTAACATGTGTAGTAGTAATAACCAACACAAATATCAGTACAACTTGCAGGTGGCTTTCAGGTGCCAACTGCATAAATTCAGTAGAACAGCACATGAGAACAACTATAGATTTACTCAAAACTATGTAAAGAGCACAACATTTATTTGAAAAACCACGGCAAAATCTGTACAAATGCTGACATAATACTAATGTTTCTTACACAGGACTTATAACTTCTGTGTAATTTTAGAAATGTTTAAATATCATGCTTTTATTTTATTGTTTGGATTATTTTAGTATATTATGTTTGTTTTTATTTTGATTTTATACACTCCTCTTGTATCTTTGGCAAGGAGCTATGGTCATAAATTGATAGTGAGAGGCAAAGTTACAAATTTATAAATCCTTTTTCTGTTTACATCACTAAACCTTTGAGAAATAAGCATGACATAATGCACAAGATCACTTTTGCAATAGTTGCCATTTTCAGCAGGGAAAAAAAGAGTTGTGTTTGAAGATGGTTTGGAAGCTTCAATTAGTAGTAGCCAGAACTCTCTATCAACTACATTGGCTCCCAATTTATTTCCAATGTAATTCAAAGTCCTGGTTTTGCTCTTTAAAGCCCTAAATGGTTTGGGTCCATGCCACTTGAGCAACTGCCTCCTACCATATGAACTAGCCCCAGGACTTGAGATTGTGCAAGAAAGCCTTGCTGCAGGAGAGACTCTGCTCATATAGAGGACAGTAACCAACAAAAAGACCTTTTCATTTGCAACTATTAGACTGTTGAATTTCATTACCTAGAAGGCATGTTTGTCCCCTACCTCGCTGGCCTTCCAAAGTTGCTTACAGACCTAGAATGCTGTTGACAGATGTTGATGCTGTAATTATTCTGTCTGGGTTTTTAAATCTAATTTTATTTGTTATGGTTCTAGAATACTGAGAGATCAGCAGGGAAGTTAACCCACTACCTGCACAATAAGTTACATTTTATATTTGAAAGAAAAATGCTACATTAAACTATTATCCTTTAGCACATGCTTCATAATCTTCTTCTGGGTGAAATTCCTATTGAGTTCATTCTAAGTATCTCTGATGTGCCCATGATTTCCGATATGCATCTCAACTGACCAAGAACGCCTTCATTGCCCTGAAAAACACCAGAACCATAGAAAACTGTTGTTTTTATTATATACTCAGCAGCAGCTCAACATCCTTGTTGAACTAAAGTTGTATGCTTCAAATATATGACCAAATTTACACTTGCCATTTAAAGTACTTTTCAGCCCCTCTGCCAAGGCTGAAGTGCTCAAATGACAAACAGAAAGACAGTTGTACATGCAGTTATATCCAAGTTCTGATATGTGAAAAACGGAAAGTAGTTGTAAGTGGTTGTATCACTTTTTTAACTTATTGATGGCCATACAGGAGGAAAGTTGATTTACAATCACATTTTAACCTTTCTGTGTTTTATAATGCATATGCACTTTCATTCTCAAACTAGCTGAGGAAACTTTAGAAAGTCTCCATAATGGCATACAAGAAAGTTAAATATTTTGCCAAACTTCAGCCTGGAACAATTTATTGCCGTTAGAAACTGCTGGAAAACAGTGGTTATAATGGAAATACTGACAGGTCTTACATATTAAGTGTCTTAGTAAGCCAACTGTCCTATCAGAGTCCAGTTTATAAGCCAAGAGTGAATGCTTCCAAAGAAAATTTTCAGTGACAGAAGCTTAGCTGTACCAAAGCTAGCAGGCAAGATGCGGTCATATAAACTAAAATACTGAAGCACAAAAACCTAATTAAAAATTAAACCTAATTTTCATATAAACTAAAATACTGAAGCAACAAAACAATGTTCAGAAAAATCAAAAACTTACTTTCTCTGCTCCAAGCAAAAATCAACATATCTAATGCTCTGTCACACTGATCTACCCTGGTCTAATAGTCACACAGGTTGCCTGCTGCAACACTGTATAATCACCCTCTAATTAATCTGTACTGCTCAGACATACAGCTTCAGGTTAGTCACTGTATGCCTTCAAATAAAAAGAATAAAAAAGGCTGCATGATGCTAAAGCATTAATTGTACCAGATGATGCTGTTAAGCTGAAGATGTGTTTCCAAAATTCACATAAATCTTTTCTTTTTTTTTTCATTGTATACAGCAGTTATTTATTTAAGCAGTTTAAGTCAGTGACCTACAAGCTTACCAGGTTTCCTCGCACAACTCTTTTCTTCTACTAGCTGTCTTAGAATATTTATCTTAGGGACATCTCCAGGCTTCAGCATGGTACACTTTCATCTGACCTGCTCCCTAATGCACTTTATTCTGCACTTTGGCTATTTTCCTATAACTGTTCAAGTATGGACATCCTTCAGTAATAATAATTAAAATAATTACAAGATTGTAAGCCTGTAATCAAAATGTGTTTCTTTTTTTAAAAATGTTGCATGGTGTCTAGCAACTGGGGGTATCTTATAAACAAAGAAAGCTATCTATAGATCTGGGGGCAATGAATTCGTTCCACTAAGCGAGAATCCTTCCTCTGCCACAGCAAGTCTTCAACAGAGCAAGACTTCTTAGGAAGAGGAAGTGAGTCATTGTACCCAACTGTTAGCATTTATATAAAGAATTATACCATTCACAGTACATCACAGACACTATGTCAGCAGTTCTTAAGACCATCCCATCAGGAAGCTTGGTATTAATATCAACATGTTATAAATGTAGGGCTGAGCAGAGTGGCTGATCTAGGGTCACCTCATGGCTGAGAAATGAAGTGAACTGGGGACTTCTCATTGTGTACCAATACTTTAGTTCTCAAGTCATGGTGCCAGGGTTGTTATAAAATCCAGTGTAAGGCAGCATGCAGCCAGAACAGCTCTTTTTGTACAGCTGTTGTTAAAATCCAAAGAAGTCCAGCTTTATTATGGATTTCTAAATTTGTAAACCCAGCTTATGTATTTGCATGTACATCACAGCACCGCAACTTTTGACTCACCAAGCCAAATACACTTTGCCCATGTGGCCTCTTATGCTTCACCATTGTTCTGTACTGAGGTGGGCAGAAGGTCCTTCGGGAATGAACAGTCACCCTCCAAGCCATTAAAAGTAGTTCTCTATCACTCCGCCAGTAATGCCATAATCACATTCTTATCCTACATTCTATGCCATAAGCTGGCCCCCTATTTGTCTTGGTCAGACCTAGCCACAGTGATTCACACCAAGGTCACCTCCAGAATAGACTACTACAATTCAGTCTATGCAGGACTGCCCTTGAAAGTGCTGGTACGGGCTGATAATCATCTTCTTTTTGTTGCCTGATTAGGGCAAGTACCTTTTTGTTGCCTGATTGTAAAGTACCTGGTAACCCACAGCAGGTCACAAGGTGCTGGCCAAATGCTGAGAAGTTCTTTTATATATATATATATATATATATATATATATATATATATATATATATATAACCATCTGCATATCTTCCGTGTGTGAAATGGACATCATAGAATAGATAAAGCAGAAAAAAAAGGGCCAGACCTAGGCTATAACAAAGTGTATCCTTGAACTGGGAGAGCTGCTAGGAAACCCGGAACAGCACAACTGGCATACGTGCAAAAAAAAAATCTACGTACTCTAAAAAAGGGTTCTTAACACACATGTGAAAGGATGTATAAAAGGAAATATTATATATCAGGTTCAGTTGTTAGTAAAAAAAACCCTGCACATAGATCTGGATCAGAACAAAATACACATACTCAAATCAGACAACACTTTCAGATTAACAGCTTTTAATTTCTTCTCCTAGTATATTTCTTCCTGTCCCCACATGAATATGTGAAGTTGCCTTATATTGAGTGATGCCATTGGTCTATCAGAGTCAGTATTACCTACTATAGCTGGCAGCAGCTCTCTAGGCAGAGTTACGTATAGTATAGCAGTTAGGATCTGGGAGACCCAGGTCTGAATCCCCACTCTGAAGCTCAATGGCTGTAGACATGGCTCAGTGATAGAGCATCTGCTTGGCGTGCAAAATGTCCCAGGTTCAATCCCTACCATCTCCAGGTAATGTGTAAGATCTCTGCCTAGAGAGCCACCGCCAGTCTGAGTAGCTAATACTGACTGTGATGGAACAATGGTCCAATTCAGTATAAGGCAGATTCATGGGTGGTCTTGAGCCAGTCACTCTCTCTCAGCCTAACTTACTTGTTATGAAGATAAAATGGAAGAGGGAAGAATGATGCTGTCTGCTGTTTCATGTCCTCACTGGGTCTTTCACATCGCCTATTATCTTATCCTTTTAACTGCAGATGCCACGGATTAAATCTGGGACCTTCTGCCACTGAGCCACATATTTCCTCAGTTTTAAGACTGAGCACTGAAACCCTGTTTCAGTTCTTATTCTTTTTGGATATTAGTCTGTCATATCAATGAGTTTTCTGTAGTCCTGCTGGAAGTCTTTCCTGGTAGTGCTTTCCTGGATGTATGCTTGTGTACTTCCCTTGCTTCTTTTTGAAAGCAAAAGAAAACGTTCTTATTCTAACCTGCTTTGAAGAATTCTTTTTTGGAAGACCGGATAAATCCAGCTTTAAATTAAAAAAGAAAGAAAGAAAGAAAGAAAGCAGTGGCAGAACTGTGTAAGATCTTAGGGATTTTTGGTGAAAACAGATATAGAAATATTGTAAAATAAATTATATAATAAACTGAGAAAGATACAGTTCTGACACCTGAGCACATCACCTGACTTACCTGTTGCAATGTCATGCTTTATGAATACAAACTGTAATCTCTTAAAGTTGCAAGCCTATGCACACTTACATCGGAATGAATCCCACTGTACTCTGAGTAAGAGTTAATTCCAAGTAGCATAGGATCAGTCAACATGTCATCAAGGAATTTTTCCAGATTTGACCTTTAAATGGTATTCAATGAGCTTCCTAATTGCAATCCCTTTATTAGAATAATATTTAAAACCATGGAAGAATATCACTATTTTAAAATGCAGTTTCTCCAAAATAAGTGTACTGTAACTCAGTCAACCGTCCATTTTAGAACCCAAATGAATAAAACCAGCACTTCCACACTAAAGTGTCCTTCTCTGTACTGCAGGCACCTTATATGCATAACACACAGAGAACACTGTTAAGTGGGGAAAGCACTGCCCTTACCTTCTTCATTCAAAACCCAAGGCAGAGAAGTGGAGTCTGACACAAAGCCACAAGTGCTGTCTTCAAAGGCACAAGAGCCAGCTGAGAGTTCAACAGTCTCGCCAAACTGCAGAGCTAAAGAAGACAAAGCTAGCTCAGTTCATAACAGGCACAGAGCAAACTGGGAATGAAAGGCACAGTGTCACCAAATATGCTTTTCAGGAAAGCAGCCTTCGGGTTAACTAAGAGGCGCAGCGCAGGCATACACAATGGGCTACCGTTGAGGGAACCTGTTGCAGCTCGCCTCATTTTGTTAATTTTAAAGTTATCTCCCTAAACCGGAGCTGCTTCCAATTAAAACAACCCAGTTCCATGAGGAATGGAACAACTGAGCTGGCTCCCCATCCCTCTTACCCGCTTACCTTGCACGGTGAGGAAACACAGCAAGATCATAGTGCAGTGGGAAACAATGAACCCCTCCGGCGCTGAGATAATGGATGAGGGGGAAAGGGGCAAAGAGTTGCCCCGAGGGGAAAAGAAGCTGCTTGTCAGGAAGTATGCGCGATATAAATGAAAGTGTTGGCGTGCCAGGACACTGAAGGGGAAACAGCAACAGTTAAAGAGAGAGCGGAGGGGGGGGAGGGTTGAGCTTGGATAGGCTGAAGGCAGCTTGCCAGCAACACAGCTGGTCCTAGGCTCAAGTGGGAGGAAGGAGGGGCTGTTCGACGTTTTTCCTCGGGCAGGCATTCACCGAAGGAAGCCCCGCGGCCTCCAAGAAGTGACCTTTTTCTTCCTCCTTCAGACAGTTACTGGCAGCTATAGAATGAGGGAGGAGTGGGACTCCTCTCAGCGTCCGATCGAGAAAGGCTGAAGGAAAGTTGCTGTTGCTAAGATTTTATGTACAGTCAGGGATGAAAGTGGGTTACTGTTAAAGTCATAAGGGTCTGGCCAGAGCACAATTGTTTAGTACAATAAATGTGCAGTTGTTGTATTCTTTCGTTTCAATGGATCCAGACATATTTCTTTCAGACAACACTACTGTTGCTGGTTTATATCACATTTTCCAGCCCTCAGATACACAATATTCTCCACAGTGTGGAAAATGGGATTCCCTCCACCCGCTCTCCTTATTCCCATCCCTATTGTGATAGCATAGTGGAAAATGATTATTTGGTATATTTTTGTCCCACCATTTCTCCAAGAAGCTACATCTGTCACCCTGCATCCATTTTATTCATGCAACTAACACCAGCAAATCTGTCCATGCTCTCCTCTGAAGAAAGGTTCATCCTTGTATACAACACTTACTGCAATGTACTGGATTCAGACGCATTCAAGTGATCAGCTCATACTTTATTAGTGATTCAGCAAGAGAAAGAAGACTGAGATCCCGGTCCCCAAAGCCTGGTATTTATGCCTGGAAAAGGTTACACCCAAAACACACCCCACTCCCAACAACAGGTTATTTACACTCCATTGTCTCCCGATTGGTTTTCTCTAGGATCCCTGTCTCCCTACTGGTCCAGTTTGGATCCTAGCAAGCCATTGTTATGTGTCCTAAGCTAAGCCCTTTTGCAAGTACAGTTCAGGCTCAATACATAACACCCCTCCCCCCATAGTTTGAAGTGTGCCTAAGGCACATAGTCGGATAAGTAGGCAGGTGGCCAGCACTCCCACTGTGAACATCGGGATTCTGGAACCAGGGCCTCAGGAGTTACCCCGGGTGGACCGTCCTGGATGTCTCGAGGCGGCGAGGAATCCTCTTCGGACTCCGGAGCAGGGGCCAGTGCCACTTCACTGGTCCCTGGAGATGGAGGCAGTGCAGGCTCCCCAACTCGCACTTCGGGGAGGTCGGTGGCCAGTGCCCCTCCAGGGGCCGCTGATGTCCATGTATCCAGGGGCATAGGGAGAAAGCTCCCCCGTTTGTCCATGTTTCCACAGGACCTGGCCATCCTCTGTGGAGACTTCATATGAAACACGCCCCATAGGACACATGACCCAGCCTGCCAGCCATGGAGGCCCCTTCCCAAAGTTCCTGATGTAGACGGGGTCTTCTGGAAAGAACCTCCTGGGGGCCTCGACCTGTTTGGAGAGCTGCCACGACTCAGGAGCCCTGTCTGGGTGCAACCTGTCTAGAAGGACGGTGGGCCACTGGCCCATCAGTAGCTCAGCAGGGCTGCGCCTGCTGACCAGGTTTGGGGTGGTCCACTGGGATAGGAGGAATCGGGCCTCCCTGTCTCCGTCCATGATTCAGCCGAGGGCTTCTTTAGTGGTCCGCACCATGCACTCTGCCAGTCCATTGGTCACGGGGTGGAAAGATGCGGACCGCACATGATGGATCAAGTTCCCCTGAAGGAACATCTGGAACTCTTCAGATGTGAAGGCAGTCCCGTTGTCTGAGACAATTGTGTCTGGCAGTCTGTGGGTCACGAAGATCCAGTGCAGCATGTGGATGGCAGCCTTGGAAGAGGTTGAGGTGACTGGGTTAACCTCCAGCCATTTGGAGTAGGAGTCCACCGTAACGAGGAATAGTAATCCGTGAAAAGACCCAGCTAAGTCGATGTGTAGTCTGGACCACGGCGTGCGGGTGGACTCCCAAGCCTGGGGGGGTTGGGCAGATAGCCTGACACACCTGACACCTCTTCACCCAAGCCTCAATTTCTGCATCGATCCCTGGCCACCACATGTAACTCCTGGCCAGGGCCTTCATCTGAACAATCCCTGGGTGAGCCTCATGTAGCAGCAGGAGGACGCAGCAGCACAGGGCATCAGGAATGACTACTCTGTCCCCCCATAGTAGGCACCCCTTGTATGTGGAGAGTCCATCCTTGCAGGCCATGAAAGCCATGAACTCAGGACCCACAGTGGCAGCAGGCCACCCCCTCCCCACTCAGTCAAGGACCCAGGAGATTATGGGTCCCTGGCTGAGCAGCAGGTGATGTCAGCGGCTTGGAGGGGTTGCTCTGGTCAGTCCTTGATGAGCAGGATGCAGGGCACTGGCACCGGATCCTCCTTGACCTCAGGTAAGGGCAGGCAGCTTAGGGCGTCTGCATGCCCCATCGCTTTCCCGGGGTGGTAATGGAGATGGTAGTTGTAGCCCACCAAGAAGATGGACCACCAGAGGCCTCACGGGGCAGGACCTGGGGTGTCTCTCTATCCACCACGAAAAGACCGAGGAGAAGGCGATGGTCCGTCATGACAGTGAAGCTCCTGTACAGGAAGTTGTGGAATTTCTTCACCCCCGCCACAATCGCCAGGCCCTTGCAATCAACCTGGGGTAATTCCTCTCGGCGGATGTCAAGATACGAGAGTAGTAGGCCACCGGCACTTCCCAGCCATCAGGGAGTTGGTGCCCCAGCACAGCGCCCACCCCATATGGGGAGGCATTGCAAGCCAGGACCACTGGCAGTGCTTCATCAAAATAGTCCAGCACCAAGTTGGAAATCAGCAGTACCTTGATGGCCCAGAATGAGGGCCCCAGAGCCAGGAGCCCCCTTGTCCAACAGATGATGCAGCGGCTCCACTGGTGCTGCCTTGTGAGGGAGGAAAGCGTGGTAGAAGTTGAGGAGGCCAAGGAATGCTTGGAGCTCTGCCTTGGACTTGGGCGCCGGGGTGTCCACTATGGCCTTAACCTTGTCCCGGGCAAGGTAGAGGTTCACCAGTGCACCAGTGCAGGGTAGAGATGCATCAACAGTGAATCCCAAAAAATCCACCTGGTCAACCCCGAGAAGACACTTTTCCCATTTCATCCTGAGGCCAGCCTTATGGAAGCAGTTGAGGATGGTGCGCAGGTAGGTCGTGAACTCCCCCGGGGTTGCCGCAGTGATCAGCACATCATCGAAGAATGGTGTGACCCCAGCTATCCCTTTCAAGAGAGAGTCCATTAGGTGCTGAAAAAGTCCGCCATGCTCACCCCAAACTGTAGCCGCTTTACCTTGAACGCCCTCCGGTGAGTGACTATAGTTTGGGCTGCAGCAGTGGCCTCATATACAGGCAATTGCTGGTATGCTTGGGCAAGGTCCAGCTTGCCGAAAATCTTTGTCTCTGCAAAGGTAGCTAACACATGGCTCATGACTGGGACC
This sequence comes from Gekko gecko, assembly GCA_029375565.1. Taxonomy (NCBI): domain Eukaryota; kingdom Metazoa; phylum Chordata; class Lepidosauria; order Squamata; family Gekkonidae; genus Gekko; species Gekko gecko. Next base: position 120,042,129 of record JAPDNY010000007.1, read on the forward strand.
GGATATGTGTGGTCCTGCAGCTGTTTGTTAAGCGTACACCTGTAGTCCGCACAGATGCAGACATCGCCGTTGGGTTTCACTGATGTTACAATAGGGGTCTCCCAAACCACATGGGAGACTGGTTCCAGGACCCCTTGCACTACCAGGCAGTCCAGCTCAGCATTTTTGGTCTGAGGGTGAAAGGGACACTACGGTCCTGCATGTGGATAGGCGCTACCCTGGGGTCGAGTTGCAGCGAGACAGGTGGCCCCAATGTAGCACCCCAGAGACCCATCGAAAACGGATGGGAATTCCCTGCTGACATCGCTAAAATCCTGCTGGGCACATTGCCGGACCTCCTCAATGGTTATGCCTAAGGGTGCAAACCATGCATGTCCCAAAAGACTGACCAGGTTTCTTTCGACCACGACCAGGTCCAGATAGCCATCAAAGTCCCTGTTTTGGGAAACAGCCTGGAAACAGCCCACTCCCCTCACTGGGACATGGTTCCACTGGAAGTCCACCAAGTCAATGTGGGAGGACCTCAGGCAAGGCCCCTCATTGGGACAGAGTCTTTTTAGGGTCTCCACGGAGATGATAGAGGCAGCGGAGCCGGAGTCTAACTCCATAGTGCAGGGGGCTCCTCAATCCCAACCCGAACCTGGATTTTTGGCGCAAGTCCCATGCTGGGGAGCCTCAGTACCTGTTGTGAAGGTTCTGTCGTTAAGAGGTAGAGCTTGTTGGTGGACTCATCATCCCCGTAGTGTGCAGTGGCCTGACGGCATTGGGGCAGCTTGGTATTCGGGGCTCTGGATCCTCGAGACCAGCAGGCAAGAGCTATGTGGCATCCTGGAACCGGCATGACCTCTGCTCATGCTGGTCCCCACAGCTGGTGCACTCCTGGGTGGAGGTTGGGTCCTGAACCCGGTTAGAGTGCGGAGGGGCCACTGAGTCTTTCCTTCACGCTAGCTGATGAGTCTTGTGGACCTCCTCTGTGTTGAAACTGCCCATGTTGGCAGTGGCCTGATGTGTTGCGGTGGCCCGATGACTGGCTGCAGCCCCGACAGGGGACAGGTGTGATCACTCCCAAGCAGCTGCTGTGGAGACGACAGAGGCGAGGGTGCATTTCTCAGCTTCCATGATCCTCCTCCTAAGTTTCTCATCCTGTAGGCCACATATGAACCAGTCCAGGAGTGCCATGTCCAGATGGGCTCCAAACTTGCAGTCTGCCACTAGGCGGTGAAGCTCGGACAGATATTCTGTGGCTGACTTGCGAGGCTGCTGATCCCTGTAGTGGAAAGCCACGTGGGACGCCATTTCCAATGGTCTGGGAATGAAGTGTTCTTGTAGGGCCTTTATGATCTGGTCGAACATGGCCATATCCAACATAGTTGGTGAAAGAAGGGTCTGTGCCAATTCCACAGTGGCGGGGCTGCATGAGCCAATGAGGAGACCTTTCTTCCACTCCATGTTGGTTACCTGGTAGAAAACCAGGATGGACTTCAGTGTTGTGACCCACACTCCCCATTGCTGTGCACAGGCTGGATCGAATGGGGGTACCAGCCCTGATCCTGGACCGATAGCCCTTGTGCTGGCCGGTTGAGGCGGGGGAGCGGTCTGGGTGTTGGCAGTGCTCATGAACTGGAACGGCGGTGGTAGTCCTTTTCCCCTTGGTGCCCCGGCGCCTGGCTAGCTCAGCCAGATCCCATCCTCATCACCAGTGCAATATACTGGGTTCAGATGCATTCAAATGATCGGCTCATAGTTTATTAGTGATTCAGCAAGAGAAAGAAGACTGAAATCCCTGTGATGGACTTAAATATCTGGGACCAGCAGAACATAAACACAGAACACTGCTGAGTCAAATGACGGAATGAGGAGGGGGCCATTTAGCTTGGAACTCTCAGTGATTGGCGTTTAATAGACCAAATTGTCAGTTTGGAATTGGCAGTTCAGAAGCAGCAGTTAGTTGTTGGACAGAGAGCTAACAGGGAGTCTGTCATCAAAATGAAGGAGCTCTGTAGCTCTGTGTGGAATAACCTTGTTTACTGAGTTCCTCAGAAGGAAGGGGACAGTGACCAGATGGTTAAAAACTAAACACAATAGAGTCATACACCAATGAGATATCACTCCTTAAAGGAACTGAAGGTGGTTTAGAAAGGGCTAAAGAATGGTCTGGCAGGAGTCTGGAAAGCTGGTTTGGTGACTGGGGAGACTCAGAGGGACCTGTTAGTAAAAGCCAAAGGAAAACCATAAAGCAGTTGCTGGAGAGGGGGAGTATAAGCAGGTTTAGTGAACTGTTGAACATCTATGTATGAACTGAAAGTAATAAACAGACAGCCTAAGTGAATGTAAAGGCAAGAGCTATAGTCTAAAAGGAAACAAAATATTCTCTGTAAAGCTTCCATCCCCCTGTTGTGTTTGTAAATAAAGTCTGTTCAGTTTTAAAGTTAACAAGCCATGGCACCTATCTATTTAATGGTAAAGTAAATATAATTAGCAGTGGTCCTTACAAATATCCCTGACCAAGAAGAAACAAATTAAAAGACCTGGGTGCAGGAGGGCGAAACGGTAGCCCTCGCTCAACTTGCCCCGCCTGGGTTTTCGGTCCTCCACCAGTCACGGACCAGGGGGCAGGGGGGAGGAGTGGCCATTTTCATTCGGGAGGCTTACTCCTTCAGGGCGCTTCCATCTGTGGAGATCACGGGCATAGAGTGTGTCGGCTTGATGCTGGAGGCTGAGGAGAGTTTGGCGATCTGGTTGGTGTACCGGCCACCTAACGCACTGGCCAGTGGCCTGCTGTCCCTGCTTGAGGCCGTATCAGGCTGGGCGCTGGAGCACCCTAGGCTGATTGTCTTGGGTGACTTCAACGTCCATGCCGAGGACGCGGCCTCGGGCCGGGCTATGGACCTCGTGTCGTCCATGGCGGCACTGGGACTCTCCCAATTCATCTCGGCTCCCACGCGTCGGGCTGGTCACATGCTCGATCTGATCTTTGCAGTGGGGGTGACGGTGGACCGGATTGCCATAGAGGCAGTGCCATGGTCGGACCACCTGGCCCTGAGGGCCCGACTGAATATCCCATCCCAACCCTGTTCAGGCGGCGAGCAGATTTTTGCTCGCCCGTGGCGCCAGATGGACCCTATACGGTTCCAGATGGCCCTGCGGGATCCAAGACCCCCTGGTGGCTCGTTGGATGAGCTCGTGGAGGACTGGCATGTCCGGCTGTCTGCAGCCATCGACGAGATCGCTCCCAGGCGCCCTCTCTGCACTCGTGCTAGGCGAGCGCCTTGGTACACCCAGGAGCTGCGCAAGCTGAAGCGAGAACTGAGACGGCTAGAGAGACGGTGGCGTCGAGCCCGCGACGAGGCATCAAGAACATCCTATAGGACGCTTATGAGAGCCTATGAGATGGCAGTCAAGACCGCAAAGAGAGATTTCTTTGCGGTCACGATTGCGTCTGCTAGCTCACGCCCAGCCCAATTGTTTAGTACAATTCGGTCCTTGACGGCTCTGCCACAGGGCAGGCAAAATGCTAGGGAATTGGACATTGGCTGTGAGGCTTTTGCGAGCTATTTTGCAGATAAAGTCTTGGCACTCCGCCGCGACCTCCCCGCCACAATTGAAACAGTTAGAGAACTTGAGGCCCCTTGCTCGTCTTTGGGGTCAGGGTTAGAGTGTTTTAGCCTGCTCAGCCTGGAGGAAGTTGATAGATTGCTTGTATCTGTGCGTCCAACCACTTGCGACCTTGATCCGTGCCCATCATGGCTCATTAAAGCAGGCCATGAGGGGTTTCGAGGTGCCCTGCGGGAGATTATCAACACGTCCCTCTTGGAGGGGCAGTTCCCCAGGGCGCTCAAGGACGCGATGGTCCGCCCCCTCTTGAAAAAGCCATCTCTGGACCCAGCCGAATTGGCCAACTATCGGCCGGTGTCCAATTTGCCCTATTTGGGCAAACTTATCGAGAGGGCGGTGGCGTTGCAGCTGCAGAGCTTTCTGGATGATGCTTCCATCCTAGATCCTTACCAATCCGGCTTTCGCCCAGGTCATGGGACGGAGACGGTACTGGTCGCCCTGACTGACGATCTCCGTAGGCATCTGGATCGGGGCGGTGTGGCAGCTCTGGTGTTGTTGGATCTGTCGGCAGCATTCGACACGGTCGACCACCAGTTGCTGGCCCACTGCCTTGCCGACGTGGGGATTCAGGGGCCTGCCCTTCAATGGTTTGCCTCTTTTCTCCAAGGTCGGGGACAGAGGGTGGTGATAGGGGGACAGCGGTCCCGGAGACACCCCCTTGAGTGTGGGGTGCCTCAGGGGGCAGTGCTGTCCCCGATGTTGTTCAACATCTACATGCGCCCCCTTGCCCAGATTGCCCGGAGTTGTGGGCTTGGGTGTCATCAATATGCAGATGACACCCAGCTCTATCTGATGTTGGGGGGCCAGTCGGGCTCCACTCCGGATGATCTGCATCGGGCGTTACAGGCCGTGGCTGGGTGGCTCAGACTGAGCCGGCTGAAACTAAACCCGACAAAGACGGAGGTCCTGGGCTTGAGTCGGATCGGTTCGGGGCTGGGGCTCCCTCTCCCGGCCTTTGACGGGGTACCTTTGGTGCCGGCGTCGGAGGTTAGGAGTTTGGGAGTGCTCCTGGACTCCTCTCTAACGATGGAGGCCCAGGTAGCAGCCACTGCCAGGTCGGCCTTCTTCCATCTGAGGCAGGCACAGCAGTTGGCCCCCTTCCTTGGCCGCGATGACTTGGCCACAGTGATCCATGCGACAGCCACCTCAAGGTTAGACTACTGTAACGCTCTCTACTTAGGGCTGCCTTTGTCGCAAATCCGGAAGCTGCAGCTAGTGCAGAATGCTGCAGCCAGGCTGCTGATGGGTCTCTCTAGGAGGGACCATATTCAGCCTGTGTTGAAAGCGCTGCACTGGCTGCCAATAGCGTACCGGATTCGCTTCAAAGTGCTGGTTATTACCTTTAAAGCCCTGTATGGTCAGGGTCCGGCTTACCTGAGGGACCGCCTTTCCCTACATGTTCCCCCAAGGGCACTTCGGTCTGGGGGCCGTCATCTTTTGGAAATTCCTGGCCCCAAAGATGCGAGGCTGGCTGCCACAAGAGCCAGGGCTTTTTCAGTGGCGGCTCCTACCTGGTGGAAGGAGCTCCCAGAGGAGATCCGGGCCCTGCGGGACCTTGTCCAGTTCCGCAGGGCCTGCAAGACGGAGCTCTTCCGCCAGGCTTTTGAGTAGGAGCCGCCACTGCCGCTATTCCACCTCGATATTCCACCTCGAAAACCCGTCATCTTGGGTTTAAATGTGCTTATGTTGTATTGTTTGTTTTTATAATTTTATCTGGTTGAGATTGTTTTATATTGTTTATATTGTTGAAATTCTTTATGTTGTTAGCCGCCCTGAGCCTTCGGGGAGGGCGGGATATAAATCAAAATAAATAAATAAATAAATAAATAAATATCCTGAAGAGTACTGTCAGTATAAAGGGGGTGCATGTCATAGATGCGTTCAAGTGATCAGCTCATTGTTTATTAGTGATTCAGCAGGAGAAAGAAGACTGAAATCCCTGGCCCCAAAGCCTGGTATTTATGCCTGGAAAAAGTTGCACCCAAAACACACCCCACTCCCAATGATAGGCTATTTACACTCCATTGTCTCCCAATTGGTTTTCTCTAGGATCTCTGTCTCCCTACTGGTCCAGTCTAGGATTCTAGGAAGCCATTGTTATGCGTCCTAAGCTTTTGCAAGAACAGTTCAGGCTCAATACATAACACTTACATTTAGCAATTATTAATATTTAATAATTGCTAGATGTAACATGCTGGCAGACTACACTTCACTTTCTTTGTAAGCAAAGGGAACAGACACATTTGTACCACAGTACTCTAAGCAGGTACCAATAGAATACTATCTGGAGCATTAAAAAAGCATCCCAAAAATCCAGATTCCCTATGAGCAGGTGATAGCCAGCTCTGTCCCTACAATTGTTTGTGTAGACTTATGTGAGATAGCATACATCAAAACATCCTGCACATATTGCGGAGATCAGAAGCACTTGAAAACCTGGATGAGCATGAAAGGCCACTTAAGACAAACAAATCACACTGAGAAGTTTTTGTGCGAACTGGCTGGTTAATCAAGGACAAGAACAGTAAATCTGTGAAAGCAGCTGTTTTGTTTGTTTCTTTGGTGCATTTTAACTCCATCTTTATTCCAAAGAGCACTGGCTGGTACACATAATTCTTTCCTCTTCCATTTTATCTTCACAATAATCCTGTGAGTAGGTTAGTTCATGAGAGAATAATCTGTATCCTACCTCTCCACTAAGCAAACTTCAAGCCTTCTTCCAGTTTGAAGACTTCCAACTTAAATGTCTTTTCCATTGGCAGGCCACTGTACTAGGATACTGCCCGCTGACTGGCCGTGGTTACCGAATAAGTTTTGTGACAAGTGGAGATTTGAACCAGAGTCTGTGTAGGTGGAACAAACAAAAGTCACAAACATCAGCAGGTTTGTCTATCCCCTCACCTGGTTTTCATTTGTGTGAAGCAAACCCTGTGCAACTTGGCTAAAGAGTTTATGATGAAGGAAGAATTTGACTCCTGGTCCAATTCCAGTGGTCTACTAATTAGCTCAGGTCATTTTACAACAGTGGAATTAAAAAGCAATAAATGCAGGAGATACAGTCTGTGAAATGTATATGCAAAGTTAATATGTATATAAGGTAATATAAGCGTGGCATTTACAATTGCAGAAATAGATTATAGAAATAGATTATTATTACACAGTCTTGCTTGATGTACAAAGCTAATTTAGCACTGATAACGTTGTTATCACTTTGCTTTCTTTGTGCCTGCTTTAAAAGCAACTTAGCCATAAAGCATCTATGCACTCAGTACTGCCTCCAACATGTGAAGATATATACATTTGAAATGAATTATTTCTTACAAGTTCCATTCTGCATAAAGAATATTCACATTTCAAACCATAAAGAATATTCACATTTCAAACCATAAAGAATATTCACATTTCAAACCAAGAATGCTGTTTCAAAAGGTCCTACGCATATTCGTATAATCTTTTAAAATATTTTAATATGTATATTTGTTTAATAAAACAGTGAGGGTACAGAAAAGGGAAAAAAAGAAAAAAATGGATTATACAACATAATTAGATTTGTCAAAGACAATCATGTAGATCATAATGTATAGGACGGATAATATTTTCCCTTTCATTCCCTTCATTATTTTACGGTATTATCTATAAAATACAATAATTCTTATTTCTGTTGGGGTAGAATTGTATTCATCATTTTAAGTTTCAAACGTCATAACTAATCTATTTGAACTACAACACTGGTTTCATCATTGCTTTTTTACAAGTCCACCACATATGAAGAAGAAAAGAGAAGAGATTGGATTTATGCCCCGCCCTTCACTACACAAGGAAGTCTCAGAGCGGCTTACAAAGTCCTTTCCCTTCCCCTCCCCACAACAGACACCCTGTGAGGTAGGTGGGACTGAGAGAGCTCTGACAGAAACTGCTCTTTTTCAAGAACAGCTCTTATTAGAACTATGGCTTGCCCAAGGTCATCCAGCAGGTGCAAGTGTAGGAGTGGGGAATCTAACCTGGTTCTCCCAGATTAGAGTCTGCATACTTAGCCACTACACCAGACTGGTTCCATGTCTTGACATTTCCAGCATTTTCCTTTGTAGTTTTTGTGTGCTTTCTCATTGTCCTTTGGAGTTATGTACCATTTTGTGCTAATTTGCTGTTAGTTTCTGACTGAATTGATATCTTTTTGCCATAGTTGTTCCCATTGTTGCATACATATCTGTTCCTTAAGGTTTTCCATTCATTTAACTATACATTTTTTTCACTTGTTCATCTTCCGTTTCTAGTTGGAGTAACATCTTTATATATCCATCATAGTAAATGCTCTTTTTGTTTTATAATCAGCTGCTCAAATTCAGTTGCATCTCTTAGAACTCCACCTCCAATACTCATGGTCTCCTTTAGTCTTGAGAATGATAATATATCAGCTGCTGAATGTTTACACCTTCATCTTTAATATCTTGCCAAGACTTGATCTTCTCCTGTTTATCATCATGCCATATGTTAAAAATAATTTTTATGTTTCATATTCTTATAATAATGAGCTTCTATTGGGAACATAAGCAAAGATTTAGAGGGGTTCAATAAATTCTAGTATGTAAACTATATTCTCGAAAGTCCATCTTTGATTATATGACTTCTTTCTTGTGTTATGATCTTTTTAGTCGATTTCTTAATCCATAAGTAATTGTGTAGGCCTTCATCAAGATCTGCTGATTCTAATTTTACTCTTCTTTGTCTTGGGTTTTTAATCCAGCCCACAACACAGAGCAGACTGGCTACTTGGTAATATAATTTTATATTTGAGACTACTAAACCTCTCTTTTTCTCATCTTGTAATATTATGAAGCTTATTCTTGTTTTTTTTGCCATTCCATATAAATTCATTTACCTGTCTTTGCCACTCTTTTAATGTTCTTTCTTCTATGCATATGGGTAACATTTGGAACAAAACGTTTAGTTTTGGCAGCACATTCATTTTAATTGTAGAGATTCTTCCCAGCCATGAGGTTTTTAGTGGATAAATTAAAAATAGTATCAATAAATATCAGTGGACTGAATTCAAAACATATGAAAATCTTCAACTAACTGAAAAAAAAATGCTGATATATTACGCCTACAAGAAACTCATATACTCATATACTAGCCATTTACTCAATTAGAAGAATTAAGAGACTCAGATGGAAGATGCCTAATTTTAAAACTGAGATCCCCAAAAGGTAAAATATGCATGATAGCAACAATATATGCACCAAAAGAAGCTAAAGTCACATTTTTTTAGATTTTTCCCCAAACTATGGTAGATATCCAAGATGAGGAAATAATGATTTTTGGAGATATGAACACACTACTAGACCCCAAAAAAGCCCAGATCAAGGAATATTAAAGGTAGAAAATTACCTTAAAATGTACTTGGGGAAGATTCGTTTTATCATTTTTTTCATGTTGTCATTTGACCTCATACTGTAATTAAAGAGTTTGTTTCTTTTATACATCTTGTAATTCTAATAAACACATTTTGCTCACAGTTATATATATAGTTCTTATTCCTTTTAACTTCAGCTGTAAGTCTAGGAATTTGATATGTTATGTTATGTTATGTTATGTTATGTTATGTTATGTTATGTTATGTTATGTTATGTTATGTTATGTTATGTTATGTTATGTTATGTTCCTCTATCCATTTATAAAACCTTAACCATGTGTCCTCAAAATCTTCTTTGTTATTTCCTCTCAATATTAAGGTTAGGGTATCTATCTCAGCAGTTTCCAGTATTTTACTTATAACTTCTTCCTTTGAAGGGGTTTCACTTCTTCGCCAATATTTAGCATATAATACTCTTGCCACTGTTACAATATGTATAGTAAGGTAAAAATCTTGTTTTTTATATTTCTCTGGTGATATATTCAGTAAAAACAATTCTGGTGTATAAGGTACAATAGTTTTTAGCATTTTTTGTAAAATCTCTAATATTTTTTAGCTTTCTCACAAGTCCACCACATATGGAAAAATGGACCAACATTATTTTTACATTTCCAACAATCATTTGGTAGGTCAGGGTTTTAATTCATTTTTATTATCTAACAAGTACTCATATCTCAGTAACGTATTTTTTGCAATACATTTGGATTTATAAAAGATTCCAGTGTTGAAACCCGTTTGGGTGTCTTAGTATAGAATAATATTTTAATGTTTCCCCTTACCATCAGTAAAGATTTCCTGATCAAATGTTTTAAAAAAGCTATGTATATCTGATTTTCCATACCACATAAATGCATGCCAACCCAATAACAGATCATGCCCCTCCAAAGTTAATATTCCAGTGTTTTCTAATGTGATCCATTATTTCAATCACATCAGAGCTGCTGCTCTATAATATAAAAGCCAGTCTGTACTGCAAATCCAGCTCTTTCTTTGGCGTAAAGCAGGGGTGTCAAACATAAGGTCCAGGGGCCAGATCAGGCCCTCCAGAGGGCTTCTATCAGGCCCACAGTGGAACTGGCTATCTTCTGCTTCTTCTTCCAGTTCTGCTGCTGCTGCATCATCATAGGTTTGCATCTTACAGATACACATCTGAACAGCATACTCAAGATTGCAACAGCACAGACATTTTGATGCAATAATTCAGAGCAAGAGGTGTCAGTTATCAGACACTGTTAAATAAACAAAGGCTGCGATCACACGCAGAATTAGCTGCGCCATAAGCATGAATGTGTGGGTGGATTTTAAGGGCGCGATCACATGAGAATATCTGCCAAGCGTCCCGCACCTGTCAGCAACCCATTTTGCTCTGACGCAGAAGCGGGGTAAAAAGACATTAGGGAAAGTCTGGTAGCAAATGGGTTACTATGGGCCAGGAATGGATTTTCCCCTGTGTGATCACTCCAGCGCGCTCCTATGGTGTCGGGATGGTCTGATCAGGCCATCGCGACTCCATGCCATTGCCCCCCCATTTCAGTATGTGCATCAATGCACACTGCATAGGGAACACTCAGTGTGGAGATGCAAATCATTGATCCTTCATTGAAGAGCACCGGAAGCATGCAGCCAACCCCCCCCCCCATTCACCCACTGTTGCATCTGATCATGCAGTGGCGGCTGCCCCCATAGCTCCCAGGGACTGTGTGATCGCACAAATGCAGGTCAACTTCCTACAGAGCAAACAGCCTTGCTTCCCCCTTATTATCTCGTATGTATGACCACAACCAAAATATTGCAAGATTGCTAATGTTTTAAGCATATTTTTATCTTAAGTAAAAAAAAACCAAAACCTTCGTGTTTGTGTCCTTTATAAAATTTATATCTCCGCTACCTGGCATTACCTTTTATGACACATATGGCCCAGCCCAACAAGATCTCATTTATGTCATATCCAGCCCTCATAACAAATTAGTTCAACACCCCTGTTAGCCTTCATTTTTATTCTCGTTTTTTTGTTCTGCCATATAAATTGTGAGATTACTTTGTCAAGTTCTTTAAAATACTGTTGATTCTGAAAAACTGCTATTGTTTGAAATAAAAAGATTAATCTTGGGAGAGTATTCATCTTTATTGTAGCTATTCTACCCTTCAGGGATACTCTTTTTTCATTTTTCCAAATCTTTTTTAATTTCTATCATGAGTTCCATATAATTATCTTTCAACAAAGAGCTACATCTGTTTCTAATGTTTATTCCTAGATATTTTACTTTCTTTTGTTATTGAAAGCCAGATTTCTCTTGTAACTGTTGCATTTGATCATTGTCCATGTTTTTAGTTAACACTTTTGTCTTGGTCAGGTTAATCTTCAATCCAGCCACATATCCATAGTCCAGTAATGTTGTCAATACTTTCTCAGTTGAATCCAATGGGTTTTCTAGGATAAATACCAAGTTATCTGTAAATGCTTGAAGTTTATATTCTTCTCCTCTTATTTTAACTCCTCTGATGTATCTATCTTCTGTAACCATGTTATTCAGTATTTCAAATACAAATATGAATAGTAATGGTGAAAGTGGACAGCCTTGTCTAGTTCATTTTTGGATTTCAGTGTTTTGTGATAAATCACCATTAATGAGAATCCTAGCTCTTTGCTTGGTATAAATTGCTTTAACCATTGTAAAAAATTCTGTACCACATTGAGAGGTTAACAGCTGCTCCAACATAAAACTCCAGCTACCATAGTCTTATAGGCCTATTTTTCTGTTGAATGTAGACTGAATTTTTTTTTGCCACAATAATAGCAGAAAGATTAAGAAAAAGCATACCAAATTTAATACACTCCAACCAAAAAGAGGTACATGAAAAATAATATATGAGCCACTTTGTTGTAGTGGTTAAGTGCATGGACTCTAATCTGGGAGAACCAGGTTTGATTCCCCACTCCTCCACTTGCAGCTGCTGGATGACCTTGGGCAAGCCATAGTTCTGTCAGAGCTGTTCTTGAAAGAGTAGCTCTTGAAAGAGCTCTCTCAGCCCCATCTACCTCACAGGGTGTCTGCTGTGGGGAAGGAAAGGAAAAGGAGTTTGTAAGCCACTCTGAGACTCCAAGTGAAATCCAATCTCTTCTTTATAATAGATGCGATCAAATTTGTGAATAAGAAGAAAAAGAAAGCATCATTTCTATTTCTAGATGCAGAGAAAGCATTTGACAGTTTAATATGGCCTTTCTTATTGAATGTTTTACAAAATATGGGCTGTGGTCCTACACTTTGGAGCTGGATGCACAGAACATACTTGAACCAGCAAGCAAAGATTTTAATTAATGGGGAACTAACAAAAGCAATTTTGATTGCAAAAGGAAAACATCAGGGATGTCCTTTATCCCCTTTATTATTTATGCTAGCAACAGAAAGATTTTAGCTGTAAAGATTAGACGAGAGATTTAAGGGAATAAAAGTGTATGATGTAGAATTCAAAATTAAAAGTTATGCAGACAATGTGGTTCCAACAGTCTTGAATCCCCAGAAATCACTGCAATATGTAATTTAACATACTGAAGAATTTTGATCTCTATCAGACTATAAAATTAGCAGAAAATTTGGAAATCAATTAAAGTAGGTTTATTAAAATGGAAAAACATATTTGTATAACCTTGATAGATTTGTTCCTTTAAAAATAAAGTAGTCATTGGCCATTTTTGTTTTTATTGTATGGACATTTTACATTTCCCATTGCCTAGCACCAAAGATAAGCAAATACCAAAAACAGCTTTGATGTTTTAAAAAGGCGAGTTCGAGCTTGTCTTTGGGCCAGTTTTAACTCCATAAACTTCCATAATCCACACATAATAAATACATATTCTGATCTCTTACAACAGTGCCGTTATTTTCATCTAAGTCAGCTGTGACTTGATGAGGAAAATTGTCTGTGTTAGCAACATATCTCAACATGGCTAAATCTAGGATTGCCAACTTTGGGTTGTGAAATTTCTAGAGATTGTGTGAATGGAGCTTAGAGAGGGTGGGATTTAGGGAAAGTAGGGACCTCAGTGAGGGTATAATGCAACAGAGTCCACTCTCCAAAGCAGCCATTTTCTCCAGGTATAATCTGATATCTGTCAGTTGTAATTCTGGGAGTGCTCTAGGCCCCACCTGGAGGCTGACAACCCTAGAATTAGGGGAAACTTAAATCCAGAGATTGGATCTCTGAACAGACAAGATGGTTCTTTCTACAAATCTGGGAAAGCACCAAGTTTGCAGAAAAATCTAAAATAAGAAAAAAAAACACTGAGAAGTTAAAACCACCCAAAATAATAAAAGCAGCTCCTGTAGCTTTTAGAAACAAATGCCCTTGGTGGCCATTGCTTGGCAACCACGACAGCTGAATCCTTGGTTTCTGTCAATAGAAGGCAGGGGAAGGGGCAGCACCCTTTTCAAGGCTGTTTTGGCCTTTGAGAGAGGACTCATTGGGGCCAGATGCAGCAGCAGCCGCTGGGCAACTTGATACCGCACGAGTTTCATGACTTACCCAAGCCTAGCTGCTCACTATTGTTCAACAGCAGCCACCTCACAAATCTCAATGTGTGTAGGGGTTAGAGTTTCAGAAAAGGATCTGAAAGACCCAGGTTCAAATCTCCACCCTGCCATGGAAGTTTGCTGGGAGACTTTGGGCTAGTCACACACTCAGCCTAATCTACCTCACAGGGTTGTTTTGAGGATAAGATTGAGGAGAGGAGAACAATGTAAGCAACTTTAGGTCCCCACTGGGGAGAAAGGCTGAGTATACATAAAGTAAGTAAATAATAAATATAGCTGAAACTGGGGGGTAGATATAAAGCAGGTGGGTGGGCGGGAAAGAGAGAAGAAAGCAGGAAAAGGTGAAAATATGAGGGTTGTCAGGAGGAGGGAAAGAGGAAATAATGTGGGAAAGGGGATACAGGAGGAAATGAAGTGCCCCACCACACAATTGGATCCAGCTCTGTGGCCAGTACCACTGAGCCAGAGTTTTCCTGGGTAGAGGCTGACAGGGGGAGGGAAGGAGGGAAAACCAAAGAAAGGGGGACAGATAAAGTCAGCTGGGATGGTGGGTGTCCTTGTAGTTCCCCTGCTTGTTTAAACCCAGTTTTCAAGCTTAGCTTACTGCATTCAGAAGTTTACTGGATATTCCCCATAGCCCAGGTTTTTAGCATGATGCACACTGTTGGCAACATTCCTGGATCTCCCACTTAGCCACGTTTTGCTCAGGGCAAAACAAAACGGACATCTGCTTCAAATGTATACACAATGTAGTATATATTTTAATGAACTAGGCTGTGCTTCTGCCAACTGCATGATAGAAATTCAATAAAAGTTGTACCATAAATTTAAGATGAATTATGAATATGCTTGAATATCTCTTGCCTATGTGTGCTAACATGCCAGTATAAATGAAAGCAGGGTGATATTCTGATATTTTAATTTTTCCCTTTTCTATGGGATAAAATGGATTAAATAAATAACTCTTTCTTAAAGCTGCTTGCAAGTTGGAAAAATCTAAATCTCCCAGTAGTTAAACTATTTGATTGAAAACAAAATGGACTGGGCAGAGATCAAGAACAATCGTACTGAACCTCTCTATTTATAAACGGCTTTATAGAGTAGTAACACTTTCCAGACTTCTGGTATGGGATGCTTAATGATTCACAAAACAGCTTTTTAACTATGTACTATTAACTATGTACATAACTATCCAACCCCCTGGCGGCTCTTTGGATGAGCTGGTGGAGGACTGGCATGCCCAGCTCTCCTCAGCCATCGACAAGATCGCTCCCAGGTGCCCTCTCCGCACTCATGTAAGGCGAGTACCTTGGTATACCCAGGAGTTGCGTGAGCTGAAGCGAGAACTGAGATGGCTACAGAAACGGTGGCGCCGAGCTTGTGACGAGGCATCAAGAACATCTTATAGGACACGTATGAGGGCCTATGAGATGGCGGTCAAAGCTGCAAAGAGAGATTTCTATGCGGCCATGATTGCATCTGCTAGCTCATGCCCGGCCCAATTATTTAGTACAATTCGGTCTTTGACAGCTCTGCCACAGGGCAGGCAAAATGCTAGGGAATTGGATATTGGATGTGAGGCATTTGCAAGCTATTTTGCAGACAAAGTCTTGGCGCTCCGCCGTGACCTCCCCGCCACAATTGAAACAGTGAGTGAACTTGAGGCCCCTTGCTCGACTTTGGGGCCGGGTTTAGAATGTTTTGTCCCACTCAGCCTGGAAGAAGTTGACAGACTCCTTGTTTCTGTGCATCCAACCACATGCGACCTGGATCTGTGCCCCTCCTGGCTCATTAAAGCAGGCCATGAGGGGTTTCGAGGTGCCCTGCGGGAGATTATCAACACGTCCCTTTCTGAGGAACGGTTCCCCAGGGCACTCAAGGAAGCGATGGTTCGCCCCCTCTTGAAAAAGCCATCTCTGGACCTGGCCGAATTGCCCAACTACCGGCCAGTGTTCAATTTGCCCTATTTGGGCAAACTTATTGAGAGGGCGGTGGCATCACAGTTGCAGGGTTTTCTGGATGACGCTTCTGTCCTCGATCCCTACCAGTCTGGCTTTCGCCCAGGTCACAGGACGGAGACCGTGCTGGTCGCCTTGACTGACGATCTCCGTAGGCATCTGGATCGGAGTGGTGTGGCTGCTCTGGTGTTGTTAGACCTGTTGGCGGCATTCAACACAGTTGACCACCAGTTGCTGTTCCACCGCCTCGCCGACGTGGGGATTCAGGGGCTCGCTCTTCAATGGTTGGCCTCTTTCCTTCAAGGTCGGGGACAGAGGGTGGTGATAGGGGATCAGCGGTCCCGGAGACACCCCATTGAGTGTGGGGTGCCTCAAGGGGCCGTGCTGTCCCCGATGTTGTTTAACATCTACATGCGCCCCCTCGCCTAGAGTTGCAGGCTTGGGTGTCATCAATATGCAGATGACACCCAGCTCTATCTGATGCTGGGCAGCCGGTCGAACTCTACCCCGGATGACCTTCATCGGGCGTTATAGGCTGTGGCTGGATGGCTCAGACTGAGTCGGCTGAAACTAAACCCGGCAAAGATGGAGGTCCTGGGCCTGAGTCGGATCGGTTCAGGGTTGGGGTTCTCTCTCCCGACCTTCGACGGGGTGCCACTGGTGCCGGCATCGGAAGTTAGGAGTCTGGGTGTGCTCCTGGTCTCCTCTTTAACGATGGAGGCCCAGGTAGCAGCCACTGCCAAGTCGGCCTTTTACCACCTTCGGCTGGCTCGGCAGCTGGTCCCCTTCCTTGACCGCGATGACCTGGCCACTGTGATCCATGCGACGGTCACCTCAAGGCTAGACTACTGTAATGCTCTCTACTTGGGGCTGCCTTTGTCGCAGATCCGGAAGCTGCAGCTGGTGCAGAATGCTGCAGCCAGGCTGTTGATGGGTCTCTCTAGGAGGGATCATATTCAGCCTGTGCTGAAAGCGCTGCACTGGCTGCCAATAGCATACTGGATTTGCTTCAAAGTGCTGGTCTTGACCTTTAAAGCCCTGTATGGCCAGGGTCCAGCCTACTTGAGGGACCGCCTTTCCCCATATGTTCCCCCAAGGGCACTTCGGTCAGGGAGTCAACAGCTCCTGGAAATTCCAGGCCCCAGGGAAGTAAAATTTGCTGCCACCAGAGCCAGGGCTTTCTCGGTGGCGGCTCCTACCTGGTGGAGGGAGCTCCCGGAGGAGATCCGGGCCCTGCGGGACCTTGCTCAGTTCTGCAGGGCCTGTAAGACGGAGCTATTCCGCTGGGCCTATGATTAGGAGCCGCCGCCATGGTTAGCCATCCGCCATCGTACTATTGTCATCACTGAGTGCAGGGCAGCCCTGGCAGGAGAGGGGTTGACGAGCTACTGTTTGGCTGCTGTTTGGCTACTGGGGATTAATGTCTGCCGGGGGCTACAATCTGCCTCATCTTGTTTTATCGCCTGGGCTATAATGTTTGGATGTTGTTTTATATGTTTTCTGGTTTTATATTGTTGAACTTGTTTTAAAGTTGGCATGCGTGCCTTGCTGTTAGCTGCCCTGAGCCTCCGGGGAGGGCGGGATACAAATCCAAATAAATAAATTAATTAATAAATACTTGCGTCACTCAGAGAGGATCAGATGTCATTCCCAGGGGATCGCAGAGCAATACATTCCAGAATGGCAGGTTCAGGAGAAAAGATGTCATTATGAACTTTTATCTGTCAAAAGAAAAATGTCCAGATATTCTCATGCAAAGATGAGATAATGAGGTACAAATTAATTTTTCTAAAAGATGCAATTGTATGTATACTTATGGCAAAGGTTACAGCACTATGAGCATTCGTGGGCAGCAACAGATTTCTGCTGATTATAATTCTGAGGATATTGACATACGGAGTGGGGAACTGGATCATTTGGCCTGATCCCTGACTTCTACATATTAATATACTATCTGCACTGAGCTCATGAGTAGCAGAATCACATTACTAGGGAAATACGTACATAAGAATATAATAAGAGCTCCACTGAATCAGATTATTGGCCCACCTAGTCCATCTAGTCCAGCAACCCAATTCACACAGCAGTCATAGGGGTCAGTGCCTTCCCCTGAGGTTGTTTCCTAGCACTGGCACAAGTACTAACATGCCAGGGTAATACAATCTTATGCCCTCAGGGGCAGGGGCAGAACAAACTGACTCAGACATAGTTTCAGGAAGTTCTACTCCAATCTCTTATCTTTAACCCTGATCCTTCTCTGTTAGTTTGGTAGAACATTGAGGTACTGAGCCAGATCTTATATGGTGACAACACAGAAGCATGTGGTGAACCAAGTTCACCAAAACTGTTTGGAACAAAGTATTAGCACCTTTCGGTAGAAATGAGATTCCTAGACATCATAAATAAGTGTACACTGAAACAGTTGGTCACAGGGAGGTAGTGATCTTGGAGTTGGTTCTGAGCGGGTCTCAAGACCTGATATAAGAAGTAGAGGTTGTTACACCAACTGGGAACAGTGACCACAGAGCTGTTAAATTCAGTGTTCTGGTCAATGGGAAGTTACCCCTAGAGCCCAAAACTGTAACATTTGTTTTCAAAAGAGGTAACTTTACAAAAATGAGGAAAATACTAAAAATAAAACTGAAAGGGAAACAAGAGAGTCAAATCCCTAGAGGATGCTTAGAAGCTATTTAAAACCACACTCATTGAAGCCCAAATAGAATGCATTCCACAGGTGAGGAAAGGCACCGCCAAGTCTAAAAGAAGGCCTGCGTGGTTAAAAATGCAAGTCTAGGAAGCTATAAAAAGCAAAGAAGCTTCTTTTAAAAAGTGGGAGGTCTGCCCCAACGAACTGAACAGGAGGGACTACATAGAGTTTTAAGTCCGAACACTAGAGTGTCCCGCAATGACATGCCTCCAGGCAACGTCATCACATTGGGCACTTTGGCCTGATGCAAGCACTTTGGGGGCAGAGTTCCCCACGGCAGCCAGATCCGGTCCGGCGGGTTGGGAGCCCTTAGAGTGGGCAATCCCCCCCGGGGGACCTGACAGGCCTAGGCTTAAGTGTTGACTATACAGCAGTCCATTGCAATGGGGCTTGGCATAGTCAGAGTCACTGCCCAGTGGAATCATGAGGTTAGTGTAGCTTCCCTCTTGTCTATGACTCAATTATTGGTCATCTGGAATCAGGTGGTCTCCCAAACCCAATATGGGAGTTCACTTGATGGAGCTATCCAGAGGATGATGACATCCACTCCTGCTTCCCCCTCCCATCTAGTTAAAGAACTGAACACAGGTTTTCACAATTAGCCAATTACCACATTTTTGAATCCAGCCTTGAAGGAGATAAGGATGGTGTAGGAAGGGAGGCCAAATTATGGACGCCTGCAAGCCAAAGTAGGCCTGCTAATATTCATGTTAACTCTTGGGGAAAATCAGGGTGCTTTGCCTCACAGTTACTATGACTAAATTCAGCCACTGTGCCAAAAGATTGGAGAGGCTCAAATGTTACACCAATTGTTTAAAAAGGATCCAGAGAGAAACCAGGAAATTACATGAGTTCATGAGTTTTCAGTATATAGATTGAAAACTTCATTTCCCTCTTGAGAGTTCCAGCACCTCTTTTTTTTAAAAAAAGCCCTGCTGTGTACAATTCTGGTCACCATATCTCAAAAAGGGCATGGTGACTGAGGGGAACCTCCACATTCAGAGGCATTTGTAAAGTACTGGGTTTCGGGCCTCATGACTCAGACGACAACATAAGAGAAGACGCGTTTATTCGTACTTCACACAAGACAAGAACACACAGTAACGGCCGGAGGCCAACTATATACAGTTGGGGGGGACGGCCCTATATTCCTATTGGCGGGTTTGAATCGCCCGCCAATGCTGCCATTGGTTCACTACTGGCGAGCTCAGGAACCTAGTCCCTATTGTTCTCAGAGAGCGAAGCTTGGCTGTATTTTGCCAGCTCTGCCTTCTGATCCCAGGACACAACACCCCTCCCCCATAGTTCGTCTCCTATCAGGTGACGTAGTCTTTTAAGTATGTTGGTGCCCTCCGTTCTCTTAGCGATCGTCGGGGGGCCGGTACCGGACTGGCGGGGCCCCTATCGGGTGTTCCGCCAGCACAAGGAGCTTGGATCTCTGGTAGTAGCCGAGGCGGTGACGGTGGCGGCTGTAACGGCGGCGGCAGCGGCGGCAGCGGCGGCAGCGGTTCAGCTGTCTCCGGGACCCCCTCCTGATTCCGTGGACTTTCCGGCGCTGGCTCCGCTGTCGGTGCTTGCAGTCGATCGGATGCTGGGGCGGCCGCGGCGTTTCCCGGTAACTGGATCTCTGTGTCGGGGTCTTGCCGCCTCCGGAGCTGGTCCACGTGTTTACGGAGGACCCGGTCCCCATCTGTTAGGACCTCGTATGACACTGGCCCAGTGGGTTTTAGGATGCGCCCGCCCCGTAATTCCGGAAGTAGACAGGTTCCCCCGGGCGGAAGCTTCGGGGCGCCTCCCGGGTCTCGACCAGCTTTCTCTCTGGGGCTCGGTCCGGGTGAAGCCTGTCTAACAAAGTGGTAGGGCGGCGGCCCATCAATAATTCTGCGGGGCAATGCCCGGAGATGGGGTTTGGGGTGGTGCGGTATGTTAGAAGGAAGCGGGCCAGCCGGAACTCCCAGTCCCCCTCCGTTATGCGGCTCAGGGCTTCTTTGGCGGTGCGTACCGTTCTCTCCGCCTGTCCATTTGTTGCCGGGTGGAAGGGCGCTGATCGTATGTGCCTGATTAGGTTCTTTTCGAGGAACGCTTGAAACTCCGCAGATGTGAACGCTGCCCCGTTGTCCGACACGATTGTGTCTGGTAACCCGTGCGTCGCGAATATTTTCCGCAAGGCCCTTATTGCCGCTTTGGCAGAGGTGGTAGACACTGGGCTTATTTCCACCCATTTCGAGTAGGAGTCTACCGTCACCATGAACTGGAGCCCCTGAAACGGCCCCGCAAAATCTATGTGTAGGCGTGACCACGGCTTGTGGGTAGACTCCCAGCTTTCGGTTGGCGCTCTCAGGGGATTGGGGCGGACTTCCTGACACCGTGTGCACCCTCGGACCCAGGTTTCAATTTCGGCGTCCATCCCGGGCCACCACACGTAGCTCCTTGCCAGAGCTTTCATTCGTACAATGCCGGGGTGGGCCTCATGTAGCGTTTCTAGAACCCCTTGTCTCATGGGCCCCGGGATGACCACCCTGTCCCCCCATAACAAGCACCCTTTTAAGGCGGATAGCTCTTCCCGCCTGGCTTTGTAGGCCGTGAACTCTGGCCCTGTCTGTTCCGCTGGCCATCCCCTCACCACCCAGTTTAGGACCCGGGAGAGAATGGGATCTCGGGACGTGCGGGCGGCCATGTCTGCAGCCTGAAGGGGGGGGTTTGGCAGCTCCTCCATTAACAGTACTGCGGGAGCCGGGGCCGGATCTTCCCCTGTATGCGGCAGCGGCAGGCGGCTCAAGGCATCGGCATGACCCAGCGCCTTGCCCGGCCGATGCTCCAACTGGTACTGGTAACCCGCTAAAAACAAGGACCAGCGCAACACCCGGGGCGACAGTACCTGCGGCGTTTGTTTGTCCGCCGCAAACAGTCCCAAGAGCGGCTTATGGTCGGTTACGAGCGTGAAGTGCCGGCCGTACACAAAGTTGTGAAACTTTTTAACCCCCGCCACCAGTGCCAAGCCCTCCCGGTCGATTTGAGCATAGTTCCGCTCCGCGGGGGACAGCGTGCGGGAGTAGTAAGCCACCGGGACTTCCCTCCCATCCGGTAGCTTGTGGGCCAAGACCGCCCCGACCCCATACGGTGATGCGTCGCACGCAAGGACTACCGGGAGCTTTTCATCAAAGTGGGCGAGTACCGCGTTAGAAATCAAGAGTACTTTAACCCCCCGAAAGGCCGCCTCCTCCCTCGCTCCCCATGCCCAAGGTGTCGCCTTATCCAGTAGCCTGTGCAGGGGTTCGGCCACGGCGGCTTTGTGGGGGAGAAAGGCGTGGTAAAAGTTCAGGAGGCCTAAGAACGCCTGGAGCTCGGCCTTGGACTTCGGGGCGGGGGCCTCCACGATGGCCTTTACCTTGTCCCTCGCCGGATGCAGGCCTGTTGCGTCTACCCGGTACCCCAAGAACTCCACCTCCGGCACCCCGAGGAGGCACTTTTCCCGCTTCACTTTCAGCCCCGCGGCTTGGAAGCGTTCCAGTACAGTTCGGAGGCGGGCGGCGAAGCTTTCCGGGGTGGTCGCGGCAATGAGGACGTCGTCGAAGAACGGCGTCACTCCAGGGATCCCTTTTAACAAATCGTCCATTAGATTTTGGAAGATCCCTGGGGCCACACTGACCTCGAACTGCAGCCGCTTCACCCGGAAGGCCCCCTGGTGGGTCACTATGGTTTGCGCCTCGGCCGTGGCCTCATCTACCGGGAGTTGCTGGTACGCCTGCACGAGATCCAGCTTTCCAAATATGCGCGCCCCCGCCAGTGTGGCTAAGACATGGCTGACCACGGGTACGGGGTATGCGTGCGCCTGAAGTGCCTGGTTAATGGTGCACTTATAATCCGCGCAGATGCGGATTTCCCCGTTTGGCTTGACGGGTGTCACAATCGGGGTCTCCCATCGAGCGTTCGGGACGGGCTCTAGGACTCCCTGGGCCACTAACCGGTCCAGTTCGGCCTCTATTTTCGGGCGGAGGGCCAGGGGCACGGTGTGGAAGCGCCGTCGGACGGGCGTCACTGTGGGGTCTAAATGGAGCGACACCGGGGGCCCTTTATAACACCCCAGTTTCCCGTCAAAGACCTCCGGGAATTCCTTGCACACCGCCCCCCAGTCCCGCACCCCACACTTATTCACTCCCCCAATCGTTATGCCTAGGGCCTCGAACCACGCCCACCCCAGGAGACTCACGAGATTTCCCTCCACCACCACCAAGTCCAAGTTCCCCTCAAAGTCTCGGTACTGCACTCGGAAAGTGCCGACTCCCCGGATGGGGACAGGGTTCCTTTGAAAGTCCACCAAGCTTAGTGGCGATGGACGTAGAGGGGTCCCCCTGATGGGCAAAGTCTTTTTAAAGTGTCCAGGGAAATGATGGACGCCGCCGATCCCGAGTCCACTTCCATGCAACAGGGGACCCCTCGATCCGTACGGTTACTTGGATCTTCGGGGCAGAGGAGAGGTTGGGGTTGGGGAGGCGAAGTACCTGCAGCGGCTGGTTGGTGAGATGGTACAACTCGGCGACCTCTTCCGTTGTCTCGTAGGCGGTGGACGATGTGCGGTGCGGTGCGGTGGGACTGACGATCTCGAATTCCTGGGGCCCTTGGACCGGCAGACCCGTGCGAGGTGTCCCTGCTTCCCGCACCCGTGACAAACAGCATCCCGGAACTTGCAGGATTTCCTTCCATGGCCTTCCCCGCAGCTGGC
The DNA here is from genome assembly GCA_029375565.1 of Gekko gecko. Lineage (NCBI taxonomy): Eukaryota > Metazoa > Chordata > Lepidosauria > Squamata > Gekkonidae > Gekko > Gekko gecko. Next base: position 120,065,077 of record JAPDNY010000007.1, read on the forward strand.
ACAGACGGTCCGGTTGCCGGAAGGCTTGGCTGGCTCTCTGTTGGCCTGCTGGAACGGCGCCGGCCGGCGTTGTTGGGGTCTGAGCGCGAAGACCTCTTCCGTATCTACATTCCCGGGGCTTGGACTCCTTCCGACCGCATGGGCGGCCACAGCCGGGCGTTCCCCTTCCGCGGCCTCGTGGGCTGTTGCGGCGTCGAGGGCCTCGTCCAAGGAGAGCCTCCGGTGACCAACCAACTTGCGCCGCAGCTTGGAGTCCGCCAGGCCCCACACGAACTGCGTCAGCAGGTTGTCCTCCACCTTCGGGAACACGCAGTCCACCGCGAGCGCCCTTAGCGCGGCCAGGAAGGTGGCAATGGATTCCCCTGGGGCCTGGACTCGCCTCTGGAAATCCATCCTCTTGGCCAGGAAGGTCGGCCGGGGGCTGAAGTAAGCGTTGAGGACATCCAGGATCTCCCCAAACGAGCTCTCCAGGGCCGTGCGGGGCACCAAGAGGCTCTTGGCGAGGCGGACGGTTTGGGTGCCGCACGCGTTCAGCAGGATCGATCGTTTCTGGTCTGGGTGGCGGATTTCGTTGAGCTCCAAATAGCTGATGAGCTGGTCGACCCATGCGTCCCAGGTTTCTGGCTGCGACGGATCGAAGCGCTTGAGAGTTACATGAGAGGCGGCCATGGTTCTGTCTGGGAAGGCGTGCGCCGGGGCGAGCGGTGCGGTGCTGCTCTCGGGGTCAGCGATGCGATGCTCGGCGAGCGGTGCGGTGCTGCTCTCAGGGTCAGCGATGCGATGCTCGGCGGTGTCCTTTTCGTCGCTCATGGAGTCATGGAAGGCGTTGAAATCCCACCTTCGTCGCCACTGTAAAGTACTGGGTTTCGGGCCTCATGACTCGGACGACGACATAAGAGTAGACGCGTTTATTCGTACTTCACACAAGACAAGAACACACAGTAACGGCCGGAGGCCAACTATATACAGTTAGGGGGGGACGGCCCTATATTCCTATTGGCGGGTTTGAATCGCCCGCCAATGCTGCCATTGGTTCACTACTGGCGAGCTCAGGAACCTAGTCCCTATTGTTCTCAGAGAGCGAAGCTTGGCTGTATTTCGCCAGCTCTGCCTTCTGATCCCAGGACACAACAGCATTGATCCTCTGAATCCCAGAGCCAGGAAGCAACATCGGAGGAAGGCCTCTGCCTCTATATCCTGTTGGCTGTCCAGAGGAACTGGTTGGCCACTGTGTGAGACATGATGCTGGACTAGATGGACTATTGGTCTGATCCAGAAGGGCTCTTCTATGTTCTGCAAATAATAAACATACTTTTTTGTCCCCCATCATCTTGTATAGTTTTAGTATAAAACTATGCACACAATGCCTAAACTGACTAGATTGTAAATGCAAGCCTAAATTTCAAGGCAGTAAAGACAGACCAGACCTATTATGTTTTAAACCTGAATATAACTCTATAAAGGCTCAGACAATCAGAGGGATTTAAGGATTCAATAATGAGTTACAGTTGCAAAAGTAAATCATCTCATTAAAGCAAGTTTATTTTAATTACATTTTTTTCTGATTCAGGCAACATCAGCTCTAAGAGTTCTGATTCTTTGGATATATTAGACAGTTCAGATATTAGCTGTTTCTGAACTGGAAAGTCTGCACACACTTTGACACTTCCAAGTGAGGGAGTCAGGCCAAGGTGTTCACTTGACTGATGAAGCAGCTGTTCAGTCAAGAAGCCAAGATGTCAGTTGGAGCTGACCAAGAACAAGGTAATACTTTACACAAAGAAGTTGGGGCCTAAAGCATCTGCAATTTTCAGAGAAGATTAATTAATCCAGAGAACAGGTATCCAACTCAGCCCCTGGAGACTCCCTCATCTAAGATGTTCCTCATATTGTTTAGTAAAGTATTATCAAATCAGATCAACCAGATTAATCTACCCTTACTTGGGTCCCAGTGGATTTATTGTATTTTCTTCTGAGTTAATATTCATAAAATAAATTTGAATATTTTAAGTGAAGCCAGATGGATTCCCACTGCACGATGAAGAGCAGCTCACAGAGTCCCAATCTGTTCTCAGATTTGATGAAAAAGACTTCAGACCTTCTGAAATCCTCTCAAGAAATACCCCTAGACAGCTTGGCTGGCTGACTTGCTCTAGACTAAGCTTTATATCAAATATATTTTTTCTCTTTGACCAGAAGGAGCCAAAATTCCAAGCAAAGGAAAAGGCTCTTATGGGGGTTCCCTTTAGTACATTTTTAATTGTATTTTGATGTTCCATAAATGGTCTCAAATTTTCCTCTTACATAGAAAATGGGAATTCCATACAAAATATATAGGTCGAGATCAATTTAAAATCACTTTCTTGCAGACTTGTTCCTTTTATAAGATTGATTTATAGAATTTGATTCACAGTGCATTTAAAGTTTGTAACTCTGAGCCAAACAGACTTCATTTGGGTCTCTTTGTCTGTTGAGCGGAGAATAATCTGGATCACAAAGACAGAATACTGACTTCTGCCATGAACTTCAATCTTCTGACTACAGTTACTCCATTTTCCAACATTTGTTTTAAAAAATCTCTGGACATACCCTTAAGCATGTGTGGCTGTATTTTAAAAATGCAAGCATTTCAATGTGATAACCCAATTTTTTGACCAGTGTTGTGGGGGGTGGGGGAAGCAAATGTGTGAGTAGAACTGATGATTTACAAGATGTTCACATATCTGCAAAGATAATTCTTTAACAGGAGCTGAAGTTTTGGGGGTTTTTTTTAAAGTCCTATTTAAGAAGATGTAGGACTGGTTTACCTGATACAGCTACGATGTCCTGGCCATTTTCAATGAATGGTACATAAAATCAGTAGCATGAAAATAATTTCAGTTATGATCTCCATAGTAGTCCTCGCAAGCTTCATTTCTACATATGTGGGAGGGGAAAAAGCTACTTAGCTTTCCTGGATCCTCTATCTAGCTGGCTCCCTCTTTTTCTGCTCCCTTTCCCCATTCGCTCTGAGTTGCTGCCACTTCCTAGTCTTAAAAGAACATTTTCTGCTAAAGGCCTTTAAACAAAGGCCTTTAAAGGCTTTGCCATTAAAAGGCTCCAGTCTGCCACTGTTATCTTCTGCCCAGCTCTTAGCCATTGCAGGAACTAGCAGATGCTCACACACACTTTAGGGATGGAGGGATCACCCTCTGCCCCCTTGTCCTTACTTCTCCTTGGTAAACATGTACAAATTTGCTATGCAATGATTGTATAGATCAGAGTAGTGGCCTCAAAATTATAAAAGGCTAATAAATTAATAGAAGCAAATGCGCACCAATTTATGCAGCAAATTTGAGCAAGGATTCAAATGAAAACAATACCATTGCAACTCCTCTGACTCTAATTCATCCTTATGATGATGCTGCAGTAAGAACAGGCCCTTTCTTTTGGAGTTAACTTACAAGCATTCAGAATAGGTTCACACTGCTGCTTTATAGATGCAGTTTCGTTTCTTTTCTTTTTTTTTAGCAACATGGTAGCTTTCATGGAGCTGCTTTGTGATAGCTTCCAGTCAAAGGCAGCATAATGAAGAAGCAAACAAAACAATCTCTTTATGGTCAAGGGTAGTAAACGTGGCAAATGGGGTTCAATGTGGCCAAGTGCAAAGTGATGCACATTGGATCAAAAAATCCTAAATATAAATACACGTTGATGGGGTCTGAACTGGCAGAGACGGACCAAGAGAGAGATCTTGGAGTCGTAGTGAATAACTCAATGAAAATGTCTAGACAGTGTGTAGCTGCAATAAAAAAGGCCAATGCTATGCTGTGAATTATTAGGAAGGGAACTGAAAACAAATCAGCCAGTATCATCATGCCCCTGTATAAATCAATGGTGCAACCTTATTTGGAGTACTGTGTAACAGTGTACCCTCTAAGCTGAGTTAGTGTGCGCTAGCTCACAGTTTTTTAGGCTGCGGCTCACACATTTTTGTCTTAGCTCAGGAAGGATGGCTCCAAAGCAAACTAATTTATGCAGGAGCCAAATCCCCGGCTCACAATTTTAATGCTGGTAGCTCACAAAGTAGAATTTTTGCTCACAGGACTCCACAGCTTAGAGGGTGCATTGTTGTGTACAGTTCTGGTCGCCACACCTCAAAAAGGCTATTATAACATTGGAAAAAGTGCAGAAAAGGACAACTAGAATGATAAAAGGGTTGGAACACTTTCCCTATGAAGAAAGGTTAAAATGCTTGGGGCTCTTTAGCTTGGAGAAATGACTGCTGAGGGGTGACATGATCAAGGTTTATAAGGTTATGCATGGGATAGAGCAGGTTGAGAAAGAAGTACCTTTATCCCTTTCTCACTATACAAGAACTCGTGGGCACTCAATGAAATTGCTGAGCAGTCAGGTTAGAACAGATAAAAGGAAGTCCTGCTTCACCCAAAGAGTGATTAACACATGGAATTCACTGCCAGAGGAGGTGGTGGTGGCTACAAGCATGGATGGCTTCAAGAGGGAATTAGATAAGCATATGGAGCAGAAGTCCATCAGTGGCTATTAGCCACAAGGTATAGATAGGAACTCTCAGGCTGGGGCAAGCTGGGGCAAGTATTTTTGCTGCTTGGGCAACCGTGGGAGGGCTTCTTGTGTCCTGTCCCCACTGCTGGACCTCTTGATGTCACCTGGTATTTTTGGCCACTGTTTGACAGAGCGTTGGACTAGATGGGCCATTGGCCTGATCCAACATTGACTTCTCTTATGTTCTTGTGTCTTTATATAATCTTTCCTTCTTTCCCTCTTTCTGTTCTCAGGGGAAAGTAGTGACACTTGACCATTTGGTCTTTCAAGCCCATTTAGCTGAAGTGTGCCTTTTGCTATTTTTTGTACTTTCTGGCTAGGTTATCTGTAATTCTGAAGAAGTAGATTTCCTGAGCTAGATAACCCAGGATAGTCTGATCTTGTCAGACCTCAGACGCTAAGCAGGATCAGCCCTGGTTAGTTCTTGGATGGGAGACCACCCAGGAAAAGTGAGCTAGTTGTATGGAGGTAGGCAATGGCAAACCACCTCCAAACTTCTGTTGTGCTGAAAACTCTATGGAGTTGCCATAAGTTGGCTGCAACTTAACACCCCTGCCCCCCCAAAAAGAGCTGGATGGCACTTCTGCTGGGAGTTGAGTCATACAAAAAGTGCCCCTACTAAACTCGGAGCAGATGTAAAGTACAGAGGCATTTACAGTAAATCTTGAAGGAAATTCTGCGGTGCAGGGCATTTCATATCGGCATAATCTGTCAACAATATAGTTATCCTGATTTGAAATGGAAACTAAGCACTTCAAAACCAGTGTTCCCTTTCTAATGATTAGCTCCAGAAAAATAATACCATTGATTTATTTAAAATTCAGAGGAAAATGAATATTGAAATTCTATCTTTTTTAAAAAGAGGAATGAGCCTGCATACGTACGACAAAATCAGTTTTAAAATATAATACAAAGCCAATTCAAACCCAGCACCATAATATTTTTAAAACATTCAAGTGGAAATGGTACATTAATGTACGTTGCAAACCTCAGACATTTTAATCATATGCTGTTTCATATTATGCCTAATGCCATTTTAAAGTATTTTCCCTTGTCACAAACACGAGTGGAATTATGGCCCAGAGGCAGCTCTTGAACATTTACCATCCATAATTTGTACCTCAATTTCCTCTCCTGAGGCAAGTTCCAGCCTCTCCTATGACAGGACCAGCCCTTAACTATCTACCTGCCTCCTTTTTTTAATCCCACCTTTTCCCCACAGATCTCAGAATGCTATACATGGAATCCTCCTTATCACATTATTCTCAAATCTAGTTTATACTGTGAGATATGTGAAGCTGAGAGAGAAAGTCTGGCTCAAGGTCAACCACTAAGCTTGATGGCCAAGTGAGAATTTGAACCCAGATCTCCCCAGACCTAGTCTTGATTGATTATTTATTTATTTATTTAGACTTTTAGCCTACCCTTCCCTGTGCTGTAAGGCTCAGGGCAGGTAACAACAACTTAAAACGATAATACAATTAATTATTAAAATAAATTAATACAATAATAGTAATAGATAAAAACAGGTGGTGACTTAGGTGATGTCTCAACCATATGCCTGGTGGAACATTTTTGTTTTACAGGCCTTGTGGAACTGAACCAGGTTCTGCAGGGATCTGGATCTCATCTGGAAGGGCATTCCACCAGACTGGGGTTAAGACAAGATTAATATTTTTGGGGAGGCTAGATGAATACTTCTTGGGAATAATTTTTGATGGAGTCTCATGTCCTATTCTAGCACTGTATGCAGTGATAGGGAGGGTAAAGCAGCTCCTCTGATGCTAAGCAAGAACTGAGACACTTTTGCCATATTAGCAACCTATCACTACAATTGCAGCAAAAAACACAGTTGCTTTTCTGGAAGCTTAGCTGTTAGCTGACCTGGTTATAATCAATCCCTTCCTATCAATCTACAGTGTATAACCCAATTTCCTCAGTGACTGAAAGTATGCCTTGTTGTACAACCATCCAGTGTCATTCCCGTTTGACTTTTGGTTGCTGAATGATCTTTCTTTTTTCTAAGTTTATTTTGTACTTGTTTTTCTTCCTTGTATTTCTTTAGATTGCACAGCCTGATTTTGAAAGAGTTACATTTACCTCAACTTCTTGACATTCTAAGAGAAATATTATCCCTTGATCTGTTTATTATAATCCCCAGTGTATTGGCACTTTCCAGCTCCATCAGCCATTGGTCCATCAACTACCACTCAAGAGTAGTCATGTGCCATTGGCTGAGTGCTGGGTCTGCTCCTCTCCCCCGCCCACTGCTGGCTTGGCCACTCTTCCCTGTCAAAATAAGCTGCCAAAATGGCTGTCTCTCCTGACAGAGACACTTCTACTGCTGCTTGGCTCCTCCATGGCTGTCTGGCTACTGAGGTGAGCCACTGGCTATCAAACCATTCTCTTTTCCTCCTGCTGTGGGGCTCACTTTTCCCACAGTGGCTGTTGCTAGGCAACCAAGCTTGGTTCTGTCACACAACAGCAAGGGCAGAAGGCCCTTTCCAGGCCTACTTTGGCCTTTGTGGGGAACTCATTGGGACCAGTCCTGACTAGGGTTGCCAGCTCCAGGTTGGGAAATTCCTGGATATTTTGTGCTGGAGTCTATGAAAGCCAGAGTTTGGGGAGCAGAGAGGGCTCAGCTGAATGGAATGCCATAAAGTCCACCCTCCAAAGCAGTTATTTTCTCCAAGGGGAGAGAAATCTGTTGTCTGGAGTTCGGTTGTGATACCAGGCGATCCTCAGGCTCCACCTGCAGGTTGGATACCCTAGCCCTGGCTGCACCTTCTGGGTGACTTGATGACACCTGACTGGCATGACTTAACTAGGCATGGCTGCTTGCTCCTGTTCACCAACAGCAGCCCCCCTAGGACAGCCAATGTGGCGCAGCAGTTAGCACTTCAGAGCAGAGTCTGCCAGACCCAGGTTCTTGCTGTGGAAGCTGAGTGGGTGATTTCTGACCAGTCACAGACTTTCAGCCTAAACTACCTCACAGGGTTGTTGTGCAGATCAAAAGGGGAAGAGAAGAACTATGTAAGCTGCTTTGGTCTCCACTGCGGAGAAAGACTGTACTTTTTCTAGGTAGAGGCTGTAGGTGGGGGGAGGAGATGGAAAGCTGAGGTCAGAGCAGCAGAGAAAAGTAGGTTGATGGTTGGCTGGGAAGGAAATAGGGTTGCCAACTCCAGCTTGGGACATTCCTGGAGATTTTAGGGGTGGAGCCTGGAGAACGTGGGGTTTGAGGAGGGGTGGGACCTCGTACAGGTACAATGCTATGGACTCCACCCTTGAAACCAGCCATTTTCTCCTGGGGAACAATTGTTGCCAATCTCCAAGTGAGGGCTGGAGATTACTCAGAATTACAACTGCTCTTCAAATGGCAGAGATCAGTTCCCCTGGAGAAAATGATGGACTCAGTGTCATTATACCCTGCTGAGGTCACCACAGCAAATTAACGCTGATTGCCCGAGGCCAGGGCACCTGCCCAGAGCCTCTTTCCAGAGCTCATTGTATTTATTTCCACAATTAGCCTTATTCCTAGTGAGAGTACAATTCCGTAATAAACCACTACAGGGTATAAATAATACTATCCATGTTCTTTCTTTACCTAAAATTCATCATGATAATTAAAAGAGGCTCTATTGCAAAGGTGTCAAATTCATTTGTTACGAGGGCTGGATCTGACATAAATGTCACTTTGTCGGGCCGGGCCATGTGTGCCATAAAATATAATGCCAGGTACTGGAGTTATAAACTGTATAAAAGACAGCAGCTGGTAAGGCCCGAGTTGTTGTATCCTCACTGCAAGGTCCCATGGGCTGGGAGGGGGGTGCAAAGGAAAATCCATACGGGTGGACTGGAGAGCCAGTGGTGCAGCACTGGGCAGACAGTCCCACTCTGCTTAACTGCTGCAGTTGAGATTGTTCTGCCATGCTGAAGCCACAATGGGAGTGGCTCTGCTCACTGCCCCCCAAGCAATCTCCTGTTCCTTCCTTTGCACTAGTTGCTCACGGCCCACATAAGACCCCTGGATGGGCCAGTTCCATCCCCTCAGGCCTTATGTTTGACACCCCTGCTTTATTGTATTTAATCAAAAATACATTATCAACTGTATTAACAGATTAAGGAAAGGCAATAAATTAAGTTTTGAATGCATTATATTTTAGTTCTGTTAAGTATAATCCTTAGGGCTGAACATGATCTCCAGACACAACAGGCCAATAATTAGCCTCTCCCTACTGCCAGAATTGCCACCTTTTCAACTAACCATTGCAGCTGTGCTTTTAACAGCAGCTCGATATGGAAACATCAGCACACTGTGCAGTTCGTGTCCCTAATCTGGAAGAAATTGTGGTCTCACTGTCTGCATATCAAATTTCTGTTGAAGGCAAATGCATAGGTCAGGCCAAATTTTCTAGCCACTCTAGCTACTTGATAAAATCTTTTCTGTATTCCCAGGCCATCTTGAGAGTCAGAGTGGGGTAGTGGTTAAGGATGTTGGACTAGTATCTGGAAGACTAGAATGTGAATCCCCACTTGTGTCATGGAAGCTTGATAGGTGACTTTGGGCTACTCACAATCTCTCATCCTAACCTACCTCACAGGGTCCAGTAGCACCTTAAAGACAAACAAAATTTGTGGCAGGGTCTGAGCTTTCGTGAGTCACTGTTCACTTCTTCAGGTATCTGAAGAAGTGAGCAGTGACTCATGAAAGCTCAGACCCTACCACAAATGTTGTTAGTCTTTAACGTGTTGTTGTTGGTGTTGTTAGCCATTCAGTCATGTCCGATTCTCGGTGATTCTATGGACCAACTCTCGCCAAGTTTTCCAGTCTTGTACTGTTTCTTTGAGTTGTTCCATGCTCAGGCTTGTGTTGACTTTTATGTTGTCTAGCCACTGTGTTTTTTGGTGGTCCAGTTTCCTTTTGCCACTAACCAATCCAAGCATAGTTGCTTTTTCTAGTGAGTTCTTCTGTATGACATGGCCAAAATCAGTCAGTCGCAGTTTTGTGATTTTTTTCCTTCCAATGGCATGTCTGTTTTTATGCACTCCAGTACTTTCTTGTTTGTCACCTTTGCTGTTCAAGGAATGCACAGGAGCCTTTAAGGTGTACTCTTTCTCTTTTCTACAGCTACAGACTAACACTTGACTACCCATCTTGATCTACCTCACAGTGTTGCTGTTATAATAAAATGGAGGAGAGGCAAATGACATAGGCTGCTTCCCCCCTCCCCCGGAAGAAAGGCAGGATATAAATTAATTACAAGTATCTATGATACTTGTTCAGAGAATCTGCTTGAGGCTGCTTGCAAAGTAAAGCACCATAAAAACAGAAACAGCATCAAATCATTAAAAAATAGCAAACTATTAGAACTCAGCATTAAAAACACCTCCAAAACATTTTAAAAAATCATAGAACGTTGAGCAGTTTAAAATGAGTCTCATAAATCAGCTCTCAGCCTAGATGCAGATAGTAAAAACAGTTTTAAAACATCAACCCCTTAATTAAAAGCCTGGAATTAAAAAAATATTTTGGCCTGATGTCTAAAAGAGAGTGGGATAGGTGTTGGGGGGGGGGCACTCCACAGGCAAGGTCCTTTCTTCTTCCAACTTCACCTGTTCCAGCAGGAGCACAGAGAACAGGCTTGCCAGGAGGGTCTTAACTGGTGGGCTGGACATTTTTTTTTGCAAACAAGAAATATGGTTAAATGTAGAAGAAAGGTTCTGAAAGGTCTGCTTAATTTTCCAGTTAGCACATCATACTATTTCACAAAAAGAAAAGCTGTAGTGACCCGGTACAAGAAAATGAGCAGAAAATAATGTCCTACATCTGGCATAAGTGCGTTACACTGCAATTAGAAACAGATGGAAATTTGTTACAGCAAGGGAAGCATTATTTATAATATATGTGCAGCCCTGAACAAAGCCTCATGAATCATAACTTCTTCATATTTCCATCCGCCCCTGAATACAAGTGTCTAGTGGGGTGACTGATATGCCATCATGTTGCTTGCATGATTTATCACATAGAGGTTGTTTTGCCCTCACATAATGAATTGTCCTTACCACAAGAGTCCAGCTGCTATGATAAATCTCTGGGCTATTATTAGAGAGAAAAGAGGGGAACTCTCACAGATTTCATAGTGATCATATAGTTTGCTAAGGCAATAACAAACATTTTGCCAAAAAGAGTTTGCAAGAGATCTGAGCCTCTCTGTTGACAGGAATACTTGTGAGACTGATGAGTTTCCATACAAAGTATTTCAAAGCTTGTGTTGACAGGGAAGTTCAAAACTCTAGAGTATGAGTGAACAATCCACCACAGCCAAACTTAGTTAGCCCTATTATTCTTGAGTCAGGAATGAATGTTTAATTGGAAAACAGTATGATCAGCATGCTCTAAATGTAGTTTCTCTGCAAAGATTTTGATGTTTAGAATTGCCAGACCTCAGCACCCTTTGTGGTCATATAGGCCAGCTGTGCATTTAATTTATTTACAAGAACATTATTCTGTGGCGTAAAGCAATAAACTAAGGTACAGTAATGTGTAAGTTGTGCTTATGCAATGTTTTCCGTTTCCCTCCTTAACTGCTCATTTAACAAACTTGAAGTCTATCACAGAATAGCAAAAAGGATGGGGCAGAACTACACAGAATCTCTGAAGAGAACAAAGGAGATAATTCTTGACTTCCACTACAATGATTTAACAGGGAAATGATTCCAGCCATAATCTTCTTTTAACAATGGGGCTACTATCAAGCACTTTTGTAGCATATGTATAGCCCAAGCCTGTGCTCATTTACATAGAAATAGATGACTGCAAATACTCAAAACACTTTCCTGGGAGTAAGCCCATGAAATAAAAAGGGTCTCACTTCTGCACAGATCAATTTAGGAATCTTCCCCATTTGGGTTCAGAATGAATGAATCCCCAGAAGCAGGCAATGGCACACCGCCTTGAAAACTCTACCTGGTCACCATAAATTGGCTGCAACTTGATGGCACTTTACAGGGGCAGGCTTGCAGCCTGGTCCTAAGCATTTTCATTCAGCAGACCCTCAAGTGTGAATACAATTTCATCCTTATAATACAGTCTTAGGCAGAGTGACTCCAGTCTATGCAGCTGATTTCAATGACCCTAGATTGTAGTAACTCTTCATAAGATTACCCTGTTAATTTGCCAGGTACTTCACAAATTTTATTAGTGTTTGCCTCCACAAACAAACATTTTTATACGCTTAACACCAGCCTGAGCATGGAATGACTCAATGAAGCACTACAAGATTGGAAAACGTGGAGAGAGCTGGCCCATAGAATCGCCAAGAGTCAGATATGACTGAATGGCTAACAACAACAATTGATTGTCTCAGAGCTGCCTTTGCAATGACTTATCCTGAAATAATAATCAACAACTCACTCTATTGTCTGGTACCCTTACAAGTAAAAGTGTGGCTTGGTGGGGGGGGGGAGTTTCAGGGGAAACACAGCTTCTCCTCAACTCTTCTCCAAGCAAGAATACCAGGCTAAGATTACTTTAATGGCTGGATTGGCCATCAGTCTCACAGGAATGATACTTTATATGCTAATTTTCACTGATGAGATACTTTTGTTGTTGTTGTTCAGTCGCACAGTCGAGTCCGACTCTTCGCGACCCCATGGACCAGATTACGCCAGGCCCTCCTGTCTTCCGCTGTCTGCGGATGAGATACTATAAGGTTTTAAATGTCAATATTTCTAGAATGAAAATTAAACACAAAGAGCCAAACTACATGTTCAAGGTACAATGACTGGATTCCCTGAAATGTCTGATTCAAATCAGGGCTGTGGCACTGACTGAAGGAAAGGGTTAAGTCTCCCCCACCCTCCCCCTTCTCCTCATCAAAACCCTCACTGCAATTAGCCCCAGCAGGAAAAGACAGGCATCTCCAATATAATGTGGAGTTTGGCCATGAGAGCTTAGTATTTGGGGCCTGATTTTCCCTGTTTTCTTTTCTTTTTTTAAAGGCTAGTAACCAGGCTGCTTCCTCTAGCTATTTTTATTTAGACTGAAATCCACAGTGTATTCAAGTCTGTGGTTTGCAGTGTCAGCTGGCTTCATCAAGATTTGAAAACAGTGGCTCGCCTATGAGGTTAGTCAGAGCAGACTAGAACTGCCAACTCTTTAAGTAATGGCCATTGACATTTCAGGGTGCTTTTTTTTTTTTTGGCTTGTGAGGCATAGAAAACAGATTTAGACTGCCATGAAAATGACTAGGCTGTGGCTTACTTGACCTGCTTGAAGTAGAAAAGTACATACTTGATGATGACAGCCATTGATATGGTACAGAAGAAAAAAAGATTAATTATATAAGTTGCCAAATATCAAAACTGCCACATCAAAAGAGTTGAACGTGATGGGATCTGCAAAGCCTTATCATCTTGTCAGACTACAAAGTGGACATTCCTTTGTAACTTTTTTAATTGCCTCAATAGAGGGAAGACGTATTTCTTTTTCTTTTTTTTAATTTGATGGAAGTCACTGTAGCTATTGGAGGTAACTAGTGGTAACAAACCACTGTTTCATACCTTCAGATCTGTGATTTCGTACAATGAGGAAAAAAATCACACCATTCTGATAGAATTATGATAGTTTGAAAAAGAACATTGTTATTGGGATAGCCTGAATTACAGAATGAGCTTGAGCTTCAGTCACAAGCTCCATAGACTCTCAGTATCCAAAAATCAACAGTTTGCTTGGCTGCCATTGTGCAATGGACCAATCAGGGAAGACTATAAATTTCGGCAGGAACAAACCCTATTAGTCTTAGGCACTCACTTATGATTGGACCTTACTGTTCTTTGGGCGTGGTTTAGCCAGTTCCAAACTGTATATAAGTTGAGGTTTGTTCTGTGTGTTCCGTATTGTTGTGTTCTGTTCTAATAAACTGAAATCACTGGTTAAGAAAAGAGCTGCCTGATCTCGAGTTACAACAGCTTTCAAGGACTTTCGAGTTACAACAGCTTTCGAGTTACAACAGCTTTCTGGTGTTAAGAACCATGAATGTAATCTGAAATAAAAAGACTAGGGATTTTCACTGAAGGATTTAAATATAAGAATTTCTTCAGAGTTATGGTGTTATGCAGGGAAATTTGATGGCAGATCTAACCAACCATATGAAAGAACATTTATTTCAACTACTCAGATAAATGCTAACAGTGTCACTCTCTCAGACAACATTTTTATTTTATTTTTACATATCTGGTGTCACAGTGGTACAAATGGATTATTTAGAACTGCTGTTAGTGCTATGGCAAATAAAATGAGTACCATTGCTTCAATCTGCCGAAACACTCAAGAGTTTCAGATTAGTATTTAGATCTGAATAAAAGAACTTGTTTTGGCATTGTTGCTCAGGCATGTTGGTGAGCAAGTGTTTGTCCTTTTTAACACTCAGAAATTATTTTGGCTCAAGATTCTGGCTGTTGGCTGGGGTGAGGAAATTAAGCTTGGCCTTGACCCTTGTGGCTACCTGGGATTCAGTTTGTTGTAAGGGTAACAAAAGAACAGGAGGATAATTAGTGAAAGGACCAAGGGATGTCTCCAGTCCTGAAGCACAAGTTTAGGCTATTTGTACTGATTTGGAGCTGATATGCATCAGTTTTGTGTTTGTGGAGGGCATAGTTCAGTGACACAGCACCTCGTTGTCTGAACCGTCTGTGTCTGGTGTGGTGATGGCCTGGTGAGCAGTGGTGGCTTGATGATACCATTGGGCTTTCTCGAAGGCCACTGCGGTCTGGAGGGCCTTCTCCGGTTTATGTTCCTTGAGACCGACCAGCTTCTGCCTGACTTTCGGTTTGCAGATCCCCCACACAAACTGGTTCAGCAGGGAATCCTCCATATTGGGAAACTTGCAATTGATGGCCAGTCGTTGGATGTCGGCCAAGAATTCCGGGGCAGACTCACTGGATTTCTGGATGCACCCAAAGAAATCCATGGGCATGGCCCTGACCAAAGGCTTGGGAGGACTTGTTTAGGACCTTGACCAAGTCAGCATATGTGGTGTCTTCCATCATCTTGGGGTGATGAGACTTCGGGCCAGGCAGATCATGGTGACACCACATGTGCTCAGGAGCCATGATTTCTTCAGGTCCTCATTGGTGGTCTGTTGGATTTTGAAGAAATGCTTCAGTTGTTTGACCCAGGATTCCCAGAGGTTGGGATGTGCTGGATCAAAAGTAGAAATCTGTCCTGGAGCGGTAGCCATGACTCTGGAGCGTGGCAGTGAGTGATGATGGGAGGAGTGGGGTGCGTCGCAGTGCTGCGGAGGAGCGATGTGGAGTGTGGTGTCATCTTGGAGATCAGGGCTCAGTGCCAGGCTGGAGTCGGAGTCTGGCTCGCTCATTGGGATCCCACCTTCGTTGCCATTGTAAAGTACTGAGACTGATGCATCGTTGAGTGATTTCAGCTCATACCTTTACTAAGTGATTTCAGAAAGTGAGATACAGGGCAAGCCCGCGGGCTGCTTAAATACACAACAAACAACTCCACCCAAACACACACCCACACCCGTGATTGGCCTATTTACATAATTATACATCTGACAGGGTTCCTCTAGGATCCTGGTCGGCCAATAGGATCCCATTGTTCCTGGGATCGAAGCTCTGGCTATTTGGCTGACTGCGTGTGCAGAGCAACCACGTGCGCAGTCTATGTTAGAACACAACAGTTGCAGAAAATCCTAGGTTCAATCTCTGGTGTCTCCAGTTAAAAGGATCTGGGAAATTTGGAGGTGGAGCCTGGGGAGGGACTTTGGCAGGGTATAATACCACAAAGTCCACCCTCCAAAGCATCCATTTTCTCCAGGGGAACTGATCTATATCACTAGGATATTATTATGTACTGAGACCAAGGCAGCATTCAAACAAGTGATTTCTTTATTCAGCTCAGAACACAACAAACAGTACACAGAACAAGGCAACTATATACATTTTGAACTAGGAAAATCACACCTCCTGAAACAATAACATCCAATCATAAAACAGTGCTTGGGACCAATGAGAACTGTTCCCGTTGAAAGTCAAGGTCTCTCCGGATTGATCTGTTTGCAGCATTGACTAATCCGGTTGCGTATTTTAGAATTCTGGGCTTCTGTGGAACTGTGACCTAAGCTCACATCTAATAACACAGTAAACTGAATACATAACAGATATCAAATGTAATTCCAGAAGATCTCCATCCCCCACCTGGAGGTTGGCAAGCTGATGAATTAAAGACATTCAAAACATCCTGGGCTTCCGGTCGGAGTTAAAATGGCGAATTGACACACTTTGCGATTTGTGCAGGGTGCACAGCAGTATCTGATGACAGTCTGGGCTCTACCTGGCCCAGCGCAGCACTCCCCAGACGGAGGGGTGGCAAGCAAGCAGCGAAGCCTGAGGGGGAGTTGAGATCGGTGTGGATAAGCTTCGAAGGAAGCTTGTTTACACTTTGATCTCCTTCCGCGGAGAGGGCAGTTGCTAATCAGCACTACAGATACCAGCTGGGCTGAGAATTCAGCATAAATTTGTCATCTACCGACCTCTTTAACATCAAGATTAACATCGATTACAGAAGAAGCACTGCGAAACCCCGAGATTACAAGTAAGGTAACAAAAGAACAATTGCTTACCGGTTTAAAGAAGAACGCGAAATCGAAACATACGGATAAGCGTAGAAACCTTTAATGAACTATTCCGCTTGATTTAAAAGTTAAAAGAAAGCTTTCCTTTAGAGAAAACGGCCGAAAATTGACTTTGTTTTGCATTCCTGTGGTCAGCTAAGACTAAACTTTGCGTAGCAGAAACGAAACTGACTGTGACTCTATGATACAGGAAGTAGACTAGAGTGGATGTTTTTCGAAGTCGCTGTACCGGAAGTAGACGGTTGTTTTAGTGTGTGACACCACCACCACCGGAAGTTGGATTACAGTGACGGACAGACAAACAGGAAGTTCGGAAAGAGCCTACTCTAGCCAGAAAACCATAGAGAAATTGCGCCCAACATTTTGAGGCGGACTAAATTTTAAAAAGTTATTTTTAAGCCGAAAAAGCATTGGAAGAAGTTACAAAGGTGGCGATTTGGCTTGAAGATTGTTAATATAAAGATTGATTAGCCCGGAAGTCGCTTTCAAGACGGATTTGAGGTCAAGACCAAGAGCTGCCTCATCACCCAGCCCAAGAATGACTGCAAAGGAAAAAAAGAGTGGCAGGCTGCTATGGAAGCGATGGAAAAACGGATGACTGAAGTGGTGCAGAGTTTGGGAAAGCAAATAGAATCACAGCTGCAACAACAGCTGCAACAACAGCTGCAATTACAATTGGAGCAAATAGAACAAGTACAAGTCCAAGTACAGAAAAAAAATATGGAAGAATTAAAAGAACTGGTACTAACAGAAGTTGCAGGGATAAAAAAAGATACGGAAGACGTTAAAAAAGAGGTTAAAAGTCTGGTGACAAAATCAGAAGAAATGGAACAGAAAGTTAAAAGAACCTTGTCAGAAAACACAAGATTGGAGTCCATGATGGAATATAGGGCTACTCAGAATCATTTGAGATTGAGAGGAATAGAAGAGGAGGAAGACCAGGACTTACGGGCCCTAGTAATTAATACATTGACAACTTACGTAGGGGAAGATGTTGGAGACTTGGATCCAGACTTTGACCTGATTTATAGAGTAAACTCAGCTTATGCCAAGAGAAAGCAACTACCCAGAGATGTGATTGTTCAATTTGTGACTACAAAAATGAAGGAAGACGTTTTCAAGAAGCAATTAATGGAAAAAAAATAATAATTCTGAGAGAAATTCCGAGATCGATCTTACAAGACAGAAAGAAATTCAAGAAATTAACAGACAGACTAAAAGAAATGAGCATCAGGTTTAGATGGGAGATTCCATATGGATTATCATTTGTTTACAATTCGGTAAGATTTACCCTCAAAACGGAAGGAGATATATACAGATTTAAAGAGAACAACTTTGATGACTTTAAAGACATTTAATTCAAAACAACTATGGATTACAAATTTTTATCTTGGAATGTAAATGGACTAAATTCACCAAATAAAAGAAGATCAGTGAGTCATTGGCTAGAGAAACAAAAATGTAACATAATTTGTCTACAAGAAACACATATCAGAAAACAAGATAATAAATATTTGATTAATAAAAAATTGGGAGAAGGATTTCATTCCTCAGCAATCAATAAGAAAAAAGGAACAGTGATAGACATTGCAAAAGAATTGGAACCTAAACAAATCTTCTCAGACAAAGAAGGAAGATATGTTGGCGTGGAAATAACGATGAATAGAAAAAAGACATTGCTTGTAAATATATATGCACCCAATGGTGCGAAAGAGACTTTTTTAAAGATTTGACTAAAGAGTTGGACTGTTTAAATTATGATCAAATGGTCCTTGCAGGAGACTTTAATGGTACAGTGAATAATGTATTGGACAGAAAATCCAAAGCAACTGGAGAGACGGTTGGAAAGTTGCCAAAAAATTTTTTTCAGCTAATGAAGCAAGAGAAACTAGAAGATGTTTGGAGGAAGTGGAACCCCAAGACAAAGGATTATACGTTTTATTCTAACAGACATAACTCCTTCTCCAGAATTGATATGATTTGGATGTCAGAGGAGATGGCGCAAAAAACCTACAAAATACAAATCTTACCGAAAACTAATTCAGACCACAACCCCTTACTTTGGATATCTAAAGAAAAGCCCAAACAATTATATTGGAGAATTAATGAGGACTTATTGGATCAAAAATTAATTAATGAAACTTTGAAAAAAGAGACAAAAAGCTTCTTTGAACTGAATTTAAACAAAGGTACGGATATACAAGTTGTATGGGATACATACAAAGCGGTAATGAGAGGCTTGCTTATCTCTCTGAACTCTAAAGATAAAAAACAAAGGATGCAACAACAAAAGGACCTTCATGAAAAAATTCGGCAAAAAGAAAAGGAACTAAAGAAAAGACCAGGGAAGAAAAAGATTATCAAAGAGATCCACTTTCTACAGGATCAATTGAATGTTCTAGTCAATAGAGAATTATACTGGAACCTGAAGAAACTACAGTAAAAAGCATTTGAGGGTGCAAATAAACCAGGAAAATTTTTATCGTGGCAATTGAAAAATAAAAAAGAAAGGAATTTTATAAATAAGATTACCGAAGATGGAAAGGATGTTATGAATTTGAATGGCATAAAAAGAGTCTTCTTTAAATACTACGCCAAACTGTTTAAAAAGAAAGGAATTGAACAACAGAAAATTAAGAAATATTTGGAGACTATCGAAGTTCCAGAGCTGGGAAAACAAATTAAAGAGTTATTAAATGGTTTAGTAACGAAGGAAGAAGTCACAATGGCGATAGAAGATGCAAAGTTGGGAAAAGCTCCAGGTCCAGATGGCTTTACTGCAAAGTTCTACAAGAAATTTAAAGAGGAGCTAACCCCTATCTTAGTACTTCTGTCGAATGAGATAAGAAAGACTAAACGGATCCCAGAGTCATGGAAAGAAGCAAATATTTCACTGATACCCAAAGAAGGTTTGGATTTAACTCTTGTCAAGAATTATAGACCAATATCGCTATTAAATAATGATTATAAATTATTTGCAAAAATAATTTCGGAGAGATTGAAAAAACATCTGAAAGATACTATAGCGGAAGAACAAGCTGGTTTCTTACCAAATAGACAAATCAGAGACAATTTAAGAGTGGTGATTGATGCAATTGAATACTATGACAAACATCCAGAAAAAGAAGTTGGATTCCTCTTCCTTGATGCGGAAAAAGCTTTTGATAATTTAAACTGGGAATTTATGCTGCAAGTTATTGAAAAAATGGATATAGGACAGTCTTTTTTAAACATGATTGTGGCAAGTTATTCAGAACAAAAAGCGACTTTGAATATAAATAAAGAAAGAACGGATTTCTTCCAAGTCCAAAAGGGAACACGTCAAGGCTGCCCGCTATCCCCGTTGCTGTTTATTTGGATATTGGAAATATTGTTGACAGCGATAAGAAAAGATAACAGCATTGAAGGACTTACAGTGAAAGGTTTTGCATATAAATACAGGGCATTTGCAGACGATGTAATGTTTATGATTCAGGATCCAATTGAGAAAATACCACAATTGATGGAAAAAATTGAAGAATTTGGTTCAGTTGCGGGATTCTATGTTAATAAAAGTAAAACCAAGGTGATGTGTAAAAATATGACGAAGCAAAGACAAACAGAACTACAAGAGAAAATTCAATGTGAAGTAGTTACAAAGACTAAATATTTAGGAATTGAATTAACCATGAAAAATATTGATCTGTTTAAAAATAATTATGAAAAGGTGTGGTACAAGATTCAGCAAGACATGAAGAAATGGGACATGTTGAATTTATCACTATTGGGAAGAATCGCAACTGTAAAAATGAATATCTTACCGCGTTTGATGTTCTTATTTCAGACTATTCCAATATTAAAACAAAGGAAAGTATTGGATACGTGGCAGAAAGAATTATCCAAATTTGTATGGGCAGGAAGAAAGCCAAGGATTAAAATGAAAATCTTATGTGATGCAAAGGAAAGAGGAGGTCTACAATTACCAAATCTAAGACTGTATTATGATGCCGTCTGTTTAACATGGTTGGAACAGTGGATTAATCTTGAGGATAAGAAGTTATTGGCTTTAGAAGGACATGGCAACAAGTTTGGATGGCACGCATACTTATGGTATGGAAAAGTAAAAATGGACAAATTCTTCAAACACCACTTTATAAGACAATCACTGTTCGAGACTTGGATGAGATATAGAAAATTTTTCTCAGAAGAAAGACCACTTTGGATAGTACCAGCAGAAGTGATTAATCCATATTCAAGGAATCAAGGGTTAGATTGGCTACCTTATAAAAGTCTTTTAAAATTAGAAGGGAAAAACTTTGTGTTAAAAGACAGATTTGATGTGGAATTTGAATATGATTGGTTGAAGTATAGACAGATTCGTGACTTATTTAAGACTGACAAAAGAGAACATGGTTTTAGAGAAAATAATATGGAAATTGAAACTGTATGGCTTGAAAAGGGGAAAAAAATGATTTCTAAACTGTATAAGGTTTTATTGAAATGGTATACTGAGGATGAAACTGTAAAAGAGCAAATGATAAAATGGGCGGTAAATGTTAATAACGAGATATTAATGACATCTTGGGAATATTTGTGGAAAAGGTCAATGAAAATTTCAACTTGTGTAAATGTTAAAGAGAATTGTTATAAAATGATGTATAGATGGTATATGACGCCTAAAAAAATTGCTATTATAAATGAAAGTATGTCTAAGAAATGTTGGAAATGTAAGAAACATGAAGGGTCTTTTTACCATATGTGGTGGACATGCGATAAAGCAGTATGTTATTGGACTAAGATCCACAATGAGATACAAAAAATTCTGAAATGTACTTTTAAGAAAGACCCACAGATGTAATATTGCTAGGTCTTAAAATGGAAGAAATAAATGTAGCCAAGAGAACACTATTATGGTACTTGATTACAGCAGCTAGATTGACTTTTGCTCAATGTTGGAAACAAGATAAAGTACCTGAAACATGGGAATGGATTAAAAAGACGTTGTTTATGGCAGAAATGGACAAACTAACAAGAAAGTTAAACAACGAAGAAGATGAAACTTTTTTTGAAGACTGGAAAGACTTTCAAGAATATCTGTTGAAAAATTGGGATATTAAACGTGGTTTGATTTGTTTTGATAGTTATTAAGAAGAAAATGAAAGAGAGTTAGTTTTTTGAATTGTTACCGTTATTAAGAGAATATAAGTTTAGAAATAATTGTAATAGAATAAGAGAGACATTAATGGGGTTGGAGCAGTGCGGGAAGCCTTGTTTGGGGGGGAGAGGGAGAAAGAAAAATGGATATGTAGTGATTTGTTTAAATTGTATGAACATGTGATATATCCAATAAAAACTGTATTAACAAAAAAGACATTCAAAACATCCTATCATTTTTGCAAACTGAGGAGCCGTGGCTTCCTTGACTGAAATTAGCAAACTTCTAAAGTTTCTAAAATCTGTAAGCGCTAATGACATCTCACAAGTCAAAATCAAAAGGTTCTTTAGTTTAGTTTAGTTTAGTTAGCTTGGTCAACAGAGCACAAAGAAAACTATTTTCATCATTCCTAGTGTAAAAATGCTTCAGATTCCCTAACACGATTTTTTAAAATCAACAAAATTTAACAGGATAACAGGGTTGATTAACGAGATCCCAAATTAGATGGGCTGGCTGAGTTATTGTACACTCAGAAATAATACTGACAATTTTATTGACATAGCACTAATCATATACACATACTTCCTTTTCGTTTTTCTTTTACCTTCATCCTACTAAGCATTTTTTAGGTTTAGTTTTGTATGAAACGAAAGATCTTGTAGAAAACTGAAATAGGCTTGGTTCTTTCTGTTTCTATGGATTTCTACAAACATTTCCCTTGGCTTTGATTTTGTGTGTTTTCTGAGTTTCAACTTGGACAAAATCAGTATCTTGAACCAAGCAGAAATGAAAACTAAAAAGTCTGTTTCATTCTGTTTGTACAAAAATTGTAAGGCTATTTCTTCATGAATTTCTAAAGATGGTAAAATCAGTACTGATTTATGGTCAAGTGAGGTTCATAGTATTGCTACTAAAATGAGTACTATTTACCAGTAGAAAAGAGCAGGAGTCCAGTAGTACCTTAAAGACTAACAAAATATGTGGCAGGGTATGAGGTTTCATGAATCACTGCTCACTTCTTCAGATACAGCTAGAATGGGAGTCCACCTGTCCTATTTATTGGAAAGAGGAATAATTTCAGATGGTGAATGACATTAGCAGGCCAATGACAATAACAGGTGAATGACAATAGCAGGCTTGATTGGATTTAGGTGAGATACGTAGAGGGGTAATAGGTGTGGAGAAATTAGCACTGGAAATGAAACAGGAAACTTAGATCTTAATTCAATCCAAGTGGATGCATTGCACTATTTACCAGGTATTAAGAGCTAGTAACATGTTAGGGATTGTAGAAGTAAACTTTCCAGGGAAAGCTTTTTTAAAGAAATAATTAGTTGCATTCATGAAGATTAGTGATATGTCAATAAAATTGTCAGTATTATTTCTGAGGGTGCAATAACTCAGCCAGGTCTCAGTTTAGACTTCAAACCTCATCAATGACTGTTTGTTACTGAAATGGAGTTTATTTCCAGATGACAAGTACTTTCTTCAGAAATGCACCGTCCCTAAAGGACAGTCAAATACATTGAAACACACAATTTTAAAGGTTTCACCATTTCATTATAAAACATATTGCCATCATAAATGGAGAAATGAGTAACCTGCTACACCTGCTTTGCTGGAGACCTTTCTAATTATATAAATCTTCAGGCAAAACTTGAGATGTCCTGCAGTTATCTTACCCATTTCCATTTTTTCCTCTTTAACCAGCCAAAACTTACTTTCTATTCTAACTTTCAACATGCAAGTAACTCCTGTTATAGCTAAAATATCAGCAATCCATGCATCTGATGGTGTGAAGTTGCAGCAGGGATGGATTGGCCTGTTAACTTATTGGGAAAGCTCCTAGTAGGCCAGTGTCCTGGAGGTCTGTTGGCAGCCAGAAGCAAGTTGAGTTGAGCCCAGGCAGTGCTGGCAATGCTGAAGAGCTGCAAAGCTTGGACCAAGCCAGTGGTGACAGCAATGGGTATAGGCTCATCCACTGCTAACTCTCATGCCACTGCTGGCCAGATCCAATCCAAGCACCATTTAAAGCGCTGCTCCATGGAGGGTTTTAGTTTTAGACCAGCAGAGATGTAGAAGGACACAATGGGTGAGCCCACACATTTGCCTTGTAAAGAAGGACACTACTACATTTCTAGTACATTTTCCACCTAGTCCCATTCTATAGGAATATATACAGAATAAAAGCAACCTGTCCTAGAGATCAGTGCTCATCAATACACTGTATGATATCATTCAATCAGATTTGGGTAGCTAGGAAACTAGTAGTAGGAGCTCCAGCACATAACTTGATCCAGGGCTCACTAGCGTTGGTCCAGGGAATCAGTCAGAAACTGCCCCCTGGGAATCTGCAGCTCCTATATAATGCATTCTGTGGGACTATTTTTCCACTGCATGGGAAAATTGGTTGTGGTGATATAACCAGATCAACAGTAATAGTGGAATGTGATCACTCCATGCCAGTTACAGAACTGTTGTCTCCTTTTTGAGTTATTAACACAGAAGGAAGTAAACATAACTGCAAGGCCAAATGACACACACATTGTACAGGGCAGGAAGACTGAAATACAATTGTGAATTAAACATACTACATGGTACTAAGTTATTCAGAAAGTTAGTACAAGTGCATTTAAAACTGCCTCTTTGCTTTTCACATATCCACACAACGGCAGGAGAAGGGCCAAACATTCTTTAAGTAGTTCATATTAATTTGACTTGTTGTGTTCCAATTTATTTATCAGGAAAACACAATGGGTAAACTTGAAGAAATGCAGAATGATAGCAAGGTTTATTCCAGATTCTGATTCCATTATATGTTTTGGCTTAACTTTTGGCTTAAACTTAAATATATTTTGATGCATTACTGATGAACCCCATGCAGTCAATGCGTATTTAAGTAATTATTCAGTCATCCAAGAAATTCCATATCATGTATCAAGATTAATCATTTCTAGTGCAGGAACTGTCCATGAACCTGGTAAGATGTTTCAGGTTCCAAGTGATGAAGAAATGTGCTTTAAATAGAACACAATGTTCAAAACACATTCATGCATCACTTGCTTTCTTAAACATCTTGCCAGATTCTTGACCTTAACCTTACAAAAGTGCTTATGTACCTTTTGAAATTGATACTGGATAGAATAGCATGCTTTTATTATAAGATGTATGAATGACCATCTGGAGTTGTGTATCAGCTCTACTAGCAGCAGGCTGCTGTTTCATTATGGAATGTCACCAGTTTCTCAGCCCTGCAATTTCAGAATATTATTGTGTACTTAAGCCTTTCAGATGAAACTGCTGTTCATCCATTTGTTCATTCATTAAAATAGTTTGAATACACCTTTTCATTCAATGGGCCCTCAAGGCAGCTAACAATATAAGTAAAATTTCTGATAAAATTCTTATAAAATTATCCTAAAATGAAATAAAATGAGTATAGTGATACAGCACAAGTACTATCGCAGTTCAATCTAGTTCAAAGGTGTTCTGTAAAAGTAAAGTTTTTAGTTTGGTCCCAAGGCCTCTAAGGATGATGTTACCATTAAGATTCAATGTACTTTCTATTAGTATGATCAAACATCATGCTTTAAAAAAAATCATTCTCTTCCTAGGTCCCGGTCACACGTGCCGGAAAATGTGGGGGGGAGCGAGGCTATTCATGCCGTGGTAATTTGACCCGCCACTGCGTGATCTGACGCTACGGCAGGTGAAGCAGGTGTTTTTCCTTGCAGCCTGCTTCCAGTGCACTTCATCCAGGAACCAGTGACACGATCGGAGTGCGCCAGAGCAATCACACTGGCAACTCCGTCCTCAGCTTGTCGCAACCTCTTTGATAGTGGATTTTCCATGGGTTTTTTTACTCTGCTTCTTCGGCTGACTGCTACAGGTTGGCGACAGGTGTGGGACACTTGCCAGTTGTGTCTGTGTGAACGCGCCCATAAAATCCGGCTGGCATTCCCAGAGACACAAAATAACTTTCCAAAATAACAAAAACAATAGAATATAAATTGAATATTAATAAGAAAATAGTATCTTCATAACAGCATATATAATATAGATAATCTATATATCTAATAGCCAAGGCGCCCCCTGCATGTGGATATCTAAATCCACACATCGGAGGCACCTAGGGGGCAAAGAGATTTTCTGGCACATTTGGGGCAATCCCCAGATGTGCAGAAAAATCTGAAATCTATAAAAAAAAACTATAGGGGGATATTTAAACATCCAAAAAAGTAAAAGAGCCCACTGCACATGCGCACTTACCACTGCGAACTGTGGCAGATCCACACAGGGCTTGCTGCCATTGCTGCTATTGCTGCTGGCAGTGACGGTGAAGCCTTGGCAGCTGGTGGCTGGGAGCCACAGCCATTGCTGCGGTGGAGGGGGAGAAGCCTGGTGGGCCCAGCGGTGGGGAGCCACGCAGGGCTCCCCGCCATTGCTGCTGGGGGGAGGAGAAGCCTGATGGGCTCACTGCTGTTGCTGCTCTCAGTGGCAGCAGTGGTGGTGGTGGGAGAGGTTGTGGCGGGCTGGCAGCTGGGAGCCACGGCCATTACGGCTGTTGGCAGGCAGGGGGGAAGCCTGGCAGACCACCTGCTGGGCTCACCTGTGGCCGCCTCCTCCTCCTCCTCCATGTGGAGCTCCTGCTGCTTCAGTGGCCGGCCAGCCAGGAGCTGCGGAGAATACTCCCCCTGTGCGAGTATCACGGGTCCCACCCCTTGTACATACAATTCTCCAAGTTAACTTTAAAGTTCAACATCAAAATTACATAATACATATAAGTCTCCTGTCATCATCGTAATGCTGATGTGAGTGGCTGAAGAAATGTCCATTACTGTCAAAGAAGGCACAATGAAGTGGCAATTAAGTCGATGATTCAGACCATTTCGGAAAATACCCTTTTTCAAGAGGTACATATATCTTCATTCACAATAGTAATAATTCCTAGATGCCTAAAGTTAGAATATCATAAAGGCAATAAACAAACACAACAAATGTACTCTATACATTCATTTGGAACAAGCCCATAAGACTAATACTATAACCAACAGTAAGAAATCAAATGAAGATGGAGCCCAATAGCCTCAAGACAAATCCACAGCTCAATGGAATACCATATAGAAGGGTAGATGCTCTTACTCAAAGCCCTAGGATGATCCATTTGTGCAATTCCTTACTTGTACAGGTGTTCCCTAATGAACAGAGGATCATTGCACTTAAAGAGACAGATAACATAACATAAGAACATAAGAACATAAGAGAAGCCAATGTTGAATCAGGCCAATGGCCCATCCAGTCCAACACTCTGTCACACAGCGGCCAAAATATACCAGGTGCCATCAGGAGGTCCAGCAGTGGGGCCAGGGCACCAGAAGCCCTCCCACTGCTGCCCCCTCCAGCACCAAGAATAGAGTGCATCACCTGCCCCAGACTGAGAGTTCTCATTCTATACCCTGTGGCTAATAGCCACTGGTGGACTTCTGCTCCATATGTTTATCTAATTTCCTCTTGAAACTGTCCATGCTTGCAGCTGCCACGACCTCCTGTGGCAGTGAATTCCATATGTTAATCACTCTTTGGGTGAAGAAGTATTTCCTTTTATCTGTTCTAACCCGACTGCTCAGCAATTTCATAGAGTGCCCACGAGTTCTTGTATTGTGAGAAAGGGAGAAAAGTACTTCTTTCTCAACCTGCTCAATCCCATTCATAATCTTATAAACCTCGATCATGTCACCCCTCAGCCGTCGTTTCTCCAAGCTAAAGAGCCCCAAGCATTTTAACCTTTCTTCATAGGGAAGGTGTTCCAACCCTTTTATCATTCTAGTTGCCCTTCTCTGCACTTTTTCCAATGCTATAATATCCTTTTTGAGATGTGGTGACCAGAACTGTACACAGTATTCCAAATGAGGTCGCACCAATGATTTATACAGGGGCATGATGATACTGGCTGATTTGTTATCAATTCCCTTCCTAATAATCCCCAGCATAGCGTTGGCCTTCTTTATTGCAGCTACACATTGTGTAGACATTTTCAGCGAGTTATCCACTACGACTCCAAGATCTCTCTCTTGGTCAGTCTCTGCCAGATCAGACCCCATCAACGTGTATTTATATTTAGGATTTTTGGCTCCAATGTGCATCACTTTGCACTTGGCCACATTGAACCCCATTTGCCACGTTGACGCCCACTCACCCATCCTCAACAGATCCCTTTGGAGTGCCTCACAATCCTCCCTGGTTTTCACCACCCTGAACAACTTCGTGTCATCTGCAAATTTAGCCACATCACTGCTTACTCCCAATTCCAAATCGTTAATAAACAAGTTAAAAAGCATGGGACCGAGTACTGATCCCTGTGGTACCCCACTGCTTACCACCCTCCACTGAGAGAGTTTCCCATTTATACTCACTCTCTGTTTCCTATTTATAAGCCAGTTTTTGATCCACAAGAGGACTTGTCCTTTTATCCCATGACTATTGAGCTTACTTAGGAGCCTTTGATGAGGAACTGTATCAAAAGCTTTCCGGAAGTCAAGGTAAATAATATCTATTGGGTCCCCCTTGTCCACATGTTTGTTCACTCCCTCAAAAAACACTAACAGGTTAGTGAGACAAGATCTTCCCTTACAGAACCCATGCTGAGTCTGCCTCAATAGTTTTTGTTCATCAATGTGCCTACTAATTCTTTCCTTAATAACAGTTTCCACCAACTTACCCGGTATCGATGTCAGACTGACTGGCCTGTAATTTCCTGGATCTCCCCTGGAGCCCTTTTTAAAGATGGGAGTGACATTAGCTACCTTCCAGTCATCAGGAATGGAGGCAGATTTTAAAGAAAGATTACATATTTTTGTCAGGAGATCCACAAGTTCACATTTGAGTTCTTTCAGAACTCTCGGATGAATGCCATCCGGGCCTGGTGATTTATTAGTTTTTAAATTGTCCATCAGTCGGAGGACTTCCTCTCTTGTCACCGCAATCTGATTCAGGTCTTTCAAACCCCCTCCCGAAATCAGTGCTTCTGGAGTGGGCAAATACTTCTCCTCTTCCACAGTGAAGACAGAGGCAAAAAATGCATTCAGCTTCTCAGCCATTTCCCTATCATCCTTCACTACTCCTTTTACCCCTTGGTCATCTAAGGGCCCCACTGCCTCCCTGGCTGGCTTCCTACTTCTAATGTATTTGAAGAAAGTTTTATTGTTGGTCTTTATGTTTTTTGCGATATGCTCCTCATATTCCCTTTTTGCTTGCCTGATCACAGACTTGCATTTTATTTGCCATAGTCTGTGTTCCCTTTTATCAACCTCACTAAGACTAGCTTTCCACCGCTTAAAGGAATCCTTCTTACCTTTTACAGCTTCCATTACTTTATTTGTTAACCATGCAGGCTTTTTTCTATACCTATTTGTACCTTTCCTAACCTGCGGTATATATTTTTTCTGAGCTTCTAGGATTGTCTTTTTAAATAGTCTCCAAGCTTCCCCAATGGTTTTGACCTTCTCCACTCTTCCTTTCAATTTCTTCCTCACATGTCCCCTCATACCAGAGAAGTTACCCCTTTTAAAGTTAAAAGTGGTTGCATCAGTCTTTTTGGGCAACTCCCTATCTGTACAAATGTTAAACTCAATGACATTATGGTCACTGTTTCCAAGTGGTGCAGTCACTTTTACATCTCTCACCAGGTCTTGGGTGTTACTTAGGACCAAATCCAGGATCGCCTCTCCCCTGGTAGGATCTGTGACCATCTGTTCCACAGCACAGTCATTGAGAGTGTCTAAGAACGCAATCTCTTTTTCCCGACTAGAACTCATATTGACCCAATCAATGTGTGGGTAGTTAAAGTCGCCTATTACAACACAGTTATTTCGTCTAGCCGCTATCTTTAATTCATTCATCATTTTATAATCCTCCTCTATCTTTTGATCTGGTGGGCGATAACAAACTCCCACTGTTAAGCCTCCTTTTGGACCCACTATTTCAACCCATAGCATTTCCAGAAGGGAATCCAATTCTCTTACCCTCTCAATCTTACTGGATGGTATACCCTCTCTAACATACAGAGCCACCCCACCTCCAACCCTTTCCCCCCTATCCTTCCGATATAATTTATAACCAGGAATCACCGTATCCCACTGATTTTCCTCATCCCACCAAGTTTCTGAAATACCCACAATGTCTATTTCCCCCCAACACCAAGCATTCCAACTCCCCGATTTTACCTCGGAGACTTCTAGCATTTGTGTATAAACACTTATAGTTTCCCACGTTTGTTAAGCCCACAGCCTTCCTCTTGCTGCCTCGAGACCTTGCCAGGCAGTTCCTATCATTAGCCACAGTCTCAGTGGACAATTGTAATCCATTTCCTTGTGCAAAAGTAATAGCTACCCCTTCATCTCTTTGAGATGAGCCATCCCGAACCAGAGACTTTTCATCTCCTGTCGGCTTTCCCCCATTATTCAGTTTAAAAACTGCTCTGCCACCTTTTTGATTTTGAGCGCCAGCAGCCTGGTTCCTTCTCGGGACAAGTGGAGACCGTCCCTTTTGTACAGCTCCCTCTTGTCCCAAAAAGCATCCCAGTGCCTAACAAACTTGAACCCTTCCCCCTACACCACCGTCTCATCCACGCATTGAGACTCCTGATCTGTGCCTGTCTCTCCGGCCCTGCGCGTGGAACAGGTAGCAGTTCCGAGAAGGCTACCTTGGAGGTCCTGGCCTTGAGTTTCCTGCCCAGCAGCCTAAATTTCTCCTCCAGGACCTCACGACTGCATTTCCCCACATCGTTGGTGCCGACGTGCACCACGACCACTGGCTCCTCCCCAGCACTATCTACCAGCCTATCTAAAACACGCGTAATGTCCGCTACCTTCGCACCAGGCAGGCAAGTCACCATACGGTCAGTACGCGGGTTCACCACCCAGCTGTCTACCTGCCTAAGGATCGAATCACCAACTACCAAGAGCCCCCTCCCACCCTTCCCAGGGACGGTTCCTTGGTACGAAAGGATACCCATTCACCAGCTGAAGAAGAGGTCCCTTCTGAGGGCACATTCCCCTTATCCTCAGCATGGTGCCCCTTTTCCCCTTGACCCTCATGCTCCCTGGCAGCAGCCGGGCTGCCAGATCCAGAGTGGGACATATCTAACAAGTCCCCGAGAGTCTTCCCCGTGCACCTAACTGACTGTCCCTGCTTCTCCAGGTCAGCCACCTTGGCCTCAAGGGAGCAAACTCGCTCCCTGAGAACCAGGAGCTCCTTGCACCAAGCACACACCCAAGACTTCTGACCAGTGGGCAGATAGTCATACATGTGACACTCCATGCAAAACACTGGATAGCCCCCAACCCCCTGCTGGCATTCTGGCTTCATAATTGTTTTTAAACAAATACTTTTCTATAACCCCCCTTTTAAAACACTTTGTATTTATATGGCTCCTGTTGTAGGAGTCTACTTACCTTACCTTACCAAGGAGCCAAGGTCCTGGCTTCCTGGCTCTTCCTGGGCTTCTTACAGAGCCCCTAGGCCAAGAGCCACAGGCAAAGAGCCTCGCCCTTTTGCTCTCGCCCTTCGGCTCGTGCCTCTTGCAAACTTCCTGCCTTAAATGGAATTGTCTCCCAGGAGAGGGTGTGGCCAGCAGCTACTCAAAATCACCCAAGGCACTTAATGACGGTCAAACAAAGCCCCTTTCACACTCCAACTCCAGCAGCCAGGAGTCTGCTATTCAATCTCACCCAAGCACTTAATTACAGGCAAACAATGACCCTTTCACACCCTAACTCCAGCAGTCAGGAGTCTGTTACAACTCACCCACACACTCCCAAATACAGTCCCTGACACAGTACCTTTTCAGCTAAAGCACCTCAGCTGAAAGTTATAAATAAAAATACCACTCACCCCTCTGGCAGCTCAAACACCTTGCTCCTTCTCAGAGCTCAGCTGGGTCAGCTCTGCTTCTGGCAAACTTCCTGCCTTAAACTACATAACTTACAAAAAACACGAAAAATCAGTATTTTGATTAAGACCCGCTGTTTCTACAGTATTAAACAAATGTATAAATTGAGCTTCCTGTTGAAAAAGTATGCTCTTAATATCCATGTGATTGTAAGGATGAAATTTAACTTGATATAAAACTGCAAATTTCAAATCCTCTTCTGAATGATTCTTAGCCTTCAAGTGGCCCGTTAAAGGGGCTTCCTGAATGTTATGTTTTATGTGGGACCTGTGTTCAGGCACCCTAGTTTTTACAGCTGTCATTGAACACTGTAAATACAAAAGTAAACAGGGGCATATTATTCAATATATTGACCGCTTTTCAAAGGAAAATACTGGATACGTGGCAGAAAGAACTATCGAAATTTGTATGGGCAGGAAGAAAGCCAAGGATTAAAATGAAAATCTTATGTGATGCAAAGGAAAGAGGAGGTCTACAACTACCAAATTTAAGACTGTATTATGATGCCGTCTGCTTAACATGGTTGGAACAGTGGATTAATTTAGAAAATAAAAAGTTATTGGCTCTAGAAGGGCATGATAATAAGTTTGGATGGCATGCATATTTATGGTATGGAAAAGTAAAAATGGATAAATTTTTCAAACACCACTTCATAAGACGATCACTGTTCGAGACTTGGATGAGATATAGAAAATTCTTCTCAGAAGAAAGACCACTTTGGATAGTACCAGCAGAAGTGATTAATCCATATTCAAGAAATCAAGGGTTAGATTAGCTACCTTATAAAAGTCTTTTAAAATTAGAAGGGAAAAACTTTGTGTTAAAAGACAGATTTGATGTGGAATTTGAATATGATTGGTTGAAGTATAGACAGATTTATGACTTATTTAAGACCGATAAAAGAGAATATGGTTTTAGAGAAAATAATACTGAAATTGAAACTGTATGGCTTGAGAAAGGTAAAAAAATGATTTCTAAACTGTACAAGGTTTTATTGAAATGGTATACTGAGGACGAAATTGTAAAAGAGCAAATGATAAAATGGGCGGTAAATATTAATAATGAGATATTAATGACATATTGGGAATATTTGTGGAAAAAGTCAATGAAAATTTCAACCTGTGTAAATGTTAAAGAGAATTGTTATAAAATGATGTACAGATTGTATATGACGCCTAAAAAAATTGCTATTATAAATGAAAGTATGTCTAACAAATGTTGGAAATGTAAGAAACATGAAGGGTCTTTTTACCATATGTGGTGGACATGTGATAAAGCAGTAAAGTATTGGACTGAGATCCACAATGAGATACAAAAAATTTTGAAATGTACTTTTAAGAAAGACCCACAGATGTTATTGTTAGGTCTTAAAATGGAAGAAATAAATGTAGCCAAGAGAACACTACTATGGTACTTGATTACAGCAGCTAGACTGACTTTTGCTCAATGTTGGAAACAAGATAAAGTACCTGAAACATGGGAATGGATTAAAAAGACGTTGTTTATGGCAGAAATGGACAAATTAACAAGAAAATTAAACAATGAAGAAGACGAAACCTTTTTCGGAGACTGGAAAGACTTTCAAGAATACTTGTTGAAGAATTGGGATGTAAAACGTGGTTTGATTTGTTTTGACAGCTATTGAGGAGAAGTGGAAAGAGACTCAGATCTTTGAATTGTTACCATTAGTAAAAGAAATATGTTTAGTAGTAAATGTAATTGTACAAGAGAAATATCAAGGGGTTGGAGCAGTGCGGGAAGCCTTGTTTGGGGGGGAGAGGGAGAAAGAAAAATGGATATGTATTGGTTTGTTTAAATTGTATGAACATGTGATATATCCAATAATAAATTGTATTTAAAAATATATATATATATATATTGACCACTTTTTTCGCAGGAGAAATAATTTTGGATTTCAAACTTGTATCCATTAGGCACATCTATAGAGGAGGTAACATTACCACCCTGCACATCTATTACATTTAAACATTCCCCTAGGGAGACTAGAAGGATCTCTTAGATGTCCTGAAAGGATATCTGATTTTATTAATGAGTCTTTTTAGATTTTTTGTTCTTCTATATGCTACAGTAAGTCTTTGCTTGCCAGCATTTAAGATGTGCCAATATCAGTGTATGATGTTAGTAATGGCTGGAGCTAAATTATTAAATTGTAAGCTCCATATTATTCCTTGTGAATTTTCAACAACAGAAGAAAAAGACTGCAGAACTTCCTTTGGCATATGAAGGGAGGGCATTTAAGCTTTAAAATGAGTTTAAAAAATCATCATCTCCCAAAACTACTCTTTTAACTCCTAGTCTACACTAGCTTTCAAATAATTCTTTTTCCAAGCTCTTGACCTATTGTGCCAAGATGCTGATACTCAAAATAGTGTCAGTCTAGCACTTTGTTATTAATGCAGTTGTGTGCTCATCTCTGTGTGTGTTTCGGCTTACCAGGTCATAGAAAAAGCATACATACCATTTATGTGAAGGTATTAAAAACAAATAATAAGAAAAGAACATTCAGGCAGGAGGTCCTTAGCTCCATATTTATAGAACATTTACACTGTGAAGAATGCAGAACAATTCAAAGAAGGAAATGCTCCTGGGCATTAGTTAAGAGACAATCCACCATAGCTATTAAAAGCATTCCAACGCAATCATGACCTTAAGAACA
Organism: Gekko gecko; assembly: GCA_029375565.1. NCBI lineage: Eukaryota > Metazoa > Chordata > Lepidosauria > Squamata > Gekkonidae > Gekko > Gekko gecko. The sequence continues at coordinate 120,099,057 of JAPDNY010000007.1, forward strand.
CAAAACAGGAGAGAAGTTCTCATCTTGCTTCTGCCCTACTGTGAGTTACAGTGAAAACAAGAGGAATCCAATTCCATGTACTGTTATACAGAAAGATCTATGTTTAGCTTAATGCATCTTAAACCACCCCAAAGCTCAAAGAAAACCAAATAAGAACCCTTTTCTTCCTTCCTTCAGCAGTTTAGCAAAAACATGTGCAAGGTCAGGAAGAAAACCACAAGCTCAGCTGTAGATAAGGTAGATAAAACTTCACTGAAACAAGACTTCACCAGAATGGAATTTTCACTCTGGCCACATTGAATGTGGGGCACCCCGTCTGTTTCTTTTGGCAGGGTGCCAATATTCTCTTGAGAATATGGAGAAGATTCTTTTGTCAGCCCAACTAAAAAAAACTGCAGCAATTCTAATGAAATGAAGTGGAAGGAAATTATCTGCCACATTGGCTGATTTCTTTTGGCAGGTGCATTACTATGCACAAAACTTGCAAATCTTTTTCTTTTTCTTTGCATCCAATTTGCATTAAAATTAAGGTTGACCTTGACTAAATCCTGCAGCTGTTACTTTTTAAGAATTTTACTGTAGTTTTCTTTAGTGCTGATCAGTGTCAATTTGAGGCACGTGTAATGTGCATCCAACCTGCCCTGTATGCTGTACAAGGTGCATCTGAGCTCAACTGTGCCCAAGCAATAAGGCTGACACTAGAGATGCTGACCTGTAATTTCCAGTTTCTGTCTTCCTTTCTGGTTTTGTTCCCTTTATTCTTGTTTAAAATCTCCAGCAAATTATTCAACTGCTCCTTTTTTCTAAATGAAAAGAACTGTACCTGTATTTGTGTAAATCCAGGAAAAAAGGGCAAACATAAAAATTATGACCAAAATTGTATTTTTAAAAACATTCTTAGCATGATAATATTTGGAAGTGAACTACTTGAGCATAAGGATCTTTTCTTCTTAACCATAGATGATAGCCATAATGTGAAGAGTTCTCATGAAAGTGGAGTGGTAAAAATAGGGAGATTTCTTCTTCTTTAGTTCAGTTCAGTTCACATTACAATTAAACCAAGTTACCCATCATTACTAGAATTCCCACATATTATCATACCTGTGGGTGACATTGGGAATATACATGTCACAGTGTAGATCTGGCAGCTCAGGTACATCATGACAACCAAGATCCAGTGTGGTATAGTGGATAAGAGCAGTGGACTCTAATCGGAAGACTCATGGTTGATTGCTCACTCCTCCACAAGAAGACTGCTGGGTGACCTTGGGACCATCACAGTTCTCTCACAAGGTGCCTGTTGTGGAGAGAGGAAGAGAAAATGAGAGCCAGTTTGGTGTAGCAGTTAGGTGTGCGGACTCTAATCTGGGAGAACTTGGTTTGATTCCTCACTCCTCCACTTGCAGCTGCTGGATGACCATGGGCAAGCCATAGTTCTGTCAGAGCTGTTCTTGAAAGAGCAGTTCTCCAAAGAGCTCTCTCACCCCCACCAACCTCACAGGGTGTCTGTTGTGGGGAGGGGAAGGAGATTGTAAACTGCTCTGAGACTCCTTTGGGTAGTGAAGGGCAGGGTATAAATCTAATCTCTTCTTCTTCTGTTTCTCTGATTATAAGCCATTTTGAGACTTCTTAGGGTAGAGAAAAGCAGGGTATCAAAAACAACTCTTCTTCTTCTTCTTCGTGGCCCCATTGAGATGCTTGGACTCCATTGAGATAGATGGAGACACCTGCGATCACGACTGCTGTCATCTGGAAACAAGTAGCTCATTGGATAGCAAGTTTAAGTGGGAGATCAGGGCATCAGTGATTGGTGTGACAGATGTCGCTAACCCATCCATGCTCACATATGAGTGAAGGGAAAGTGAGTGGTTTCCAGGTGATTTAGAAGTACACATACTGGGGAGGCTGTTGCCACTTCCTTGTATCCAGGTGACAGCAGTCGCTATCACATATATCACAGTCTATCTCAATGGAGTCCAGGCATCTCAATGGGGTTGCAATTGCGCTGATTTGTGGTCCTATTTCAGAGCCATAGTGCTCCCAATGGAACATTAAAAAAAACCTCTGAGGAAGATCGCATGTATGGCAAAAAAAGTGCAGGAAAAAACAGTGGAGTTTGGAAATGGCCATAACGCTTCAGGGATAGTTAATTAACGAGAAGAAAATTGCTGTGTTAAACCCCTGTTCATGTATCATCTGGTTTAGAAAGTAATGCAAAAAGGACCATTATATTTTCATTAACTATATAAAACAAAGTGCAACCTCTTGGCTTCAATTTTATGGGTATTATTATGAGACTGCCTCCATTTGGTTTGTCTCCTTCCCAAGATCAACTTCTCTCCCAACTTTCACATCATGTCAGTGACTAAGGGACTAACTACATGTTATGTTTCTCCCCAGATCCTCCTTGGGTCCATGTAGTTCACAGGCATTTGGGAGTTCCCCTGGAGGAATTAATTTCCTAGGCATCCCAATTCAGATCAGGCTCATGATGCACAAGGCAAACGGGTGTCAACCTTCCTCTCATACTATTTTCACAATCTGAAATGGCCCCAAAGAGTGTTGTGTGACCCACTGGGAGCTCCACATGTATTGACAGGGCTTCCAACAGAGGGGGGCTCAAGTCAGCTGGAGCGTCATTGAGGCCAGCATCATGCTGCATCCAGCAGAACATCTTTCCATTTATTTATAATGCAGTTCTGGCTGCAGCCACTAGGGATGCAGGGATGTCTGAGCACAGTAAAAGGTACTCTATTATGGGATAGACTTCCCTTTCTTCAGGACTGAAGCAAACTTGCCTAACAGATCGTACTAATCCATAAACTAACCCAGCAATGGATCTAGACAAGCAACCTCAGCTGATGGCTGCTACACTGTTGGCCTGCAGCCTGCTAACCAAGATCAGTTGACCCAGCTGAGCTCTGAGAAACAGCAAGAGACAGAGCTGCTAGAGGAGTGTGAGTGGTTTTTATTTGCATTCAGCTGAGGAGATTTAGCTGAGGGTATGGTATGGGTGGACAGTGTTTGGGGATGTGTGGGTAAGTTTTAAGTTGTTGCAGCGTCCTGGCTGTTTGAGAAAGGGTGATTGTTTCACTGTAATTGGATTGCCTGAGTGCAATTTGAATAGCTGCTGGCCCTGCCCTCTGCTGGGTGAGGATTCTATTTAAGGCTGTACATCACCTGTGGTTCTTAGCCTAGGGGCAATGTAAGATGCCCAAGAAGGACCAGAAAGCCAGGGCCCTAGTCTCCTTGTGGTCCCAGTAAGGCAAGTAGACTTTCCACAAGGAGAGCCACATAAATATGAAGGGTTTTAAAGGGGGGATTATATATAATTAAAAAAAAAGCAATTATGAAGGCAGAATGCCAGCATGGAGTTGGGGGCTATCCAGTGTTTTGCATGGAGCGTCACACTGGACAGAAATCTTGGGTTTGTGTTCGGTGCAAGAGTTCCTGGTTCTCAGGAAATGAGTTTGCACCCTTGAGGCCAAGGTGGCTGACCTGGAGAAACAGAGACAGTCAGGCACATGGAGAAGACTCTTGGGGACTTGTTAGATATGTCCCACTCTGAAAATGGCAGCCGCACTGCTGTCAGGGAGCATGAGGCTCAAGAGAAAACAGGACACTGTGCTGAGGATAAGGGGAATGTGCCCTCAGAAGGAACCTCTCTTCAGTTGGTGAATGTGTATCCTTTCACACCAAGCAACCATCCCTTGGCAGGAAGGGCGGGGGGTCTTGGTAGTTGGTGATTCGATCCTTAGGCAGGTAGACAGCTGAGTGGCAAACCTGTGTACTGATCGTATGGTGACTTTCCTGCCTGGTGCGAAGGTAGTGGACATTACACATGTTTTAGATAGACTGGTAGACAGTGCTAGGAAGGAGCCAGTGGTTGTGGTACATACTGGCACTAACGATCTGAGGAAATACAGTTGTGAGGTCCTGGAGGAAAAATTTAGGCTGTTAGGCAGGAAATTCAAGGCCAGGACCTTCAAGGTAGCCTTCTCAGAAGTGTTACCTATTCCACACGCAGGGTCAGAGAGACAGGCACAGATCAGGAGTCTCAATGCATGGATGAGATGACGGTGTAGGAAGGAAGGGTTCAACTTTCTTAGGCACTGGGATACTTTTTGGAACAAGAGGGAGCTGTACAAAAGAGATGGTCTTCACTTTTCCCAAAAAGGAACCAGGCTGCTGGTGCTTAAAATCAAAAAGGTGGCAGAGCAGTTTTTTAAACTGAATATTGGGGGAAAGCTGACAGGAGATGAAGAGTTTCTGGTTCGGGATGGCTCATCTCAAAGAGATAAAGGCATAGCTGTTACTTTTCTACAGGGAAATGGATTAGAATTGTCCAGTGAGACTGTGATAAACAATATGGACTGCCTGGCAAGATCTTGAGGCAGCAGGAGGAAGGTTGCAGGCCTAACATGCCTGGGAAATTATAGATGTTTATATACAAATGCTAGAAGTCTCCGAGGTAAAATTGGGGAGTTGGAATGCTTGGTGTTGGGGGGAAAATAGACATTGTGGGTATTTCAGAAACTTGGTAGGATGAGGAGAATCAGTGGGATACGATGATCCCTGGTTATAAATTATATTGGAAGGATGGGGGGAAGGGTTGGAGGTGGGGTGGCTTTGTATGTCAGAGAGGGTATGCAGTCCAGTAAGATTGAGAAGGTAAGAGAATTGGATTTGCTTCTGTAAATGCTATGTGTCGAAATAGTGGGCCCCAAAGGAAGCTTAACAGTGGGAGTTTGTTATCGTCCACCAGATCAAAAGATAGAGGAGGATTATAAAACGATGAATGAATTAAAGATAGTGCCTAGACAAAAAACTGTGTCATGATAGGTGATTTTAACTACCCACACATTGATTGGGTCAATATGTGTTCTAGTCGGGAAAAAGAGATTGAGTTTCTAGACACTCTCAATGACTGTGCTATGGAGCAGATGGTCACGGAACCAACCAGGGGAGAGGTGATCCTGGATTTGGTCCTAAGTAATGCCCAAGACCTGGTGAGAGATTTAAAAGTGATTGCACCACTTGGGAACAGTGACTGTATGAGTTCAACATTTGTATAAATCGGGAGTTGCCCCAAATGACCACCTTTTAACTTTAAAAGGGGTAACTTCTCTGAAATGAGGAGACATGTGAAGAGGAAATTGAAAGGAAAAGTAAAAAGAGTCAAAACCATTGGGGAACCCTGGAGACTATTTAAAACTGCAATCCTAGAAGCTCAGATAAAATATATATTGCATATTAGGAAAGAGACAAATAAGTATAGAAAAAGACCTGCATGGTTAACAAACAAAGTAATGGAAGCTGTAAAAGGTAAGAATCATAGAATCATAGAATGTTAGAGTTGGAAGGGACCTTGCAGGCCATCTAGTCCAACTCCCTGCACTCTGCAGGAACACAGCCGAAACCCCTACATACCTACAACATACCCAAAAGATGGTTGTCCAGTCTCCTCTTGAAAACGTCCAGCGAAGGAGCATCCACCACCTCCCGAGGCAGTCTGTTCCACTGCTCAACCACTCTTACAGTCAGGAAGTTTCTCTTGATATTAAGCCGGTAACGACTTCCTTGTAATTTCCACCCATTAGATCTAGTCTTGCAATCCGGAGCAAGAGAGAATAGATCCACTCCATCTTCTACATGACAGCCCTTCAAATACTTGAAGACTGCAATCATGTCCCCTCTAAACCTTCTCTTTCCCAGGCTAAAAACACCCAACTCCCTCAGCCTTTCCTCATAAGACTTGGACTCCAACCCTCTCACCATCCTGGTCGCCCTCCTCTGGACTCGCTCAAGTCTGTCAACATCCTTCCGAAAATGTGGTGCCCAAAACTGGACACAGTACTCCAGGTGGGGCCTGACCATAGCAGAATACAGCGGAACTACCACCTCCCGTGATCTGGACACAATGCTTCTGCTAATGCATCCTAAGATTGCATTAGCTTTCTTCACAGCCGCATCACACTGCAGGCTCATGTTTAGCTTGTGATCAACCATAACACCTAGATCCCTTTCACATGTGCTGCTGTCAAGCCAAGTCCCTCCCATTCTATATCTGTGCCTTTGATTTTTTGTACCTAAGTGTAGGACTTTGCACTTATCTCTATTGATAAGAAGGATTCCTTTAAGCGGTGGAAAGTTAGTCTCAGTGAGGTTGATAAAGGGAACACAGGCTGTTGCAAATAAAATGCAAGTCTGTGATCAGGCAGGCAAAAGGGAATATGAGGAGCATATAGCAAAAAACATAAAGACTAACAAATTTGCAGTTGACACTATATTGTTCAGGGTGGTGAGAGAGGATTGTGAGGCACTCCAAAGGGATCTGTTGAGGATGGGTGAGTGGGTGTCAACATGGCAAATGGGGTTCAATGTGGCCAAGTGCAAAGTGATGCACATTGGGGCCAAAAATCCTAACTATAAATACACGTTTATGGGGTCCAAACTGGCAGAGACTGACCAAGAGAGAGATCTTAGAGTAGTAGTAGGTAACTCACTGAAAATGTCAAGAGAGTGACTGACTGCAATAAAAAAGGCCAATGCTATGCTGGGGATTATTAGGAAGGGAACTGAAAGCAAATCAGCCAGCATCATAATGCCCCTGTATAAATCAATGGTTCCACCTCACTTGGACTACAATTCTGGTCACAACTAGAATGATAAAAGGGTTGGAACACTTTCCCTATGAAGAAAAGTTAAAGCGCTTGGGGCTCTTTAGCTTGGAGAAACGATAGCTGAGGGGTGACATGATCAAGGTTTACAAGATTATGCATGGGATAGAGCAGGTAGAGAAAGAGGTACTTTTCTCCATTTCTCACAATACAAGAACTCCTGGGCACTCAATGAAATTGCTGAGCAGTTGGGTTAGAATGGATAAAAGAAAGTACTTCTTCATCCAAAGAATGATTAACACATGGAATTCACTGCCACAGGAGGTGGTGGTGGCTACAAGCATGGATGGCTTCAAGAAGGAATTGGATAAACATATGGAGAAGTCCATCAGTGGCTATTAGCCACAAGGTGTAGACGGGAACACTCGGTCTGGGGCAAGTGATGCTCTGTATTCTTGGTGCTTGGGGGGGGGTCAACAGTGGGTGGGCTTCTAGTGTCCTGGCCCCACTGTTGGACCTCCTGATGACACCTGGTATTCTTGGCCACTGTGTGACAGAGTTTTGGGCTGGATGAGCCATTGGCCTGATCCAACATTGGCTTCTCTTACATTCTTATGTTCTTATGTCATTTTCTAAAATAGTCTAGCCTTTCTCTCTTCCTTTTCTTGCACCCAGTTCAGCCAGATCTTGTAAAGTGGTAGTAGGGTCTTGCAGCAAGATAAAACAACCTTTCTCTCTCTTTTCTTTAATTTCTCTCCCTCTGAAATGTACTGAGTTCGGACGCATGACATATGAATTCAGCTCATAGTTCATTGGTAGAGTACAAACTAGGACAAAGGAGCTGGTCTGTGACCTGCTCATATCCGGGAACACACACACTCCAAACACCACCACCACCACTCCCAGTGATAGGCTCTATTTACACTACCTGGGCACCATAGGTCCAAACTAGGATTCGCATGAGCCCATTGGTCTGCGTTCGGATCCGACGTCCATTGTTCTAGACCCGAAGGTCTGCTAGACTGCATGGCCAGGCTAGTGCTGTCGTGGCCATCTTAATACATAACACCCTCTTTTCCCTGTCTATCTCATTCATTTCTCTCTCCCTCCACCTAATTTTCCTGTGTCCCCCTCTCCTTTTATTTTCACTCCTTGGTCTCAAGACCTTCTCATCCCTATCCTGCTTGGCCACAGAATGTACTTAAGAGTAGTAGAGAAGAAGAATTAATATTTTCCCATGATCTAACCAAGTAGTAACAGGATGCCTCCTCCACCCTTTACATACTTGGTAATGGAACATTTATCTGCTTTTTTTAGTGGTTATACATGTGGAACCGAAGTTACAACTCCCAGTTCAGGCACTGGGTTATTAATCATTATTGTGTTGGTGGGAAATCTAATAGCCCTTTTTAAAGGCTACTTTGCTATATCTTTATATTGTCATTAAAATAAGATTTATAACAAATATCATATCCATATGTTCTCCCCAGTCCTCTCCTCCATTTTATCCTCACAACAGCCTTGTGAGGTAGGTCTGGCTGGGACTGTGTCACCCAGGAGCCTTCCATGGCAGGTTGGTGATCTGAGTATTAGAGACACATGACAGGTTGCTTAAATGCTCTCTTATTACATGTTGTCTGTTGTGAAGAGAACCTGGCTTAGGGAGTTCCAGTTCCCTTCATTTTTGACACTGCAACTTCCATCATCATTCTGGTATTGGTGGCCAGTTTTCAAACACATAGCATTATTTTCGGGGTTACGCCTGCCACAGAGCCCCTTAGCTTCAGTTGCAAATAGCATGGGGTGGTGGTGGTTTGTCTCCCCTGGGCTGGATTTCCCCCCTGCCTTTCCATTTCGGCCCTGGAACTCCTGCAATCATCGTGCAGCTGGCCAATTTTGAGTCTCCCAGCCTGATCTCTGATGAGTTATGTCTGCCAATGTGGTGTAGTGGTTAAGGTTCTTAGGAGGTCCAGGTTCAAATCCCCACTCTGTCATGGAAGCTTGCTGGGTGAACTTTGGCCAGTCACACACTCTCAGCCTAACCTACCTCACAGGGTTGTTGCGAGGATAAAATGGAGGACAGCAGAATGATATATGCCACTTTGCACCCCCCAAATAAACAAACATGGACAGACATGCATATTCTTTTTAGAACTTGCTTCCTAAGATCTCTTCTTACCTTATAAAACAAATGCAGCTCCCAAAGCCTTTAACAAGTTCGAAAGGCAAACCTCCCCTCTGCCTGTATTGGTTTTACAGTCATATGCCTCCTTGCAATAGCTCTTTCTTCCCTATCAGAAACAGCTGTTTTTCCTTGACTTATTTCAGTCTCTTATGTCAGCAGACCAAAAGATTCGGATACCATGCCAGACGTTTTCCCAGGCTTTAATTTTCACAGAAGTAACAAAGGAATGTTTCAGGAGATAGGATTTCTCAGATGCTATTCCTGTATGTCTCCCTCATGGATCACTGCCTTGTCGTGGCGAGGGGGCTTGCGTGGTTCGATGAGGCTGTGGGCTATGCCATGGAGGGCCACCCAGGACGGACAGGCCACAGCAGAGAACTCAGACCAAGCGTGATCCCCTGGAGAAGGAAATGGCAACCCACTCCAGTATCTTTGCCAAGAAAACCCCATGGACAGTGACAAAAGGCTAAAAGATATGACGCTGGAAGATGAGCCCCTCAGGTCGGAAGGTGTCCAATATGCTACTGGGGAAGAGCAGAGGGCAAGTACGAGTAACCCCAGAAAGAGTGAAGCGGCTGGGCCAAAGCCGAAAGGACGCTCAGTTGTGGATGTGTCTGACGGTGAAAGGAAAGTTCGATGCTGCAAAGAACAATACTGCATAGGAACCTGGAATGTAAGGTCTATGAATCAAGGTAAGCTTGACGTGGTCAAAAATGAGATGGCAAGAATGAACATCGACATCTTGGGAGTCAGTGAACTAAAGTGGACAGGAATGGGCGAATTTAACTCAGAAGACCATTATATCTACTACTGTGGCCAGGAATCCCGTAGAAAAAATGGTGTGGCCTTTATAGTCAACAAGAGAGTGAGAAAGGCAGTATTGGGATACAATCTCAAAAATGACAGAATGATCTCGGTCCGAATCCAAGGCAAACCATTCAATATCACAGTAATCCAAGTCTATGCCCCAACCACTGCTGCAGAAGAGGCTGAAGTGGACCAGTTCTATGAAGACCTACAACAGCTCATAGAACTTACACCAAAAAATGATGTCCTCATCATCATAGGGGACTGGAATGCTAAAGTAGGAAATCAAAACGTAACCGGAATAACAGACAAGTTTGGCCTTGGAGAACAAAATGAAGCAGGGCAAAGGCTAACAGAGTTTTGTCAAGAGAACACGCTGGTCATAGCGAACAACCTTTTCCAACAACCTAAGAGGCGTCTCTACACATGGACATCACCAGATGGGCAACACCGAAATCAGATTGACTATATAATTTGCAGTCAAAGATGGAGAAGCTCTATCCAGTCAGTAAAAACAAGACCTGGAGCTGACTGTGGCTCAGATCATGAGCTACTCATTGCAAAATTCAGACTTAAATTGAAGAAAGTTGGGAAAACCACAAGGCCATTCAGATTTGACCTAGATCGCATCCCTGATGAATATACAGTAGAGGTGAAGAATAGGTTTAAGGGACTAGATTTGATAGACAGAGTGCCTGAAGAACTATGGACAGAGGTCCGTGACATTGTAAAGGAGGCAGCAATCACCGCCATCCCAAAGAAAAAGAAATGCAAAAAAGCAAAGTGGCTGTCTGATGAGGCTTTACACATAGCAGAGGAAAGAAGGAAAGCTAAAGGCAACGGTGAAAAGGAAAGATTTGCCCAACTGAATGCAGATTTCCAGAGAACAGCAAGGAGAGATAAGGAAGCTTTCCTGAATGACCAATGCAAAGTAATAGAGGAAAACAATAGATTGGGAAGGACTAGAGATCTCTTCAAGAAAATTGGAGAAATCAAGGGAACGTTCCATGCAAAGCTGGCCATGATAAAGGACAAAAACGGTAGGGACCTAACAGAAGCAGAAGAGATTAGGAAAAGATGGCAAGAATACACAGAAGAACTATACAAGAAGGACCTCAATGTCCTTGACCACCACGATGGTATAATCACTGACCTCGAGCCAGACATCCTGGAAAGCGAAGTTAAATGGGCCTTAGAAAGCATTACTAACAACAAAGCTAGTGGAGGTGATGGTATCCCAGCTGAGTTATTCAAAGTCTTAAAAGAAGATGCTGTTAAAGTGCTGCACTCAATTTGCCAACAAATTTGGAAAACACAACAGTGGCCACAGGATTGGAAAAGGTCAGTGTATATTCCAACCCCAAAGAAGGGCAATGTCAAGGAATGTTCAAACTATCGCAAAATTGCACTCATTTCACACGCTAGCAAGGTCATGCTCAAAATCCTGCAAGCTAGGCTCCAACAGTACGTGGATAGAGAACTGCCAGAAGTACAAGCTGGGTTTCGAAGAGGTAGAGGAACTAGAGATCAAATTGCCAACATTCGCTGGATTATGGAGAAAGCAAGAGAGTATCAGAAAAACATCTACTTCTGCTTCATTGACTATGCTAAAGCCTTTGATTGTGTGGATCACAATAAATTATGGCAGGTTCTTAAAGAGATGGGAGTACTGGACCACCTGACATGTCTCCTGAGAAACCTGTATAAGGGTCAAGAAGCAACAGTTAGAACCGGATATGGAACAACTGATTGGTTTAGCATAGGAAAAGGAGTACAACAAGGATGTATATTGTCACCTTGCTTATTTAATTTATATGCAGAGTACATCATGCGAAATGCTGGCCTGGATGAATCACAAGCGGGAGTTAAGATTGCTGGGGAAAAGATCAATAACCTCAGATATGCAGACGATACCACTCTGATGGCAGAAAGTGAAGAGGACCTAAAGAGCCTCTTGCTCAGGGTGAAAGAGGAGAGCGCAAAAGTGGGCTTGAAGCTCAACATCAAAAAAACTAAGATCATGGCATCTGGCCCCATCACTCCTTGGCAAATAGAAGGGGAAGTCGTAGAAGGAGTGACAGACTTCACGTTCCTAGGATCCCAGATCACTGCAGATGGTGACTGCAGCCATGAAATTAAAAGACGCCTGCTCCTTGGGAGGAAAGCGATGGCAAACCTAAACAGCATGATAAAAAGCAGAGACATCACCCTGCCAACAAAAGTCCGCATGGTCAAAGCAATGGTATTCCCCGTAGTAATGTATGGCTGTGAGAGTTGGACTATAAGGAAGGCCGAGCGCCGAAGAATAGATTCTTTTGAACTATGGTGCTGGAGAAGACTCTTGAGAGTCCCTTGGACTGCAAGGAGATCAAATCAGTCAATCCTAAAAGAAATCAACCCTGACTGTTCCCTGGAAGGCCAGATCCTGAAGCTGAAGCTCAAATACTTTGGCCACCAAATGAGAAGGGAGCATTCACTGGAGAAGACCCTGATGCTGTGAAAGATTGAAGGTCAAAGAAGAAGGGGACGGCAAAGGATGAGATGGTTAGACAGTGTCATCGATGCAACGAACATGAAATTGAGCAAACTTCAGCAGACAGCGGAAGACAGGAGGGCCTGGCGTGATCTGGTCCATGGGGTCGCAAAGAGTCGGACTCGACTGTGCGACTGAACAACAACAACAACATTCCTGTATGTATATACAGTAAGCACTCATATGCATAAAATGTACCATCAGAAAATCACTGGAAGAGGCAGGAGAAACGGACTAAAGTTATAATCTTCTTGGATATAATCCTTAATATACAAATATCATCTTTCAACATTTTTGTTACAATAAAATCATACCAAAAAATGCTGATTAGAAAAATTAAATTAAAATATTTTTTTTACTTTACAAAATTTTAAAAGTATTGTTATGACCAAAAATCAAATACACAGTCTCTGATCAAGGAAAAACATCAAATTGATCTTTTGCAAACTGAGATCTGGCCAAGGAATAGGGGCTCAAAGTAGGAAGATTCTGGTATATACAGGTTGCAACAGGTGCACTGAGCAGATCCCACACCCGCATAAGTATACTTGTCAACTTTCAATACTCCCAAATTGGACATTTAAATATTCCCCTTTTAACTTTTTAGTTCAAGAATTAGCAGTTGTTACTCAGATGTCACATGGAATCTGAGTTGCATTTCTCTTATGCAGATAATTTTAAGATGATAGAAATAGCTTGTCTGGATTTCATGGCCTTGACTCAGTGGAATAATCTGCATCTTGGGCTAGTATATATGTTCCATTATGAAATTGACACAGTCTCTATGGATGATAAATATCTCATGATGTTTAGCATCTTTTATTTTCCGAAATTCTTCTATTTGTATTCTTCTGTTCTGAGCTGTTTGGATATGTAGAAAATGGTTTTAAGATGCTCATGCAATCACATAGCACCTTGGAAACTGTCTGTGAGATGTGAATATAGCATATGAAAAGTCTTGGTTCAGCACTAACTCCAAAGTTAACTTCATATGTGATAGTCAGCAATAAGACCTCAGTTGCTTTGAGAAACAGCAGACTCTTAGCCTGCTTAGTCCTACTCCTTGCTTTAAAAACCTGTTGCCCTAAAAAGACAGCAACCTCTACATAGGCCAAAATATCTGCTCAAAGCTTTACAGGTGTTTTTGTTTTCTGCTACAGTTTGCTTCTTGCCATTCTATACATCTATTCTCAGAGCTGCTTTCTTATTGCTTTTGTTTGTATTTATTCACCTGAGTTTTGGTTTTCCCCCTCTGGATTCTTATTCAAATGGCTGTTGCCTTTGCATTTTCTCTCTTTCCTTCTCTATTCTATAACTGACAGCTGAAGTATCTCCTCCAGTCCTGACCCAGCCCCAGTGTTCCCTCTAAGCTGTGTGTGTGAGTGGCCACTCATTAACACAGGAAGCCCCGCGCAGCAGCAGTCTGGAGCTGCGCAGGGTCTTGCATTGCCCAGGGCCCATTTTAAGATTACAGCAGTTACATTCATCTCAGGATGTGAAGTGCTTTGCTCAGTTTTGGGGGGGGGAGATTAGAGGGAACATTGCAGCCTTTGACATTTTTACCTTTCTCTTATTCTGCTGTGTTATTTTCTAACAAGTTACTAAACTGTTGCTCTGTTGTTAACACACCTATCCTTTGCTTTGCTTTTACTGAGACCAGACACAGAGACTTCTGACTTCTTTCGTTTTGTCCTTTATCTTTGAAACAATAAAATTTTCTGCTCTATTGTAATTGAGGAGGTGTTGCAGATTCCCCCCAATAGCTAGCTAGCTAGCTAGCTTGCTTTCTTTCTTTCTTTCTTTCTTTCTTTCTTTCTTTCTTTCTTTCTTTCTTTCTTTCTTTCTTTCTTTCTGTCTGTCTGTCTGTCTGTCTGTCTGTCTGTCTGCTCTCTCTCTCTCTCTCTCTCTCTCTCTCTCTCTCTCAGTATGTTCATTTCTTTTCTCCTCTTAATGTTAATATACTTGTTACTCCAATCCTATTTCTGAACTTTCAATCAGAAACTTGGTCTTGTCTTGTCTTTCTTTCAGTTTAGCTATTATTATGGTTGATTAACTTGGCTTATTTTAATTGCTCTTAAACATAAGCTTCTGAGCACCTGTGACATAGCTCGTGTTCACTTTCTCACAGTCCTCACCAATGTTCCCTCTAAGCTGTGGAGTCTTGTGAGCAAAAATTCTATTTTGTGAGCTACTGGCATTAAAGTTGTGAGTGAGGGATTTGGCTGCTGCATAAATTAGTTTTCTCTGGAGCCATCTTTCCTGAGCTAAGACAAAAATGTGTGAGCCAGAGGCTAAAAAACTGTGAGCTAGCTCACACTAACTCACCTTAGAGGGAACACTCGTCCTCACTAAAGCTTTACATTTTATTATTTCCCTGACCCATTTCTGAACTTTTATTTTTCTGTCCTCAGTCACTCCTGTATGTTAATTCATTTCCCCACCCACTTGCTCTATTCCTTGTCCTATTAGAGTGTTAGCCTGCAGGGAGGATTTTTCTTATCTTTGAACATTTGTACAGTGCCTGGATTTCTGAGGCAGAGCAAAAATTATTAGTTATCAATATCTCAGAAATATTGGAAGACCTTTTGACAATGTTCAGAGGAAGGAAGGAAGTGAGATAATTTCAAGTTAGGCCATGCTCAATTCAGCCTTTGTTCCATTCACCATCTTTAAATACAGACTATTTCCTAATGAGATTTACAGCACAATCCTAAAGGGGGGGAGAGTGTTCAGGGAGCCAACTAGCTGCTACCATATCTCTACCAGCATAAGTAGGAGTGGTGCGAGCGTTGTGCCCCAGCAGCACCCCACCAGTTCCACCCATTGGCACAGCTCTGTCACAGCCTCCCCCCGGCAGACAGATGGGGTAGACTTCTGTGATGGTGTGGAAGTGAGCAGGTTGGATAACAGCAGCTCCATGACCCCTCTGACCTGCCCCTTCCCCTTCCCCCTCATCTCTTTTTTCTCCTCAGACTGCTCCTTCGTATGCCCGAGAGGGTAGCCTCTGACTCAGGGATGCCCATGCTGGGGTGGCTGTGGTTGGTTTTTTGGGTGCTGCTGGATTTTTGTTCTGTTCAGCTGCAAAGCATAGCAGGAGTCCAATAGCTCATTGGAAGCTGATCCTAGTGTGGGTCCCCACCCCTGTCCCCCATGCACACACACTGCTGGCTGTTGTGTGCAGCATGCACAAGGATTGATTGGTTTATTGATTTATTCAATTTATAGACTGCCCTCCGCTGGAGGGCTCAGGGTGGCAGGTGGTCTGAGGGAATGCTTTGCTCATATAGGACAGTTGAGTCTCCCATGGCACTGCTGGTGTCCAATAAGCCATGCTGATTGTTATTTATTTATTTATTTATCACATTTATATCCCGCCCATCCAATAAACAGGCTCAGGATGGGTTACAACATTCTAATACATATAATAAAATTTAAACACATTAAAACATATGAAATCAGTAGTCATGCTTGCTGTAGGGAGAATCCGGCCCATTGATGTAACTAGGTATGGCCGGTTATCAGTAGGTGGGAGATCGCAATATATAGATGCCCGCTGCCTCAGCCAAACTCCTGGCAGAACAGCTCTGTCTTGCAGGCCCTGCGGAATTGCATAAGGTCCTGCAGGGCCCTGATCTCCATAGGGAGCATGTTCTGCCAGGTGGGGGCCAGGGCAGAAAAAGCCCTGGCCCTGGTCAAGGCTAGGCAGACATCCTTTGGGACAGGGATCACCAGGAGATGTTGACTCTCAGAGCATAACGCTCTCCGAGGCGTATATGGGAAGAGGCGGTCCCTTAGGTATGTTGGTCCCAGGCCGTATTAGGCTTTGAAGGTGATTACCAACACCTTGAAGCAGGTCCGGTACTCAACCAGCAACCAATGCAGCTGACAGAGCATATGCTGAACATGGGCCAGCACAGGCATCGATGTCAGCAGGCATGCCGCCACATTTTGTACCAGCTGTAATTTCCAGATCAACTTCAAGGGTAAGCCTGCGTAGAGCGAGTTGCAGTAATCAAGCCTGGAAGTGACCATTGCATGGGTCACTGTAGCTAAGTCCTGGGTGGAGAGATAGGGCTTCAGTAGCCTGATCTGCCTGAGATGGAAAAATGCAGATCTGGTGACTGCAGCAATCTGGGTCTCCATAGATAAGGAGGTGTTACTCCCAGGCTCTTCACTGAATGGGCCAGCACCAGAAGTGTCCCTTCCAGTGTGGGAAGCCTGGTGCCCACCTCCAAACCCCCACAACCCAGGTACAGGACCTCCGTCTTTGATGGATTTAACTTCAGTCGACTCTGCCACAACCATCCAGCCACAGCATCCAAAGCCTCAGCCAGATTTCCAGGAAAGGCGGATGGATGGCCGTTCATTAACAGATAAAGCTGAGTGTCATCAGCATACTGATGGCAGCCCAGTCCATAACTCCAGACTAACTGGGCGAGGGGGCACATATAGATGTTAAATAACATTGGTGAGAGGATCGCCCCCTGCGGCACTCCACATTCTAGTGGGTACCGTGGGGAGACCCTCTTGCCCAGCACCACCCTGTGTCCCCAACCATGGAGAAAGGAGAAAAACCATTTCAAGGCAGTCCCCTGGACTCCTACGTCGGCAAGGCAGTGGGTAATAAGATCATAATCTACCATATCAAATGTTGCTGTTAAATCTAATAACAGCAGCAGCACTGACCCATCTCGACCCAGATGTCTATGGAGGTTATCTGTAAGGGAGACCAGAGCTGTCTCTGTCCCATGGCCAGGGTGGAAGCCAGACTGGAAAGGATCAAGGGTGGAAGCGTCATCCAGGAAAACCTGGAGTTATTCCGCTCTCTCAACCACCTTACCCAGGAACGGTAAGTTCGACACTGGGCAGTAGTTGGTCAGGATTGTTGGATCCAATTATGGCTTTTTCAAGAGCAGACAAACTACCACCTCCTTTAAAGCCTCCGGAAAAGTCCCAGTAGATAGGGACAAGTTGATGATTTCTTTCAGAGGGGCCTGAATGCTCTCTCAGCAAGATTTCACTAGCCAGGAAGGGCATGGGTCAAGGAGGCAAGTAGTGGGCCTGACAGCTGCCAGGGTCCTGTCAACTTCCTCCCGGGTGAGTTGACTGAAGTGGTCCAGTAGTGGACCAGAAGACAGACAAGGGGCTTCCAGTTGCTTTACTGTCTCAATTGTGGCTGGGAGGTCCTAGCGGAATGCCACAATCTTATCTGCGAAGTAGCTCGCAAATGCCTCATAGCCAATAGCCAATTCCCTACTATTTGGTCTGTCCTGAGGCAGAGTCATAATAGACCGAATAACTCTAAACAATGGGCGCAAGTTCACAGACGCAATGGAGGCTGCATAGAAATTCTTCTTTGTGACCTTCACTGCCATCTCATAGGCTTTCATAAGCATCCTATAAGATGTTAGTGACACTTCGTCACGATCATGCCGCCACCTTCGCTCTAGCTGTCTTAGCTCCCAGTTCATCGTTTGCAGCTCTGTGGTATACCACAGTGATGTTTTGGTGTGGGGGCGCAGAGGGTCCTGGGGGGCAATCTCATTGATGGCTTCAGAGAACTGGTTATCCCAGTCCTCCACCAACTCATCCAACGAGATGCCAGGGGGCATTGGATCCCGCAGAGCCTCCTGAAGCTGACTAGGGTCCATTTGAGACGCATTCCTAGGCATTTGAGACTTTGCTCATGCCCCTCCGAGTCAATTGAGACCCTTCCTCATATTTTATTTCATTGTGTTTACTATGCCGAAGAAAGAGCTCTTTTGATTACACCTGTATTAAGGTCATTTAGGTGCCAAGGACAACTAGTAATCCACTCCAAGAAACTTGTGTTGAAATACCTATTGGAGGACAAATCCATCGAAATATCAAGGAAGGTTGCCAAATTTCTTTTTATTGCATTTTCAAAGCGCAAACACCTCCTTAATTCTTCTTACGACATTTCTCCCCCATAAAGTTGGTAACCCGGGTCTGTATTCTGAGCCTGTATGCTGTTTGATGGGTCTCTGACCGTAATAAACATTTATGTTATGTTATGTTGACTCCATGGGCAAGTATAAATGTGCTCGTCACCTAAACAGGGTGGGCATGGTATGCTCAGCCAGACCTTCAGGGCAGAGTGGTCAGGCCATGGGACTACATCTGTAGTCATCAGATCCACATGTGTCACCGTCCCCAAAATCACTTGGTGTGTGGGAGTCGATATAAACTGGGAGAGTCCCAGTGCCTCCATGGACGACACTAGGTCCCTGGCCTAGACAGATGCTGCATCATCGGCATGAACATTGAAATCACCCAGAATCAGAAGCCTGGGATATCCCAATGCCCAGCCTGATACAGCATCTAACAGGTCGGACAGGGTATCTGCCAGTGCGTTAGGCGGTTGGTACACTAGCCAGATTGCCAAACTCTCCTCAACATCACACATTAGACCTACACATTCAATGCCAGACATTGTTGGGGTGGGGAACGACCAGAAGGAACAAAATTCACAGATAGGCAAAGCCACACTGCGCCCCTCCACCCGTAGGTCTGCAACTGGTGAAAGACTGAGAACCCAGGTGGAGTAAGCTGGTTCAAGGTGGCAATTTCGCCATCTCCTACCCAGGTCTCGGTCACACAGGCCAGGTTTACCCGCCATGGTGCATGCAAGCACTTTGCTGCCATGGGTGCAGCAGAGTTATTTATTTATTCAATTTTTATCCTGCTCCTTTCCCCAGCAGGCAGAGCTTGGAGTGGCTTACAACAATTGGTTATACAATAAAATCAGCATCACTTTAAGACTGGTTTTATAGTCAAAATGTAACAATCAATCTATCATATCAAATGATGTCCCAACAAACCTTCAAGGTAGATAACTAAGGGGGCAGCCAGTACAGCAAAATTTGCAGCCCAACGATGGGGGGGCAGGTGATCTTTCTAGTCATCACTGTCTGCAACTAAACACCCGATGGAACATCACGGTCATACAGGCCCTGTGGAAGTGAACCAAGTTCCACAGGGATTGGGTCTCACTTAGACAGAGAGTTCTACCAGATTGGGGCCAGAGGTGAAAAGGCCCTGGTCCTGGTTGAGGGCAGCCACATCGTTTTGGGGCCAGGGATTACCAATAAGTTGTTACTAGATGAGTATAATGACTGCTAAGGGGTGTATAAGGAGAGGTGGTGCTGTAAAAACAATGGTCCCAGACCGTTTAGGGCTTTAAAGGTAAGTACCAGAACCTTGAACCTGATTCGATACTCAATGGGTGCGTTCAGATGCTCAGTCTGAACTGCTTTCGGCATGCTTCAGTAACGGATTTTATGTACATGTTCACACACCCAACATCTGCACACTGTCCCCAGCTGTTGCTTTCCGGATCAAACCCCCTTTAAACTGGAGTATTTTGATACCAGGTCCCCAAGTGGTTGTTGTGTCCGTTGACCGCTACAGGCATCAGCGACAGAGCCTGAGCTTGAGTCCCGGAGAACAATGGGACTGGGGCTCCTGACTCCAGCTAAAGGGGACCAATGGGAATGGTGGCGGGAATTCAAACCCGCCAATGGCACCAGGGGACGTTCCCCTTAGCTTGTATATAGTTGGCTACCTGGCCAGGTAATTTTGTCTTGTGTTGTATAATAGCGAACCATGCTGATCACTACATCGTTGTCCGTGGTTTCATTATGCGTCTAACCCACTATACAACAGTGGTGTTTTCCTGATTCTCCAGTTCTAGCCGTACTTTTCTGGTGTCTGATCATTCCTACAGTGTCAAGCCACTTCCGGGTGCTTCAACCCCCTCCCCTCTGGAAAGCTGCCGTGGAAGCCTGAGGCTTCCGCTTTTCATCCACCATTTTTTTTATGCATCGGCAGTGTGCGCATAGGCGGAGCTCCATTCCTAAGTTAATAAAACCAAAGTTTAAATGGTGACTCATTTTAGCATTTGAGTTTGGGATCTCACGGAGGCCAGTTTCGGGGTAAAAGTTTAAAGGGAAGTGTTCATTTAAAGTTTAAAGGGAAGTGTGAAAATTGCTGTTCTGTGCATGCACAAAAATTTTAGTTCTACAGATGGCCCCGCCTGTGCCCATGCTCAAACTGAGAGGGGAAAAAAACCACCGATGCACGCTCCCGCGTGTGGATGGCGGGGAGCGATGTAGTCCGGAACAAGGAGGTGAGTGTGATCACGATTCTCTGGGTAAAAAAAACGCATCAGGACCGGAGCAATTTAAACTGCTCCCAGCACGCCATCTGACCGCACCCAATCTGTAGCCAGTGCAACTAGTAGAGGAAAGGTTGTATATGTGCTCTCAGGGGGTTCTGGTAAGGACGCACACTGCTGCATTCTGGACCAGTTGATGTTTCCAGAGCAAGTTCCAGGGCAGCCCTGCATAGAGTGAGTTACAGTAGTCTAATCTAGAGGTGACCATTGCATAGATCACTGCAGTGAGGTCAATGCACGACAGGTAAGGGATCCATTGCTGGACTTGGGGGAGATAGAAAAACGCTGTTATGATGGACTCCCCTGTTACTCTCCCCACTCTGAGGCAGATTTTCCCCACCAAGATTCTTAGTTCTCATTGGGTACTGAGCTGGCTGCCAGTAGCATGATAATATCTGCGGCTTTATCAATCTGAATGTCCTACCCTTTGACAGAATCTAATTTGGCTTTTGCCCAGCCCAGGAACTTGACAGGATAAAATAGGCACTGGAAACTGAGTATGTAACAGTGAACAATAATAAAGATTTCATTTAATAGGCAGGGATGGTATGGGGTAGTCTGGTATTGGAAAGGGTGAGGGAAATGTTGGTAAAACTGTATATTTTTCAGTGGGTAGACAAGATGGTGTTGTAGCAGCTTATTTTTACAAATTCTTGGTTCTTATCAGTGAGAGATGGTTGACTGAGTACTTAAGTTTCACTTACAATGTTTCTGTATATAGCTCCTATTAATTGTTCAGGTTTTCTAGAAAGATCACTCTTTCCCCTTTTCTCTCCCCTTTTCTTTCCCCTTTTCTAAAATCACAATGTGCCTTCTTTCCCCTGAGTAGTCTATAACCATTTCCTTCCGCTACAGATCAGAGATTGCCTCAGTGCCAATTCCATGTATAACTAGACAGGATTTATATTTCTTCCCTGAAAATATAATCCTATTTCTTTTGGCCTGATTGGGAGCTTCAGCCTGCTACCCAGTCACTCTTTTACCAAAATCTCAAACCCCAGTTCTTGGCATCGGTGTGAAAACGTACTTCAGCTTTAGCTGACACTAGACTCTGAATTTTTAAATGGAATTCTTTCTCGGGTTATGTTTAACACACCTAAGACCAGGAGTCTCTCCCTTTATTCAAAAGGTGAACTTATCTGACAGACTTTTACTCAGACTCTTCAGACATCTACTCCTTTAGCTGAACTTTTACTTTAATGAACAGTAACTGGTACTGAACTCAAAATGAACTAAGTCTCCCCTCAGCACACAGCTGATTTCATATTTCCCTCAGCTTGCACTGGCCAATCAGAGAAAAGAAGCAACCTGTAACTCAAGCTCAACATTCTAAAGCAGCGTTAACTATTCACCTTCTTTCTCTAATTTGGCTGCATTAGGAAAACAGCATTTTAAATGTAGTCCATCACAGCTGTCCTGGTCGTATTTGGGACTTGAGCCTCCAACGAGAGGGAGACATCAAGGATCACACCCAGACTCCTGATGGAGGGAGCTGGTACTAGCTGTACTTCATCAAGAGTAGGGAGGTGAATTCCCTGACCCAGGACCCCCAGCCTAGCCACAGGACCTCTGTCTTCGATGGGTTCAATTTCAGATGGCTGTTTTAACCATCCCACCACAGCCTCCAGACAACTGGACAGTTCTCCTGGGACGGTATCCAGTCAGCCATCTATTAACAAACTGGGAGCCAGTTTGGTGTAGTGGTTAAGTGCGTGGACTCTAATCTGGAAGAACTAGGTTTGATTCCCCACTCCTCCACTTGCACCTGGCTGGATGACCTTGGGCAAGCCATAGTTCTGATAAGAGCTGCTCTTGAAAAAAAAGCAGTTTCTGTTAAGAGCTCTCTCAGCCCCACCTACCTCACAGGGGAAGGAAAAGGAGTTTGTAAGCCGCTCTGAGATACCTTTGGTAGTGAAGGGTGGGGTATAAATCCAATCTCTTATCTTCTTAACAGATACAGCTGATCTGCATACTGATATCACCCTAGCCTGAAACTCCTGACAAATGGGTGACAGGGCACATATAGATGTTAAACAATATTGGGGAGGGGATTGCCTAGTGCCTGATGGCAAGTTTCCTTGAAATCTCCCCTCCTGACCCTGGATCTGGAGCGTTGAGGGCTTTGGGTTGACACCTAGCCTCTTTTGTCTTTGCCTTCCTATTTTTACTTACTGTCTTGGAACAAAGGTGACTCTATTGCTGCTGGTCCAGCCCCTGCTGGGGAAGAGATAGGTGTCCCCTCTGGGCTGAGGAGGAAGCCACTTACCTCTGTTGGGGTGCCACTGTTGTGTAGTCTTTCTGCCCAGTCCACTGGCTTTTCATGGGAGTGGGGGATGGTTTTAGGGGGAAGTGACTGGATTGGCACCTGGTGATAGACTGCACCTGTCTGTGCCACTCACTGTGGCATCATTGGCTGCTGTTACATGATTGGTGGATGTTGCCATGGTTGCTATAGACTACAGGGCAGTTGCTATGCCATCTGTGTCTGATGAGGGGCCATGCACTGTTATTTCAGTCTGCAGAATGTCCATGGGGATAGTGGACTAGTGGCACCATGACTATGTGATCAGCCAGATTCTCCACCTCAGTGGACCTCAGGATTGCACTGCCTGTTAGGTATTCACACCTTGAAATCATTACAATCAGTTTTCAATAATTTCCAGTAATAGTTTCTGTAAATTAAGTAAAAAACATTAATGAATGCTCTTGATACAGCTTCAGATGCTTTCCAAATATTCATGCTGTATAATTATGTGTACTACCTTACTACAGGTGCAGGGCAAGAAGTATAATCAGCTCAGGTTTTTTGCACAAAGACTCTGCATGCAGAAAGTGTACTGATGGCAAATATCCATGGTACCAATAATGCAGAAAGATCCCGTACATATGCAGCTCATAGTCCTTATGCAGAGTTCCTGATCAATGCTCAGGGGATGGGGCCGGCAGATGTGATCTGCTGCCTCCTGTATGTGTTGGATTGTACACATACTACACTTGAACCTAACACCATAAGATTACTGTTCATATATATAACTGATGTTTTATGTATATATAATTTTAAAGTTTTAAAGTTAAAGACTAAACATAAAAATACAACTTTTTGCTATTTTACTGGACTATTCTATGTCTGCCTTATTCTCAGCACCACAAGATCTAATTTCCCAGATCAAGGCATCCCCAAGGGCCTCGAGGCCTGGGGAGATATATATGAGAAAAGACCGTTTTGAAAGAAGCTGAAGCATTTATTTGGTTACAGTTATTAACCAGTCATTAGGGCACAGTATCATTGCCCATAGTCAGCATCTACTGATATCAGATGCTTGAAGGTGACCAGCAGAAGGGAAAGTAAGGGGCAAAAGGAACGAGGGAAGACAGGTAGTGTCCTCTTCATCTTCCTCACGCATCATGATTTACCATAGGGACTTCATCTGCTATCTCTAGAACCGAGAAAAATTGGTTCAAACACCCTGAGCTGTTTCACAGAAATGCTGCCCTGGTAAGTGCCTACTTGCTTCCTCTGTGTTATCTGTAGTCTGAAAAAAGCACCCTACAGTAAAAGGAGTCTGTTACTAAAGGGCTTTTCTGAATTCTAATTTTCCCCACTTGCATCTTTCTGTTGCTCCATGGTTGGTTGTTTTTGTTGTTCTGCATGTGTTTTGCTCCCTCTAGTGATTGATTCAATATTACATTGCTTTATATCCAGCATAAAAACCTGCAGTTTTAATCTGCAAGGAGATTTGCTGGACATACATGTAATATCAAATCGACCACTAGAGGAAGCAAAACAAGTGCAGAACAGAACCGCTCCCCTGAAGCAATAGGAACACACCAGTGAGGAAAACAAGAATGCTAAAAAGTCCTTATGAAAACGGAGCAAAGTGTGAATCATAACATAAGAGAACATAAGAACATAAGAGAAGCCAATGTTGAATCAGGCCAATGGCCCATCTAGTCCAACACTCTGTCACACAGCGGCCAAAATATACCAGGTGCCATCAGGAGGTCCAGCAGTGGGGCCAGGGCACCAGAATCAATTACTGCCTGCCTTAGAATGTTTAACATTCTAGCCATATTGGACCAATTAGGTGGTGAGAAATCTACCAAAGAAATATGTTTATGCTGCTGAAGAATATTCCAAGTTTTAGCTTTTTTAAAAAAAATGGAACTATATTTAATAAAGATTTTGCAAATGCAGAATATAAATCTGTTACTATATTGTAACAAAAACACCATGTTCAACCTTTCAAGGAATTAATGAAATAATAAATTCTAAAACAAATTCTGAATAATATTGTGGATTCTACTTATTCTGTTTTGACTAGCTTAACTATCAACATTGTTCATTTAGAAGACAAGAAGTAAATGAAACAGAGGCAGATTCCGAATGTCATTGCACAGAATTAAACAAAGAGCTTGGCTTTTCTTTAGCATCTATTTTCAGGTCCAGTCTTCTGAACAGCAAAACATTTACATGTAACATTTTTCCACTCTCCTGCTTAATAACAAATGGTCCAGTAAAGCAAACTGAATTGTCACATGACCAGCTTCATTCTTAAACTGTCTGTTTGAAGAAGGGCAAAACTTGTTTTGGAGAAGAACTATTTTCAAGGGAAGTGGAATTGTCATTATTACTCGTAAATGATAGGTCAGCAGGGTGTTACCATGTTATTTCCACAAAATGATAGGAAGGGCATATCCCTTAGTGGAGCTAGGAAGCGTCAGAGCTCACACAAAGAGTGGATTAAATGAAACAGATGAAGAGGTGACTGGCATTGTAACATCCATATGTAGAGGCCTACTTACATGACAACTATGGGTACTCATTTACTTTTGCCACAGGGATGTCAACAAAAAAATAAACTCTGTAATAGCTAATTCTCTGTCTCAGTATTGCATTTACAAACACTCATCTCATGCATAGGGGCTACTGTGGTTTCAGATCTTTACTATTCCACTCCATGTCTGGTGGGTTCAGAATTTTTGTCATTATCACAGTATTGCCCCTAGACACATGCTGAGTACTGCCAAAAGTTACAATGGGAAGGGGGATCAAAAATGTGTGCTGACAGGAGGAGCAGGAAGAGACTCTGTCCTGCCCTCCCCTGTTCACATAATAACCCATAACCATGGGGGTGGCTGATTCTGGCACTACTACCTCTTCAAAAACAGTGGAAATGATGGTGCACATCTGGCTCAAATGCCATCAGGAATTGCTCTTCAATCTGGTTCTGTCAAGTAGGAATTGTCAGCCTACTTGAGCTTCTCCATTTTCTTTGGCTCCATCTGCTCAGCAGCCCTTATGAAAGGAAGCAGGGGAAGGAAACTTGCACATTGATTATCAGTTCCAGCTTAGAGGTTCTGACCTTTAAAGCCCTAAATAGCTGGGATCCAAAGTTCCCAAAGACCTCTTCCTCTGAGGTTTTTTAAGGAGGCTGTGCAACAGGAACCAGCACAGGTGTGTCTGGCAGGAACTTAGCTGTAGAAATTCCTTATCCAGGAACTTCATCATGTCTCGATTACTGGCCTTTGGGAGGTTTTTAAAAACATAGTCTTGAAATACAATTGTATTCCATTCCTGGGCTTTATTCTGTGTCTTAAGGATTTTGTAGGATTTTATGAACTATACTGTATTTAAAGTATATCAACAAGGTAAGCTACTTTGAACAAGTTTATACAAAGAAAGCCGGATTTAAAGAAAACATATAAACCTCTCTTTCATGTACATTACAGTTGATATGGGCATGCACAAACTTGTATTTTGGATACCCCACCATGAATTATATAAATCTTTGCATAAGAAGGGGCCCTTGAGTCCTAATTAGACATGATGGCAGTAGAATGGTGTGCATGCCACATAATTGCAGAGCAGGGCAAGGGATGATTTCAGGAGCAAGAGTACCTGATGGGAGGCAGGTTGCAAAACTAATTATCTGGCATTTAGTGAGTCAGTGCCACATAACATGGGTCTGCTGTATAGCTGTAAAGGTGGAGATACACTGATTTAAAGCAAGAAAAGTTATGGGTGGAGGGGAAAGTACTTCTCCACTGTCCAGTTTTGCCTCCACTGCAATTGCTAACCCCACTGCTTTTTCCACCGCTGGGCTCTAAGGGCAAAAATAAGCCCAGCCATGAGAAACTCAAAAGGAAGCAAGGAGAGGATTTCAGGGACAAGAATGGAAAGTGGAGAAAGTATCAGAGTCCCTCCCCTGACCATTGCTTTAAATAATTCCATCTCCGCTTTCCAGCCATGCCCCACAAGACCATTAGGTCCAGAGTGAAAAATTACCAACTGAAGCCACGGCGCGCAGCAAACCTGAATTTCAAGACCAGAGTTGTGCTATCATGACATCTAGTTCGGGCTTTGAAGACAAAGTATTTTGACAGATGAAGAATGGTTCTGCTGAATCAGCTTTGTGTGGTGGGGCTTGGCCTTCAATTCCAAGGAGGGATAGTTGCCAGTGGCCACAGAAACATTGTTTCAGAGAGACAAACATGGCTTAAAATTTGTGCAGGATTATCTTTTCAAGAAGTACACTTAATCCCCTAAAGGTATGGAAGAGGGTGGTTCCTTTCTACTGTAAAAGATTATCTACTAATGACATATTTCTATCATAGACTTCCTTGCAGAATAGATGCATATGAAGTTCTTATGCTTTGGCAGAGGTAAATTATATCTTCACATTTGGTTGTATGGAAAGATGGTTTAGCAAAAGGTTTGGTTATACTCTCAGACCCAAATTACACATTATATAAAAATACATGTAATCATAGCTTGATGGTTCTTAAAATAAGGAAAAGCCACCTTCTGCAGGCATGATCTGGAGCAGAGAGGCAGCCGCAGAAGGGGAGGAACTCTTAACCCATTCCCCACCCAAGTGGCTTTATCCCAGGAGATTTTCAGTGTGGGGATATGGTGCAAAGGAAAACTGCTTGAGGGATTATTTGGATCAAGAAAAATGTAGTTTGGGAAAGTGTTCAGTGGCTCATTTCTCTTCTTCCACCTCTTTACTCCTAATTACCCACAGTAGAAGTGACTCATTAGGGGAATGAGAGGAGTTGGATTGCTAGATCAAGGTTGAGAAACTCCTGGAGATCTGGGGAGGGAGCTTAGGAAGGACAGTGACCTCAGCAGGGTACAATGCCATAGAGTCTACCCTCCAAAGCATCTATTTTCTCCAGGGGATTTTCTCCAGGGGATCACTTGATCTCTGTAGTCTGGAGATGAGCTGTTAATTCTGGGATATCTCCAGGTCCCACCTGGAGTGTGGCTACCACCTCGTATCTGAAATAAGGTGTAACATGGGTCCTCCATTTGGAATCCTGTACCTATGAGGGGTTTGAAGTGTGTTCTTCTTTCCTCAATAAAGGACACAAGTTGCATGAATTAGATCTTTACATATATAGGCCACTGCACTGAGATGAATGCTAGTGTGATAACAGTATTGATGCACACTAGCACAGAGAGAAGGACATGATATTTGACCTTCAGTTTTATCTTGCTAACCACCAAATGTCAAGTGACATACATTGTATAATAATAATCTTATGGCAGCTTGAAGTCTTAACACGTTTATTGAGCTATATCAAGGTAGGCAGCCATATTGGTCTGAAGCAACAGAACAAAGTTAAGTGCCATTACATTTATTGAACATGATTTTTAGGCAGAGCTTGCTTCCTCAGATGCACGAAAACTTATGCCACAATAAATGTGTTAGTCTTTAATGTGCCACAAAACTCTCATTATCTTGGCTGAGCAGAACTACAGTGTAATCCTAAGGACACTTTCTTGGGAGTAAGCCCATTGAATAGACCTGAGGATTATGAGTAGATCTGCTTAGGACTGCACTGTAACATAGCTGCCCTTCTGGAGTGCTGTACAATAAAATCCTATTGAGAGATAACTTGCATTAAAATATCCACAATTATATTCTCTCTGGAAACAAAATACAAGATTGGCAAAGAAGTGATTAATTTGTCTGACTCATCTTCCATTTTAGATCTATGGAGACGCCCTCATCTCTAACACTTCCATGTTGTTGTGGATTCACAACCTCTTGGATTTCAGCCTCTCTCTGATAAATGACAAGCCTGTTTTCATTGGTATCAAAAAGCAGTTTACTGAACTACTCCTATCAAAGCAAAATGATGTAATCACATATACAGTTTTATTGTAGTTGATTGTAGATTAATGTTACTTTCTCCAAAGGCTTTTCAATTGTCCCTTTATAGAATAATATACAAATTCTGTGGATGAGGAATATCTATATACGTAATACCATTTCAATAAGGGTGCAGCTAGGAAGTTACACTTTTCTGAATTTCTTCTCTTGAATACTAACTGTCTAACAGTCCTAGCTGGCTCTTGATAGAGGGAATCCTTTTATCAGTGATACTCTAATCAAGCTGCATATCTTCCTTTTACTATAAATTCTGTTTCTATAAACAGGTAAAAAACCAGGCTAACATGCAAGATTTCCCCCCCTTTAGTTGAAGATGATAAAGCTTTTTTCCCCTGTAAAGCAGATAATATTGCTGTCTCCATTACCATTAATAAATAAGAAATGCTGTAAGTGAAAATATCTGATATTATCACAATAGCCAAAGTTTCAGTACAATGATGACCAGAATCCATTTCCCAGTTTCCTTCCTTCCCCTTTATTTTGAAGTGCAAAAAAGTGCCCCCAAATCCCACGTTCTTCTGAACATAGAATCTGGTGTGTAGCCATGTTGTGTCTGAAGAAGTGTGCGTGCACACAAAAGCTCACCTTGAATAAAACTTTGTTGGTCTTAAAGGTGCCACTGGACTCAAACTTTATTCTTCTGAACAGTTTCCCAATGTTCTACATAATGTGAATTTGCAACAAAAAAAATCCTTCAACAAACATAGTTGTAGCTGTTTTCAGTCATTATAAGTTTGGTATTCAAAGCACACTTAAGAGGAGATTGCAGTACTCACACTGTGGTCAACATTCTGTGTGAACAAGTTATTGTGTGTATTTCCCAGCTTCAGTACATGTGATCGGACCCCACCCCACCCTTTTTTAAGGGTATGTGAGTATGTGTACTGAAGCTGGAAAAATGCAGACATTGCCCTATTCATACCAAATGCCAACCATGTATATCCAGAGGATCATGGGTAGCATGATTTGGGTGCCAAAACTGTAATGACTGGAAGGGCTACTATGTTCCACAAACTAAGTGTCGCTTCAGTGCTGACATGACGACTCCCTTCCATGTTATCTAGCCTTTCTTCCTTATTCCAGAAGCCCCTTATCAGACATTTTTGAAACACAGCCCAACTCTCTTGGAAACACAAATGGTACACAATACATGACATCTATTTTACCTTCATTCTGTGTATAGTACAAAGTGTTCTATAATTAACCCAGTCCTTGGAATACAAATGTTTTGAAGATGGTGTGGTATAAAGTAGCACTATTTAGTTGTCATTACAACAGAAATATATTGATTATGCTATTGCTTTATTTAAAAATTAGCTTTTATACTCTCCTGTAGAGTTCCTTTTGTTTATTTAAAGGAAAGGATGACCTAAATTTGCTTACATTGTCTCTACATAAATAATTCCTTATTGGTCTTTGAATCCAGTTTTAATAAGATCCAGGGGATGGGGTTCATTAAGTTTGATGTTTTGCATTAATTGCCATGCTTCATATTAATCATCACTGCTCAAACACTGATTTCCAAGACAGTTCACTGGAAGTTTGGGACCTCAAATAAAGCAAAATCAACTCTAGCCAGAGCTTGTACAAGAGTTATTTTCCAGGGCTTATTGCTAAAGTAAGTGATCATGCATCTGGCTTACCTATGTAAGCAGTATAATGTCAGGGGTGCTACTCACAGAATACTGTAAATATTTCCATCAAACAATTCTGCTTGTTGAATACACTCTGGTCACAGAAATAGCTGCTGAGATCTTCCAGAAGCAGTGCTTTGTACATTACGCTGCTAATTTGAGCAAGTAAGCCTTTGTACAGGGAAGCCCGAGAATAACATCTACATCAGCTGTTCCCTAGTTAAACAGAAAGCTGGCTCAGGATGGTAACAAGATTCATTTGGTAAGCCTTGGATGGGTCACTCTATAAGCCTTCTCTGTGTTTACTAGGAGGCAAGGTCTTTGCAGATACATTAAATCAGCAAAAAATAGTTATGTGGCTGCTGGGAAAAGAGCTAAACTGGATTGATGTTTCATATGGGAAAGGAGTTTTATTTTGTTTTACAATTTGTACCCTGCCCTACCCTGCCGGAGCAGGCTCAGGGCGGCTTACACAAGATAAAATACACAGTAACAATCAAAAGTTCATAAAACATTTAAAAACAATTCATTAAAACAATACAATACTAAAGTGCGAGCTTTGTTGTTTGATGTTGTAATGATTAGTGCATTCCATAGTTGTTTAAGTTACTGCATATGATCCATAAGACATTGTTTCTGCAGAGGCTCTGTAAATTTCCTTGAGGATTCCCTGGGGAATTTCACAAAACCTAACTGATAACAGCAAAAGGCCATACAGAATGTCATGAAAGTAGCCAGATAATAGGAAAGCATTATCTATGACGCAGGAGCTTCTGGGCCCTCTCCTACTTATAAATCCAAGAAATCTAAGCATGAGCTAGTAGAGAAAGGGCAAGGAGAAAAACGTATGCTGACGCTGCTAACCGAACTCATACACTAGGATCAAGAGTCAGGATTAAAAAAAGAAATCTGACCCAAATCTCAGCACATAGA
Source organism: Gekko gecko (assembly GCA_029375565.1). Lineage (NCBI taxonomy): Eukaryota > Metazoa > Chordata > Lepidosauria > Squamata > Gekkonidae > Gekko > Gekko gecko. Next base: position 120,130,146 of record JAPDNY010000007.1, read on the forward strand.
CACATGAATGCTTGATACTATGTCTGACTTTGTGTATATGTTTTCACATGTATTTCCTCCTTTGTCTGGTGGTTGTGACGTCCTCAGCTCTGGGGGAGTGTCATATTTCTTCTGTGGACAGAGGGACACTTCAGATGTGTCTAGAACTAAGTCCTGGACATGGCTCTGCTCAGCAGCAAATCCCATATGGAAAGCACAATTGAGCACATGTCCCCACTACTCTGTTGACTTAACATATTATCTGGCCAAGAAGCAACGTGTCAAATTAATTTCAAGGCCACTTCTCGCTCAGAAGAAGGAGACTCCTGAGTTGGAGTAAGGAAGCGTCGCTTTTTCTCAGCAAGGGCCTGCGCCTAGTAACCTGCAGGAATGTAAAGAGAATTTATTGTTTGACACAACTGTTCAAATGGTAAAGTGTATGTGGAAAACAAATCGATTCTATCTGAGAGGAAAAAATTAGTAAAGACAAAGAGGTCTTTTCTTTACCTAATGACAGATTAGACCAAAAAAAAACCCCACCGGTGAATATGATATCCCAACATACATTATGATCAGCAAGCAAGTAATGCACAGTTCACATGTGCATCACTCATTAGGAGATTATACTTTTACTGTCACGCAGGAATGGCTCAGTACATATCCAATGCTGCAACTGGCCAGCATTTGTTATTTACAAGATGGTGTAAAAGAATGCAACCCTGAGCTTGTGAGCAGATGTCAGGACTTAGTGCAGATCAGGCTCTGGCAGCTGCATTCTGGGACCAGGGAACTATCAACCCACTGATATCAATGCCAGATAAGTAAGGGAAACTGAGCAGGGATACAAGTCCAAAGTAGTAAACAAGAGGGCCAGAGGCTGACATAGTCAAAGCAAAGGACAAGTCCAAGGAAGCAAGCAAGACCCCCAAAGTGAGCAGCACCTGGGCTAGATAGTCTCCCCACTCAAGAGACAAACTGCTTGGACAGAGGAAGAAACTCCAGGCCTGGAGTTTTTATAGGGCATGATGCACAGGGACTGGCCCACAGCGCAGATGACTAGGCATTTCGGAAGTGTTACTATTGCAGCATAGATTGTGCTCTTGATCATAAGTATGGCAGACTTGCAGTAGATAAAGTGCTAAAACTTTTGAAGCATGGCTGAAGTGTCTTAAATAAGAAACAACCTTTTGCAAGCCCTGGTTTCCCATTCTAGTTTAAAAGCAAAATGTAAGTTATACTTTGCTGGTTCATATTCCTGTGAAAGGACAGGAATCAGAGTGTGTGAGGGAAGGAAGAAGGGAGACAACAGAGCACCAATCTTGAGGTTCGCTCTTGTAATACCAAGAATAGTTTCATGATAGTTGTGAACCAAGCTCAGATGTCCTTTGTAAAAGTGTACATATGACAATGCAGAAAGATTTTTTTATAGAGCCAAGGGCTCTAGGTGCTGAAATGTTTATTTATTTAGCAGACCAATTTCACCAACATCTCACCAAGATAAACAGTTAAACCAGTTATCATTCAACCATTAATAAGTATCTTCATTCAAATTTGACAGTATGGGGCTAGTTACAGGAAGAACTTTTTGCTTTAGATCTGAGTTGGCATATATTCCACTCTCATCCTGCCATGTGTTGATTCCTTGTCTTCTGTAGTCTGCTGTATCAGTAAACTGAGAATGACATTTTCTGTGAATCACAGAGTATCCTCCTAGCTGAGCAGTAACCTGGGAAAGAAACATTTATTTCTTTAAATTTTCCCTTCTACCTTTTTTTTTGCCACAAATTGATGCCCCCCCCCCCGAGGCTCATAAGAATCAAAATTTAATATGAATGCCAATTATAAAGCTCACTGGAAAATGTTCTGGAGGGGGGGAGTATTCTCAGCTGCCTGGATCCAGGGACAAGGGGAAAATTGATACCCTTGCTGCCTCCCTTCTCTTTGACAGCCTTGTTAAGGACTTTTGGAAACTGGAGAGAGAGAGGCTCTTAGGTGAAGATGGGTTCAGGCAGAATAGGAAGGGTAGCTAACTAAATCCTGCTCTCCTGCTTGATGGGCTCATTGATGGAAGCTGGACAGATGGAGTCTACAGCTAGCTGCAACTGGAGATGCCCGTTAAAACTACATTCAGATATCAAAAACAAACCACAATTTGTTCATGATGAGAATGAGCCTGAAATACTTGGGCCTAATGCTTCAGCCCTTCTCCTTCTGCACACTGTGCCAGAAGTGAAGACTACCAGGTCTAAGACATCATCAGTCTAGCAATTTGTTGTGACATCCAAATCAAGTGCTTTAACAAACTGGGCGCATTTTTGCTATAAATCAAGATTAAACCATGAAGCAAACCCCAGTTTGTTAAACTGCCTGTTTCAAACATTGCAATGAACCGTAGTTACACTGAAGGCAACCTAAACCTGTAAGCTCCGAATCTTGGTATGGTGCATAAAGGGAGGGAAGAAGGACAACACGAGAAGGAGCTTGTGAGCCAAGGATATCTAGCTCATTGTTATTACAAACAAATTGTGGGTTGTTCATTATATTTAAATGCAGCCTTAATATACATAATTTTCTCTTCCAACAAAAATGTTTCACTAGACTACGTGGTCCAGATTCAGGTGTGTAATAAGATCATGCGCATGTGCAGCAGGATTGTCCCCAAACAACAGGCCTCTACTTTTTCCTGTGCTACAGTACATCTACTTATTAGCTTTACGTTTAATTAGAAAAGTCAGGTTTTCTTTTAGCTGTATCAACTACAACAGGGAAACTTCTTGCTAAGTTTGAAAAGGCCTTTGGGTGGGGCCCAAACTGGCAGTGGTCTCTTGGTGCACAAGGCTCTTGAAGCACTCCCCTTCCAGTGGCAACATGGGACAAGGATGTACAGATCCTACCCCTTACAATGGTAAAATTTCTGCTATAGCCTAGGGCTATAGAGCAGCTTTAACTATAAAAGCACCACTCATAAAAAGATTTGCCAAGTCTGGGACTCCCTCATAAGCTGTATAAAATAGTTGGCGTTCTGTGGCAAAACAAAGGCTTTTTGTTTTCTCTGTGGAGAATTCATGCCTCATTTTTCATTTGTTACAAACAGCAGTGAAGGGTAATCACTCTTTATACTAGCAACATAACACACCGTTTCATGTTTGATTTCCCCCCCACTGCATCTTTAGACAATTTTTAAAAAATACCTAGTTTGGATCTTATATTTTAATAGAATAGATACATGTAAATATTTCCATATATAGAGAGACATATATTAATAATTGATGAAAATGAACTGTATATTATTGTATTCTAAATACTCCTAGTTTAAGGACTCTTAAGATAAACGGGGAAATAATAATGAGAAGAAATTCTAGATAATTTGAGATATTTTTACATAGTAGCTAATGGCTATAAAGTTTCATACACACAAGCACACCTCAGTGTGGTATAGTAACATGACAGACTCTGAGAGACCCAGATTCAAATCCCCACCTTGACATGAAAGCTTGCTGGTCACCTCGGTCAGTCACACACACTGTCAGCCTAACCTACCTCACAGTGTTGTTGTGAGGATAAAATGGAAGAGAGGAAAATGATGTAAACCCCTTTGGGTCCTCAAAAGGGCAACAGTCAAGGTATAAATGAAGTAAATAAGTAACTAAGCAAACAATTGGCTCAAATTATGTGTTGTCACAAAATGTTCACAAGCCTTCTAATTACTGAAATGGGAAGGTTAGCTGTAGCATTTTCTCAACAAGTTTTACTATTGTAAGAAAAAGAAAGCTACAGGTTTGAGAGACAGAATTGCTGATGTGGTGTTGGTGGATAGGGCATTAGAGAGGTAGGGGAACTGAGATAATACAGAGGCTTTGACTGGGGAGCCATAGACCCAGGGAGCATTAGACCTGAGAAAGTAAGGAATCTAAGGCTCAGGAGTTCCAAGAGTCAACGTAGTTGAAGGGGAAGGAACAAAGCAGACAAAGAGCTTAGACATAAGGAGCTGAAAGAAAAACACGCAAATAAGGGACAAGAGATCATAAACTAGAGTTTATGTGCTACAGGTACAGGTGTGAACAGACATAGGGGCTCTCAAGGCAATTGCCTCCTGAAAGGAACAAGAAGCCAGGGAGTGAGATGCATTTCACATATTAATTTGAAACAAAACACCTACATCTATAGCTATAGGGATGCTGTGCTGTGTTGTTCAATGAGATCAAAATGTCCAGAGTACTAATATGTGTGGGAGATCTTCCATCAAGATAGCTGAAGGTTTGCGTATGCACTCATATAAATACTTTCTTTTATGGGCTGCCATAGTTACAAAAGTATCTGGCTGCGATTCTCATTCTGCTGAAATCCTTGGCACATAAAGTAAGGAACCCAGATCAAATCATTATGCATCAGTTCACTTTCCTCATTTACACATTCCATTTTATTGCATCTCACACATACTCATAATTGCACATTTTTACAGCACACCATGCACACCAAGTGATCTCTCAATTGCCCTATAATATGTGCAAGTTCAAATGCTATGAATTTTTATCTCAAATTTCTGTATTATATGCTTATGTTTTTTATAAACATTTTCATGATGAACATACTTGTGTTACTCCAGATTTTCTCAAAGGCTTGGCTCCTGTACTTTCCATTTGCATCGCCCAACTATATCTATGCAGAAAACACCAGGTGTGGAAGAATGCATTCCGCAAAAGACAACCATGCTGAGCAAGCATAAAGAAAGTACAGGGCTCAAGCCATTGTCTGAATCTGTTGCTAAGCAGTATCTAAAAACTGGATGTCTTAGGTCCAGTCTGCATGGCTCCGGGGAGGCTACTTGAAAGCACCTCTTCGTAGCAACTGCTACACCATATCTGTCTGTCTTATGTAAACATTGCGGAAAAGCCCCTTTGTATTCCCATGTACTTACATATGGAGTATAGTCATATGGTGGAACATAGTCTCTCCGGTAAACTGTGTCCAGAAACCTGTAAAACATATATAGCAGGACTACTTTTATTTATTAAATTTTTTATTTGACCAACTTCTGAGAACTCACTGAAAAATAATTTGAAAGCTATAATTAAATCTAGTATATTTGTTGTTTAACAAGCAAGAGAGCTACCCGATGAAAGAAACTGGAAACACTATTTTCTAAAATGGTTCACAAAGCAGTTTGTTATGGTATTACATTTTGCAGAATTTGTTCGTTGGATTTCTGGACTCAACCTTACCACTCATCCAATCAAAATCCCTTTGGTTTATTTATTTAAAATATTTATATCACTTATCTGTCACAGACTCAACGTTTCCAGATATACAGATAAAACCACACACATTATAACCAACAGCAATAAATTCAAATGATCAGAACAGTAGATCAAAGGCCCTTTTAAATAATTTAGCTTTGGATTCTGCTGCATTATTTTCCTGGGCTAAGAAAATTTAGTGGGTATATCCAAGGCCTGTATTTCAAGTAAAAGGTATAAAATGTGACATTTTTATACAAACACCCTAACTGAACCTCTGTTGCAATATGGTGAACAATATATTACAAAGAGCTTCTCTGCTAAAATAATAATTATGCTTATCCAAGCACAAGCTATTTTAAAAACATTTTTATTACAGAAAAGCTGTTTTTATTGTGAGGTCTGCAAAGCTGCAGTACAATAATTGATATTAGCACAACTGTAATATCCCCATATTGGTGACGGAGCATGATAGACCTTTATGAAAAGACCTATTTTTTGTGCCAATATCAACAATTACCCTAATATTGAAGATGGTGAGAAAGAGGAAAACAAGGCACCTGAGGGAAGGGGGCAGCCTTGCCTCCCCTGGAAGGGAAGAGGCAGTGACATGTCACGTGACGCAAGCATCGCAGCAGCACAATGAGGTGGAAACCAGAGTTTTCAGACTCCAGTCCACTTCAACAGCTCAAAAGTAGCACGAGAGTATGTAAGCAGGAACCCTTCCTGGTCCCAGCATTCCAATAGCATTTCCTTACCCTTTTGATCTACCTGCTGAAAAAGCTCTCAACAGCCAGCAGAAGTGGAAGGTAGGAAAAGGAGCAATAAAATAGGAGCTGTTGTTGCTGAGCATTTGTTCTCTGCTTTTAAACTCTTTAAAGTGACAAGTGACCTTAGCAGCTAGGACTCACTATAAATCTGTTAAATGGTGGTAAACAGTCCTGGTCACCCCACAGAGCCCTTGAATGAGCCAAAAAGTTATTGGATGTGTGTAAGGGGAGCCTGAACTGGAACATGAGGCGTTGAGCTACATAAGACCATTCTAGCAGATATCCAGATCCCAAAATCATGTTATCTACAATTTACATCCACCATAAACAGGAGTGTATATAAAAGCAAAGAAGCAGGTATAACTGTCTTCAGCAGACCTCAGTGGTCAAATCCCTTGGAAAATAGGAGAATATTCCATGGGATAATTTACAAAAACACAAGATGTTTACAACCAGAATCCCTTTGCAACATGAAAAGAGAGAATATCAAAAGCAAAAGGGGTGAAAGTAAAATACTGCATAATGGAAAGCAATCCTTTAAACCAAGTGATAGATGCAGCAGCCAGAACTGGGAGAACAAGCAGCCACATCATGTATGGATGAATTGGGTACATTTGAGACAGTTCAGCTGCAGGCTGATGTGAAAATGCATCTATTTTTGTGGGCTCCATTCACATAAAAAGCAGGGGATATAAATGATTTTTACATGAGAAAGTATGTACGAGTAGTTCTCCCCCCCGCCCCATCTCCCTGCACTTTGTCCCTGTACTTTGCACCCAGCCTGTCTCACTTCTGGTTTTAAATTGGGGCTAATACACAAGTGCTTGAGGTTAGGCAGAAGAGGTTCAGCTCTCCTCAAACACATCATTTGATGTCAAATAAGCTCACTGTGTATCTGAACATGGCAGATATGTCAACAACAAACGTAACTCTCTCTGTCACATGTATACTGGCACTACACTACACTTCATAGAACCACTAGTGTGTGACTTACTGTGGTCCAAGCCAACAAAGAAAACAAAGGTACCTTGTAACCTTGAAACATCTTCTCTTTTAAAATGACCTCTGTAAAGAGCCAATACAATGCCAATGACTAACCCTTTGAAATAAATTCAAAGGCGCCATCAAATGCTGATGACCTAGCTCTATAAAAATGTAGCGTTTAGGAGGAGTCGGGCAGGGAGAAGAATAAATGTCAAGTTTATGGGGTCTGGCTAGCTTACCCACCAATACATTCTGTAATATCACCCGTGTCTCAGTTTTTTGTTTCTTTTCCTTCTCAGCTGTGCTGATCCATTTTTAGACTTGTGTTTCAAGGCAAGTATTGGTCATTACTCATATCACAAATAAAACTGAGCACAATTCTACAAGAACAGAAGAAAAGGCCAAAACAATGTAAGGAATTAAACAAGCTCCTTATGTAAAGGAATGCAGACCTATGAACTCAGAGATGAGGATTTTTTTCCTGATGTAGTTCACATTACTGGGAAATTAATTTTAATCAGTCCTCTCCCCTGACTTTTTGTGCAACAAATGGTTTATCAGATCAAGCCAAGAATTTGAAATTTGAATACCTAAATCTGGAAATGTTCTTATTGTGAGTAGGTGCTAATTTATTATGGAGCGTGACCAACACTCCAGTTTTCTATAAATTCCTAGAGTTGACGTGCCAGTCACTGGACAATATCAGAGAAAAGATCATACTAATACAACACAAAGGGCTTCCTTTCTTTGGGGGTGGCTGGTTTCATTGTTTGATTAGGGCCTGGCTCTTTCATCAAGACAAAACCTAATCCAGTATTATATGTTGATTCTTGGGATATATAAAGATAAAGGTTCCCTTGTTCGAAAGCCAGTCGAATCCGACTCTAGGGTTGCGGTGCTCATCTCCATTTCAAAGCCGAAGAGCCAGCGCTGTCTGAAGACATTTCCGTGGTCATGTGGCCGGCATGACTAAACACCAAGGTGCACGGAACGCTGTTACCTTCCCACCGAAGTGGTACCTATTTATCTATTTGCAATTTCTTGCTTTCGAACTGCTAGGTTGGCAGGAGCTGGAACTAGAGACGGGAGCTCACTCCGTCATGCGGCACTCTCGGGTCTCGAACTGCTGAACTACTGACCTTCCACAGCCTGCAGTTCAGTGTTTTAACCACTTGAGCCACCACAGCTTGGGATATATGGAATTACGTTAAAGGCAACTGTGGAATAGTGAATCTTATGGTTTACTTAACTCATGGCATACATACTATTCTTTTATTACATGAGCCAAACCTGTTGAGAATTTGGTTATGACAGAAAACCTTGCCTGAGGAGGGGTGTGTTTATAAAGTGCTGCAAGTCACAGCCAACTTATGGTGACTCCATAGGGTTTTCAAGGCAAGAGACATTCAGAGGTGGTTTGCCATTGCCTTCCTCTGTGTAATTACCTTGGAATTCCCTTGGTGGTCTCCCATCCAAATACTAACCAGGGCCAACCCTGCTTACCTTCTGAGATCTGTTGCAATCAGACCAACCTGGGCTAACCAGGTCAGGGTGAGAAGGGACGTACCAGAGTACTTTCTCAGATAACTTCTAGGCCCAAAAGTGGCAGTGGTGGATGCCAGGAGCAGCTCCTTGCTCGGCTGTGGCAGCAATGGATGCCAGGGTAGGCTCCAGAGCTGGCTGCTGCAGTAGAGCACTCTGGGAGCCGCTCTGAGCCTGGCCGGTGTGGTGGAGCACTCTGGGAGAGGCTCCAGCCCGGGCTGTGGGAGCAGAAGACAACAGGAGCTGCTCTGGGCTCTGAGTGGCTCCCAGACACCATTGCTGTCGCCACCAGACTAAAAGTGGATGGTGGCACCTGGAACCACTATAGGAGGAAATGGGATTCCTCCCTCCCATGAGTTTCCCACCCCACCCAACTGAGCCTTAAGGAGAATCAGCAGCAATGTGAGGAGGAATTCCCTCCCCGCTAGTATTGCAGGTCTCTACTTGTAAATTTCCTAATAGGCATCTATATTCCTTGCAAAACTTTGATGTTATGCTATTCATATCCACCAGGCTTACTGAATCCTGAAGAGACAGCAGCTGCACTATCTGAGGCTGGGGGGAGTACTTTTGCCAGCTTTGCCCCCCTCTGCAGTGCTCCAGCAGCAGTGCAAAAATGCAAAGGAGCATCCTGAGTTCATCACAGTAATTGAATTGTAACTCTTTTGTTTTAAAGTATTTTTATAGCTTAGTAAGCCATCTTGAGTACTAAAAATGGTAGCAAGGCAGGTATAAATGTTCTACATAAATAAAGTGCCACCAGAATTATAACATGGCTGAGATCCAATGAATGTGTGTGATTAATGTGTGCCTGAGTAAGCACACAGTTTCTACCCATTTTGTTTTCCTTATGGAGCCTCAGGGCTGTCCTGTCCCATCCTCAAGAGTGACTGCAATGGGAGAGGAAGACCATGGAAAACTCTGATGCATACAAAGAACCCACACACAGTTGTGTGAATCCCAGTCCTTTTGTTATCCAGCTTTTACTAAACAACTCTTATAAAACCTAAAGCAGACACGATGAGGAGATCTACCTGTTTTTATATAGGAAACCACCTGTTTACATCCGCAGAAGGGGGAGTGGATCTACTTTTTAACAAAAACAGAGACCATGCAGGGGAAGGGGCTATAACCCTCCCTGCTTTACCTCATTCCATTGCTCTCAAGACGTTCTTGCATCCTGGCTTCCAGTACTGGAGGAGAGCTGGAGGGAAAACTCTTAAACATTCTTAAGAGGACAGAATGCAGCAAGGGAATTTGAGAAGGGGGAGCTTCCCTTACTCACACACTTAGCCCTAACCTGGATAACGCAGGCTAGCCTGATCTCATCAGATCTCAGAAGTTAAGCAAGGTCAGCCCTGGCTAGCATTTGGATGGGAGACCTCCAAGGAATGCAAGGGTCATGACATGGAGGCAGATAAACCACTTCTGAATGTCTCTTGCCTTGAAAACCCTATAGGATCGCCATAAGTCAGTTGTGACTTGATGGCACTTTCCACCACCACACTCACACACTTAATTTTTACTAAGCAAATAGAACTCCTCACCTCCTGCTTTAGTTGTGAAGAGACAGACACGTGTATAAAGTCACACCTCATCTGGTCATAATATATTGAACTCCATATAATATCTTTCTACAGTAGAACACTTGCAGATTCTTAATTTTTGAGGATGATCCACTACTTGTACTGTCACTACTTGCTATTGGTTGGTTTGTACTGGGAAAAGAAGAAGAAGAAGAAGAAGAGGAGATTGGATTTATACCCCGCCCTTCACTTGGAGTCTCAGAGCAGCTTACAAACTCCTTTCCCTTCCCCTCTCCACAACAGACACTCTGTGAGGTAGGTGGGGCTGAGAGAACTCTGACAGAAACTGCTCTTTTTCAAGAACAGCTGTGCCAGAACTATGGCTTGCCCAAGGTCATCCAGCAGGCCCAAGTGGAGGAGTGGGGAATCAAACCTGGTTCTCCCAGATTAGAGTCCGCTCACTTAACCACTACACTAAATCACAGTACAAAGAATGGTCATCATTATTTGTTTCACCTCAGTCATGCTTTCTCCATGTGTGAGATAAGAAGTCAAATGTCTCCCTATAATTTGCGAACTTTTAAAGTTCCTGTTGTCACTATTACCTTGCTATCTGTACTCCTGGTCTACTTTCTTTTGCTTCACTATAGCAACAAGACTTCCTTCACCCTGCTTGGTTTGAATTCCAATCAAAGCACAGATGATGAACTGATGCTGTTTTTTAATTAATTGTTATTGTTGTTCCTGTTGCTATGAGAGAATCAGGGCAGAGCTCAGTGGAGTCAAGAATTCTTGGAACAGGGCTTAGAGTCAGCTCTTACAGAGGGAAAGTTAAACACCACCAAGCTTTGATTCTCTTTTGCTTAATCACCCACCAAGCAGTGAGAGAATGGTCCTTGACCCAGCTGCCTCAAGCTCTTAAAATGCTGCTTCTAGTCAATACCCAGTACCTGTTTCCTCCTAACTTTTCTTGCAGATTCAAGACAAAGGAGACATTCACTGTAGGCAATGAAAAGACAAGGTAGACAGATTTGTGCCATATCCAACAGGACACAGGTGAAAGGTCAATTTAAAGCTTGTTCTGTGGCAGTGACAGTGGCAAAGAAACAACATCTTTCTGCCACCATTGCATTTGCACAGTGTAGGCCAATGGAGCTGTTCCAGGTGGTCAGAGGACTGTTGGGATCTGGTCTGCAGGAGGAGGTGGACTACTCAGTGGCCCACTGTGACAGTTTTGCTCAACACTTTGCAGATAAATCTCTGACATTTGTTCTGACTTGGAGTCTGCATTAGCAGTGACAAGGCCAGTCAGGGTGCTGACTTGTCCAATTGTGTGGAAGACTTTTCAGTTTATTCAATCTGAGGGTGAGGACAGGTTCCTTGGAAGTTTGAGGCCTACCTCCTGCTTGTATGACCCTTCCTGGTTACTTAGATCTTCTGGAGGGGGGTAGCTGGTTGAGGGGGTTAAAGAAGTTGTTAATGGTTCCTTAAGATAGGGAATGGTCATCCCAGCCTTGAAACAGAGTGTGGTGCATCCACTTCTAAAGAAGCTACCCGTGATCCAGGAGATCTCAATACTTATTGACCAGTCTCAAATGTTCCATTCTTGAGCAAGGTGATTGTGGTCAGACCAAGTATTTTGGGATAAGGCAAACAATTTAGATCCCCCGATCTAGCTTCACACCTGGTTATGGGACTGAAACAGCCTTGGTCACCTTGGTGGATGATATGGGATGAGAGATGGATAGAGGGAGTGCAACTCTTGATTCTCCTGGATCCCTCAATAGCTTTCAATACCATCAATCATGGTATCGCCAGGATGCCTATCTGGAATTGGGAGGCACCCTTCATCAATGGTTCCTCTCCTACCCAGAGGATAGGTTTCAGAAGGTCATGCTGGGGCACCACAGTTCAGCCCCTTGGCCTTTGGTGTATGTGGCCCAAAAAAAGCTTCCATCTTGTCCCCTATGCTCTTTAACATCTACATGAAACTGCTGGGTAAGGTCATCTGGAGATTTGAGCTGGGTTGTCACCATATGCGGATGACACTCAGCTCTATCTTGCACTTCCAGCTGATCCCAGGGAAGCTATAGAAACCCTGAACCAGTGCCTGGACGCAGTTTTAGAGTGGATGTGGGCTAATAAATGTGGGATGTGTGCAGCTGAATCCCAACAGGAGGGAAATGCTACTGCTGGGTGGAAAGTCTGTCCCAGGATTTAAGGTATCATGTGTTCTGGATGGGGTTACACTCCCTTTGAAAGAACAGGTCCATAGTTTGGGGATGCTCTTGGATCCAGGCCTACTGCTGGATAAGCAGGTGGCAGCTGTGGCTAAGAGTGACTTTAACCAGCTGTGGCCTTTCCTGGACATAAAACATCTGGCCACTGTGGTATATGCCCCAGTTACACCAAGATTAGATTACTACAATGCTCTCTACATGGGGCTGCCCTTGAAAAGTGTTCAGAAACTTTAGTTGGTATAGAACGCTGCACCTAGGTTATTGACTGGAGTGGGTCATAGGTACCATATCACTCTAGTCTTGGCCCAACTACACCGGCTTCCAATTTGTTTCTTGGGACAATTCAAAGAGCTGGTCTTGAACTTCAAAACTGTATATGGTGGACTTCCGGTTTCGATGTTCGCCATGGCAGCCACATTCTCCCAAGGCTCCGGGAGACGTGTGCCAGAGTCCGTGGTTGGGAGGGGCGCAATCGTCCGTGCCACGCCCAGAGCCCTCGTGTTGGGCTCCTAGCCATGGGGCGCTAGAGAGCCCTTCTCCTGGCGACCCTGCTGGCAAAGGGGGGCTACTCCATGCCCCGAAGGTCCCACTGTGGAGTGTCTTGGATGGGAACTAGAATTGCACACTGTAGCAAGCGGTGGGTGGCCAAGCAATGTGAACTCTTTTAAGCGGCTACATCATTGAAATGTGAGTCTAAGTGAAAGCAAGAAGCACCTAATCTAGCCAGAAAACCTTCCCTTAAAAAGCGAGGGGGGGGAGGGAACTCTCCCCCAATAAGAAGAAAACAAATGTTTTTCAGCTATGGACTTAAGGGGGGTTGGCTATAGAAGCAAGATGGACTAAAATAAAGAACTTATAAGAATTTACCAGGCGTTGCAAAGAGTTCTAGAGACCGTGATAACTTTTTACAAAAAGTAAACAATCTCTCAACATGGCGCCTGCATGGAGGGAAGAGAAAGACAAAGCGAAACCTAAGTTGCCAGCAGGAAATGCCAGTCCAGCGAGTTCTGCTGCTAGACAGGACACAACAACAGAGCTTCAAAGGATGCTGACTGAAGCATTGCGACCTCTGCTGGAACAAGTTACGGCTTTACATCAGAAATTTGATGCACAGCAGACTCAACTGAATGAGGCAGTTAAAAAAACAGAAAAAATGGAGAAAGAGCTTAAAGAGGTGGATGCCAATTCCAAGAAACTTCAGAAGCAACTGCAGACGATGGGAAAAAAGAGACAATCCAATGAGTCCCATTTGTTACAGCTACAAATAGATAGGGCAAGCTATGACCTAAGATTCCAAGGTGTTCTGGAAGAGAAGGGAGAAGATCTGAGACGGATTATGTGTGACACTTTGGGCCCGACTGCAGATTTTAAAACAGAGATATTACAAAGTGAAATTGATACAATCTATAGGTCATATTCAGACTTTACAAAGAAAAATCATCTGCCCGGGGAAGTGATGATGAGATTCTCCAGAAGCCAAGTGAGGGATCGAATACTCAAAGCGACTAATGGAGCTACCTTGAAAATCAAGGACAAAAAAATAAAAGTTTTGAAGGACATTCCGTTTGAAATAAGAAGGAAAAGAAGGAAATATAGGGACTTGGCTTTATTTTTACAGAAAAATAATGTTGCCTACAGATGGCTTGTACCTGAGGGCATAATCTTCAAATTTATGGACAAAAAAGAAAAAATTGACTCTGTTGAAAAGGCGTGTGAGTTTCTGCATCTCCATAGGCATCCAGCAAAAGGAGAAGAAGTGAAGGAAGAGGACAGCACCAAAGGAAGTGAGGAAGAGGGAACTTTGGCATCTTCTGATGACAATTCAGACTCAGCTTTGGGGGCGGCAGCCCCAAAACTAAGCTATCATTTGAGAAAGAAAAGCGGGGGGGGGGGAGAGTAGTTATTGCACTCTGGAACCTCTTAAAGTTTTCTAACTTGTATAATCTCTTCTTATTTGGTTCTTTATGGAGGCAGATATGTGGGGGCTTCAATCTGTAGATGTTCAGGTTTAAATAGATTATTAGTTGAACGTTCAGTGAATTTTACTTGTAAGTTTGGGCTAAGAGCTGATTTTATAAGCATTATGTATGACCACCATCTCTTGGGTTTTTAGTGGGTTTTCTTTACTTTCTCCTATAGTTTGTAGTTCCCTACCCTATTTTTCTGTTGTAGTTTATAGATAATGCAATTTTTAAAAATCCCCTTTGGGGGGCCAAAAACAAAACAAAACTGTATATGGTTTGGGACCTACATACCTGAAGGACTACCTACTCCCTTATGAACTCACCCAAATGTTACCTTCATCTTTGGGGGCCCTGCTTTGCATACCTGTTGTGTAGTGGGTTCAATGCATGAAGAACCAGGACATAGTGTGATTGTCAGTTCATAGTTTACTCACACACATAACAGAACAACAAATACCAGCCAGGTGGCCAACTATATTTAATCCCGTGGACCACCCCTAGGTCCCATTGGAGAGTTTGAACTTCCCACCAAGGTTCCTATTGGTGCCCGCCAGAGAGTCCAGGATCCTAGTTCCCATTGTTCACTGAAAGTCTAGCTCTGCTGAAAGTCGCTGGCACCTGTGGCGGTCAGCGTACATAACACCCCTCCCCCCCCGTAGTTCAAACCCAACCTATGTAACATAGTCTGTTAGACAGGTTGAGGTCTGGCATTCTCATGTGGAATGCCTCGAGGTGGGGACAGGCCTGTCGGGAAGCCTGTCCTGGCCCATGCCCAGAGTACTGGGAGGTGGAAGCAGCGGAGCCTCTTCAGGTGCCAAGGTGGAGGCAGGCGCTCTATCTTCAAGTGCGGCCGCAGCGACGGGAGCTTGCTTCTGCAAACTTCCATCGGGAGTTTCTTGTTCCTGAATGTCTGGCCCTCCCACCTCGGTGTTTCCCGGGGCCGGGACCTCCCCTGACGTTGGGGGCATAAGCCTTCGCAGTGGGTCTACATGCTTCTGCAGGACCTGCCTGCAGTCTGTCAAGACCTCGTATGACACGGGGCCTGTGGGGCAGATGATGCAGCCCACCAGCCATTTAGGGCCCTTGCCATAGTTTCTGATGTATACAGGGTCCTCTGGGAAAAGATCCCCGCAGCGCCTCCCTCCACTTAGACAGATTGCACGACTCTGGGGCCCTGTCCAGGTGCAGTCTATCTAAGAGGATCGTGGGCTGGGTTCAGGGTAGTCCATTGCGCCAGGAGGAAGCGTGCCAGATGGAATTCCCAGTCTCCCTCTGTCAGGTGGCTGAGGGCTTCCTTGGCGGTGCGCACCATCCACTCCATCTGGCCATTCGTGGCGGGGTGAAATGGGGCGGACCATACATGCCGGATCAGGCTGCAGAGGAACTCCTGGAATTCCTCCAAGGTAAATGCCGTCCCGTTATCCAAGACAATGGTGTCTGGCAACCCGTGGGTAGCAAAGATTCTACAGAGCGCCCAGATGGTGGCTTTGGAGAAGGTGGTGGAGACCGGGCTGATCTCCAGCCATATAGAAAAAGAGTCCACTATGAGCAAAAACAGAATCTGTGGAATAGCCTGCCAAAATTCACATGGAGCCTGGACCACGGCGTCTGTGTGGATTCCCAGGCTTGAGTGGGTGCACTTGGTGGATTGGGCCTGATGACCTGGCAAGTTTGGCAGCGCTTCACCCACACCTCCACCTCCGCGTCTATTCCTGGCCATCACACATAGCTCTGGGCCAGGGCCTTCATCTGGATGATTCTGGGATGGGCCTCATGTAGAGCTTGCAGGAGCCTGTGATGCTGTCACAGCAGTACACTGGGAACAACTACCCTGCCTCCCCACAATAGACAGCCCTTGTAAGCAGACAACTCATCTCGGTGAGTGGCAAAGACTGTGAACCTGGGCCTTTCTGCTGCCACAGGCCACCTCCTCAGCACCCAGCCCAGAACCTGGGAGATTATGGGGTCCTTGGCCGAACGGCGGGTGATGTCCGCCACCTGGAGGTGTGAATCAGGAAGGTCCTCTACCTGTAGAACATGGTGGGCTGGTGGCGGGTCAGCCTCAACAGATGGCAAGGGCAGGCGGCTAAGGGTGTTGGCATGACCCATAGCCTTGCCTGGGTGATGCTGCAGGGTGTAGGAGTAGCCAGACAAGAATATGGACCATCACAGGACCCACGGGGACAGGACCTGTGGAGTCCAGCGGTCAGAGGCAAAGAGGCCGAGGAGGGGGCGATGATCCGTGACAATGGTGAAGGGCCGGCTATACACAAAGTCATGAATTTTTTTTACTCTGGCCACTATCGCCAGGCCCTCCTGGTCAATCTGGGCATAATTCCGCTCTGCCGTTGACAGCGTCCAGGAGTAGTAGTCGATGGGCATCTCCCGCTCGTCTGGTAGGTGGTGGGCCAACACCATGTCGATGCCATAGGGAGATGTGTCGCAAGCCAAGGTCACCAATAGGGACTCATCAAAATGCGCCAGAACTTTAATAGAAATCAGCAGTGCTTTGACCCCCTTGAAGGCAGCAGCCTGACGGGGTCCCCACGATCAAAGGGCGTGCTTGTCCAGGAGGCGATGCAAGGGCTCCACTACTGCCGCCTTGTGGAGAAAAAAGGCATGATAGAAGTTCAAATAGCCCCAGGAACGCCCGGAGTTCTGCCTTGGACTTGGGCGGGGGTGCCTCAACGATGGCTTTTATCTTGTCCCTTGCTGGATGGAGGCCATCTGCATTGACTGTGAAGCCCAAAAAGTCCACAGACGGAACCCCGAGGAGGCACTTCTCCTGCTTCACTTTAAGGCCCGCCTCGTTGAAACGGTGGAGGACGGTGTGCAGTCTGGTAGTGAACATGGCAGGCGTTGCTGCGGTGATCAGCACATCATCAAAAAACAGTGTGACACCTGGGATCCCTTTCAAGAGAGAGTCCATTCGTTGTTGGAAAAGGCCTGGAACCACACAAACCCCAAACTGTAGTCTCTTTACCTTAAACGCCCCTCTGTGTGTGATGATAATTTGTGCAGTGGCGGTTGCCTCGTCAACTGGAAGCTGTTGGTAGGCCTGGGCAAGGTCCAGTTTACCAAAAATCTTTGCCCCTGCCAGGGATGAAAGCATGCAGCTAACAACCAGCACCTGGTATGCGTGGTCCTGCAGTGCCTTATTTAACATGCATTTGTAATCTGCGCAGATGCAGACATCCCCATTTGGCTTAACTGGGGTGACAATGGGGGTCTCCCACGCCACGTGGGAGACCAGTTCTAGGACTCCCTGCCCCATGAGATGGTCCAGTTCCATGTCAATTTTCGGTCGCAATGTGAACGGAACTGTCCTGGAATGCATGCAGATGGAGGCCACATTTGGATCGAGTTGCAGGGACACCGGGGGGCCTGTATAACAACCCAAGGTACCATCAAAAATGGACGGGAACTCATCGCAGACCTCACGGAAGTCCTGCGAGGTGCAGAGCTGTACCCCTTCAATCGATATTCCCAAAGGCGCAAATGACATGCACCCGAGGAGGCTGACCAGGTCCCCCATGACCACAATTAAGTCCAAGTGGCCATCAAACCCCTTGTACTGGACACGGAAACTTCCCACCCCCTTAATTGGAACGCGGTTCTTCTGAAAGTCTGTCAGGGTAAGGGCAGAGGGGCGAAGGTGGGCCCCCCCCTTGGGGGCAGAGTCTCTTAAGCGTTGCCTCTGAGATAATGGAGGCTGCAAAGCCGGAATCAAGCTCCCTCTATTTGGACCTGGATCTTTGGGGCAGAGGACTGGCTTGGAAGCCTCAGTACTTGTTCGGCTGTATCAGCCGCGAGGAGGTAGACTTCTTCCTTGGCTTCTTCATCCTCATAGTGAGTGTCCACTTTCTGACGGGGCTGTGGTAGTTCCGGCTGGGCTCTGGACCCCGGGAATGGCAGGACCAAGAGATGTGCCCCGAGTGACTGCAACTGTGGCACTTGGCATCCCGGAACTGATAGGTCTTCCAGTCATGCTTATCCCCGCAGCTATCACACTCCTGCCGACCATGCTTGTGGAGGGGGATGGAGTGAGTTGTTGGTGCTGGGTCCTGGTGTCAGGTGGATTGTGGGGTGTGGTGTAAGTCCTCCCGGTCTGGGTCGCCCTGATCGCGATTTGCCTGGCGCACAGCGGTCGTGGTTGAGGGATGGTTCCTCTCCCAAGTGGTTAGCACTTAGTGGCGGTCAGCGTACATAACAATGCCCATGCCTTCTGAGATCAGGTGGGTAGCACCAATATCTGGAACTCTCTCCCCATGGATATTCAGCTGTCCCCATCTGTCTTCTGCCAGCAGGTTGAGACTTTTTTTGTTTTATTGGCATTCCCCCAATCATCCCTCCTTCCTAACCAATGATTTTAATGTTTTGTATTTATTTTAACAGTTTTGAATGTATTTTAACTCTGTTTTTTTACTCTTTAAAGATGTTTTAATAATGTACGTTTGTATATAATTTTATAATGTATGTTTTTATTATAATGGTTTTAGCATATAATTTTATCATGTAACTTTTAAATTGTCAGCTGCCTTGGTGGCCTTTGAAAGGGCAGAAAAGCAGGATCTAAATTTTGTAAGTAAATAAATAAATAACTTGGGTTTCCTTTGTGTGCCAGAATGTAATTCCCCCCCCAAAAAAAACCATGATATTCAGGGTTGGCTCTCTGGCCACATTAGGCGATTTTGAGATATTACATGCAACGATGAAAATTTTCTTGAGAATGAAAGTAGAGTATCAGAAGGGCTTTAACAATGCTGCACAAGTTTAAAAATTACAATTTTTGATTGATAGAAAATAAATATAATTTTATTTATCTACTGATGCTCAGTACGACCACTAAATTAATTAATTGCTTTTGACCTGCACACTAGTAGCCTACAATAAATAAATGTTACATATTTTGTGGCTTAGAAATAACTGTTGCTAATTACTGTCTTTACAAACACTGTATAGATCCTCCCAAACTTCAGTAAAACACGGGCATAATCACCAAACAAACATTTTCTGCTTTTGTGAATACTAACATTGTAAAATGATCTGGGGAATGACGTGGCAATACAGCTCCAGCGCCTGCTTCAGGAAGCCCCGTCTCCCTACAAATAAAGCAAAAGTTTCAGGCTATAAACAACAAACCAAGAACATTCAAGATCAACTCTGATCTTACTAACATTTTAAAAATAATTAACCTAACTCTTTATTACTGGCCATGAAAAAAATATCAGGGACCATTAGATCAAACTCAAATATACATTAGAAGCAAAACTGTTTTATCCCCATGATATTTTCATTTTACAGCAGAGTGCAGTTGCTTCATTTTGACACATCTGACATCACTACTATGGTTATCATCGTACTGTATTTCTGTAAATGGTCACCACTGCTCTCTACTGGTTGGAGTGTGCCGAAGTGGTTCAAAAATGTATTCATTTATAACTTCGCTGCTTAGCAATGAGCAAAGCTATCCTCATTCTGACAAACATTTACTCTATAAAATCTTCCATCTCAAAAGCATAGAGGTCTTATACAACTTTAGCTTAATTAACAGAGTCAACAAGATGTGTTTACTGGAAGATGCCATTTATTCTTTCCAGTTCCTATCCCATATTCTTTGGATAAATTGCCAACTCTACCACAGATAAGCTGGAACTGGTGCAGATACTAATCACATTCAGTATTTTTGAGCATTAGTGGAACATGTAAAGGAATAAGATATTTTATTCTATCCTATACATCAGCATTATTTGAATGCTGAATAAGGATTCAAAAGTATTCAGAATACCTGCTGATAACTGCTTCTTCAAAACTATCTTCATCCAACAGGGGCTTCTTGATGTTTAATTCCTGATACTCCTTATTTCTATAGGGTTGTGACATATAATCTTGATATGTGGTTTTCCATTTCTAAAAATAAGTATTTTAGAGAAAGCAACAAATTGTATTAATATAATAGCAGTCCGCTGATTATTATCTATAATGTACAATTATTTGTTTCATAAGAACATAAGAAGAGCCCTGCTAGATTAGACCAGTGGACAATCCAGGCCAGCATCCTGTCTCACACAGTGGCAAACTAGTTCTTCTAGAGGGTCAACAGGCATAGAGGCCGAGACCTTCCCTTGACATTGCCCCCTGGCTCTGGCATTTAGAGGTTTACTGCCTTTGAATGTGGAGGTTCCTCTCAGTAATCACCAGGGCTAGTTGCCACTGATCATAGAATCATAGAATGTTAGCGTTGGAAAGGACCTTGCAGGTCATCTAGTCCAACCCCCTGCACTCTGCAGGAGCATAGCCAAAAGATAGCCCTACATACCTACAACATACCCAAAAGATGGTTGTCCAGCCGCCACTTAAAAACGTCCAGCGAAGGAGCATCCACCACCTCCCGAGGCAGTCTGTTCCACTGCTCAACCACTCTTACAGTTAGGAAGTTTCTCCTGATATCTAGCCGGTAACGACCCCCTTGTAATTTCCACCCATTAGATCTAGTCCTGCAATCCGGAGCAAAAGAGAATAGATCTGCTCCATCTTTTACATGACAGCCCTTCAAATACTTGAAGACTGCAATCATGTCCCCTCGAAGTCTTCTCTTTCCCAGGCTAAACATACCCAACTCTTTCAACCTTTCCTCATAAGACTTGGATTCAAACCCTCTCACCATCCTGGTTGCCCTCTTCTGGACATGCTCAAGCTTGTCAACATCCTTCCTAAAATGTGGTGCCCAAAACTGGACACAGTACTCCAGGTGAGGCCTGACCGTAACAGAATAGAGCGGAACTACCACCTCCCATGATCTGGACACAACACTTTTGTTAATGCATCCTAAGATTGCATTAGCTTTCTTCACAATCACATCGCACTGCAGGCTCATGTTCAGCTTGTGATCAACCAGAACACCTAGATCCCTTTCACATGTGCTGCTGTCAAGCCAAGTCCCTCCCATTCTGTATCTGTGCCTTTGATTTTTTTGTGCCTAGGTGTAGGTCTTTGCACTTATCTCTATTGAATTTCATTTTATTTGCCTCAGCCCACTGTTCCAGCCTATCTAAATCATTTTGAATCCTGACTCTGTCCTGTTTAGAATTAGCAGTCCCACCCAGCTTCGTGTCATCTGCAGATTTGATAAGCATCCTGTAGTGTATCCACGGGGAAACATGGACCCGGGGCAGCCATGTGCTCGGACCAGGTCTGACTGGTCCGCCATGCGGCCAGGCAAAGGGCCTGAGCTTCGTTCCGTAAGACAACAGAATGTAGGCTCCTCGCCTCCTTCCAATCGGGGAGCCCGCGATAACTCAATTACAGTAAATAGCGAATCACGGGTGTTGTGTGTTTTGGGGGGTGGGTTCACTTAGGAATAAAAGCCGGCCTGCAAGCGAGTTTAGGTTGTCTTGTTCTTGATCTAATAAAGTATGTGAGAGCTGAAATCACTCGTCAGTCTCAGTACTTTTCACTGGCGATGAAGGTGGGATTCCAACTCCCTCCATGAACAACGACCACGGAGAAGAGCATCGCATCAAGCCCGCCGCTCACCGCACTGCTCCCGAGCATCACATCGCTGACCCCGAGAGCAGCAATGCACTGCTCACCGCAACCGAAGCTGCACTCCTGAGCACCGCATCGAGCCTGCTGCTCCCCGCACCGCTCCCGAGCCTCGCCGCTGACCCCGAGAGCAGCGCGTCTCCCGCCCAGCTTCAAAGCTCAGACCCGGCCACTGCGACTTGCACCACCGTTCACCCACACCGCTCGCCCACATGTGGTAAGATGGCTGCGCCTCCCATCCGCCTCCAGGCATTCAATATCTCCCAACCGCAGAAATGGGACGCCTGGTTGGAAACATTGGAGAACCATTTCAGTTACCATGATGTGGTGGACAAAGGGAAAAGAAGTCCCTATTCCTCAGTGTCTGCGGCATAGACACCCTCCTCTTCCTGCAGGATCTCCTCAACCCCAAGACCACCAAGGAGGAGTCGTACGCAGCGCTGGTGAAGGCCCTAATGGATCACTTCTCACCAAAGCCCACAAAATTTGTAGAGCGGCTGGGGTTCTTCGCGAGGGTCCAGGGCCCAGACGAGTCCACCACAGATTTCCTAGTGGGCCTTTGGCAGGTGGCCACGAGATGCGCTTTCCCAAGCCTCTCAGACACGTTGCTAAATCAGTTTCTCGTCGGCCTCCGCAAGCCTAAGTTGCGACAGAAACTGGCCAGCAACAATGACCTCAACCTGGATAAGGCCATCCAGGAGGCCGTGGCTTACGAGAAGGCCCACCAAGACCGTCCCAGCTTGGCGGTCCACCGCACACTAGCCATGCGGGGATCCGACGTCTCAGAAGATGAGGAGGTACTCCAGGTCCACAGACACCCATCACAATGACCTCACCGAACCCAAGAGGCCAAGCCCCAGCCCACCGTAGCGTGTGCAAGCTGCGGCAATGCACACAAGCGTCGGACCTGCCAGTTCTGCACTGCAATCTGCTAGTCGTGCAACAAATCGGGACACATCGAGAAGGTCTGCCACTCCAAGGGGCAATGGACGAACCTCATGGCGCAGATCGACGCAGAGGATCTCCACACCGTTTCGGTCAAACACCACCAGACGGCATTCCCGGAGTCCAACCTTTTCTAGACGACGTGATCGTCGCAGCCCCAGATGCCGTTGCCTTCGCTGACCGTCTCTGCCAGGTCCTTCAATGGTTCGACGCCGCCGGGCTCAAGGTGAAACGGGAGAAATGCCTCCTCGGGGTACCCCGCATCGAATTTCTGGGGTTTGCAGTGGACGCCCAAGGTATCCACCCCATGGAGGACAAGGTCAAAGCCATCACCCAGGCCCCCCCCTCCGTCCTCCAAGGCGGAATTGTAGGCTTTCTTAGGCCTGCTCAACTTTTATCACTCATTTTTGCCCCTCAAGGCGGCTGTGGCGGAGCCGCTCCACCGTCTCCTCGACAAGGACGTGCCTTGGGAGTGGGAGCCGGCACACACAGCGGCGTTCCAGGGCATCAAAGACTTGTTGGTGTCGAACGCGGTCCTTCACCACTTCACGGAATTGCTCCCAGTGGTCCTCGCCTGCGACGCCTCTCCATACGGGGTCGGGGTGGTCCTGGGCCACCGGTTGCCGGCCGGCCGGGAGGTCCCGGTCGCGTACTACTCATGAACTTTGTCCTCAGTGGAGCGGAACTACGCTCAAATAGACAAGGAGGTGCTGGCGATAGTGGCTGGGGTGAAGAAATTCCACCATTATCTCTACGGCTGGCCCTTCAAAATCGTAACGGACCACAAGCCACTCCTGGGACTCCTAGCTGCGGACTGCCAAACCCCACAGATGGTCTCCCCCCGTGTCCTGCGGTTGTCCATTTTCCTATCTGGATACGCATACTCCCTTACCCATCGGCCCGGGAAAGCTATGAGGCACGTGGATGCCCTCAGCCACCTTCCCCTGGCCGTCACGGACCCTGACTTGGCCCCTGAACACATGGTCGCCCTTGTGGAGACACTTCCCGACCAGCCGGTCCATGTGCGGGAAGTGGCCCGACTCTCAGCCCGGGACCCCATCCTCTGCCGCATCCTGGACTGGGTGGGGAGGGGGTGGCCTGTGGCCAAGGAGGGCCCCGAGTTCGCCCCATTTGCTGTCCGCAAACATTAACTCTCCACATATAAGGGGTGCTTGATGTGGGAAGGCAGGGTGGTGATTCCGGCCCTGCTCCAGCAACGGGTGCTGGAGGCGCTACATGAGAATCACCCGGGAGTAGTATGTATGAAGGCATTAGCACGGAGCTACGTCTGGTGGCCGGGCCTCGACAAGGACATCAAGGACAAGGTAAAAAGATGCCAGCCCTGTCAGGCCTCACACCCCGATCCACTGCGAGCTCCAGAGAGAGCCTGGGAGTCCTCCCATCGTCCCTGGTCCCAGCTCCACCTGGATTTCGCGGGGCCATTCCAGGGGCAGATTTTCTTTATCCTAGTCGATGCCTACAGCAAGTGGCTAGAGGTCATCCCGGTACCGTCTACCTCCTCAAAATCCGCCATCAGGGCCATGTGGCAGATCTTCAGCGCCCAGGGCCTCACGGACACGCTGGTCATGGACAACGGCACCGCTTTCACCTCCTGGGAGTTCCAGGACTTCACCGCTTATTACAGAATCCAGCACGTGCGTTCCGTGCCGTTCCATCCCGCCACAAACGGCCAAGCGGAAAGAATGGTCCAGACGGCCAAGGATGCTCTACGGTGGCTCGACTCCCCTGATTGGGAAGACAAGATAGCATCCTTCCTTTTCGGACAACGCATCACACCACACTCCACTATGGGGCAAAGTCCGGCGGAACTCCTCTTGGGGTGCCGCCTCATGACACGCTTGGACAGGCTGCACCCGGACAGGGCCCCGGAACGGGAGCCGGGAACAGAGGACCAGGAGGCCGCCCGAGGGTTCTTCCTGAGGACCCGGTGTATGCCCGTAACTACACAGCGGGGCCCCCATGGGTGCCAGCATGGGTGGTTCGGGTCAAGGCCCCCCGTTCGTACGAGGTCTCCTGTGAGGACGGTACAGTGCTTCACCGACACATCAACCAGCTCTGCTGCCAGCTAGTGCCATGAGAGCCGGACAACTTCAAGGTCCCTGAACCCCAGAAGGGAGAAGAGCCAAGACCTCCACCACGGGAACCCAGCCCGGTGGAAGGCGCCGCTGCAGCACCCATCGTCCCGTCTCCCGACGCTCCGACCGCTGCAGACGACGCCACAATGGCTGCTCCCCGTCCACTGGTACTGGTAGGCTCCCTGACCAGGACCCAGACACAGGCATCCCCGGCGGCGCCAGTTCTCCAATGCTCCACAAGGAATAGGAAGCCTCCGGCTTACTTGAAGGACTTTATGTGCAGGTGCATCACGGACCAAGGGGGGAGGGGTGTAGTGTATCCATGAGGAAACATGGACCCGGGGCAGCCATGTGCTCGGACTGGTTCTGACCAGTCCGCCACATGGCCAGGCAAAGGGCCTGAGCTTCATTCTGTAAGACAATAGAATGTCACCTCCTTCCAATCGGGGAGTCCGGGATAACTCAATTACTGTAAATAATGAATCACGGGTGTTGTGTGTTTTGGGGTGTGGGTTCACTTGGGAATAAAAGCCGGCCTGCAAGCCGGCTTAGGTTGTCTTGTTCTTGATCTAATAAAGTATGTGAGAGCTGAAATCACTCGTCAGTCTCAGTACTTTTCACATCCCCTCTATGTCTTCCTCCAGGTCATTTATAAAAACATTGAACAACACTGGGTCCAGGACTGAGCCCTGTAGCACTCCACTCGAGACTTCCCTCCACGTAGACACAGAGCCAATCATTGGATACGATTTTTCATCCAACCATAGATCCATCCAGCGGTTGCACCATCTAGCCCATACTTAACCAGCTTATCCTCAAGGATATCATGAAAAACTTTGTCAGATGCTTTACTGAAATCTAGATACACTATAGCCACAGCATTGCCAGAGTCAACCATTTTAGTAACTCTGTCAAAAAAGGAGATAAGGTTGGTCTGGCATGACTTATTCTTGATAAACCCATGCTGGCTACTACCAATTAACTCATTCCATTCAAGGTGCTCACAGACAGAGCGTTTGATAATCTGCTCTAGAATTTTTCCAGATATTGATGTCAAGCTGACAGGCCTGTAATTTCCTGGGTCCGTCTTTTTTCCCTTCTTGAAGATTGGGACAACATTCGCTCTTCTCCAGTCTTCTGGCACAACACCAGTACTCCAGGACATCTCAAAGATTAGAGCCAGAGGCTCTGAAATAACATCTGCAATTTCTTTTAGCACCTTGGGATGCAAGCCATCCAGCCCTAGAGATTTGAAAGTATTCAAGGTAGCTAGATGCTCTCTAACCATTTCCTTACTTACTCTGGACTGGTAGTTCCTCCTTCCTTCATATGCCCTGCATTCTTCAGTTTGTATACAACTTGCCTTTCGGTTAAAAATGATGCAAAGTGAGAGCTGAGTAATTCCTCTTTGTCTTCATCCCTTGTTAAGACTTGACCGTCTTCCCCTAGCAATGAGCTTACCCCATCCTATTCTTCTTTTTGCTCTGAACATAGGCATAGAAACCTTTCTTGTTATTTTTAGCATCCCTCGCAAGCCTCAGTTCCATGTGTGCTCTAGCCTTTCTGACACCATCCCTGCAGATTTGAGCCTGCTTCTTGTATTCACCCTCAGTAATTTGGCTCTCCTTCCATTTCCTGTACATTTCCCTTTTCAGTCTCAGCTCTTCAGAGAGTTCCTTGTTCAGCCACCTCGGCTTCATTACCCGTCTCCCACCTTTCTTTCTTACCGGAATAGTTTGCGATTGTGCTTAAGCACTTCATTTTTCAGCATCTCCCATCTTTCCTGTGCAGATTTCTCCCTCAGCATTTCCAGCCACGGGATCCTACCTAATATTTCTCTGAATTTTTTGAAATCAGCCTTCCTGAAGTCCAGGATGTGAGTCCTACTATGTCCTTGTTTCAAATCCCTCACTAGGATAGCAGATCCTCTGGTTCCCACCCTCTGAAAGATGAAGTTGTCCGCAAGACTGTTCAAGAATCTGCGGGATGCCCCATGTCTAGCAGAGTTCGATTTCCAGCAAATATCTGGATAGTTGAAATCTCTCATAACCACTACATCCTGTCTCTGTGAAAGTTTAGCAAGCTGTTGTACAAATACATCATCCTGTTCCTCTGGTTGGTTCGGAGCTTTGCAGTATACCCCACAACAATATCCCCTTCTTTCCCCCTGCTCTATCCTTACCCACACACTTTCAACAGGGCAATTCTCAAAATCCTGAATTTCAGTGCAAGTGTATTCATTCTTGACACATAGTGCCACTGTGCCGCCTTTTTTGTTTATTCTGTTCCGTTTGAACAAGGTATATCCTTCAGTCGCTGTGCTCCATATATGAGACTCATCCCACCAAGTCTCAGTGATACCTATCAGATCATAATTACTTTCTAATATCTGAAGTTCAAGTTCCTCCTGTTTATTTCCCATACTCTGTGCATTAGTATAAAGACATTTCAGATTACAGACATCCTTTCCTACCATAGGTCCCTTCGAATTTACCTGAAAACTGCTGAACTCACCTCTTTCCTGTTCATTTATTCTCTGGTCACTCCCCTTCTTAAACTTAGTGTTGGGGATGCTGCACAACATCAGGCTTTTTCTTCCCACCCCCAATGTCTTCAGTTTAAAGCCCTTCTGATCAGGTTTGCAAGTCTTCCAGCAAAGACATTCCTCTCATTTTTGTAAGGTGCACCCCATCTGTCATCAACAGTCCTTCATCTTGGAAGTACATACCATAGTCCAGGAAGCCAAATCCCTCTCGACGGCACCATCTACATAACCAGCCATTCACCTCCAGTATCCTGTTCTCCTTTCCAGCTCCATGGTCCTCAACAGGTAAAATGGAGAACACCACCTGTGCTCCCAGTTCTTTCACCTTCTTGCCCAGAGCCTTGTAGTCTTTGGAGATCCATTCAAGGTTTCTTTGGGCCGTATCGTTTGTTCCCACATGGATCACCAGGAGCGGGTAGCGGTCAGAGGTCTTGACCAGTCTTGGAATTCTCTCAGTCACATCTCGGATACATGCTCCAGGAAGACAACAAACCTCTCAAGATTCCTTGTCCGGTCTGCATACACCTTCTTCTGTCCCTCTCAGTAGGGAGTCACCAACCATCATCACTCGTCTCTTCCTCCATGGGATAGCTTTGTTCCTTCTCTAGTTAAGTGATTGTGTGTCAGTCACATCCTTTTGATCTCAGCATGTGCTATTCTGATCTTCCACATCAGAAGCGGCTGGTATCGATTTTGCAGCACCACTGGCTGTAAGTGTTTCCTGACTATCTTACTCCTCAAGGTCACATTCTTCCCCTCATCCACCTGTTCCTTTTTACATCCTTCCTCTTGCATAGGATTTGCTAGTTCTTGCCATTCTCTCAGGAGCCCCTCTTCCTTCACGTCTAAAAAGCTTTCTGCCTCCCTGATGTTCCTCAGTGTACAGATTTGTGCCTCGAGTTCTCCCACCTTCTCCTCAAGCATTCTTATAAGCTTGCACTTGCAGCAAGTATAACGCACTTCTTCGCATGGCAGAAAAATGATCATGGCACAGCCCAGGCAGGTCACTGGAATAGATCCTTCGTTATCCATCTTCCTAGGAGCAATGCTATCTTCTACAGCCTCAGGAACTTTCCTCAAACTCCGATGTAAACTCTTGTTATGTGATGTACCCTGAAAACTTTGAGACTGATCAAATGGCTACCTTGCCAGCAGTTCTCTCTCCAGAACCCAGTAGCAGCCCTCTACTCAGGTTCTTACAAGGCCTCCAAGTAAGACCCACAGGCTACGACCCACAGGCTAAGAGCCACAGGGCAAGAGCCCTTTGGTCCTCGCCCTTTGGCTTGTGCCAAAGGCTCACGCCTCTGGCCAGGAGCAGCCCTTTGTTCCAAAAGGCCCCTTCCTGCTTAGCACAGCAGAGCCCAGCACAATAGGGGGCCGGGCTTGCAATCAATAGCACTCCACAGCAACTCACAGCAACTCACAGCAACTCACTCAGCCTCCAACAACCCCCAAAGCACAAACAGCCCCAAACAGACTTAAACAGAACCACTTTCTATCAGGCTACAACCAACCCAACTCTCTCTCAGCTCCCACAGGCTACAACCAACCCAACTCTCTCTCAGCTCCCACAGGCTACAACCAACCCAACTCTCTCTCAGCTCCCACAGGCTACAACCAACCCAACTCTCTCTCAGCTCCCACACAGCAGCTTGGAAGGCAAAGGGAGAAAGAAAAATCCCCTACCTCCTATCAGCAACCCACCATGTGCTCTCCACCCCTTGCCTCAGCCCAGCTAAGACCTATCCTTCATGAATCTATCTAATCCCCTTTTAAAGCTGTTTATTCCTGTGGCCATCTGTTAAGTATGAGACTTCAATCAGCTCTTAACAAGTGATTTCAACTTTATTAACAAGAACAATCAACAACAACACCACGGAGCAAGAAGCTCTCTTTTAAACTTTCTGGGCTAGGATAACCACGCCCCCTGGTGAGTTAGCAACCAATCTTAATTCTTGCATAAAGGCCAATGATTGTTGTTCCCTCCAGAACTTCTCCTAGGCTCTGATTGGCCTACTTCACAGAGTAGCCAATCAGACCGTGCATGTTAGGATACCAGCCTTCTATGTAGTCCAGGCTGAAGCTCAGACATTACTAGATGTATTCACAATACATCACTACAGTGAATTCCACATCACCAAAGTGAATTCCACATTTTAATCACTCTCTGCATAAAGAAGTATTTCCTTTTGTCCATCTGAATCTACTGCCCATCAGCTTCATTGTATGCCCTTGATTTCTAGTATTTTGGAAGAAGGAGAAAAATTACTCTTTGTCAACTCTCTCCACTCCATGCATAAATGTATAAACTTCTATCATGTCCCCCCTATTGTCTCTTTTCTAAACTGAAACACCCCAGACTCTTCAGCCTTTCCTCATAGAGAAGGTGTTCCAACACCCTAATCATCCTGGTTACTCTCTGTACTTTCCCAGCTCTGCGATGCCTTTTTTGAGATATGGTGACCAGAACTGTACACAATATTCCAAATCAAACGACACCATAGATCTATAGAGGATCTTTATAATATTGGCCATTGTATTTTCAATCCCTTTCCTAATAATCCCTAATATAGCATTAGCCTTTTTACTGCTGTAGTAGACTGGGTTGACATTTCCATTGAGCTATTCATTACAATCCCAAGAACTTTTCCCCTCTCAATCTCAGCAAGTTCAGACCCCACTAACCTCTACTTGAAGTTTGGATTTCTTGTCCCAATGTGCAATACCTTACTTTTTCTTCGATTTAACATTTTAAACACTAGTTCCAGACCCATTAATTTGCATTGGTAAGAAGTGTTGTCTTGGAAAGGAAGCTCTCCCCCTTCCCGTTGTCCTTCTCCTGACTCTCTTCTCTTCCATGATCAGCCCTACCCCACTGTGTCCTCACTGCTCTTCATCTCACCACTCCAATGTTTTGTCACTCCTAAGAGCTACACCTCAAAAGCAGGCTTGTTTGCCTGCTGCCAGAGGACCTGGATGGGAGGGTGAGCAGATGCAGGATTTTTCTCCCACCTCCTTGGCCCAATGTACATTACTGATGCCGACACCAGAAGCAAAGCTTGCTAGACATACAGATTACAACTATTCCCAGAAATTAAATCTCCTCTTTTACATGAATCTTAATCTCTGTTGAACCTGGACATCCTAACACTGTTGAACTCAGTGGACACTCTACACTGTTCTGAGCTCTTTCCACTACCCAGTAGGGTTGCCAGCTTCCAGGTGATAGCTGGAGATCTTCTTCTGTTACAACTGATCTCCAAGCAACAGAGATCTGTTCACCAGGAGAAAATGGCTGCTGCGGAAAGTGGACTCTATGGCTTTATACCCCATTGAAGTCCCTCCCCTCCCCAGACTCTGCCCTTGTCAGCCTCTAGGCTCCAGGTATTTCTCAAGCCGGAGCTGGCAACTCTACTACCCATCCAAAAATAAGTTAAATGCTGTCTATTTTAAAAACCATTAGTACTATTAGTGCCATGATCTGGATGGCCCAGGCAAGCCTGGCCTCATCAGATCTCAGAAGCTAAGCAGGGTTGGCCCCAATTAGTACTTGGATGGGAGACCACCAAGAAAGGCCAGGCTTATATGAAGAGGCAAGCAATGGAAAAGCACTTCTGAATGTCCCTTGTTCTGAAACCCCTATGGGCTAAGACTTCACTAGGGGAATATCAGGTTGGGAAATACCAGGAGAGTCCAACTTCCAAAGTGGCCATTTTCTCCAGGTGAACTGATCTCTGTCACCTGGAGATCAGTTGTAATGCCAGGAGATCTCCAGCCACCACCTGGTTAGCAAGCCTAGACTTCATGGCACTTTCCTCCACCACCACCACCAATACTATTAGTACTATAATTTAAAACATAGCAATATTAAAATTAATTATTTTCTAGTCTAGGATTCTATCAAGCTAATTTGGTTTCTAAGAACAATTTGACCAATACTGTATCCTGTGTAAAGAATGTCTAACAGTGCTATCTTCAGCCACGTCTCTGATGGGCCAAGAATGGCAACTAAACCTTATGCTGAAGTATCCTGAAGGCATGTTAGCATAAGCAGGAGATACTCCAGAATAACTGGAGGTTCACAGGACCTAACATCAGCCATATCATTGAGAGCTCGTTCATCTGTTTATAGTTCAACATGGTATACAATCATTTGTCCATAATGCCTGTCTGTTGTTCACATAATGGACACACACACACACAAAAAATGATACAAATCCGTCATAAAGAAAGAAAGCATTCAGAAATCAATTGGAGAGCATTTTTGTCTCCCAGAATGCTTTCTCGATGATAGAAAAGTAAACATTTTTTTTAAAAAAAAAATTCAAATGAGGCTCCAAGTGAAACTGCTTAATCTATCCAGAAATTTTTCCCAAGATTGGACAAAAGATCCAACATTTGACAGCCATTACAGGGATTAGTCATTTTAGTAAAATAAAGAGATTGCAATCCCAGATAGGTTATCATCAATTACTGCAGCTGACAATAGTAAACTGCTCATTTTGAATACATTTGACTTTTACAGAGAAATGTGACAGTGTTATGTTTCTTACATCCCATGGCCTTTTGACCTCACTGTTCATAATTCCCCCTGTCTAACCATTTTGGTATTAGCGTGGATCTCAGGATATCCTTTATTTATTTGATCATGAGGCCTAGTCGATGAAACATTATACCCAATAAATCTATTAGTTTTTAAGAAGCCAGAGAATAATATTTTTTGCTGCAAAGAACTAATATGTTTCCCTCCATAGGAACTAATTTTACTTGGATTAGAGACAACATAAAAAGCTACAAAAATAATAATTTTAAAAAATTAGTTTCTACACAAACCATGAACTCAGCTGGAATTCTGGATTCTCTTTGGGTTCTGTAATGCATGTATCTGTGAGCATTTCCAGTCAGCCCAGTTAGCAGAACGACCATTGGACTTACCGTGAGGGGTCCTTCTCCTCTGAGGTCAGGAGGACATCTCCAATGGGTTATTCCCACCGTGCCTGTAGGGAGGCAGGAAATAGTTTTTCCCCTTCCTGTTGGCGCCTCCGGAATAGCCCATCTCCAGTTCTGGGACTCCGAAAGCAGTGCTTGCAGCCTAAATGAAGTGGCCTTGCCCTAGAAAAACGTAACTGCAAACAGTAATACCAACTGATTAAACAAGAAAAACTCTGCAACTATGAACAAGGCAGAGTATAAACAGGAATACAAGAGAAGAAATCAGCACAGAATAAGTAGAAGAGGAAGATGAAAATGGGAGGGCCGAGATGTCCTCCTGACCTCAGAGGAGAAGGACCCCTCACGGTAAGTCCAATGGTCGTTCTCCCTCTGAGGTGGAGGACATCTCCAATGGGACCTCCCCGAGCAGTGTCCCTCATACGGGTGGGTAGTCATCTTCCTCCATGTTAACGACGTGCTGAAGAATTCTTCTCCCAAAGGCCGCGCCTGCAGATGCAAGCGTGTTGATACGGTAGTGCCTTATGAAGGTGGAAATGGATGACCACGTAGCCGCCTTACAGACCTCTTCAACAGAAGCTCTATTGGTAAGGCGGCGTTGGTTGCTGCGCTCCGCAGAGAATGAGCTGTGATGCCACTGGGTACTTCCTGACCCGAGGCCTGGTAAGCCTCTGTGATACAGGCCTTCAGAACCGAACCGATTGCCGATCTAGACATCTTCTCCCCTGACCTAGGTGGAGATATATTGACGAATAAGGACTCAGGCTTCCTGCAAACCTCTGTCCTGGCTATGTAAACCTTGAGAGCCCGTCTTACATCCAAGGTGTGCCAAATCCGTTCCTTGGGATGCTTGGGATCAGGACAGAACGTGGATACGCAGATCTCTTGAGAGTAGTGAAATCTAGAGCCTACCTTTGGCCGGAAGGTAGAATCTGTGCAAATCACGACCTTGTCTTTATGAAAGACGCAGAGTGACGATGTCACTGACAATGCCCCGAGTTCTGACACTCTTCCCGCAGACGTGATAGCGACCAGAAACAGCTTCTTCATCCTCAGCCACTTCAACCCCACCTCCCCGAGAGGCTCGAACGGTGAGCCGGTAAGAGCACCGAGTACCGTATTCGGCCTCCAGGTTGGAAGGCGATGGACCTGAAGCGGAGATTTTGTCAACGCTCCCTGTAGAAAGGTTTGAATGTGAGGATGTTTGGAAATCTTGTATCCTCCCAGGGAAGGGAAAACAGAGGACAGAGCCGCTAACTGCCTCCGAAGAGTAGCAGACTTCATTCCCGAATCAGACCATCCTGCAGGAAATCCAGAAGCGAAGCAATCGAAGGGAACAGTGGCTGCACCGACTTGCGTCTACACCATCGCACCAACGCCTTACATGTGGTGTTATATCTATACAGACCGTGGACTGTCGTCTGGATGTCAAAATGGTGTCTAGACCTGGAAAGAATAACCTAATTTCGATAGGTTGCTCCGCTCAATCTCCACGCGGTCAAACACAGCCAGGCCGGATCTGGGTGCCATACCGGACCCTACAACAGCATGTCGGGAGGTATAGAAAGAACTAGGGGTGGAAGTATAGGCAGCTCCTGTATTGCCGAGAACCATGGGTGACGAGCCCAGTTCAGGGCCACTAGGATGACCTTTGCTCTGAGTTCCCAAATTCTGCGGGTGGTTCTGGAAACCAGGGCGAACGGCGGAAACGCATATAGGAGACCCTGGAGCCAGGGTGTCGTGAGTGCATCTGTCGCCTCAGCCTCTGGATGGAAGAATCTGGAGAAATATCTCGGAAGCGTGAGGTTCATAGAGGAGGCGAACAGATCCACCATGGGACGTCCGACTTGAGCCACTATCATGTTGAAGATACGTGGATGGAGAACCCATTCTCCCTCCTGTATCCCCACTCAGCTGAGTCAATCGACTTGCATATTTTCGGACCCTTTTATATGGTCTGCTCTCAATGAGGTGACGTGTCTTTCCGCCCAAAAGAGGATCTTCCTCGCCTCCCTGTGGAGTTGAGATGACCGAGACCTGCCTAGGTTGATATGTTGTCCGTCCTGATCAACACTTGTTGACCACACAATTGAGGGGCAAAAGGAATCAGAGACAAGCTGATCGCTCTGAATTCCAAGAGGTTAATTGGTAGATTCTTCTCCGCAGACCGCCATGTCCCCTGGACTGGAGTGTAGTTCAAGGTTGCTCCCAGTCCAAGAGACTGGCCTCGGTGAACAGCTCCCTGGTGTGGCTGACATAGTAGCTCTTGCCTGCCGACAAATTGTTCATGTTTGTCCACCACCCTAGGCTCTTCCTTGACTCCAATCGGTACCTGTAGGTAGAGGACCCTCTCCTCCATGAAGGAGAGTAGATGGGAACGTAGAAACATCTGCAATGGTCTGGGGTGCAGGCGGGCCCATTGTATCATGTCGATGCTGGCAATCATCAGACCCATAAGTCTGGCTAGGTCCATGAGGAGTGTGGATCTGCAGCTGTAAAACCTCGTGGCAGCTTCTTAGAGCTTCTGAGCCTTTGCCAGCGGGAGAAAGGAAGCATTTCGAGTGGTGTCGATTACTGTTCCCAATGTACGATACGCTGCGTCGGTAGCAGTGAACTCTTTTCGAGGTTGATCAGGAATCCATGTTTCTGTAAACATTGTAGTGTTCGCTCCGTGTTGCTGACGGAGTCTGCCCGTGTACTGGTCCTGATTCAGAGGTCGTCCAGCTATGGCAGAACCTGGATACCCTGAGCTCTGATGAACCTTGGGATAGATGCTCAGCTTGGAGAAGAAGCGTGGTGCCGTGAATAGACCAAAGAGAGGTGCTCTGTACTTGGAGTGTTGGTCGTAAATGCAAAAGCGAAGAAATCGCTTGTGTGCTGGGTGAATAGGCACATGGAGGTATGCTTTCTGTCAAATCTATGGAAGTGAGGTACTTGTTGGGAGATAGAGAGTCCGCTACAGCCTCCAGAGTTTCCATGCGAAAACGTCGCAGTTTTAGATTCAGATCGCTGATTTGCTGGCTGGTGACTTGAGGAACCGCCCTGAAGGCTGGTGCAGAAACTCTATCGGATAGCCCTGTGACATCACTTCTACTGCCCAGGCATCTGCCTGTGTGCCTGTCCAAGCTTCCGTAAAATGTAAAAGGCGGGCACCCACCGGAAGGGGGGGATAGTCATGCCTGTTTGGGTTTGGCACCTCTGTCTCCCCGAACACCTCTGTTGAAAGGCCTGTGGAATCTGGGTGTGAAGGAACCACATTTGCCAGACTGCTTGGACGCTTCCCACGAGGCCTTTTGGTGTCTTGTCGAAATCTAGAGAGAGAGTGCTGGGTACGAAGGGACTGCGGGTTTCGCCAATCGAAACAGCGTAGGGATCTGGGCATGGCTTTTTTACTTATCCCTGGTTTCCACCAGGAAGTTGTCCAGGGCCTCTCCAAAGAGCCGATCTCCTAGGAAGGGATAAGCTGTTACAATAGCTTGGAGAGAGAGTCCGCGTGTCAGGCGCGTAGCCGTCTGGCCACCGCCGTGGATGCCATGGCCCTGGAAGCAAAGGAGATAATGTCCAGAGTGGCGACCGCTGAAAAGGAATTAGACTTAAGGACACGAGAATTTCCCTCCAGCACAGCCCGATTGTTCTCTGGAACAATCTGCATCAACTTACGTAACCACACGACTGTCGCTCTGGAGGCGATGGATGTTGTAGATGCCGCTCTTACCATCATGGCAATTGCCTCATGGATCCTTCTGAGCGTTGCCTCCACCTTCTTATCGGTTTGGTCTTTGATGGTACCCTGACCATCCTCAGATACTAGACCCGTCGACTGGATGGCATCCACTGGAGCGTCCACAGGAGAAACCTGTAATAACTCATTAGCATAATTAGGCAGAGCATATAACTTTTTTGCAAAAGCGGGAAAACTGCTTATTGACCATGGGCTTTTCCCACTCTGCTCTGAGCTGACGCTCAAATACTCAGGAAAGGAAAAACCTTTCTCAGTAAATTCCTGAGGAGGGAAGACTTACCGGTTGCCCCCGGGTTTGGATTTAATTTTGCTTTTGACCGCCTTCAGATATTCTGAAGGTGGCAAAACATATAACTCTAAGGCCTATATATAAAGGTCAAGGTTCCCTTGCTCAAAGGCCAGTCGAATCCGACTCTAGGGTTGCGGTGCTCATCTCCGTTTCAAGGCCGAAGAGCCAACGCTGTCCAAAAACGTTTCCGTGGTCATGTGGCCGGCATGACTGAACACCAAGGTGCACGGATATAGCCTTAGCTAAAAGGAGCTGATAATCCTTGGGTTTGAAAAAACGACTGGATTGCTCCGGGAGTTTTTAATTCTTCCTCCTCATCAGAAAAATTCGCCCTCTTCCCTTTCAATAGAAGAGGTACTGGATTCTATTTCTTCCCTCCACTGCTCCTCCAAGGGTCTCCTAGGAGGAGGGGGGGGAACCCTCTTAGCTGCCCTAGTTGGCCACCCAGGGGAGGATGGAATCAAAGGGTTTTGAGAGCGATTACCCTGTGGTAGGGAAACCTCAGGTCTAGGAAGGAGCTGTGCCATTTCCAGCGGAATTGTCTTTTTTTTTTTTTTTTTTAATAATAATGGCCATAATTCTGAAGAGTGAATCAAAACTCCGTGATCAAGGAGCTTACCCCGTTTGGAGCCGGTCTCAGGATCCTGCTCCTCTTCTGAAGGGGTGGGGGAAACGTAAGGCTGTCCTCCTTCGGTCCCCGAGGCTCCAGAAATGGCCGTAAGAGAGGTCACAAGCTCGAAGCCGGACCCTCAAAATGGCCGCCGCCGCCCGATCGCGAGAGCGCGGGAAAATGGCGGGGCCTGCTGTTTCGGCTGTCGGCGTCGTTTGGGCACCTGGGGTGCTGCGCCGAGCCAGCCGTGTTCATCGGGGTACCGCGATCATGCCACGAAGGCAGATCGGCCCCGGAGTCGTCTCGCGTCACCGCAGTCGCGGTGCACGCGTCTCCCTCGTCGCCCAAGGAAAAACCTCGGGAAGGTCTTTTGCCGCCATGGCAGCCGGCGGCGTTCTTCTCTTCGGGTCCTGAGACCTCTTTGAAAACTTCGCTCCAAGGAAGGAGCTGAATGAGAAAAGAGAAGAAATAGAGAGAGAGAGAAAAGAAAAAAGGGCAAGGCAACAGGCTGGATAAACAGGATACAAAAAAGCGGGAAACAGCTAAGCCTAAGAGATTTGCTGCTTCTCCCTACTGAGGCAGGAACAGAACTGGAGATGGGCTATTCCGGAGGCGCCAACAGGAAGGGGAAAAAACTATTTCCTGCCTCCCTACAGGCACGGTGGGAATAACCCATTGGAGATGTCCTCCACCTCAGAGGGAGAAAAGAGTGTTTTTCAATTTCATTTTACTATCCTTTGCTCTTTCTGCTACAAACTCAAATTCTTGGGCAGCAAGTTGTAAATCAAATTAAGCATAAAATAAAGAGCTGTCTAGTCCAGGCAAACACTCCATAATTCACCTTTGAGACTGAAAATCACAGCCAAGGCTAAATGTTGCACACAAGCCTATAATCAAATTTCTGCCAAACCATAAGGTACACTAATAATATTCTATCCAATTGATGATCCTGGAACACTGAAGCTGGCATTTACACCAGTGTCCTTACTACCCTATCAAAAAGCTATCTCATCCTTTGCTTTCTATGTATTTATAACATACACCCAAATTCTAGCCCAGCAGAAAACATGTTGCACAGAGACAGTCTGTGTAAACATATGTAGGTTGTTATATTTTTCCCCAAACTGAATAATTACAGAGAATTTTTGGTCCAATAGGAGTTAGGGTCAATTTCTTATGCAATCTTAATTAAACATTTACATGTGAACAATCCTGATATCATTTTGCTATTCTGAAAAATTGTACTGTTTGCCTATTAAAATAATATTCTAAGAAAACAGGGTGCATGTAAGGTAATTATAGAATCATAGAATGTTAGAGTTGGAAGGGACCTCGCAGGTCATCTAGTCCAACCCCCTGCACTCTGCAGGAGCATAGCCAAAAGATAGCCCTACAATATACCCAAAAGATGGTCATCCAGCCTCCTCTTAAAAACGTCCAGTGAAGGAGCATCCACCACCTCCTGAGGCAGACTGTTCCACTGCTCAACTGCTCTTACAGTTAGGAAGTTTCTCCTGATATTTAGCTGGTAACGATTCCCGTGTAATTTCCACCCATTAGATCTAGTCTTGCAATCTGGAGCAAGAGAGAATAGATCTGCTCCATCTTCTACATGACAGCCCTTCAGACATTTGAAGACTGCAATCATGTCCCCTCTAAGCCTTCCCTTTCCCAGGCTAAACATATCCAACTCTTTCAGCCTTTCCTCATAAGACTTGGATTCCAACTCTCTTACCATCCTGGTTGCCCTCTTGTGAACACGCTCGAGGTTGTCAACATCCTTCCTAAAATGTCGTGCCCAAAACTGAACACAGTATTCCAGGTGAGGCCTGACCATAGCAGAATAGAGCGAAACCACCACCTCCCGTGATCTGGACACAACACTTTTGTTAATGCATCCTAAGATTGCATTAGCTTTCTTCACAGTCACATCGCACTGCAGGCTCATGTTGAGCTTGTGATCAAGCAGAACACCTAGATCCCTTTTACAAGTGCTGCTGTTAAGCCAAGTCCCTTCCATTCTATATCTGTGCCTTTGATTTTTTGTACCTAAGTGTAGGGCTTTGCACTTATCTCTACTGAATTTCATTTTATTTGCCTCAGCCCACTGTTCCAGCCTATCTAGATCATTTTGAATCCTGACTCTGTCTTCCTCAGAATTAGCAATCCCACCAAGCTTTGTGTCATCTGCAGATATGATAAGCATCCCCTCTATGTCTTCCTCCAGGTCATTTACAAAAACACTTAACAACACCAGGCTCAGGACTGAACCCTGTGGCACTCCACTTGAGACTTCCCTCCACGTAAACATAGAGCCGTTTACATGCATATATAAGTAGATTTATTTTTTTATTTAACTTAATTTATATGCTGCCCTCCCTGCACAGGCAGGCCCAGGGTGGCTTACAGAAGATATATATGCAGCCTGTAAGCAGCCTGGATGGGAGAAAAGACACTGGGAAACACAGGTGAGCTGCTTGGAGGTCTTCATTCATAATAAGAATACCCTTGTGGCTTTTTCCACAGTAATTATAACAGCAATCCAAAAATGTGACTACAAAGTTAAATCTTGTATGCAATTTATATACATGAACTCGGGCATGAATTTTAAAAAGGGAATAAATTATCTTACCAATACCAATTTTAATATATTTATTAGAGACCTTGGGGCATCTTAAACACTAAATCATTCAGATATTATGATGATTTCAGCCTTGGGACCCTTAATAACCAGACAGGGACCACAAGGATCAGTACTCGGTCTGATGCTTTTTAACTTGTTTATTAACAATTTGGAATTGGGAGTAAGCAGTGAAGTGGCTAAATTTGCAGATGAATCCAACTCTAGAGATACGGTGTTCATCTCTGTTTCCAAGCCGAAGACCCAGCGCTGTCCAAAGATGTTTCCGTGGTCATGTGGCTGGCATGACTAGATGCTGAAGCGCACGGAATACTGTAACCTTTCCACCAAAATGGTACCTATTTAACTACTTGCAATTTCTTGCTTTCGAACTGCTAGGTTAGCAGGAGCTGGGACCAGAGACAGGAGCTCACTCGGTCATGCAGCACTCCGGTCTCGAACTGCTGAACTACTGACCTTCCGGTCTGCAGTTAATAAAGATTAGGACTTGCTGGGTAGGATAACCAAACAAAAAGCTGTGAAATTTCCTTGTGAGCTCAGAGAAACTGAAGACTGCAGTTGTTATGTATATTTACTGAGAAGTAAGTTCTACGGAACTCAATGGGAATTTGCTGCTTAGTAAACAAGCAGTAGCATGGGATTATATTTGTTTTTCATCAAACATATTTTGATGAAAAATTAAGAACAATCTCTAAGTAGGCTAACAAACTCTGAAGTAGGGATGCCAATCTCCAGATGGGGACTGGGGATCTCCCAGAATTATAGCTCATCTCCAGACTACAAAAATCAGTTCCTGTGGAGAAAATGGAGGCTTTGGAGGGTGGACTCTATGGCATTGTATCCCACTGAGGTCCCTTTCCCCCACAGGCTCCAAGCCCAAATCTCCAAGTGTTTCCCAACCTAGATCTGGCAACCCTATCCCACCATCCCCCACCAGTTGTGACCAAAGGGGGCCCGGCAACCCTACTCAGAATGTGTGTATGGTTCGGCATGAGAATAAGTTTAAACACTCCATTCGCCAAGTACAAGCCCCATGCATGAGTCCAAGTAGCACATGAAACACCAGCCTTTATTTTCTTTGCTAATAAACAGAGATGTGTTATTTTAATTTCTGGAAGTGATTTCTTTGTATACTTTTAGTTTTTCTCTCTGCAACTTTATTTATCTAATCTCTCAGTAACTGAAACCCATCTCACCATTATGTGAGTACAAGTGAAGGACCCACAAGGACTTGCAAGAAGCATCTCATTTCCCCCTCCCCCATTTCCTCTTTCCCTTTCCTGAAAATCCCCATAGTCTCACTCTTTTTCCTGCTTCCTTCTCTTCTTCTAACCCACCAGCCAACCTACCTTTATCTGCTCCCATCTTCAGCTTTCCATTCTTCCATCCCCCAGGCAGTCTCTACCCAGGAAAACTACGGCCCAGTTGCGCAGTGCTAGATATTGGGCTGGAAGGGGGGACATGTCACTTTCATCTGGATCCCCCTTCCCAACATTATTTCCTCCTTCCATTCCCCAGGGAGCCTCTATCCAGGAAAACTATGGTCCAGTTGCACAGTGCCAGATGCTGGGTTGGCAGTGGGATACATCACTTTCCCACCTCCACACTATTTCCTCTTTCCCTCCTCCTGGCAACTTCCATATCTTCACCTTTCCCTGCTTCCTTTGCTCCTTCCCACCCACCAAACTACCTTATATCTGCCCCAATGTTCAACTATATCTATTCACTTTATTTATACTCCACCTTTCTACACAGTGAGGACCCAGAGCAACTTGCATCATTCTTCACCCCTCCACTGAATCCCCATAACAACCCTGTAGGTAGACTGGTCTGAGAAATAGGTAACTGGCCCAAGGTCACCCAGGGAGCTTCCACAGAAGAGTGTGGATTCAAACCTGGGTCTCCCAGATCCTAGTCTGAAACGCTAAACACCACCCCACAGTGGTTTTCATGTGGTGTTTGCTGTTGAATAGCAGGAAGCAACCAGGACTGCCACAGGTTACAGCCAGGTCTGGACCCATGGGTCCTCAGTCAAAGGTCAAAACTGGCCCGGAAAGAGCCTGTCCCCCATCTCCCTGCATTATACTTCAGAAAACAAGGCTTGAAGGCTGGCAGTATTGTTATGGTTGATTAGTAAGCCCTGCAATAGCAACTGCAGAAGAAATTCATTTCTTAAAGGTAGAGGAGCTCCTTCTATTATGGGGGTGGGGGTGGGGTAACCTCCAATGTATATTTTTAGATTTCACATTTTCTGCAAACATTTGTTTGTTTGTAGAAAGATCTGTCTTATTTGCTTATGGTCTCCAAATCTAAGTATTTACAAATAAGGTCACACTGAGAATTAGATACATTGATAACAACCATGTCTGTTCCAGTCCTTACATATGGACTCACTGCGGATTATTTACTACAAAATTGCATGTGCCACAACTTCTACTCTCCTCTACCTCCCATTTTCCACTGTAATTGTGGTTTTTTCAAAGAGATGTCTGACTCACAAAATGCTATGCTGAAATAAACTTTGTTAGTATTAAAGATTTTCTATTACCTAAAAGCAATAGAAGAGTTTCTTACCTGTTTCATGGTTCCAAGCCTCCAGTAGGTAGAGCGACATAAATTTTTAGACCCCAAAGGAATTTCATGTATGTCATAATCCTTTGGTTCAGTCTCTCTGTTTTGATGCCTTTAAGTTAAATAAAGGAGGGGGAAGGCAGATGAAATTAAACAATTATGGGCACTACTAAAAATGCAGGTACCAGTCACATCAAAACATCTATGGTCATATTTCTAATTCTGGGAGGTACTCTGAACTTTTTTCAAAATATAACTTGGAAAACATTTTGTCCAGAGATTATAGCAAGACACAAAACATGCTTAAAAGAAATTTAAATGGGAAAATCAGCTATCAGTAATACCAATGCACAGGAAAAAAACTGAACAAATAATATACAGTATTATACATCGAACAGTATAGTAAATAGGATTTTAAAGCTCACTGGGAAATAAACAATATACTCTAGCCTTCACAGTCCCAGAAAAAAGCTCCAAGTCAAAGGAACTTGTGAATATTTTATATTGCAAAGGTAAAAACTAGAACTAGGAAAAATTGTGGGGGCTCAGCTCGTCTTGGAAGAGACAGAAGAGTTAACAATGCCTTTTTGCTTACCAGCGGTACACAAGAGTCGGTCTCCCATAACAGGCAAAGCTGGAGCGTAAAGTCAGCGCTCCCTTGCGCTGCATCACATCTGGGGGACCTAATTCCATTTTCAAAAGTTTATTTTTTTATTGCAACTCTTGGGAACTTTGTTCCACACATGTGAAATTCCTTGGTATTAAATTGCAAACATCCATAGGTAAGCAGCAACAGCAGACAATATCTCACTTCTATTTACATCATTGTCAACACACTCCAAACTCCTCCCCCGCCTCCGCTCAATAAATACTAATAAAACTACTTCCCCAAATTTCCAAGCCTTTTACGATCTAAACTCTTCTTGACAGAAAGACCATAACCGGCAAGCATACTTCTGCACGCTCTCTCATTTCCATAGTAACCATTAAAGCTGCTAAGAAAACGAACACTCAGGAATCATTCCACTCCAAGCCGGAACTATTTTGTTGTTACTGCTGGGCTCCCACTGCGAGCCCAGCGACTGTGACGCCCACGATAACACTACATTTCCCATGATGCAACAATATACTTAGCTCAAGAGTTGAAGGACAGCTTTCTCAAATTGGAGCGGGAACTGGGGACTCCAAGCTTTTAATAAAGCGTATCTATAACGGTTTTCGTTGGTAGTTTCAGATGGTAGTTTCGTTGGGGAAGCGAGGATGAAACGTTCGTCTTTGCCGTGCCCTCTCGTTTGTGTGTTAAAGCCAGTCACGTATACAATTATATTCCTTTTACTTTGCAAAACGACAGATTCTGAAGGTGAGGACTGCCCGAAAGAGTGTCTTATAACCCCCGAGCTTCCGATGTGCACTGGCACGGGAAACGCACTCTAAAATACGTTTATTTATTTAGAGCAGGGGTGTCGAACTGATCTGTTTTGAGGGCTGGATCTGACATGGGTGTCAAAAAGTATTGACAGGTAGCAGAGATATTAACTTTATAAAGTACACAGGCAAACACAATTAAAGATTTTTAAAACTTTAAATAACACATTTCCAGTGAGTTCGACACCCCTGATTTAGAGATACTTATACTGATTACTATAGAAAGGCAGATCTAACCAGCCCTAGTCCAAATTAGATCTTGTACAAATGATTGCCAGCTCTATAGGAGGTTCTTATATCTGCGTATTTTAACTGTTTTTGTTTGTATATTATATAAGCAATATTTTTCCAGGCCACTTTGGCTGGAGATCCTGGAGGTTTTTTTGTCAACTTCTGGGTGTGGAACAGTGATCACTGGGGGTATGGAGGGGAAGGTATTTGTGAATTTCCTGCATTGTGCAGGGGATTTGACTAGATGACCTTGGAGGTCCCTCCCAATTCTATGATTCTATAAGCTAGTAAAAGATTTTTAAAGGGCATCCATTAATAAATTGCTGTTTTTTTAAATCTCAAATAAAAACTTTTGTTTTAAATAGAGATTTTAAAATTGTCTTTTTAACATGTATTATAAGTTAACATTCTGCCTCTCCACTCCTATGTTTGATCTTGGCTGAGAAGTGCTGTATCTAAAACCAGACATATCTGGATTTGAAGTAAATTTCCACTATCCTTTCAAAAGTTTGTTTTTTAATTGTGCTTCATCCTTTTCTGAATCCAGCTTGAACATCTGGTATTTCTTGTTACATATCCAGTAACAATCTTCGTTGTAAAATTTAGGGACTTAACTTCCAAAGCAGAAACTCAGCTGAAAGTTCCACTGAAAAATGTGATCCTTCCCCTCCTACAACAGATACACTGGGAGGTAAGTGGGTCACAGATACACTGGGAGGTAAGTGGGTCTGAAAGAGCTCTTTTGAGAAGTACTCATGGGAGAACAACTCTGAAAGAACTTGTGACTAACCCAAGGAGGAGTGCATGTGGAGGAGTGAGGAATCAAACCTGGTTCTCCCAGATTAGAGTCCGTGCTT
Organism: Gekko gecko; assembly: GCA_029375565.1. NCBI lineage: Eukaryota > Metazoa > Chordata > Lepidosauria > Squamata > Gekkonidae > Gekko > Gekko gecko. Next base: position 120,174,835 of record JAPDNY010000007.1, read on the forward strand.
CTAACCACTACACCAAACTGGGGGCCATTGTGAAGAGATCAGCAACTGATTACCTTCATACAAATATAGGGGCTTTCCAGCGTGGTCTTTTTCTCCATGTGTGTTTTACTCTCCTTTTCACCATTGGTCATAGTTGTTTTCTTTTGTGTGTGTGTGTGTTGTCTCCTTTGGGCTTCTTCTGTGTGTATATGTGTTTATATTCCACATCCTCCTCCCTCTTGTGCTTGGCTCCATCTCCTGTGGCAGCCATTTTGCAGTGGTGCCTGCCATCCTGCCTCAAAATTCCTAAGGTACCTGCAGGCATAAAAAGGTTAGGAACCCTTGCATCAGACTATTCTGTTTGGTGCTCAGGGTTGCATTTCTACTTAATCAAATAAGGCACTGGCAGGAGTCAGTGGCAGATTAACCATTAAGCAGACTAAGCATGTGCTTAGGGCACCAGGGCCAAAGGGAGCACCACAAAGTTGAGAAAAGGGTGAAAAGAAAAAAAAAAGAATGAAGTTTTGTAAAAAAAAATGATAAAACTAGTGCAAATTGATCATGGTGCATCTTTGTATTGCTGCAACCTGCAGGTCAACAACTAAAATGGACTGGGTCAGTGTGAAAAGGAGGGGGGCACCAAGATTGGTCAGTGTTTAGGGCACCAGTGAGCCTTAATCCGCCCCCCCCAGGAGTACTGGAGCTAGCAACTGCCAACAGGGGACACCCTGCAAGGGGCATGGTTTATATCAGTCATCTCATCTCCTCTCAGACCTGCACAATCACCAGCCAAATGCAAAGCAATTCCCTCACATGCCAGCAATGGTACTGGCACCTGGCTTGTTTCAAACATGTCTAGCTAAATGCAATCCTTCCCAACCTCACTTCTGTTTGCCTGCACCCCAACTTTTTCCTGTTGCATTGTTTCGGACACTTGGACCGACAACCCCCCCCCCCCCGCAAAGTAGCTAACCCCAAGCTAAAGAGTGCCCTATCAGAACACGTGGAGCCCACAAAGGGGCAAATACCACCATTCTAGGTAAGGAAAATGAGGTATTAAGCTCCCTTCCCACTCATGCCATGGCCCAGATCCAAATTATCCCCCCCAACTAGGAAATGCAGAATTCCAGAATACCTATCTCTGCTTGACTGACGGAGGGACATCCTAGGTAAAACCTCACACTAAAGTAAATCCAGCCTACTTGTGAATCAATATCCTTAGCAGTTTCAATGATAAATTCTCCATCTTGCCTTTCTCCCGTCGAAGATCTTTGAAACAAAAATGAGAACAGTGGAATTCTAAACCGGGGTACATCCTGCTAAATCCATTGAAGACAATGGTTTAAGAAAGATACAGCTTCGTTTAGGATTGCAGCACCGTGCATTACCAAAAGGAGAGAGAAAGCACAGAATGAAGCGGGCTAGTGGAAGTGAAAGCGCAGAGACGGGGAAGAGAAGTCAAAGCAGAAGCTTGCCACTTGCCTCAGTCAAAAATACTAGCTGACCCTTAACTTTTGTTTCCCCCACCCCGCCCCGTTTCTTTCGAGCAGGCTGTGCCAGACGAAATAAGGAGGCTGCGCCTCGTCGTTAGATTAGTCGGTTCCCTGAGCTCTGCGCTCCGCCTTGCGGGGCCGCTGACCCGGATGCGCTTTGCTTTCCCCGGCCTGCCTATGTGAGGCGACGGTGCCGCCGACAGTAGTAGCAGAGGCGGCGGCCGGCAGCGGGGGAGGCGGGGACCGAAGATGGCCGAGTCCCCAGAGGAGGTGGCGGTGCTGGTGCAGCGGGTGGTGAAGGACATCAACAATGCCTTCAAGCGGAACCCCCACATGTGAGTGAATGAAGCGCGTAAGACTGAGGGGGATGAAATGTTGGCAGCGCGGTCTAGAACACCCCGGCTCTCTTTTAGCCTTCCTGTCTCGTGCGGACGCCTGTCCTTGTGGACAGGCAACAGAGGAGGGCAAGGGGGCGGGATCTGACCTTTCCGGTCTAGACAACCCAAAGTTACTGGGTCTGACAGCATCAGCCATTCTCTTGCCACAGTCTCAGCATGAGAGTAACTTTTTATGGTGGGGAAGGGGGGAATCTGGCAATGCTATTGAGTTGCAGAAGGAAACTAAAACCTGCCCATAAAGTGCAAGCATATTTAGATATACTGAGAGGGGGACTTACTCTCCAGAGAAGGATTGCTGCCTTCATTTATAACGATTTGGTAAGATTAGAAGGAGTCTCATCAATGTGCTGAAGAAGCAAAGACAGAATATACCACATTAGCTTATTGGATGTGCCCTTCAAACCCACAAAGACTTTTTAAAAACCTTTGAAACTGTGTAGGAAGGTTTTCCTTTCCAGCTTCAATTTCCTATTGTAAGAGACAGAATAAGCATGTGCTAGTATTTTTTCCTATGTTGAACTATGTAGAAAACCTTTCTTTGAAATGGTTGCTTTTAATGCCGGGGCAAGGAGTATAATAATGGGTATCCTAAAGTCCTTCATGGACATCTGAGAACAGATCTCACAGCACCAGAGTGAACCACTACCTGATGAATCTAATTATCTGGATGTGATGGTAGGTTTTGGCCCTAGTGCAAAAGTTGGAGGAGAGAAGCATTAGAAAAAAGATCTGGGTGGATCATTTTGTCAGCTGGGAATGATTTGCCTCCGGCTGTGCTGCAAATTATTAATAGAACTATGAATAGGTGTTCAACAACAAACTTCTTAAGAGCTTGCTTAAAGGAATGATCAGTGGGCATAGGGTGGAGTAACTGCACTGTATGATACTGTAAGTAAGCTGTTTTAAGGTAAGGTATATCCTTCAAAAGTCTGCTGTTTTCCTTTCTCAAGTCAGAAAGCTTAATATTCAGTATACAGCTGTTCTGGAGCTTGCTTGTACAGAATAGACAGGCTGGAACTGCAATGTGTGAATCAGCCCTGAGAGCTATGGTTTCACTTTAATTTGTATGCATCTCTTAGATAGTATCATAAGTTATAAACCTTTATAGCTTTTGCAGTTTGGCTTAATAGGATGTAATTTGCCACATTGCTACAAAGTGAGAACTTGGAATAATCACTTTCTGGAGTCTCCTTGAAAGGTGTGTGTGTTGACTATTACTGGACTGGAGCTTGGGAAAACATGTAATAAGTATGGCAGAGAAGACCTTGAATACACTCTCATATTCTCCTACTCTGTGCTTTTAATGACTTCTCAGGCAAGATTTTCATCAAGTGTAGGCATCAAAAGCAATGATAAAGAAGTTCTAGCCTGAATAGTTTATTTTGGCCTGAACTTGACAGGGCTTGGGAGCTAAACAGGCTTGGCCATGGTCAGTACTTCGATGAGAGACCACCAAAGAAGACAGGGGTTGCTACATAGAAGAAGGCAATGGCAAACCACTGCTGCTCATGTCTTGCCTTGAACACTCCATGGCTGGGGTGGCCATGAATCAGGCCCATAGCTACCATGGGGCCTCCTGGGGCCTGCCCCTCTGAATTCCTACCAAGGCCCCCGACTTCCTAAATAGCCCGAGGGGCCCAACTCTCTGGGCCATCTGGGGTTCCCAGGTGAGGAAGCGGTACCAGGCAGGTAGGCGAGCAGACTGGCACGTGATGTGGGGCGGGCTCAGGAATCGTTGTTTGGGCTAGGCCGTGCTGGGTCTTCCCCTACCAAAGAGCTGCCTACACAGAGAAAGCCCCCCCTGTTCCGTCCACTTGGGCAGAACTTGCCTCTTGTGCATGACAGTGGCGATGGCGCTGCCAGGGGGCTGGGCTGCTGCACGCTGCTGTCCCCCCCTACTCCAGGGGGGCTTGAAAGGCTACGGGCCTGCCATGAATCTGTTGTGATTTGCGGGCACATTCTTTTTATTCTTGCCAGATAGCTATACATGGAATGCAGTTGCTAAAAACAGACTTCCATTAATTCTAGATTCTGTACAGAAAAGTAAATGTAATGAATATGCATCCTGTATTGCTTTCTCTTGATGTAATAAGATATAGTTATGATCTTTGCTGGGGTGTATAAATATTGTCTTGGAAGTACATTACTAATAAGTTGTCATTTAGAGTGTAATTTTTTAATAAAACTAAAAAATGTATCCCCCACTTTAATGCAAAGCATATATCTGTGATTGGTGGAGAAGTAATGTAAATAGAATTAGAATCTTGTGATAATGCACAAGTACTTTGAGAGGGAAAATTCCATAAATATTCCTATTAGGAAGGGTGGTAAAACAGTTCTTGTTTAAAGGTTGCAGAAGCCATTTCCTGTGTTTAACTCAGAGGCAAAGGTCCCTGAACTCATGAGCTTTTCACTGTTGGTGGAAACCAGCCTGAAAGAATACAGAGAAGTGATAGAAATTAGATTTACATAAAAGTTTTTTGTGGGTTGAGATCAGGCATAGCCGTACTCTTTATACATCAGGGAAAGATGGTGATGGGACTTAGGAAAATTCCGCTGTATTTCTTTTCAGTGGATGAGGGATGGTTTCACACAATTGCACAGAGAAAGACACGTGTTTTATCACTACATATGCACATCACAAGGATCCAACGCCAGTCTAAGGTTCCTGGCACATGTATCTATGATAAACAAAGTTGGTGTCCCTGAGAAGGCAACTTCTTCCAAGCAGTATTCTCACATTGAATGTTATTGTCTCTTTTACTGGGTTTTTCCCTTGCTTTCAAGTACCACTTTAATCTTTTTAAGGGAAGGTAACTTTTTTATTCCTGTTTTTGAAGCATTCATAAATTAAACATTAAGCTCATACTTTGACACATTTTGCTCATTTGTGTTTTTTCTGTCTAAAGTAGGGCAAACCGTCTCAGCTTACTATGTTCTATTTTTGAATATCTACTCAATTTGTCAAATATAGTGTGCAAAATGTTGTTGCCCCACCTTACCACAGAAATGAGATCCCCCCCCCAAAGTAACTTGTTTAGGAATGTGGATACTCATGTGTGGGGTGTTCTTTTAAATTATCAGTGGGATGGTCGCTCCAGGAGTCTATCTAGTGTGGAGAAGGAATAAACAAAGCATGAGAACATAAATGCCCTTCCACAGTTTGATATGTGCCCTCTATTGCTCAGTGGTGCTGCGGACCACTTTTGCAGCAATGCTTTAATTCTTGAATTAACAGATCTGAATAATCACCATTGGGAATGGAACCGAATAAATCTGCTTGCTATTCCAAGTCTGATTGGGAGGCAGAGAAAATTTCCATGTGTCTCAGTGGGGGCAAGGATGTGTGAGCAGAGGCAAGTAGTAGACATCTTAATAATTTGACTGGTAGAGGTTATTATCTTTCCCTGGGGGTATATATTTGCTTTATGGTCCTAAATAAGATGCCATTGTCTTTAGTTGCTCTACAGGCACTTAGTTGCATTGCAGTCTGCTGTTCACAGAAAAGTCTTTTTTTAGCATGAGTCTCATTCTCCAGCCTTTAAAAATCATTTAACTGTTTACTTTGTGATACTTTGGAGCAACTGTTTAAGTAAGAATAAGTACTAGCATCTCTGCTTTGTACTGTGGATTTAGATAAAAGAACTCCCAGTTTGTTCTGCTTTGGCTTTGTTCTCAAGTCATCCACAAGTTACAAGCATGAAGAATGTTACATTCTTGGGTGCAAATTAAATTTAGAGCCTCCCAAGTGCTGGTACAAATTAACTGGCTTCCACATGGAGGCTGCTTGAAATAGCTATTCCCATGTGGTGAGCCATTTGTGCCTGTGTGAAGCTCCAAACTCTTTACAAATGTCACAAAACCATTTGCGTGTAAGCACCACAACCTCCCGTGGATAGAATCAATTATATTCTTCATTTATAGAGTGCCATCAATTTGCAGTGTACAGTAAGACATGTAGAATTTGGCATAATGGACATGGAGGAATGGTAAACAGGAAAATAATATGCACTCATACTGGTTATACCAGTTGCAGTCAGAAAGAATACTTAAGGGGTTTGCAGAAAATACGAGTTTTGAGGAAGGATTTGAAGAACAGGAGGCAATTGAGTTGCCATGTATTTTTGAAATGCCTTCCATCTTTTATTCCAGATGGATTTGTTGGCTGTTTTATTGTTATATGAATTTTAGATTCGGATCTGGATAGATGTTTTGGTAATAGGCAAAGAGTTGTATGTTTACAATAAAATATTATTAAAATGTTGTACAAGTGATTTAGTGGCCACTGTGAGGTTTAATATCGCCTGATATTGTAATTGCAAAATTATTTTTTCATTACTTGCTGGTATAATTGCTACTCAGACATTTATTTATTGATACCCTTTAACAGTTTTCCTTGAACTGCAGCCCAGTGTGGCCCAAGGCTCTTGCCTTGTTCTTCTCCCTTAACAGCTCAGGCAACAAGGCAGTTTCTTATCAGGTGGTTGCACCATGCTGGTTGTTGGACTTATTTATTTATTTTATTACATTTCTAGTCCACCCCTCTCCAACAAAGTTGTGCTCTGGGTGGCTTGCAACATTTTAAAAGACATACAACTGAACCATAAGGTTCATCATTAAAACAGTTAAAACCTTGACTTTCTCCCAGTACCTAGAAATATTCCAAAGAGAAAACATCTAGCAGACCAGTAGCCATTGAAAATAAGATGATTAGCCACAGGCTTGCCGAAACAGTTCCATCTTGCATACCCTGCAGAACCTTGAAAAGGTCCTGCAGGGCACATGTCTCCTCTGATAAAGCATTCCACCAGCATGGGGCTGTGGTGGAAAAAGCCCTGGTGGAAGCAAGACAGTCTTCCTGAGGACCAGGCAGTATCAAAAACTGTGCAATGATAAGCACAAGCAGCATGGGGGGTTATATTGGGAAAGGTGGTCCTTCAGGTATGGTGGTCCCAGACTATTTAGGGCTTTAAAGGTTGTAACCAGCACCTTGAACCTAATCCAGAAACAAATTGGCAACCAGTGCAGCTGCCTCAAGATTGTCTATATATGGGTAGACCAAAATGAGCCAGTCAACAACCTGGCAGCTGCATTCTGGATCACCTGAAGTATCCTGAAGGGCAGCCCTGCATAGCACATTGCAGTAGTCTAGTCTGGAGATGACCATGACATGGATCACTGGCAAGATCAGGCTGGGCCAAACAGGGAGCCAGTTGGCAAGTGTAGCATAGAAAGAAAAACTCTGACTTTGTCACTGTGGAACCTGCTTGTCCCAACAGAAGTGAGGAATGAAGTCACACCTCTAGGCTTTTTACTGAGTCCACCAGACTTAACGGGACTCCATCAGGAGCTGGTAATTGCAGTCCTGCCAGGAACCTGGCCTTCCCCAACCACATGACCTCCATCTTTGATGGATTCAAAACCAGCCAGCTCTCCCTCAACCAATCAACCACTGCGTCCAAACACTGACTCAAGGCCAAGATGGCTGCATCTGGTTGCTTATCCAGCAGGAGAAAGAGTTGGGTGTCATCAGCATATTGATGGCACCCAACACGAAATATCTTGACGAGCTCTGCTAGAGGGAGCATATATATATTAAACAACATTGGGGACAGGTGCTTACCCTGTGGAACACCACAATCTAGTGTACACTAGGAGGAGACCTGGTTCTTGACAGCTACCCTCTGAGAGTGTCCCTGGAGGAATGAGGAAAACCAGTTCAGGGCAGTACAATATACCTCGGTGAGGTCAGACAGTTCACCAGGACCAAATGGTTAACTATATCAAATGCTGCTGACAGATCTAATAAGATCAGCAGTGCTGAACCAATCCAGTTGTTGTCCACCAGAGCTACAAGTGCAGTCTTGGTCCCAAAACCAGGCCTGAAGCTGGATTAGAAGGGAAAAGTGCAGAATTTTCATCCAGGAAAACCTGAAGCTGTTCATCCATTGCTCTCTCAATTACCTTTTTCAGGAATGATACATTTATTACTGGGTGGTAACTGGCTAGATGTTTTTTCTCTAGAAATGGTTTCTTAAGAAGGGGTCTAACAATGGCCTCCTTCAAGGGCCTAGGGAGGGAGCCCTGAGAGCGAGGCTGATGAATAATCTCTTTCAGGGGGTCTCTTATCACCTCTCGGCTGGCTTTCACCTGCCAAAAGAGGCAAGGATCTGTTAGGGACAATAACTTTTGCCCCCGGGCAATAACTTGTGCCCCACAAAGAAATCAGGCAGAAATCAGAGTGGAGATGGTATAAAGATCTTTTACTTTATCTGTTGTGCAGCAGGGAAACGCAGCCTGAGTGAAGAGACTCAGGTCAAGGGCTTCGTAATTCTGTGGTTACATACAGCTTTTATAGAATTGCCTAATTAACATATTCAAGTTCTATTGCCCTATCATGAACACAAAAAGTCCCTGTTTGTTAGCTAATTGCCTCTTCTCCTTAGTCCCACCTTTGTTTGTTTTAATTAAATCTTCCTTTAAGCCATTCCTTTTCCTGTTGTTTTAATTCCGTATATGTACATATTTCCTTCCAGTTATGGTTACTCATTATAGTGAAAACTAGGTGCTTTTCATCTCTTTATTGTATCCTGGTTGCTGTTCTTATCAAAGGTTTGTCCTTTGTACATGTCTACCTCTTGATGGATGGCATCCTGCATTCTGCTGTGTAAGTGTATTTTCTACAACTGAACTTTATAGTGGAGTTCATCCTTTGTGTGTGCTACTTTCTAGTTTCTGCAAGCAGGCTCTAATACCCTTATTATAGAATATTGATGATGAATTCCCAAAATTTCCCAATCAATACCTCTCCCTTACAGATCCACAGCCATCAGGATCCTGTCAACATCCTGCAAGGAGAACAAGTGGAAGTGGTCTGAAACTGGACCACATGGAACCAATGGAGCCTCCAGTATACTACTAGCCCTCATAGGGGGAGAGGGAGGGAAGGCAATTGTAAGCCACTCTGAGACTCCTTTGGGTACTGAAAAGCAGGGTATAAAAACCAACTCTTCTTCCTCTCAAACTGGCAACCAGGTCGTGGTGGAGTTGTGACACTTTATCCACAAAAAAGTTCACAAAAATGTCACAGCTAAGTACCAAATCATTATCAGTTTGGGACTCCCCCTTCAGGGAAGTGAGATTCTTAAATACCCTAAATAATTGGGCTGGATATGAACTAACAGACACAATGGAGGCAGAAAAGTAAGCCTTCTTTTCTGCCTTCACTGCCATCTCATAGGCTTTCAACTGAGCTCCATAACATTGTTCTCATTACTTCATCCCGAGACCATCACCAGAATTACCCAGCCATCTGAGCAACCTCTTTGTATTTCTCAGCTCCTTGGTATACCAAGGGGCAGGGGAAGATCAAGGGTGCAGAGGGCATTGGGGAGCAATTCGATCAGTGGTTTGACCAAAGACCATTATTCCAATTGTTGGTAAACTCATCAAGGGAACTGCCAACAGGCTTTGGTAAATCTTGCAGAGCATCCTGGAATCTAACTGAATCTGTAAGTCTCCACAGGTGAAAAAAAATTAGCTGGCTTCCCTTGGATGTTGAAATCCCCCACGACTAAAAGTCAGGGGAAACACAAGGCTACTCAGAGGTTGCCTCAGCTAGTTTCAGCAGGGTATCTGCTGGAGAGCTTGGTGGAAGGTACACCAGCAGGATACACCCCCCAGCACCCCACGCCAGGCCGTCACATTCAGTGCCAGAGGTTTGAGGTGCGGGGATCTTCTGAAAGGGGAAACCCTCTTGAATGAGAATAACCACCTCACCTCCCTGTCGTCCTGTTCGAGGTTGATGAGAGACTGAGAAAGCAGGCGGAGCCAGCTGAGTAAGAGGTCCCCCCCCCCGGTCTCAATTAAGCAAGCCAGATAAAAACCACCCTGTTTTATGATATCCTGAAAGGACGCAGTTTTGTTTCTTATTGATCTGACATTGCACAACATCAAGGATGAGGAGGAGGGTAAACCAGGAATCCAAACACTATCATTCCTAAGGATGGGCCAGAGATTAGATGGGTTCTGAGCATTCCCATATCTCAGGCACTTTCTCTGAACTACACTCCTCCCCAGACCTCCCAGCCCCCCACAATAATGTAATGCATGTTCCATCAGGGCACATCAGTTTAACTAATAGAAGGTAAATGCAAGGCCAGATGACAGTCCAAATTAAAGCTAAGTATTAACTATACCAATCAGCTTAGTAAGAAAACTAACTAGAGGCAACATCTCTTAAAACAGTATTATATCTGACATTAAATGTTCAACAGACTTATACATTATTAAACATCAAACTACTAACAATAAGCTAGATAAGCCCTGTTCAGGTATAACCACAGGTCACAGAACCAAAATAAGTCTAAGTCAGCTAAACAGACTAACATACTAACAAATATGCAATAATAATTAAAATTCTATGCCAGATAAATGACAATGCTAACCGAGGTTCCCTACCTCTAATACAATGACCAGGCATGTAACTAATATACAACATATTGAGGCATCCAGGACCTGTTCCATGGGCTGCAGCAGGAGCCACAAATTTGTTGTGTTGTCCTTGGCATGCCACCACATAGGCAACATGTTTAGCTTTATGGATCCTCAGAAGCAAGATGGTCTGTCCCTTTCCAATTACTCAGCACGTACCCTTCAAGTTACTCAACATGTACCCTTCCGATTACTCCACGGCATCACTGTGTCATGCAACACAGATGTTAATTGCTGCCCAAACTGAGTCTCTTTGCATCTCATTTTTTGATAGGCTTGGTCACAGTGCTCCTACAGTGTACTGTGGATCAGGCTAGATCAGCATGGCTCAGTTTCCAAATAGAAAATCTCCCCAGCTCCACCAGTTCCTTTCATGACTGATCAGTTGTTTGTTTTGGAGGGAATTGTTAGAATATTCTGCAGTAGGGAATTTTTGTATTCTCTAGCAGAGTTTCGTATGCTCAAGTCCTGGCATGTTTCAAGTTGTTTTTCCCTTTTTGCACAAGTGACTAAATGAAATGTTTTCTTCTCTTTGATCAAACTAAATGATGAGCATAAGATCTTTGTGTTATGTAAACTGGTATATTTCTATGATAAACTAATGAAGCAGTGAGCTATAGCCGGCAAGTGTGTATTGTAGTTGGAGAAAAAAAGATCCCTTAAACTGCAGTTCTCATTTTGTATAATTTACAGCCCAACCTTGGGCATATTGCTTGCAATAAATCTTTTCAGTTTACTGGGAAATATTTTTCAGGATGTGAATCCCATTGAACTCAGTGTAACTTAACATCCAAGTAAGTACAGGGCCGGCTCGCCCACTAGGTGAGCTAGGCGCTCGCCTAGGACACCGGCCCTGCAGGGGTGCCAAAATGCCGCCCAACGCCGGCAGCCCCGGCTTTCCTGGGTGCCTCGCGGTTGTGAGGCACCTGGGAGAGCTGCGCCGCCGCCGGGGAGGGAAGGGGGGGCTTCTAAGCCCGCCCCTTCCCTGGCTCTCCTGGGTGCTGGGCCATCTCCAGGCCCCACTGGGAGGTTGGCATCCCCGGTGGGGTGGGTGCCCCAGGCTGCCCTGCCTAGGGCGCCCAGACACCTGGGGGCCGGCCCTGAGTAAGTATAACTGGTGTTTGCAAAACTAGCAAACAACAGTTATACTTACTTAGATGATAGGTTAAGACATGTTCATTTCCAACACTTAAGTCAGATGGACTGTAAACAGAAACATTTTAGGAAACTTATTGGGTCCATCAATTTACAGTCCACGCCTGTTCACATTTGGTTTGCTTATTTCATTTCTAGTCTGCCTTTCCCACTGAGACTCAAGGTGGGTGACACAGTTAAAGCCAATGGAATCAGAACAGTGCATTAAAATTTTACATACAATAAAATATAATACATATAGTGAAACCAAACTGGATTACAAAATTAGAAAAACAATGCAACAGTATGGTGTATAGAACTAACAAAGCAATGAAAATAATCTAAAATTTCAGTAACTATGACTCTGTTTCCTTTATAAAAAGGCCCTCCTGAACAATCAGCAACAAAGTAACTTGAAAGCAGGTCCAAATACATTAAGTAGGGTTTACTCTCAAGCAGGGGTCTTTTCGTAGAAAAACAGCTGCAGGAGCTCATTAGCATATGGTATGCTAATGAGCTATTAGGCTATTAGCATATGCCATGCCCCCTGACATCACCGGAAGTGATGTCAGAAGGGGAAGCAATGGGGGGGAGGCATCTTCAAAAGCCTCCCCTTCCCTTCCCCAGCTGGCCTGAGTGGGGGAGCTAAGAGAGAAGGGGTTTAAAGTTTAAAGAGGGAAGAAGAAGGGAAACAGGGAAAGGAGGAAAAAAGAGAAGAGAAAAAGGTGGGAAAGAAAGAAAGAGAGAAGAGAAGAAGGAGGGAAAGAGGAAAAAGAGAGAAGGAAAGGAGGGAATGAAACAAATTTGGCGGCAATTCGGCCCCATTATATCCTATGGGCCATTGAAGTCAATGGTGAAAACATAGGGTATATTTTTGGGGCTGTAGGGGAGGGGGTTTGGCTCCAAATTCACAGGGTAGCTTATGGAGCCTCTCCCCAAGATCCCCACCATGTTTCAAGAACATTGGACCAGGGGGTCCAATTCTATGGGCCCCCAAACAGGTTGCCCCTATTCCTTCCATTGTTCTCTATAGTGGGAAAAAAAGTTAATTGTTTCCCACCATAGAGAACAATGGAGGGAATAGAGGCAACCAGTTTGGGGGCCCATAGAATTGGACCCCCTGGTCCAATGTTCTTGAAACTTGGTGGGTATCTTGGGGAGAGGCTCCATCAGCTACCCTGTGAGTTTGGAGCCTCTCCCTCAAACCCCCTCCCCTCCAGCCCCCAGAATATACCCTATGTTTTCACCATTGACTTCAATGGCCCATAGGATATAATGGAGCTGAAACTGACACTCGGCTGCCTGAAAGACTCCCCGGGACGCAGGCTGGGGGCGGGGCTTGGCTCCTGAGCTCCCGGAGCTGCGCTCCAGTGCGCTCCCCCCCCAAAAGACCCCTGCTCTCAAGTAAACATAGGGCTGCAGTCTTAACTGCATAAGAGAAGATACTCAGAAAGTCAGAATGGTTATTCCAGCCCTCAAAATCTATCAAGGGCTAGAGGAGGGGAAAGAATTAAGTCAATATAGAATGACAGGGTGGGTCAAGTGAAAAACAATGGAAGGTTTAATTTATGTGCAATGTTGTTAATGCATAAAATAGTTGTGTAATCTTGTTACTTGCTTTTTTTGTTTTCAAGTGATGAAATTGGATTAATTCCTTGCCCGGAAGCCAGATATAACCGAAGCCCTATAGTCCTGGTAGAGAACAAACTTGGGGTGGAAAGCTGGTGCGTCAAGTTTCTCTTGCCTTATGTTCATAACAAGCTTCTTCACTATAGGCAACGAAAGCAATGGCTGAACAAAGAAGGTATGTTACCTTATGAAATATTTTGTACCTAGTTTTTAATTTTAATTGAAACTGTATAGATAGTCTTTAAAACTTTTACTTTTAACACTAGAATTGCCTGGACTAGTGGAAACTACTGAACAAGTGTCATGCTAGTATGTGTGTATGTATATATGTTTGTGCTCTGTTGCTTTTAAGTGATGTAGAGGTTAGTCAATTTTATCTGCTGCTCCCTGTAGTACAAAAAAAGACAGGCATGATGTGATAACAGATCACAGTCATCTAGACAGCTGCTGGGCACCAGACCCACCATGCAGAAATTGTATGTTCATTTTACTTCCGTTAAAAACACTCATGCAGTGTTCTTTTTGTGTTCTTCATGCCTACATCAGTGTTTCTTATATGCATGTGTGTCCTTTCATCAACCACTTTCTTACCTATTTGGATGTATGGCTTTTTTTGGTCAATGCAGGAAGTATCATACTATGATTCTGAAGTATGATTTGTTTTGATTTTAGGATGGAAATTTTACTAAACAATTGTAATTATAGCTGTGTTCTGTTTCCACTGCTTTCCTTTTGTCAGAAGTCCTAACTTAGTCAGCAAACACCAGACCTTATGATGCAAGCAAGGTTAGCATTTATTAAGCTGCAATAGATAGGTCACTGGTACAGGTATCTTGTTCAGAATGACTTGGTTACAGAAAGCAAGCGGTTATACAGGGAAGGGGGTGAATGGGGACCCCCCCTTCTCCGACTCTATGAATAACATGCACCTGGGAAATCGAAACTTACTAAGCTAATGAATTTCCCATCGCCCCATTGCTACCCACAGCTGCTACATCTATGCCAGCGATAGGGAAGCAGGCAGCCTGACTTGCCAAGGTCAGAACGTCTAGGCTGCCAGAGATAATAGCAATAAAAGCCACATTCCATTCTCACACCCGAGGTGTAAATCAGCTACTCCCCGGATTCCAACCTCCCGCCTGTCACGCCACCAAGGCGCCATTAGCCCACCTCCCTCCCTTGTACTCATAGCCCACCGCCCTCCCTTCCATCCATCATGGCAGGGCTACCTGACATGCAGCCCCCTCGAAAATAGTCCTACCCCTTCGGTTTATGGGGGTACAACTTGTGAAACGCTTTGACAAGTCGGGGGGCCAGAACATTTTCCGCCCGAACCCACTCCCTCTGTTCCGGCCCAAAGTCAATCCATTCAACCAGGTAAAACAAGCGATTGCGAGAGATTTTAGAGTCCAGAATTTGCGATACTTCGTAGTGAGGTTCCCCTCCCACCAGCAGCGGAGGAGGGGTCGGCCGTTGCGGTCTCCAGCTGTTTTCCTCAGGCGCTTTGCGTAGAAGCCTCACATGAAAAACAGGATGAACAGACTTTAGAGATTTAGGCAAGGCAAGTTCAACAGTCACATTGTTAATAACTCTTATGATCTCAAACGGCCCAACATACTTCCAACCAAGTTTGCGACTCGGCTGGATGCGACGCAAATGTTGGGTGGATAAGTAAGCAAACTCCCCGCACTTCGGAATCCAAGCCAAGTTACGTTTCTTATCCGCCTGGAGTTTGTACGCGGCTTTAGCCTCCTCCAGAGTTTTAGCCAAGGAGCCCCACGCCTCCTGCAGTTGTTTGCACCAGTCTCCAGCGTCTCCCGCCGGGAGGTCGGGAGAAGTCAAAAAGGGTAAAGGCGGGGCATCATATCCATGTACTGCTTTAAACGGGGACATCCCCGTCGACGAGTGCTGAGTATTATTATAACAAAACTCAGCCAAAGGCAAGAGAGAATGCCAATTGTCCTGCTGAAAGTTAGAAAAACACCGCAGGTATTGTTCCAGAGTCTGATTCACACGTTCAGTCTGTCCATCCGATTCAGGATGGTAGGCGCTGCTCACCCCCTCTCTACTCCAAGCAATGACATAAGTTCGCTCCAGAACTTAGAAACAAACTGAACCCCTCTGTCCGAGATCACCTTAGCAGGTAAGGTGTGGAGTCTCACAACGTGTTGCAAGAAAGCGGAGGCTAATTTCCTAGCCGAGGGAATGGAGGCAAACGGAACGAAATGCGCCTGTTTAGTAAATAAGTCTACTATCACCCAGATGACTGTTTTCCCCCACTTGGGGGTAGATCTGTAATAAAGTCCATAGAAATCACCTCCCACGGCCGAGCCGGGGTGGGGAGAGGTTGCAGGGCACCTGGGGGTTTACCGGGCCGAGGTTTACTCATCAAGCACGTTTGGCAGGCTGACGTGAAGAGAGACATATCTTTTCGTAGGCCCGGCCACCAAAATTGTCTCTGTAGGAGCTGGAGGGATTTCACAAACCCCGTGTGACCAGCCAGCTTAGAACCATGCGCCCATCCCATTACCTCCCCCCTAAGAGACCGTGGGACAAAGAGCTTGTCATTTTTAGTCCAGCAGCCATGTTCATTTTTGGCTAGTCCTTCTTCCCCCTCCACCTCCTCCCTATCCGCTTGCGAGAGTTCTGTAGAAAATCTCGCCACCCATTCATTGGGGGGAGGATTTGCCGGTGGGGGGGAACGACTGGCTTGTTTCCGAGTAGTCACCGCTCCTCCCAACTGGGCAGGAGTAAAAATCGAGTCACGAATCTCCTCCCTTTTGCTATCGTGTTGAGGGAGGCGTGACAGGGCATCGGCCAGTGAGTTAGATGTCCCCGGGAAATGGTGCAGTGTGAAATTGAACTTGGAGAAGAAATCAGCCCAGCGGAGCTGCTTGGCGTTCAGGGAACGGGGGAGCGGAGCAGCTCGAGGTTTTTGTGATCAGTTCAGACCTCGAACGGGACCCGCGCTCCCTCCAACCAGTGGCGCCAGGTTGACAACGCTAAGCGGATCGACCCCGCTTCTTTTTCCCACACATTCCAATTCCGTTCAGTATCGTTAAATTTTTTGGACACATAAGCAAGGGGGTGCAACTTGCCATCCTCCCCCTCCTGCAGGATCGCCCCCCCCATTGCAACGTCGGAGGCGTCAACTTGAACAATGAATTCATCACCCTCTCGTATGCAGACTCTGAAATAGGCATCCCGGAGGTCTAGCTTAGAGAAAATTTTCCCCCCAGCCACGGCCGCCAGTAAGTCCTTTATGAGGGGCATGGGGTAAGCGTTTGTATTTGACACTGCATTCAAGCCGCGGTAGTCAGTACAGAGCCGCAATCCCCCATCCTTCTTTTTCCGGAAGAGCACGGGAGCCGCAAACGGGGAGGATGCTGGCCGTATAAAGCCCCTACTAAGGTTTTTGTCGATAAATTTCCGCAGTTCCACCTTTTCCGAAGGGCTCATAGAATACAACTTTCCTTTCGGTAATTTTTGGTTGGGTAAAATTTCAATAGCACAGTCAGAGTTTCTGTGGGGGGCAATTCGTCAGCCTCCTCTTCTCCAAACACGGGAGCGAGGTCGTGATATTCGGGGGGAATGCCTTCCAGTTCTGCGGTTGCCACCCCCGCCGTCACTAGGAGTTGCCCCCCAACATTGGTCCCCACTCCTTTTTCCATGCATGGGACTGGCACTTCTTGGAGATGAAGTTGACTTTCCCCTCCCCCCACAGTACATGAGGATCGTGATCAAAGAACCATGGGCTCCCTAGGACCAAGGGAAATCTGGCTGAAGGGGTGACCACGAAAGGCCTCTCTTCCCAGTGTTGCCCGAGTCCCACCCGTAAGGGAACAGTCTCATATTTGCAAGGCTCTTTCATTGTGGACCCGTCCATTTGCGTAAAAATCAAGGGGTCAGTTAATTTAACAACTTTCGCCCCAAGTCCCGTTAGCAGTGTGGGGTTAATAAGGTCTCTCCCACACCCAGAGTCAATGAGAGCACGTACTCTCACATGGGTCAATAGACCCGGGTCCATTAGAGTCACCGTGAGAAAGAAAAGAGAGGGGGTTTGCTCACCGGGAGTTGCGCCTGGGGAGGTGGGACCTGCTGTTCAGCGCTGTTTACAGCAGGTCCGTGTCGTTTCCCTGCGGCACGGTCTCGCCATCTGATGAGTCGGATGCTTCACTGAGCGGCTTGGCTTGCAGAGCCCTTGCCCCCTTCGGTTTCGCCACCTGTTTTGGCGTGGATGTGTCAAACTTCTTCTTGGTTCCCTTCGGGGCTCCGGGTACTGCAGCTGAAGACGGGCAGTTCGCGGCGAAATGGCCCCCTTCTCCGCATTTGAGGCAAAGACCTTGCTTCATTCGGAGCTCCCTTGTGCCATCCCTCTGTTTCGGGTTGGGTGCCGGGGGTTTCCCTCTCGCAGTCGGCGCAGGGCCCCTGTTAGCCATCGCTGCAGCGTCGTCCAGCTTGATGGTCTTCAGGCGGTTCTCCATCGTGATGGCTGCCTGAACCCATCCGGTGAGGGTGTTCGGATCTTGATTTCTGGTGACTTCTCGGCGGATTTCTGCGTTGAGTCCCCACTTGTAGAAATCCACGAGGTTCCCTTCCCCTCGGAGTTTGGCGGCACATCTGCGGAACTCCGAGGTGTAGTCTCTCACCGATCGCGCTCCCTGTTTGAGGCTTCGGATCGTTGCCTTCGCTGCTTTGGTGGAGTGCACATCCTCAAATTGCTCTTTCATGGCCCACATGAAAGAGTCGATCTCTCTCAGCTCGCGCCCGTCGACTTGATGAAGCCCCACATACCAGTCAGCCGCCGCTCCCTTCAGGTGGGCTGCTATGACATCGACCATCCGCTCTTCCCTCTGGAACAGATGGCCCCAGGTCTCGATAAACTTTTCGGCTCGCACCAGGAAGAATGGGAATTTCTCGGGGTCTCCATCGAAGTCAGCGTCCAGAAGCTCTGTGGGCTTGGGTGGCAAGAACCCCCAAGGACGAGGGGGTGGTTGCCCCGGCGGCCCCTGCGGTCCTGGCCCCGCTGGTTGATCCACCGGCCCGGCTGGCACGTTCCCTTGGCCTTGGTCTGGCACCGGCCATTGATCAGGAGGGACCTGGGCTGGTGGTTCCTCACGCCTTTGCCGCTCGCGTTCTTCCCGGATACCCTCTGCGATCATCTGTGGGATGCGTGCGAGGGATTCGTCTAGGAAGCGCATCAGGCGGTCTTGGCTGGGTTCTTCAGTCCATCTCCTCCTCACCACGGCGCCTTCCATGGTCTCTGAATCGCGGCCAGTCTCCTCCAAGGCTTCCGCCGTGATTAGTTTCCGGACCGACCTTTCGGGGTGGCTCACCCCCATGGAAGCTCGCGGGGTCCCGAACCACGCTTCGTGGGTCTCAGCCAGGGGTTTCACCCAGTCACGTCTGCGTCCAACTCGGGTGGTCACCCCCCATAGGCTGCCCCATAAGGATCTCCATAAGGCCCTCCAAAGTCGTACTCCAGACCCCAATGTCTCGGCACATGTGTGTCTGGGGTCTCTCGGGGTGCGTCTTTTCCGGGAGGTCTCTTCTCCTTTTCATCTTCTTCAATTGGGATAGTGTCTTCTTCTCCGCCACTCATTTTGGAGTTGCGGGTTTAGGACCAGTCCCAAAAGTAATTGATGATTCTGAACAAACTGTCAGAAGTCCTAACTTAGTCAGCAAACACCAGACCTTATGATGCAAGCAAGGTTAGCATTTATTAAGCTGCAATAGATAGGTCACTGGTACAGGTATCTTGTTCAGAATGACTTGGTTACAGAAAGCAAGCGGTTATACAGGGAAGGGGGTGAATGGGGACCCCCCTTCTCCGACTCTATGAATAACATGCACCTGGGAAATCGAAACTTACTAAGCTAATGAATTTCCCATCGCCCCATTGCTACCCACAGCTGCTACATCTATGCCAGCGATAGGGAAGCAGGCAGCCTGACTTGCCAAGGTCAGAACGTCTAGGCTGCCAGAGATAATAGCAATAAAAGCCACATTCCATTCTCACACCCGAGGTGTAAATCAGCTACTCCCCGGATTCCAACCTCCCGCCTGTCACGCCACCAAGGCGCCATTAGCCCACCTCCCTCCCTTGTACTCATAGCCCACCGCCCTCCCTTCCATCCATCATGGCAGGGCTACCTGACACCTTTACAGCTTCTGTAGAATATACTTGGTGTAGAATGAATGTGCTTCTTTATTTTAAAATATTCTAATTTCTGTTTCATTGCAAAAGTAAAAGATGGGGTGGTACCAAGATTCTTTAAAAGAAGGGGTTTTTTTGTTTATGTTAAGGAAGCCATTGCAGAATGTATATTCTGAGTGACTACTACATTGTTTAAGTCAACGGTAATTTATATAGATGCACGTCTCAGTGTGAAAAACTTACCTGTCAAGTAAATTTAGGAATATAATGCCAGTTTAGCTTAACTAGGTGGTACAACATGGCAGAGAATAAACAAAACATCCCAGATTTGCAAAGAGCATTGTGCAATAGAAAGGAAATCAGTTTATGTTGAAAATGAATCAGATTGTTTGAGAAGACTTCCACTTTTAATTAGCCTGTCATTCCCCCGGTCATAGCTTTTTGCAGATGATTCACTGGAAGCTCTAGGATGGATCGGGAGAAAATATGTTAATGTCTTTGTAAAATGTGTAGGATTTGCAGCACGAGAAACAAGACTTTGAACACTGGGCAACAAAAAAGGTCTTGTTAATGGACCAGCTTTAATTATTACCTCCTCTTTCTTCTTCCTGAAATCAATGCCTATTGTGATCTTTATGTGCTTTATACATGTTTTGCAAACAAATATGAATCTCAAGTTTTGTGAAGAACCATAGCTCTGTGGAATTTCTAGCTTGCATGCATAACATCCAAAGTTCAGTAGCTGGCATCTCCCTCTAAAAGGATTTCAGATTGTAGTGCTGGGGAAGATCTCTACTTAAGGTTTGAAGACATTTTGTCAGCAACATTTTGAAGCAAGAAAGTTAGATGGGCTAAAGGTCTGATTCTGCTTAGAGCATCTTCATGTGTTTACCATAGTCAAACACTACTCTGTGCCATCTGTAAGTCCCTCTGCTTGGCCTGGTAACCATGGGTTACCCAAATCTGCAGCATGCCCAGACATCTAATTGATGGACTCCGGAAGCTGCCTCAGTTACAAAGTCAGGGGTTTTAAAGGATGGAGCTCTGATGTAGATTACACCTGTAATTTGCTTTTGAAGTTGGCTGACATTTTAGTAGAAGAATAGAATTTCCCAGTGTTCAGCTTCGAGTTTACTTTTGAGATCTTCTGACACTAGGAAGACAGTAGATATTTTGTGCCAATGTTAGAATATTCCAGATTAAACTCTGCCTCTTCCTGCTTTAGCCTGAAATTGTCAGGCACAGGTATAAAACTCTCCATACTCCAGATTACATAAAGCATGCCTTGACACATTTTATGTGGCTATGGAAGCCACCCAAAAATGTAGGAGCCAGACTCGTATTTCAACCTTCTGGTTATGTATGACCATATTTTCTAATTATTGTTGCCACAAAAAATGCTAGGTGCCACAATGGAATTCCTAGGCGCTATGGAAGTCAGTTGCCTGGAATTTGTCAAGCCCTAACGCAAAGTAACCATGATTGGAACTTTTAGATTTCTTGATATTAACACCTTTACATTGGCATTTAATGTGTTCCACTAAAAGCCAGAGTACTTGATGTGTATTTGCAGGAAATATTGGTACTAAAATTATGTAGACCTCCGTTAAGCATGTTAATACAATTGATGGCTATAAAAGAATTACTTGGTATTATTATCATCAGATTTTCCATACTTTCCAGTATTATGTTTTACCAAAATATTTTACCAAAAGAGGGGAAGAGACACAGCTGAATATTATCAGTCCTTTATGCTGTCCTAATCCCAACCACATTTCATTTACATTTCATGGAACTGATCTGTGAACTGAGAGCCCAACTAGACTATATGCAGGCTGCATTCAGATGTTCTGACAAACTCCTATTAAGATAAGTGCTTGTTGCCATGATTGCATGCACTTTCCTTCTTTTTTCTGGTTTCTCACAATGTAGCAAATGATTTCTGGTTTGAAACAAAATCCAATTCCCTATGATAAATGCATGCAGGTGTCTCAAGGAGTAAACAAACTCCGTCTGTAGATCCAAGAAGACAAGATTTTGTTTCAAACCAGAAACACAATCATACTCCATGCAAAAGCAAGGGAGAGACACACGTGCAAACATGGCAAGAAGTTGTGCTTATGCACAGTCTCATGTTACTTGGAACTTGTTATGATGCCTGCATTCAGACACAAATGTAATGTTACCCTGATGGCCCTTCTAAAATAGGAAAAGGTGTTTCCTGAAAAACAGTTGGGATTGAGGGAGTTGTAGGCTGCAGTTCTCTCGAAGGGTAAGGCTGAGTTTCAGTTTAAATGTTTTCAGATCACTCAAACTATTTCAGGCACAACGGATCTGCTGTTCTTTGCGTATACACATAGCATTTTGTGAACTCTTTTGCAGTTTGATGATCTTTGAAAATCTGCCCCAACATAAATTCATGTCTTCATACTGTGTTACATTTTAGTTAAACTATCTAGCCAGATTAATCCACCATATGACTTAATTGCTTGGAGGCCTTGGAGGCGTTACAAGCTGTAGGTAGGTGGCTTAGGTTGAGACGACTGAAACTGAATCCGATGAAGATGGAGGTCCTGTGCCTGAGCTGCAGCGGTCCAGGGTTAGGGATCCCACTACCAACCTTTGATGGGGTACCACTGGTGCCAGAGTTGGAGGTTAGGAGTCTGGGAGTGCTCTTGGATGCCTCCTTAAACCATGGAGGCCCAGGTAGCAGTCACTGCCAAGTTGGCCTTTTACTGTCTTTGGCTGATTAGGTTTCCTTCCTTGAATGCAACAACTTGGCAACAGTGATCCATGCAGTGGTCACCTTGAGACTAGACTACCGTAATGCTCTTTACATGGGGCTGCCCTTGTCCCAAATCCGGAAGCTACAGCTACTGCAGAATGCAGCAGCCAGGCTGTTATTGGGCCTCCCTCTTAGAGAGCACATTCAGCTTGCACTGAAAGCATTGCGCTGGCTACCTATAGCATACCAGATTTGCTTCAAGGTGTTGGTTCTTACCTATAACGCCCTATATGGCCAGGGGCCTGCATACCTGAGGGACCGCCTTTCCCCATATGTTCCCTAGAGTACTGGACTCAGGTTCACAGAACCTTCTTGTTCTCCCCAGCATGAAATATGCTAGGCTGGCCATAACCAGGGCTAGAGGCTTTTCTGTGGCAGCTCCACTTTGCTGGAACAAGCTCTCTGAGGACATCAGGGCTCTGGGGCTTCATCCCAGGTCAGGTGTGGGCTCTGCTGGAGCCGGGAGCTCATCCTCAGCAGCACTCATGACAACCAGTGTCCTAGACTGTTCACAGGTCCCCATCATGGGACTCAAATTTAAAACAGAATTTCAATTGAAAAATATACCAGTCTGCCTTTCTTCTTACACCTGTAGTCTCTGATACTCAAAATAAATCATTCTACAAGTTCAGTAAAGGGTGCACATTTAGTGGTATGGTTGCCTTTGAATATTAACTAGTCAAATAAAAAAGCTATTTTATTAATGTTGTTAGAACAAGAACAAACATAAAATTAATATGATTAATTAATCTTCAGATTCGGATGTGCTTGTTATCCCTAAGTCTGCTATCTGGTTTAGGTTTTATAGTCAGAGGGACTGAGAAAGGGTAGAGGAGATAATGTAACTGACATACAGCTTTCCTTCTCTTGCCCCTGCCACACTTTGTGAGTTGGTGCCATGGCTGCTGCTGAGTCCAGACTGCCGGTCTCCTGCTCCTGGTGAGTCTAGGCAGTGACCAACATAGACTGAGGATGACAGGCTTCCTGTATTTCTTCACTTTCATGGTCATTTCAGATGCTTTTTGTGATATTTTCAAGATGTCACTTCTTGGGGCATCCTGTGAAATCTAGCCCCATTGTTTGTGCACCAGCTTAGGTGTACAGTTAAGTTTGTTAGGAGTAGTGTTGGAACCAATAGATAATGGAAGAACAGTTAGTAATAATAATGGAAGCAAAGTTTATAAAATGAAAAGTAGTCAACCCCTGTACTTCTGCTTAGTATTTATTTTCTTACAATCCTATCCTGGAGTCTCAAGTATGATTATAGCATTTTATACCAAAATATACAAAAATAGCTTGAAAAGATAGCCTCTAAAGCAGGGGTCCCCAATGGGGTGCCTGTGGGTGTCATGGTGCCTGCTGACACCTTTCCTGGTGCCTGCCAAATGCGTTTAGAAAGTGGGCAAGGCCGGGGGGGGGTCTTTTGCCCAGCAAGGCTTCTGGTTGGCCTTTGGAGACTTGATTGGCTGTGCAGATATGTAAAAATGTTGCTTTTGCAGCAGCTGCCACCATAGAATAAGGATCTTCACTGTGTGATTGGATGTAAGCTCCGGCAGTCATTTTATGATCGGCTCCACCTCCTGAAGCAGCTGTTTTATGGCAGTTGTTTTTGTGGCTGCACCCCGCTGTGTCCAAATTCCAAAGGTATCCTCAGGTTTAAAAAAGTTGGAGACCACTGATCTAGAACATCAACAAACTTAAAATTCCAAGTAAACATTGTCTTTGTATTGCTTCTAGCCATCTGTCAAGTGTTCTTACTTGGATTTAAATTTTTATTATATAACTCTTACTGAAAGATTTAATGTGACAGAAGTAACTTTTATTAAATATGAAGCACAGTGTTCTTATATGCGCCAAGAATCATCTTCAGAATTTTCAGTGTGTCTGACATTTTTATGCATTTTAAATATTTTTGCCAAAGAATTGGTGGATAATTTCTGTTACCATTTCAACTTGTTATTGGGACTGTTGAATGCATTAATAAGTTATAAGTTATAAAAACCTTTGTATAAACTCTAGTCACATTAATTGACCTGATTTTGAGCCACATAAATCAGCTGATCTATATAAAGAGGTTATAGATGGTTCTAGCACAAACTTCTGCTCTCTGGTGGCATTTGATAGTTAATTATGCTGATCTAGCAAGCTCCCACAACAAGCAAGGACATTTTCATCCACAACAGATAGCAGACATTGAATTTGGTTGTGCAGTAGAATATGGAAAATCTCCAAGAAGAGCAGTTTCCACACGTCAAGCATTTCCATGTTTCTTTTATCTCCATCACAAATGCGGCAACATGCACATTGGTCATGGAGCTTCTCCACGGGGGTTTTCTGCATACTTTCAGCCCCTAGCAGCCACCATTTTTCCCCACTGAACCACTGGGGCTTTAAAAAAATCAGCAACTTCTCTTGTTGTATAGCATCCTCCAATTTTTAAAAAGGCCCTCAGAAAGCTTTCCTGTGGTGCAGCGAGGAAAATGGCAGCCAGGAGGGGCTGACAGCTGGAAAATTACACCAGCCTTCCTATCTGGATTTGAGCAAAGTAGATTTGGGGGAGCATATAGTGAGAGAGGAAAAGGATGGTTAGAGCATGATGTTGTGTGGATGCTCTAGGGGGAAAAAAACTTTAGTTGGAAGCCAAAGTGGAGGAAAAACTGCTGGGAAGAAAAAAGCACTGGAAAAATAAATCTGAGGTTACACCATTTCCTGTCCGTAAATCTTGTTCAGGGAGGTTGTTCACAGCTGAATTGAAGAACAAAAATTTGGATAACTGAGCTTGATTAACCCTAAACATACTGCATTGGATCCACATTTTGTATTCCGAATACATATCTTCGTAAGCTACCCACCTGAATATACCTTCATAATGTCACGTACACAGTTAATAAGGAGAATGAAAGTTGGCCATAGACTCATTGTAAGCACACAGAACAATCCTTGCTAACATGAATGTGAATCAGATTCACCTCAGTCTGAACTGAAGCTAATAATGTAAGAGCATCTGCAGACACTGAAATTGAAGGTGCCATCAGTGAGTTAAACTGTCTAATGTAAAGGAAGTGTGTGCTATTCAGCTGCCATATCTTAAAAGTAATTTAATAACAGTTTTCAGTTGAAGTATATATTTCTTTGAATATAAGCTACATTAAGTGAATTTTATTGAAATTTTCCCCTAAGCAAAAGTTTGATTTCAACTATGCTTAGCTGCTGAGAAATGCTTGAGGTATTTTTGCGGCATGTAAAATTAATGTGAATGACTGCTGTTTCTAAGTCTATTGGTATAATAATGGTGGCCAAATTTAAGATTATACTTGGAATGCAATCTTAAGCAAGCTTTCTGGAGAGTAAATGTTATGGAACTTAATTGGACTCACTTCAGAGTATATTTGCATTTAATTGGGCTGTAAAACCTAGGATTAGTAGGTGATGAACTGATTTTTTTCTTTCCTAGAAAAAATTATGTTTGAGTTCTTGGTGAATTGGGACAAATAACTAGAGTGCAGTTCCCATGGAAATGAGAGATGTTTGCACAAAGTAGCACTGGTCAGTTTATACTACTGGTTGCTAGGTTCTGTTCATTCAAATAATTGAGCTGCTGTCTTGCAAACTCATTCTTGGGTATTTACAAAATCTGTATGCCGCCTTTCTGTCCTTAGTTACTAGGGCCACCAAGGTGGCTAGAAATATAAAGCATACATAATAAAACCATATTTTAAAACTACTAAAATCATCCTCTCCAAATACGAATCATTTAAACAATTAAAATAGAGTCCAAATACATAGAAAACATAAAAAAGCAATTAAAACATTGGTTAGGATGGAGGGATCACAGAAGGAATGTCAAATGAAATTGAAAAAGTCTTCACCCACAGCAAGAGAAGGGTACAGATTAATCTCTTTGAGGAGAGAGTTCCAGAACTTTGATATAATGACTGAGAAGGCTCTCTCCCAGGTTGCCACCCATCTAATCTCAAAAGCCGGGGCACCCAAAGCAGGGCCTCTGAAGGTGACCATAGTGGTCAGGCAGGCTCATAAGGGAGTAGGTGGTCATTCAGGTATGCTGGTCCCAGGGTCAAGACTAGCTCCTTGAATTGTGCCCAGAAACAAATTGGGAGCTGATGTAGATGGGCCAAGACTGGAGTGATATGGTCCCTGCAACCCACTCCAGTGAATGTCTTGGCTGTAGCATTGTGTACCAATTGAAGTTTTCAAACACTTTTAAAGGGCATCGTCATGTAGAATGTATTGTAGTAATCTAATCTAGATGTAACTAGGGCATGCATTCTAGTGGCCAGATATTTTCTGTCCAGGAAAAGCTGCAGCTGGCTAAGCAGTCAAAGCTGGTAAAAGGCTGTCCTGGCCACAGCTGCCATCTGCTTATTCAGCAGTAGGCCTAGGTCCAGGAATACTCCAAAACTGTGGACCTGTTCCTTCAAAGGAAGTGCAACCCCATCCAGAATGGGTGACACCTTAAATCCTGGGTCAAACTGTTCGCCCACCAGTGGCAATATCTATCTTGCCAGGATCATGTTTTGGTTTATTAGCCCACGTCCACTCCAAAACTGCCTCCAGGCCATCAGTTCAGTGTTCCTTCAGTCTTCTTGGGATCAGCTGAAAGTATGAGATAGAGCTGAGTGTTATTCACATATTGGTGACAACCCAGCCCAGATTGGATAACCTTATCCAGAAAGTTTTAGCTCTCCTGTTCATATTGGTTGTGATTCTGAGTATCCACAAGTATGAAAAGAATGTTAAAAAACTTTTTTCCCGTAAGAGCTACTGCATTGCTGTGTATACTTATGAAAATTTAGAATGTCAAATAAACAGCAGGATACATAGGGCTGGATCCAGAAGTGCTTTTGTTTGAGAGGAAAGACAATTTCTGTAGCAGAGGGACTCCTTGCTGGTTGGTCTTCTCTAAACTCTGCAGTAGACTTGGCAACAGAGTTACTGATTTTACTGCAGTTGTATGATACTAAATGGTAAAATTTAGAATGAAGGAGAGAGGAATGGATTCTTACAACTTCTCAAAAGCAGGATTTAATTACACTTGAAAATTTGGGAAAGTATTGCATTTTCTATGTGGGTGACATGAGGTTTAATTAAATAATGTATTATAATGTAGGAGGAACAGAGAGCACAATGGAATTGGCTTTAGTCCACCATGCATATAAAATATAAAGTATAATCATTAAAGGTATTGATAAACCTGTGTTTTGTAGAGGTTCTGAAGCAAATATAATTCTGAGTTCTTCAGTATGTGGAAATGAAATATTTCACAAACTGAGACTATGAAGGAACAATTGAATGGCATAGTTTTCTCTTATTGAGCTCTGGTTCCTTCAGTAAAATTAACTCAGCTTCCAAGCAATAATAATTCTGCTTTTTTAATGGGCTGTTGTTGAAAATGTTGTTGTTTTCTTATGCTCATATGGGTTGTAGTGCAGAATTCCAAATCGCTCTAAAGGTCACATGTGTTTTTATTTACTAAAGATGGCAGCATTAAGAACATAAGAGAAGCCAATGTTGAATCAGGCCAATGGCCCATCTAGTCCAACACTCTGTCACACAGTGGCCAAAAATACCAGGTGCCATCAGAAGGTCCAGCAGTGGGGCCAGGACACTAGAGGCCCTCCCACTGCTGCCCGCCCCAGCACAAAGAATAGAGTGCATCACCTGCCCCAGACTGAGATTTCCTATCTATACCTTGTGGCTAATAGCCACTGATGGACTTCTGCTCCCTAGGTTTATCTAATTTCCTCTTGAAGCTGTCCATGCTTGTAGCTGCCACCACCTCCTGTGGCAGTGATTTCCATATGTTAATCACTCTTTGGGTGAAGAAGTACTTCCTTTTATCCGTTCTAACCCAACTGCTCAGCAATTTCATGGAGTGCCCACAAGTTCTTGTATTGTGAGAAAGGGAGAAAAGTACTTCTTTCTCAACCTACTCTATCCCATGCATAATCTTATAAACCTCGATCATGTCACCTCTCAGCCGTCGTTTCTCCAAGCTAAAGAGCCCCAAGCGTTTTAACCTTTCTTCATAGGGAAGGTGTTCCAACCCTTTTATCATTCTAGTTGCCCTTCTCTGCACTTTTTCCAATGCTATAATATCCTTTTTGAGATGTGGCGACCAGAACTGTACACAGTATTCCAAACGAGGTCGCACCAATAATTTATACAGGGGCATTATGATACTGGCTGATTTGTTTTCAGTTCCCTTCCTAATAATCCCCAGCATAGCGTTGGCCTTCTTTATTGCAGTTACACACTGTCTAGCATTGTTATATTAACTACTAAAAAGCGTTTTTTCAATAAAATAAACTTTTAAACCAATTCTTGACTACCTTCCTTTGCCCCCCCCACTGCAACCATAGCCTCTCTTTTCTCTCTGCACTACCACAATAGTATCTTTTTTAATGAAAACAAAAGCAGACATAACACATAAACTTAAAATGGGGGTTACATATACTTATCTATATCATCTAGCTGTCACTTCCTGCAATGTTTACTACATAAGAACATAAGAGAAGCCAATGTTGGATCAGACCAATAGCCCATCTAGTCCAACACTCTATCACACAGTGGCCGAAAATACCAGGTGCCATCAGGAGGTCCAGCAGTGGGGCCAATACCCTAGAAGCCCTCCCACTGTTGCCCCCCCCAAGCACCAAGAATACAGAGCATCATTTGCCCCAGCCTGAGAGTTCCTGTCTATATCTTGTGGCTAATAGCCACTGATGGACCTCTACTCTATATGCTTATCTAATTCCCTCTTGAAGCTGTCTGTGCTTGTAGCCGCCACCACCTCCTGTGGCAGTGAATTCCAAATGTTAATCACTCTTTGGGTAAGAAGTACTTCCCTTTATCTGTTCTAACCTGACTGCTCAGCAATTTCATGGAGTGCCCACAAGTTCTTGTATTGTGAGAAAGGGAGAAAAGTACTTCTTTCTCAGCCTGCTCTATCCCATGCATAATCTTATAAATCTCAATCATGTCACCCCTCAGCCGTCTCCAAGCTAAAGAGCCCCAAGCATTTTAGCCTTTCTTCTTAGGGAAAGCATTCCAGCCCTTTGATCATTCTAGTTGCCCTTTTCTGCACATTTCCCAATGCTATAATATCCTTTTTGAGGTATGGTGACCAGAACTGTACACAGTATTTCAAATGAGGATGCACCATTGATTTATACAGGGGCATGATGATACTGGCTGATTTGTTTTCAATTCCCTTCCTTATAATCCCCAGCATAGCATTGGCCTTTCTTATTGCAGTTGCACACTGTCTAGACATTTTCATTGAGTTATCTACTATGACTCCAAGATCTCTCTCTTGGTCAGTCTCTGCCATTTCAGACGCCATCATTGTGTATTTATATTTAGGATTTTTGGCTCCAGTGTGCATCACTTTGCACCTGGCCACATTGAACCCCATTTGCCACGTTGATGCCCACTCGCCCATCGTCGACAGATCCCTTTGGAGTGCCTCAGAATCCTCCCTGGTTCTCACCACCCTGAACAACTTCGTGTCATCTGCAAATTTAGCCACTTCACTGCTTACTCCCAACTTCAAATCATTAATGAACAAGTTAAAAAGCATTGGACCCAGTACTGATCCCTATGGTACTCCACTGCTTACCACCCTCCACTGAGAAAATTTCCCACTTATACTCACTCTCTGTTTCCTATTAATTAGCCAGTTTTTGATCCACAAGAGGACTTGTCCTTTTATCCTGTGACTATTGAGCTTACTTAGGAGCCTTTGATGAGGAACTTTATCAAAAGCTTTCTGGAAGTCAAGGTAAACAACATCTATTGGGTCCCCTTTGTCCACATGTTTGTTCACTCCCTCAAAAAATACTAACAGGTTATTGAGACAAGATCTTCCCTTACAGAACCCATGCTGAGTCTGCCTCAATAGTTTTTGTTCATCAGTGTGCCTACTAATTCTTTCCTTAATAACAGTTTCCACCAACTTACCCTGTATCAATGTCAGATTGACTGGCCTGTAATTTCCCAGATCTCCTCTGGAACCCTTTTTAAAGATGGGAGTGACATTAGCTACCTTGCAGTCCACAGGAATGAAGGCAGATGTTAATAAAAAATTACATATTTTTGTCAGGAGATCCACAAGTTCACATCTGAGTTCTTTCAGAACTCTTGGATGAATGCCATCTGGGCCTGGTGATTTATCAGTTTTGAAGTTGTCTATCAGTAGTAGGAACCTTTTCTCTCGTCACCTCAATCTGACTCAGGTCTTTCAACACCTCTCCCGAAATCAGCGGTTCTGGAGTGGGCAAGCACTTCTCTTCTTCCACAACGAAGATAGAGGCAAAAAATGCATTCACCTTCTCAGCCATTTCCTTGTCATTTTTCAGTACTCCTTTTACCCCTTGGTCATCCAAGGGCTCCATTGCCTCCTTGGCTGGTTTCCTGCTTCTAATGCATTTGAAGAAAGTTTTATTGTTGGTCTTTATGTTTTTTGCTATATGCTCCTCATATTCCCTTTTTGCCTGCCTGATCACAGACTTGCATTTTATTTGCCACAGCCTGTGTTCCCTTTTATCAACCTCATTGAGACTAGCTTTCCACTGCTTAGGAATCCCTCTTACCTTTTACAGCTTCCATTACTTTGTTTGTTAACCATGCAGGCTTTTTTCTATACCTATTTGTGCCTTTCCTAACTGCAGTGTATATTTTTTCTGAGCTTCTAGGATTGAAGTTTTAAATAGTCTCCAAGCTTCCCCAGTGGTTTTGACCCTTTCTACTTTTCCTTTCAGTTTGTTCCTCACATGTTGTTATCACCAAATAGTTTACCACAAGAGTATCTTAAACTGTGTTCCATGGGCAGATTGGGAAGTTAAAACAGCCCTGTAGCAAGCTGACTACAGGGCCACTTGCCTTGTGTCCAGGCTGTGGTGACAACAGCAAGGTGTGTAGGCTGGGTGATCCATTGTCATTGCTACAGTGGCTTGGTTCTGAAACAAATGGCTGCCAGTACCATAGGAGTTATTTGAACGACCTAGCTCTTGGCTGCCAGTGTCCCTCCAGAGCAGAGAACCCCCAGGAAAATGAATGGGGCTGTCCACCTGTGCTGTGCGATGCTTTTATATCCCTACTTCATAGTGTTCTCTCCCTCTCTGTATATCTATCCTGTTTGTTGTTTCTCGTTTGTATACCTACCCCATTTGTTGTTTCTCCATCCAGAAACTTCTCTGCATGCCTGTCTGTTAGCCTCCTTTTTCTCTTTCCCCACACCATAGACCATTCCGTATGGTATCAATTTTCCTGACTTCTTTACTCCAGTAGTCATTCTCTTCTTTCTGCCACACCATAGAAACCTCTGCATTCCATTCTTCATTACTCTTGTCTTTCTTTGTTAACCTTTCTCTCTGCACCACCAAACTCTCTGTTCTTTCTGTTTCTTTCAATATTCTCTTAGTAGCTCTCTGTTGCTGTACATGCTTCCCATGACCACCATCTTTATCCCCTCTCATTGAGTCTCATAGCAGCACACAAATCTTTCACTTTCCCAGCAATTCAGTATTAGGATATTTGGTTAATATAGCAGAGGTTCTCCAGTCTTAGACTTGTCATTGACCAGCATGAATCGTGTAATACCATTGATACGATATCAAGGAATCTTATCAACAATGTATACACAGCAGTTTTTAAAACACTAAAACTGTTAAAATTCTAATTCTGATACACTTTGTACTATCTCTTGATGTATTTTATATGCAGCTGAAAAGAATTTTGCACTAGAGGCTGTGACTGTTGGGTTAGCACCCATAAGAAGCGTTTTGCAAAGCTCTGTGTCAGAGCAACCCAAAAAATTATTAAGAAGGGGGGAAATAATCTTTATACGAATTTCCTGATAAAAATGGAAGTGTAATAAAATGTATTTGATAGTTTCAACATCACCATCCCCGCAAGGACATACCCTCTCATGCATGGGAATCTTTCTAAACCTCCCCTCTACCATTGCAGAGGGGAAGGCTCATCATCTAGCTAGAGAAAATGCTCTCCATTGGCCCAGAATCTCCAATTGAGAGAGATATGTCGCTGGTGCTGCTTTGTTTTTTATGTGTTCTGAGGCCAAAAACTCTGGTACTTTATTGATATCATTTTGACGTTGGATATCCGGCATCCTTTGTTTAAATACTGCCTTTGCTTGGTCAAGGCTTATTTCTAAGATAGTATGTGGAGATAAACCTAAATTCCGTATCTTAAGATGTACGGCCTTTACCCAAGAAGATTTAAAACTATCTCTAAGGATTAGAGGTGTTAAATCATGAGGAACAAGGTTTAACTTGAGCCAAAAATTTATTGAGATGAGGCATACCTTTGACTCCACTTTAATTAAACCAAATTCCAGGCATAGAGTTTGTCCAGTCATAGAAGCGTGATACTAAGTGCAGTAAATAAATCTCCCAAGGAGTATATTGCAAAAAAGGTAAACGTCCATTAATTCAAGTAGATCCAGTTCACATTCAGATTGCAGTCGAAAGGAGAGAGAGAGAAGCCTAATCTAAAGAATACTTTCCCAGTCACAAATGGCCAGCTTGTCTGGCATCGTGTGTGGGAGTATGAGGGCATTGTCTCTACTGAATAGGCCTGCAGATACATGTGTCTCCATGGAAGGCCACGTGCTGAGAGAGTGAGAGGACAAAGGGGTCAGAGGGCAGCTCCCAGGTTAAGACAAAGAGAGAGACATTCAATTCAAGTACATAACACCTATACACCCTTAGAGTGATCTAGGCCCTCCCATGTCCAGGCATGCTGAGTCGCTCTCTCCAACATTCAAATGGCAAAGAACTCTTGGAAGCAGGTGGGCTCTGCTGTGTAGCCAGCTGCCTGTCACAGACTGGAAAACCAGCACTAACTCCCCACACCATGTGACTTATTCCAGAGAGCAAAGGAACAGTGCATACTTAGCAAGGGTAGCATTCTGCCACCCATGGAAGTGCTTTTGTAGAAGAGGGACACTCTGCTGATAATCTGTGGTTCTTTATAATTAGCAAACAAGTAGCACCTGCTTATAATCATTTTGATGTTCAAAAAATGTTGCTCCATCAAGAAGCAGCTCGGATTTATTGGCTGAAAACATATATGCCTTATGGACGATACAAATTTGGATCTGTCATGTTATATATAGTAGCCACTTCTTTAGGACCACTTTCTAATATATCCACACTGCACTTATGATAGGTTGCATTTTGAGATGTTGTTAAACTAGATTGTTTAGGGCATTATTTAAAATGTATTGAATATTTGAGGCAGTGCTATATGCACTACATTTATTTGCTTTATAATAACATTGATAATGGTTATAATTGTGATCTATACCTTTAAGGATGTGGTAGTTTCATATGCAGCTACATGGAATTATATGAGGCAGTTGTTCTTAAGATGTATATTTTGCCAGCATGTTTAGATAACATTTTGCTGGTGAGTATTAGAGCAGAAGGCTTTGTGCCTGATTAAGGAAATGTTAATAGACTGGCTTGCTTCTTATCTAAAATCTGAGTTGTAAGTAAGAGGTAAGTTTAAATAATAAGACATATATTCCATTATTATAATAATATCCCATTTAGCTGCATGGTGTCCTTGGTGTTATAATGATAATGGTTAATTTTAGGGAGATAATTTCTGAGGAAGATCTACTATGAATAAATTCTGAGGAAGATCAATTACAAGACTGGCTTATATGTAGATGATTGTCAGTTTACTACAACTTATTACAGAAGCTGTTCTATAATATCACAAGGACAGGATTTTTCTTAATTTTGTGATACTGGAGCACATTAATAGTTGTGATATTTTTCTGTTATCTATATAATATGTAAGGATCATTTGTATTTTCATTAACTATAAAATATATTAGCCTTATATCACTGTGATTACTTGAAGGAATGAGCGATAAGCAGTGACTTGCCCAATGAGTTTAGTAGTTGAATGGATCCAGAATTCGTGTATCCAAACCCAACATCCTAGATTCCCTTATCCCACCTCCAATCTGTGCTTTGTTCTTATGCCCGGGTATCTGTTCAAAAGCAAAGTTGGTTTTCAAGTAGCCATTTTGGAGGGAAGGAATCTGTCATCTTGCAAGGCTGTTGCAGGATGTGCTGCCAGTTATTAATATGGAAACGGCTGGTAGTTTTCTTTTCTGCAACTCCCCAGGTTGCAAAATTAACAGCAATAAACTGAGACCAGATGGGACTACCAAGCCGCATGGTACTCGAGATGGACTTCTTAGAGGGATAATAAATTAATGCCTTTATCCCACTCTTACCATTTTATTTATCTGTTGAAAGAGAAATTCCTAAGGCCAAGAAGTTTGTGTCTGGAAAACAGAATGTCATCAGTATCAGGAAAAATGGAGGGTTAGTTTGAAACGAAAATGATAACTGCAAGTATCAAAAAGCGGGGCATGAAAACATAAGAAATATTAACTTTGATAATGTTTCTTTTTCTTTCCTTTTCAGAATTGATAGATATCACATGTACACTGCTGCTGCTAAATCCAGACTTCACTACTGCATGGAATGTCAGGTATGCTTGGTTCAGCAATGGAACAATACAGAGATTTCCAGGAATTGCCTGAAGTCTGAAGGAGCCATACACTTTAAGTGGTAGTGGCTACATATCTGTAGCTTTTTAAAGAAGTTTATTTGGAAAGCGTTTAATATGATTTCTCACTTTTTCATATCACTATCAGCTGTCATGCTTCACGCTACTATTTTCAGAGGATAAGCTAAGCCTCAGTTTTCTGTGTGCCAAGATCACTGAAGAGCCCTTGGCATTGGCTGTCTTCACCTAGTGGTTTACAACTTCCTTATTACCAGTGCTTATCCTATAGGGCTCGTGAATATGCAGAACACAGAATCTTGTGTGCATAAAACTATACAAGCTTAATTTTGACAAATAGTTAATGATGCTTTCCAGTTACTGTTAAGTGATTTGTGTGTGTGAGTGAGAGAGAGAGAGAAAATATCAGAATCAGAATCATTTCCCTAAAATGTGGTCAAGAAGGTAGTACTTCATGAATGATAATCTAAATATTGGCATTAGTCAAAGCTTTCACAAGATTTTCTGATCTTTAGCAGTTACTTCATTTGCTATAGCTTTGATTACAGACATTTTTGGCAGAAGAGAAATATAGAACAAATGCAGCTATAGTAACAACACACTTCCTCTGCTGGTTGGGGTTGGGGTGGCAGTTGATAACATAAATGTTTTGTAAGAATTTGACTACATGTCAGATGAATGAAGGTAATGTCTGTTTGAGAAAAAATCTCAAAGAGCAAGTATAGCTGGGAAACCGTAGCCGGATGAAGCCTAAGGTATAAACAAACCCAAAATGTCAAGACTGTACGTCTTTTTCGCTCACTTGGCAGTAAAGGTGGCTGCCTTAACTTAAAGCAGTCATGTTTTTAGAATGCAAATAAATTTGGAAATGCCTTTTTCTACATACCCCCTAATATTTCCATTTATAATAATATTTTGTAGCATTATTTGTTATGTATCATTCTCAGATTGTGACATTGTAGTTCTGTCCAGAAACTTGGGGAAAACTGACATCAATATCCTTTCTTCCTCTCCCAGTTCTGTAACCCATGATTCCCTTCAGCTGTCATTCTGCATCCTTAGACCATGCCATAGAAGTGAAATACCTTTATTATCCAGCGCTGTTTTTGGCAACCCTTGTATCGCTTGTCATGCCAATGAAGTGTTCTGGAGTTGAGCTGATATGATTTTCTTCGTACAGCCTTGGCAGCTCTGGTGCTTAATGTCACATGAGGCTGTAGCAGAAGGACTGACCTGAGTTTGTTTTGCAAAAGAATGTTTGTATGATACTTGGTAAAGGGTGCTTAAGAGAAGGTGATAGCTAAGTGTTGGTTAGGGAACTGCTCCTAAGAATGGCTTCCGTAAGGACTGTATAATGTCAATAGTATATACATGTGAAAGACTGGATTTGAGCTTGGATTCATGTAAAAATACTACAGAGCCTGACCATAATATAATAATATTGGCTTGGATCTTACCTAGAATTTCTGTGGGCCCAAGGAGGGATCCTGATTCTCCCCCCCTCCCCATGGCAACATAAAGCAGCCCTTGAAATGTTGTTCTTGAGAGATAGGAATCCCAAGGAATGGTTTGAAGGGCACTGGGGTTCTTCGGTGGGAGGGGGGAATAGGTAAAAATGCCTCCATCCCTGTACCTGTGGAAATTTTAGATGGGATCCAACCCATTATGTTGTAATATATACTATTGCAGCATTTACTAAGATGCCTATAATCAAGCATTCTCCATAAATAAATGCCCACATAAATGACAACACTTTCAAACCTTCTGGATTAAAATCTGAAGCTGTTTGTTTATGATTTTTTGGGCTTTGAATCTCTGTTTTCTACTCTCAGAGCTCAAATTCAACATGAGGGCAGTCTAACCCCGTGCTTTCCCTTTCCCCAGGTGACTTTTAGTTGAGCAGGCTAGTAGGAAGTCAAAGTGTGTATAAATATTAGAAATCTAAGAGCCACTGCATGTTCATAATAATCTAAATTAGGTTCTCACTTTTGAAGTTTAAGATCATGATAAATTTACTTGTGTTACTACCCTTTAATAATTTAGAAATTAAACTAGAGAGTAAAGTAATCTGCAGTCTGTTGTATGGGATAAGTGCATTAACAGCCTGCAGCAGAGAAACTAAATTGTTCTTATCCTTTTTTCTTGTCCCTTGTTTAAAGTCTTTCATTTTTATTGGATCTTACTTCCATCCTCTACAAAATGGTACTAGCACAGATAGCGTCACTGAACCATGGAGCATATAAAAAGAATGAAAATCCCTTTTTGCTAAAGTTTAGCTGTATTTAAATATTTCCTAAGCAGTGATTAATGTTCTATGTTTTGGATATTAAGAACAAAATATGTAGGAGGCAGATTCAAATGCTGAGTGAGGAGGAGAGGTTTAAAGGGCTGCTTAGAATAGTAGAATTTCCCTACCTGGAAAGCACAGTAAGAGTCCTGCTGGATCAGACCAGTGGTCCATCTAGTCCACCATCCTGTCTCACACAGTTGCCGACCAGTTCCTCTGGACAGCCAACAACTGGGCATGGAGACTGAGGCCTTCCCCTGGCATCACCTCTTGGCTCTGGGTTTCAAAGGATTAATGCCTTTGAATGTGGAGGTTCCCCTCAATCATTGATAGACATATCCTCCATGAATCTATCTAATCTCCATTTAAAACTGTTATTCCTGTGGCCATCACTACATCTTCTGGGAGTGAATTCCACATTTTAATCACTCTCTGTGTAAAGTAGTATTTCCTATTGTCCATCCTGAACTTACCGCCCCTCAGTTTCACTGGATGCACTTAAGTTCTTGTTATTTTGGGAGAGGGAGAAAATTTTCTCTTTGTCAACTCTCTCACCCCATGCATAATTTTATAAACCTCTTTCATATTCCCCCTTAGTTCTCTCTTTTCTAAACTGAAGTCCTAGACTCTTCAGCCTTTCACCCTACGGAAGGTGCTCGAACCCCCTAATCATCTTGGTTGCCCTCCTCTGTATTTTCTCCAGCTCTGCAGTGTCCTTTTGGAGATACGGTGACTAGGACTGTACACAGTATTCCAAAGGAGGCTGTACCAGACACCTATACAGGGGCATTACAATATTGGCCATTTTATTTTCAATCCCTTTCCTAATAATCCCTAACATCGAGTTTGCCATTTTCAGCACTGCAGCATGCTGGGTTGACACTTTCATTGAGCTATCCCTATGACCCCAAGATTTTTCCTTCTCAGTCTCAGCAAGTTCAGACCCCAGTAGCCTATAGTTGAAGCTGGAATTTTTTGTCCCAATGTGCATCACCTTATACCTACCAACATTGAACTTAACTTGCTACATTGGTATCCACTCACCCAGTTTATGGAGGTCCTTATGGAGCTCTTCACAGTCAGCCTTGGTTTTCATCATCCTAAATAATTTTGTGTCATCTGCAAACTTGGCCACTACACTACTCACCCTTAGTTCCAGATAAATGATGAATAAATTAAATAGTATCGGCCCCAACACAGATCCTTGTGGGTCCCCACTGCTTACTTCTCTCCATTGTGAGAACTGTCTGTTGATTCCCACTATTTGCCTTCTGTCATTTAACCTGTTTTGAATCCATAAGAGAACCCATCTTCTTATCCCATGTCTGCTAAGTTTACTCAGAGTCTTTGGTGAGGTACCTTGTCAAAAACCTTTTGAAAGTTTGGATATATAAAGTCTAGTGGGTCACCATTGCCTACATGTTTGTTCACTTTCTCAAAGAACTCCCGAAAGGTTGGTGAGGCAGGACTTCCCTTTGCAGAAGCCATGCTGATTTTCCCTCAGCAGGCCTTGTCCTTGTATGTGCCTAACAATTTTATCTTTGATTACAGTTTCTACTAATTTGCCTGGGACAGAAATTAGGCTGACTGCCCTGTAATTTCCTGGTTTCCATCTGGATCCCTTTTTAAAAATTGATGTCACATTTGCTACTCTCTAGTCTTCTGTTACAGCAGCTGAATTTAGTGATAGGTTACATATACAGGTTAGTAGATCAATGATCTCACATCTGTTCCTTAAGCGCCTCTGTTTCTCTGGATGGTTTCCTGCTCCGGATATATTTTTTTAAATGTTTATTGCTTATCTTGATGCTTTTAGTAATTTCCTTCTCAAAATCTCTTTTTGCATGCCTAATTATTGACTTACATTTCTTTTGCCAAAAACTGTTCAATTCATTTGGGCAGACCTTTCACTTTTTAAAAGAAGCCTCTTTACATTTTATGGCTTCGTTGACTTGTGTTGTAAACCACATGGGCCTTCTTTTATACTTAGCAGAGCCTTTCCTCACCTGTGGAATACATTCTATTTCGGCTTCAATTAGAGTAGTTTTAAATAGTTTCCAATCATCCTCTAGGGATTTGACTCTCTTGTGTTTCCCCTTCAGTTTCCTGTTTACTATTCCCCTCATTTTTGTAAAGTTCCCTCTTTTGAAATCAAATGTTACCATTTTGGACTTTAGTGGTAACTTTCCATTGATCTGAATGCTGAACTTAATATCAATGTGATCACTGTTCCCAATTGGTGTAATAACCTCTACATTTCTCACCAGGTCTTGACACCCACTCAGAACCAAGTTCAAGATCACTGCCCCTCTGATCGGCTCTGACCAGCTGTTCCAGCACACAGTCATTTGTGATGTCTAGAAATCTCATTTCTACAGCATGACTTGAACACACATTAACCCAGTCAATGTGAGGGTAGTTGAAGTCTCCCAGTATAATATTATCTGCTTTAGTCACCTTATTTCCTTCTCCATCTCAAGATCAGCCTCACTTTAAAGTAACCCTTAGGGTCCAGTATTTCCACCCATATTGCTTCTGTTGAGGAGTTAATTCTCCTGATGTTTTCTAACTTATTAGATTCTACACCCTCTTTGATGTACAACACAATACCACCAACAACCTGTACCTCCCTGTCCTGCCTATAGAGCTTGTACCCAGAAACTATTGTATCCCATAGATTTTCCCCATTCCACCATGTTTCTGAGATACCTACTATATCTAAATTGTCATTGAACACCAAACACTCCAGCTCCCCTAACTTGGCTCATCAGAGACTTGTAGCACTGGCATGTAGACACCTAAACTGTATTTCTTCACCTGTATTTCTTTTTCTGTTACAATGACAAAACTCCCCTTTAATTCCTGACATTACTGACAATAGTAGAACCAACCAGTGGTTTGTTTCTGTTCCACCGCCTGGAAATACCTACCACAGCCCATTTTACATCTGTGCCCCTCTCATTTGGAATCTATCTGGGTTACAGGTTTGCACAATGCAAGGTGGGAATTTGATCCAGAATGTTTGCTCAAATGTGCATGACATTTAATGAAGTACATCAAATGATGACTGGTTGTGTGGGAAGAGGAACCCATGTGGGCTCAAAGTATTCTGCATGCCAGTAGTACTCTTAGTGCTGCTTTGCATTTACTTCTTCATTGAGGGTGATGTTTTGACTGTTCCAGACCATTTCAAAGTGATGTCTTACTTTGTGTGACTCAGGAAAATGACAGAATGCTTTATGAATGTTTAAGATAATTACTGTGCTGGTCAATTTAAATCAATGTTTGCCCTAATTAATTTGTTTGTTTAGGAAAGAACTAATACTGTCTGGCACTTTAAATCCAGTTAAAGATTTACATCTTGGGAAACTGGCACTAACTAAGTTTCCAAAGAGTCCAGAAACATGGATTCACAGGTTTGTCTGTCTCTTCTTTGTTTTCTTAGAAAACATATTGAAATACAGATTTTGTTTGTTTCTTGATGAAGCATGAATGATAAATACCATTTGAGAAATTATCACATTGTCTGTTGGAAAGTTGCTTTCTTTGATATTTATTTAAAGATTTATATACCATTTCTCTTAAATTTGAGATTATTTAAGAAAAAAATAGTGGCAAATAAGCAAGCAAATTCTTTACAATTTGGTACAGTTACAAACAATCATAACTCCAAAGCAGTAACATCTCAGCAGTATATGAGCAAACAGTTCATTTAAAAGCTAATCTGTGGAATTTTGCAAGAGAATTGGCTCTTCTAATTCATTCTAGAAGAGAATTTCAGAAGCTCAGAGCCCCTTCATAAAAGAAGCTCTTTGAGCACCCTTGGACTTGATTTGATAGAGAGAGAACTGTCAGAAGCCCTTATTGGCAAGTGGGCCCAATAATCTCTACAGTGTAGAGAGTTTTTATTTTTAAATTCTTTGTTTGTACATTATATATTTTTACATTGACTGAGGCCTGGTCTTGCATATGCAGCAAAATGAGGAGTGAAGTCCTAGAAGTTCTACTATAGACATCAGCCTACAAGTAGGGTGTGTGTGTGTGTCAGATTTGTGAACATTCTCTATAGTAACCGCTCTGTGCAAATACAGTATTAATGCATGAGCAAGCATGCTGGGCTAGAATCTTTGTCTCTGATATGCTAGATGTTGTTGTGTTGTTGTTGTTTTAATATGCAGAACATTTAATATTGGAAGAATGCAGAGACAATTCCTACCTGTAGTCTGAAGGGGGTACTGTCTACAGCCTCAGCATTGTGCATTTAGTTCCATGTGCAGACCAGGCCTGACATTACCTGGATAGAAATCTGGAGATCATAATAGAAATGTTAACTCAGTGTAAGAATGTTACGAATTATTAAGATGGTAGCTGAAACCAAAGCAGAAAATATTATACTGCTATTACATAAACCTACTCCTTTAGAATACTATGTACGCTTCTGATGACCCCATTTCAAAAAAGGATATCTAAATATTTGAAAGACACTGAAAAACAACTGTAGGGGAAAACTAAGATGTTTGATCCAGTTTAGTTTAAAAAAAGAGATGTTGAGAGGTTTACAGTTCAGCTTGAAGGTTGGTTTTGAACTGTATTTTGTACTGAAGAGGAAGTAACTCTGAGTACATAAAAGGGAAGGGGGAGGGAGAGCACAAACAAAAGGCTTGTTTGAGAAGCATCAAATGGTCGGTTTGGCAATACATCTGAACCAAGCCAAAATTATGAATGGTTTGGAAAGAGTGGATAGACACCTGCATTGCAGAACAGTGGAATGAAGGTCACTCTGTGAAGTTGATTGTCAGTGAGGAGTTCAAGTTACACTAAAGGATGTATAAGCTTTCAAGAGTCAAAGCTCCATTAGATACTTAGACAATTTTGAGAGCTTCAGCTCTTGAAATTTTATAACCCAAAAATCTTGTTGGCGTCTGAGGTACTACTCAACTAAAATCTAGCTGTTCTACTGCAGACCAATACCGCTACACTCTAAAACAAAAGGAAGTACAACTTAAGTGCCTTTTTTAGAAGGATTCACTGTTAGCCCATCATGGCTACTGGATGAAATGTTGACAAAAGCATTTGGGTTCCACTAGGGAGATGTGAGTGTTGACTGCATTTCTTCTTTTCCCCATTCCACCTTTGAATGTATTTTTAATTAAGAACCAGGCTAATGGAAAATAATAATAAAATGTTTTCATCTCTTAAATTGGCTTTCGCAATCTTAACTCTCTACACCATTTAACTAGACGATGGGTGCTGCAACAACTAATTCAGGAAAACTCCTTGCCCACTCTGGTGACTAAAGGGAATTTCGAAATGGCACCAACAGAAAGGATACAACGATTAGTAAAGGAAGAAATGGATGTCTGTTGTGAAGCTGCTGGGAGATATCCAAGCAATTATAATGCCTGGTCCCATCGTATCTGGGTTTTACAACACTTGGCAAAGCTCAGTACAAAGGTACGGTATCATAGTGAACAGAATATCTGGATTCTAACCTTGTAAGTAGTGTATGAGCTGGAATAATAATTTATCTTTGGAACTGAATTTCATCACTAGTAAGCCTAGTGAGATTTGTTTCGGGAGGCGAGAAAGTTAAAAATAATATTAACTGGATTGAGCTGATTTGTATAAAGAGACGAATAAACCAACAGCTGTGTAGAGTACCAAACAATATCACTGGTAGATAGTTATAATTCAAAATGATAAGTGAGGAGGGAAAGGAGTGTGGAAGCTGGGGTAGAGCAGTGGAGACTAGAGATAAATTATCTACTGGTACAAACTATACAGTCTTCCAATAGAATAAAATTAACACATATTTTAATACTGTAATTTTAGGGCTGTATTCTCTAATGATTGTCCATTGTTAAAATGCAAATAATGCACTGGTATAGGTTGAGAGAGAGATCAGACAATTTAGAAGCACCGTGATAATGTTTACAAGTGCCTTTCAAATTTCTAAGGAAATCCTTCAGCTCAGCTTATGCAGATTTAATGAATTAACATGACATCAAGCAGCCAGAATACAGCTAACTGGCTCTCGAAATGCCTTATCAACATGAACAGAAATGTCTGTATGAAAAGCACTTGGTTCCACCCCTTCAGGGTGGTTCTCAGAGGGTACTGTCTAAAATAGATTGTGCAAGCAAGTTGGAAGCTGTTGGTACCTGTCTTGCCTAAAATGGAAAAAAGGACAATATCCTAATGGTTTTCCAGCTGCAATTTCTCATCAGCGAACCAGGCTTGGTGCCACTTTATTGTGCAGGCACATTGACCTTCCACAGTAGCTGTG
Organism: Gekko gecko; assembly: GCA_029375565.1. Classification (NCBI taxonomy): domain Eukaryota; kingdom Metazoa; phylum Chordata; class Lepidosauria; order Squamata; family Gekkonidae; genus Gekko; species Gekko gecko. The sequence goes on from JAPDNY010000007.1 coordinate 120,218,067, forward strand.
CTTGACTCTTCATTCTTTCATCTCCTTTGCTGTTTACTGCCCCATCAGGCATTTTCAGGGGAAGGGTGCTGACTTTGCAAAAGCTATAAGCTTCTTTTACATCCTTGCAAGGAAGTCACTTTATGCACCCCAGCTTGTCACCTAAGAACCTTCCAGAATGATAAGGACATTTAATAATAACCTGAAAAGTATGTCACGCGCCTCAAGAGAAAATCAGGCAGTACAGCAGTCTCTTAATTCCCAAAAAGAGAGTATAGGGGGGGAAATTAAAAGAACAATGACAGCTAGGGCACTTTCAGTTTGCTTGAAAAATAAAATCTAGTTCCAGTAAAATTAAAAGAGACATTCTTATGTTTAATCCAGGAAAATTAGGGGTTGGATCCAGACTAAATTGGCAATTTCTACCAGTTCCCCATTCATGCTGCAGAGCTCCTCCCCATCATTCCTCAGAGTCCCCTATCCTCCCAGGAGCAGCATTTTGTGGAGATCAGAGGGCTGAAGGAGGATCATGAAAGTTTGATCTGCTGATTGGAAACTTAGTCTGAATCCATCCCAATGAATGCTGCAACATAACGTAGTTTATTTTCTCTCAACTACACTTGAAGAGGCTTGTACATAAGTTACTAGTTTTGGAAGGCACACTACAACTCTGGAGGCCCAGACATAGCTATAAAAATAGTCAGAACATTTGTTGCTTTCCAATTAATTCAAAATGGTGTTGAGTTCTGTTACTTACATTTGGGATCGTGTTGTGTGAATGCATGTTAAGGGGAAATGCCTGTCTTCAAAGGAAGGAGGCTATGCATAGGAATAGCTTACTGATTTCATGCTGGTATCTAGTTCTTACTTTCCTCCTGTCTTTCCAAAGGCTAGAAACTCAGCCCTAAAGGAAGGCAATCGTAGACCAGGATATGTTTCCTGGCCATTCCAGAAGCTTTCTGGAGCCTCTTCCTCTGCTCTGTCTGTAATTGCAGTCTTCTGCTGCCTGTCCATAGCTATTTATATTACGTAGTTTTTGACCAGAAACACCCTTTGAATCTCTGCACCCCTGCCTGCAACTGTGTCTCTTTCTCCGTTGCTCTGCAGACAAAGCACTGAATCCTACAGTAAATCTTAAAAGGAAAAAAAGAATAAAGGTTCAAATACTGATAAGTTGTACGGGCCTCAACCCCTTGATTTACAGGAGGTGGGCATTTATCTCTCGTGTTGTAATTCAAATCTTTTTAGCTGTAGCAAGGGCATGAAGGGTCCATTTTCACTGACCATTAGTTATCCTTCAGTACACAAGCATATAGTTTAAAAGTACATAAGCATCCTCAAAAGTCAATGAACATTTTAAATCAGAGTTGATATGAGTAATAGCTTCTTCCCAGAAAAACCAAATGACTGGATATGTCTAAAGCCTATGTTCAAGGGATGTGTCCTGTGAGTTACAATGCCAACAATTAGGCCCTTTGCTCAGTCTTTACTAAAGAGTTGCTATAGTGTCCAGTGTATCCTAAACATAATTTTTTGCTGAATTAGTCACAATTTAAGATCTATAAAACAAGTGTAAACTTTAAGGCCATATCCCATTGCTTTGGCAAAACAGGGTGATCTGGTTCCTTGTTCTATTTATTCCTGAGACTCTGCATATCATATTTATTAATCAGATATTTATAAACAAATATTGTAGGTTTTGTTTTATGCATCAATTCAATTTGATCCTGGAAACACTTAATTGAATCAATACAGAAACTATCAATAAGTGTGTCAGGGTCCCTTTTGCTCCTGGAAATTCTAAGTGGTGTCTGAGACACTTAATGCTGCAAGGCCATATTTTGATACCAACAGATGCTGCAATTGTAAATATTGCCATTCAACAGAAGTTGATAGTCATATATAGGTCCCAGCTGAGAAAATGATTAAAACTCACCATCATAGTCTATCAATTGGTCCAGTGTAAAAATCCCCATATTGGTCCAAGTCTTTTGTAAAAAAATACTTCTTCCCAGTTTTAGGTCTAGATTGGCCCATTATGTTAACGTAGCATGTGAAAATGGATCAAATTGATATTATTATAACATTATGTACCATAGTTCTCTAGCTGCAAAAACTGCAGGAGACAGCAGAATCCACTCTAGCATAAGTAGACCCTAATGCATTCCACTTAGAGGGGCACCAGACAAGAAGCCTCCAAAAGGCACCACGGTGAATAGTCCAACTGCGAGGAACAATTGTGCTAATTAGTACAAGTTAACAAATATGCTTGATGATATAAACTAAAACTAGAGAAACCAAATCCTGCTTCGTTAAATGGGAGTTGTATCCTCTTTAAAGAACTCAGAGGCAGTAAGAAGCCCTACATAGATTTCAAAATAAAGTATTAATTTTATGAATATACAAGTGGGGACCTGTAAGAAATGCGTGGAGACAGTGAATCCCTTCCCCGTTTGCTTCCTTCCCTCTTCCTTGTTATCAGTCTTCCCACTCATTCTACCCTTTCTATTATCTGTCTACCTACCCCCATCTCTTTTGCCCCCATCAATTCTCTGTCAGTCTACCCCCTTCTGTGATAACCCCATTCACCCCCTTTCCCCTATACCCTTTATCTGTAAACCTGCCCTCTATTTCACTCCTCTCTCCCATTCCCCTTATCTGCCAATCTATCCCTCATCTCTTTTGCCCCCCACGCACATTTTCTCCAACAGCCTACCCAACCTTTGCTGCTCTCCCCACCTACCACCCACCACTGGTACTCCACTCACCCTCACCTATACCACTCTCCCCCGCCCACCCTCCATCCTTAGCACTCCATTTATCCCCATCCTTGCAGCTCTCCCACCTATCCGCCAGCCTTGGCACTCCACTCACCCACCACCTTTGCTTATCTCCCTATCTATTCCCCCACCCTTGGCATTCACTCAACCTAAACTCTTGCTGTCTTCTCACCTACCCCCCACCCTTGGCATTGACTCACCCCCAACCCTAGCTCTCTTTCCACCTACCCTTGGCACTCAACTACTCACAGGGGGGGATCCCATCTCTCCCCCACCCAGTCTCTGAGCCAGCACATCCAGGCCCTAGTACTCATCTCAGGGCCTCACCATGGCAGTGTCTGGGAGCCACTCCAAGACCCAAATGGCTCCCAGTATGCGCTGTGGTGACTGGGCCCCAAGTGGCTCCCTCCATCCACTGCCATGGCGGCCAGGCCCTGAGCAGATCCCAGTGTCCCCTGCCACCAAGGTTGGGCCCCGAGTGGCTTCTAATGTGCACTGTGGCAGCAGCTGAGCCCTGTGTGGCTCCCTGCTTCTGCATCAGTGGTGGCCGGGCCCTGAGCGGTCCCCTGTGTACACTAAATGGGCCTGCCAAGGCTTCCTTATTCTTTGAGCAGGCTTGCCCAGGCTTCCTCCACCCCACTCTGCTCTTGGCAGCTTGCTCGGAGCTGCTCCAAGTGAGCTCGCTGAGGGTTTTTTCCCCTCCACTCTTGGCTGCTCACCTGGAGCTGTTCTGAGTGGACCTGTGGAGACTTCCATTACCGCTCACCAGCAAAACTGGCACTCTGTTGCCACAGCAACCACTAGGCTCCTTTCCAGCTGCACTACAGTAAGTGAGTTGCCTATGTATGCACAGATTTTTTTTATTTTCAGGGGCAATTTAAACCCCCATGTTGGTTTGTTTTTTACGTTTCAGAACTTTCTGCAAAACTAGGGGGTCACCCAAGGTTGCAGGAAAACCTGTTTAAGGTGAGCGTACCCTCAATCTGCAGATTTAGGTCCTTTATGGATTTATCTGCCACTCCAGATTTTCTCAGTGTTCGAGTCGAGGCAGTTTAAGTCCATGGCAAAACAGCATCCAAATAACCTGGGGCAACAGCAGGCTGAAACTGGGCTGACCACCGAAGGGATGCAATGTAATGCAGAATGGGGGGAAAACCCAGAATAAAAAGAAGGTTGAATTTGATTTTAGTGCAGAATGGAGAAAAAAACTGGTTTAAAAAGGTTGAATTCAATTTTAGTGCAGAATTGTGTAGAGGACACCATGGTGAACATGGATTAAAAGGAGAGTGAAGAAAGGGCCTTAGATATTTGCACATAGGGGACACAGTTGGGAATTAGATCTATAGATCTATATGAAAAATAATTGCACATAAAGTATAAATAATCCTAGGTATAATATTCATTTGAGTGCATTTACTTTGCTCTGTAAAGACAAATTTAAGTTTGTTCATCTGTCTTAAATCCAAAGATATATCAGCAATTATCGTGTTAAAATTTAGCATAATCATATACATAATATCTCTAGGAATCAATATTCCGAGGTTAGTACTGACATCTGGGCAACACCAAAAATGTCCATTAACAAAAAAATCTAAATCCTAGCCACAAAGGCATAGAGAGATCTTGAACTAATGGCAAATAAAGTAAGGGCTGCTACACTGCACTTTCTGCTGCAGGACTGACTGTTTTAAATTTTGAGCACATGACCTAAAATTACTAGTTGCTTCTTTCTTTGCCTTCTGTCTCCTGGCAGCCATTCCATGCCACATACTACACTACTGTAATTTGTTTCTGAAATGCTGAATCAGCAACTGTTATAGACATATACAGATGAAGAAATGGGAGCGCTGTATATATGCTCATGTTGTATTTGGATATTATGCTCTTGAAAGCTAAATAATTATAAATATACAATTACTAGCAGTAAAGCCTGTTGTGAAAGCAATACAACGAGCTCTAGAAAGATGTGATGTGTAACAAATGCATAGGCTGGAAGGAGGTAAAGTAAATATTAGCAGTCTGTAAGTGAAAGATATAAATGTGGAAGTAAAGTCTCACATACCTTATGTTACACAATAGCCGGTGTCCAAGGTCACACAATGTAGGCCAGAAAATGTTGCACACAGGGGTCTGTGGAGTAGTGTCAACAACTGGGCAGTCTGCGAAGTTATTTTATGTTGGATGTCCGTGTCATTCAATGTGGTCGTGGTCGCACTGTCCACCCTGTGCAGCGGTCTCAAGGGAAGGTGAGTTGAAAGTGGTCGTGATGAAAGTCTCAGTAGGTTACGTTGGAATGAGAAGGAGGAGTCTTGGGAAATGAGTGTTGTGAAATGTCTATAGTTTTGAAAGTTGTCTTTTATGGTAAAGGAGTGTGGCTGAGGAATGTTTTCCAGCAAGATAGTTTAGGACTGGATGGTGTTGTCTGTAGAAAGTAAAGCATTAAGTGATGTCAGCCACCAAGGATGGATGTTGCAGCCAAGAGACATTGTTTTTTTTTTTGTCTAAGGATCTCGTGCCCATAGGACCATCGTTCTGCAAACCATGCACAGAAATGTGCAGGAGGGCATTCTTGTACTGGAACACTTTCCCCATGTCGTGTCCACTTACCTGGTCCTGTAACGTGTACAGTGTGTTTTTTCACAGTTGTCTCAGTCACCCTTCGTTTTTTGTGGTTCTCTGAATGTGAATTGTTGTACGTAGAAAGTAAAGGATTAAGTGATGTTAGCCACCAAGGATGGACACAGCATCTATGAGACATTGGGGGGTTTTGTCTAAGGATCTCGTGCCCACAGGACCATCATTCCGAAAACTATGCACAGAAATGTGCAGGAGGACATATTTGTACTGGAATGCTTTCCCCATGTCGTGTCCACTTACCTGGTCCTGTAACGTATATGGTGTGTCTGTTCACAGCTGTCTGAATCTCATGTGGCTGTCATGGTTCTCTGAGTCTGAAGTGTTGTCTGTAGAAAGGAAAGCATTAAGTGATGTCAGCCACCAAGGATGTATGTCCTGTCCACTTACTTGGTCCTGTAATGTGTACAGTGTGTCTTTTCACAGTTGTCTCAGTCTCCCATTGTTTTTTGTGGTTCTCTGGATGTGAAGTGTTGTCTCTAGAATGTAAAGAAGTAAGTGTTGTTAGTCACTAAGGATGGATACAGCATCACTGAGACATAGCGTGTTTTGGTCTAGAGATCTCGTGACCATAGGACCATCCATTTAGAAACCCATGCACAGAAAAGTGTAGGAGAACATTCTGGTACTGGTACATTATCCCCATGTCTGGTCCACTTTCCTGGTCCTGTAATGTGTACAGTGTGTCTGTTCACAGTGGTCTCAGTCTCCTGTGATGTTTATGGTCTTGGAATCTGAAGTGTTGTCTGTGGAAAGTAAAGCAGTAAGTGATGCCACTTATCAAGGATAGATGCTGCATTTATGAGACAGTGGGGGTTTTTTGTCTAAAGATGTTGGCTGCTGTGGCCGAAGTGTGTATCAATGTTTTTGGGGGTTGCACAGCGAACTGGGTTTGATCCACAGTCCTGCAGGACTGCCTCTGTTATTGGAGTGCATGGTCAGAAGTTCAGTCAAGTGATCAGACCCCTGGGCCTGTAGAGAGAGAACACAAGGAGTCGCTGTATACTGAATCAGACCTCAAGTCCCCTTTTTGTGACAACACGCACAGTTGGCCAAGATAGAATCAGACCCCAGGCTCTGATGTTCCGTATTGATGGCCTCTGTGTGGCAAAGAGAGTGGGAGTGATTGTGTACACACCCTGGGGGCCCCCGTCCTGCTACAATGCCTGTTGAAGCAACTACCAGTGGGCTGAGGCAACCAGGGCCAGAGCTGGCCTCACATCCTCCCAAACCCCTCCGGCTTGGAGGAAGGGACCTTGTTCGTGCTGGCCGGCCACTGCTGTCCCAGCCATGTGCAGGAAAGAAATTCTCAGGAACAGTGCCATGACCTGGCCGCTGGTCAATGCGCAGCCACCATACATAGCTCCATGCAAGAGCTTTCATACGGGCAACTCCCAGGTGACCGGCATGTAGGGCCTCTAGCACCCGCTCTCTTAAGTTCGGAGGGACCACCACCCTATTTCCCCATAATAAACACCCTTTGAGAGCTGATAGCTCCTGCTGTCGGTTGCTGTAGGGCTTGAACTCCACCTCAAAACGGCCCACTGGCCATCCCCTCCACACCCAATTGAGCACCCGGGATATAGTGGGGTCCTTGGCCGACCCAGCTGCAATGTCTGAGGCGTGCACCGGAGGTTCAGGCAGGTCTTCAATTGCCAGGACTTTGCAGGCTGGCACAGGGTCGATGGCTGCCCCCAGGATCAGACATGGACTTAGTGTGTCGGCATATCCGATGGCCTTGCCTGGCTGGTGGATAAGGTCAAAATCATAAGCAGAAAGAAACACAGTCCACCTCAGCATTCTAGGCAACAATATCTGTGAGGTCTGTCGATGAGGCGCAAAGAGTCCCAACAGAGGCTTATGGTCCGTAACCATCAGGAACTGTCACCCGTATAAAAAAATCGTGAAACTTTTTTATTCTAGCCATCAGGGCAAGAGCCTCGTCAATTTGTGCATAATTTTTTTCTGCGGGCAATAATGTCCTAGAATAATAAGCAACTGGCGCTTCCCGCCCATTTTCCATGACGTGGCTGAGAATGGCGCCAATGCCGAAAGGAGACACGTCAGCAGCAAGAACCAGAGGCTTGTGATCGTCGAAGTGAGTGAGGACGCTATTGGAAACTAGCAGGTCTTTTATAGCCCTGAACGCCATGTTTTGCCGTGTTCCCCACTCCATTTAGCCCCTTTCCCCAGCAACCTGTGTAATGGCTCAGCAATGGATGCCTTATGAAGTAGAAACGCGTGATAAAAATTTAATATTCCTAGAAAGGGTTGCAGCTCTTTTTTGTTTCTGGGTTTGGGTGCGTGCTGGATCACAGCCACTTTGGACTTGGTTGAGTGTACCTCCTTTTCATTTACTAGGAAACCAAGGAATTCCACTCTTTTTACCCCTAGCTGACATTTGTTCTTTTTTACCTTGAGACCTGCATCTCTGAATTGACCAAACACAGCCCTGAGGCGTCCCGCTCATTTGCCCCCACAACCAAAACGTAATCAAAATATGGAACCATCCCTGGTATGTCTCGGAGCAATCCCTCCATAAACCCCTGGAAAATCCCAGGTGCCACATTCACTCCAAATTGAAGGCGGTTAACCCTGAATGCTCCCCTGTGGGTAACAATGCTTTGTGCCTTGGCTGCTACCGAGTCCACAGGCAATTGCTGATACACCTGAGCAAGATCAAGTTTTGCGAACACTTTCCCACCTACCAGAGACGCCAAGACACGGCTAATCACTGGCATGGGATACGCATGTTGTTGCAGTGCCCGGTTGATGGTACACTTATAATCGGCACAAATTCTGATAGACCCATCTGGTTTAACCAGTGTTACAATAGGCATCTCCCACTTAGCGTGGGAGACCAATTCAATTGCACCTTGTGCAACAAGTTTGTCAAGTTCGGCTTCAATTCTTGGTCTCAGAGCAAGGAGAATGCGCCGATACTTCAGGCGAATGGGCGCCACTGAGGGGTCCAAATCAAAAGTCACAGGCGGCCCCGTATACCTCCCCAGTAACCCATCAAATACAGCAGGAAATTCTGCATAAATTTCAGTCAGTTTACTCAGGCTCACTTCATTCACCCCAGTAACAGCAATACCTAGGGCTTCGAACCAGTCCAACCCTAAGAGACTGGACCTGCGCCCTTCAGCAACGAGGAGGCTCAGTGTTCCTCTGAACCCCCTAAACTGTACCTCAAATGATGCTGCACCTTCCATGGGAATGCGTTGACCCTGGAAATCTGTAAGATGGACAGGACTGCTTGTCAAATGGCGATGACTCCTCGTAGGAAACAGCCGCTGCAGTGTCTCCATTGAGATGATGGTCATTGCCGAGCCGGAGTCGACCTCCATCTCACACGACTCTCCATCCAGCAGGACCATCACCTTGATCTTCTTCTTTGTCCGTGTTCCAGTGTTCAAGATAGTTGTGGGACAGGAAAAGCATGAAGTCTCATGGCATTCCGCTGGCTTTGGATGACTCTTGTCCCATGGTCTCCAGTTCGACGGGGGTGAATTTTTCTTTGTAGCCGCCCAGCATACTTGGGCCAAATGGCCCTGCTTGTCACAGTTTCGACACTTTAGGTCATGGGCCCAACAGCGGTCGCGGTCGTGGTTTCCGCAACAGCCTGCACAGGCTCACCTTGGTGCTGTCTTCTCGCTATGTCACTTAGGCCTCGTCACCCTGGTCTTGTGGATATCCTCTGGTTCACCCTCAGAGTCGATCGCAGACTCATGGTGCACTGCCTTCTTGGAACGAAGACTGGATGGGCTGGTCGGCTGCCGCACCTCCTTAGTCAACCTCTCTGCTGCTTTGGCTGCGATAGCTTCAGCATAGGCTGCAGCATAGGTCAGCTCAGCTTTCACAAATAATCTTTGCTGCAGCCTCTCATCCCTCGGGCCGCACACCAGCTGGTCTAGCAACTCTGCCTCTAGGTCGGGGAAGTTGCACGTTCTTGCAGCTTTCCGTAGTGCCGTGACGTAGTCGGCCACCGACTCACTTGCCCCTTGGTCTCGCTCGTAGAAAGCATGACGGCAGGCTATTTGAGAAGGCTTAGGGAAAAAGTGATTTCGAAGTTTGCTCTTAATGTCTGCCTAGGAGACCGTCAGTATGTCTGCAGGCGCCACCAGGGATTGTGCCACGTCGAAGACAGTTCGCCCACACGAGCTGAGGAGCATCGCTGTCTTTGTGGCTTCTTCATCAATCTGGTTAGCCTGCAGGTAGAACTCGAACCAGGTAATGTATGAGTCCCAGTCTTCCAGCTCTGGCTCGAATGTCTCGAACCTCGTGCTGGCTGCCATCCTCGTAGCCGGCAGGGTGAAGGTTTACGGTGGCTGGGATCCCGGATGTCTCCGGATCATCTTCCGTGGTGTCGGTTGCTCAGCGGGGCTGCCTACCCACTATAACCCAGATCTCATCCTCGTCGTCAATGTTAAGTATGAGACGTAAATCTGATCTTAACTAGTGATTCAGCTTTATTTAACTCAACAGTAAACCAACACAAGAACAATGGAGCAACAGGCTCCCTTTTTAAACTATCCAGGCTATAGTAACCATGCCCTTAAACAAGTTAACAACCAATGAACAAATAGAGATAACAACCAATAGTTTCTGTTCCCTTCGCTATTCTGATTGGCTTGCTTCACAGAGCAGCCAATCAGGTTATTCTCTTTAGGATACCAGCCTACATCTCAAGCTCAGTCATACGTTGCAATACATAACAGATTTATTTGTTTATTTCGATTTATAGGCTGCCCTTCCCTATCAGGACTCAGGGCAGTGAACAACATCTCAATAAATAGTTTTACAGATCCAATTAAAAACAATTTAAAACAGTGAACAGTAACAATTCCAAGCCTATTCAGATGGCAGTTAAGAATCAATTGTATCCTACCCCCATAGGGGAAAGGAGATATGGAAGAGGCCAGGCTCGATGACAGACTGTTGCTGTCCTCAACCATGTGATGAAAATCCACAGATCCTTCCCACAACAGTCAGGTTGCCAATCCCTAGAAAATTTTTCATTTAGCGATAAGAGCTAAAAATAAATCTGATACAATAGTCTTTTAAGTTTAAAACAGATTTACTTTTTAAAGACTATTGGCCTTTATTGCTGAATGTCAGATTTCTAAATAAATAAATATACCCACGAAACCTAAACAAGGGATCCAATAGGTAAAAAAAGTGTATAGCTCTCATTAGCTTAAAGTGTATAGTTCTGTTTAGGAGGTAAAGCTCATGGTGAAATGGCAAGGAAGCAGAGGGTATGTTTGATTTATGGCCTTTGATATCACAGGTCTTGGATTCAAATACCTCAAGGGTATCTAAGGACATAATTTGATATATTTTATCCATTTTAAATGTCCTTGAATTGTGAAGGAGGTCATAATCTGATGAACACCCATTCTTAAAGTTGTTTATTTTCCTTTGGCTGTTGTTAAAGATCATGGAGAGCGTGCCTTAATAGCAGAGGACCCGAGAGTGTCACTTTGAGGGGAAATTAAAACATGAAAATAGAAAAGCTAGGCATCTTTGTGTTCGTGGTTGGGTTAATTTTATTGTTTGCTTTTGACTTTCAGATTCTGCTTGATGAACTTTCTTCCACTAAACACTGGGTTTCCATGCATGTTTCAGACCATAGCGGATTCCACTACCGCCAGTTTTTATTAAAGTCCTTGATTGGCAGAACTGTGACTGACTATACAGTTCCGGTGCATAATCAGCCAAACAATCAACCAGCACCCAGTCTTCCAAAAGCTGAAGAAAATGATGAAGCAGAGGCTGCCTATGTGGAAGAACAAAGGCCAGATCACCCTTTTCTTCTAAAGGAAGAAGCAGAGCTCTGCACTGATTTAATTAATAGTTATCCAGGGCACGAAACTCTATGGTGTCACAGGTAAGGAAATGTATTCAAGGATATGAGTCTGAAGAGAATGCTTGCAGCTTAGATAAAACATATTTCTCCAAATCCCTGCAGGATTTTAAAAAATGGGGGTGCTGGTGGACACTGGCTTGTAGTGATGTGGAGAAAATTTCTAGTCTGCATGATGAAAGGCATTCAGGAAGCAGTTTAAAGCATCTTTCTTGGAGCAGTCTGTGTGTATGGATTGTTAGTTGTTGTTGATTTATTCTATTCTGTTTGAGGGGTAATGCCTACCTGAAAAAAAAAGCTTTTTGCTTACAGCATGATACAGGTTTTGTTTTGATGTTTAATACCAATCCAAACTGGTGTTATATTCTCTGTCGAAGCCACTAGAGGGTGGCTTTTGCAAGATGGATCTGTTGCTAACCAGTATCCTTTCCTTTCATTTTAAAGAATATGGGATGCAATAAGGAATGTTATTTGTGATGGGCAGATAATGGGATGGGTTAAATATCTCAAAATCCCCAGGGTATTCATTTAAATATTTCAGAAACAGGGAACCAGTCAGAGGCAGTAGTATGGTTAAATGATAAAAGCAATACTAAAGAAGGTTTTGAGAATTGCAGAGAAATTGATATAACTATTTCAGTCTCCACTGTAGAAGATGTGAATACAGTCCCATTGTATACCATCCACCCACTGCCACCAACAGACCCCAGCCAAGCTCTTTCCAACTTCTCTTTTCCATGAAAGTTGTAAAATAGATAAGTGAGTAGGAGGAACAAAGAGTTCTCTATCTCTTCTCTCTCTCCACATCACCACCTTGAACGCTGTTTTGGCTGTGTCTGAAGCTTCCATTAACCTTACAAAACGTACTCCCTAGGATATCTGATGTTAGTATCAGATATTCTCAGAACTACATTTCCCAGGGTTCCTGCCACCTTGATACTTCCAGACCAGCATTCAAGACACTAGGGAGACAGGATGAGACAGTCCAGGATAGTGAGGGATTCTTCCATCCATCCTTCTATCTTCTTTCCTGGCTCTGTCATAGTCGCAGCCTCCACAGGTAAGTATGGCCAGGATAGTTGAATGGCTCAGGGGGGGAGCTAGGAGGAGAACTGTTGGATAACATCTCCTCCAGATGAAGGGTATTTCTCATATTGTCTCTTGTGGTAGTGTATCACCTAAATACCAAGCCATGACTCTTATGATACTTACAGTGAAATCCTGATCAAAATTACATCCCAAGTCCTTTGAAGACAATGGGCTTAGAAGGGTGCAGCTCAGTTTATGATTGTGCTGTTAATTTCAGGTAGTAATAAACTGGATAATTTTCAGTTCCCAAGAAATGCAGAGAGATTTTAAGTGATGGCAAATTTTATATGAACCACAAAAATCTAAGTTGGAAATAAAACCTTTATTTTTCTAATGCTTAACAAGATGTGAAGCAATCTACATTGAAGTTAGAGAGAAAGGGACAGAAATATTTTCTTTGCTCAGTCATTTATGTTCTTAGACATGTTAAATGAAGTCTGACTTTTTTTCTGACTTCTCTTTGAAGACGGCACGTGTTCTACCTTCAGCACCACTTAAAGAACAAACTTGTACTTCCAAGCACCTGGGCAGTGGCTGCAGACAGCAGCGATGGAACGCTGAATAACACTCACCCTGGTGGTGCCCTTGGTCATGTGACTCAGGCCATGGATATTGATGGCTTGATTGAATCCAACAAACAAGGCTACACTCAAGAAATCAAGCGCCTGAAACGTGCTCCTCTGCAGGACTCTGTCAGTCTGGAAGCAGAATACAGGTTCATTGACCAGGTTCTATCAACATGCAGGGATGTAGAACAGGCAAGGTTTGCTGTTGCATACAGAAAATGGCTGGGTTCTTTTCTAGGTCAGTGAAGGAGGAAATTAAAAAAAAACCCTGCAGGGTCCCTTGTTTAGTGCAATATTCTCTTCTTGAAACACAGGTGCACATCATGGCTCTTGGCACTTTCCACCCTTTTGATGTTGTTGTCAGTGCTGAACTTCATCTGCTAATGATGGCTTTAGTTTTATTTATATATTTTAAAAAATGTCTTGATGTTAATCATTAAAACTTCTTCTGCACTTACATTTCTGTAAAGGGTAACTACATACCTGTCCTCCCTAGTTTTAATATAAACTTGAAAAAAATGTCCCTTAAATTCAGACGAATAAGATATTTTTTGTTATATCATAGCATTGCCTTCATTGCTCTACCACTCTTCTGTAAGTGATCAGGCTATAGTCGACCTATAGCTGACGATAGAGTTCAGTGTTTCCAATGCACATTTGTATTGCTCTGAGGACATTCCAGTACTATATCTCATTTTTGCATTGTAGTGCCAGTGAAGTATAGTTCATACAAAATTACAGGAGAGTTCTGATAAGACTGATCTCTGCCTTATACACACACACAGTCCACCTCCCAGACGTATGGTTTTGTAAGACTCTTCATTACATATCATATTTTTATTAATTTTCCTTTCATCAAGTCAGTGTTAATTATGTATAAATCCAAATGTATTGTGAACACTACAGATTTATGCAGCCCTTCATAAGTGTGACATGCTGTAGACAAATCACTACAGATATTTAGAATTAAAAGAGGTTAAGGTGCCTGGCTTTATTGAGTTTAAACAACAAAGTAATGATCCTGTGGCTGTGCTGTCATTGAGAAGGATTATTACATTCAGTCTCTTCCTCCTGGTAGCCTTTTACCGTTATTTAAAAATCCGTCAAACATAGACTGGGTGTAGAGGCAATTAATTTTCCTTCTTTTAGTGGTTTCCTACATTTGGGATTTTGAAACTATCATAGTGTACCATGCAGCACTTTTACTCTTGATGCATAGGTTCTAGTTTGAAACTCTGTTTTCTCCAAAGCTCACACAGGGCTCATGTATTAGCAGGATTCCTTGTTGATGTCAGTCATAGTAGCTCCATTGTGTGTTTGCTGGGGCTTTGACCCAGAGCACACAGAATACGGATGTTCTTTGTGTACAAGGAACACCTGTATGCTACAGGACTCCATTTGTCATGATGGAACCAGTGGTACTATGTGTATGCATGTGCACATTTTCTCAAAGCAAATACTGCTTGTTTAGAAATGTATCATTTTACAATGTGCTTGCTAAAATAATAGTTTGCTCAAGTTTCTCACCCAAGCTATCAACTGGGATAGCTCCAGATATTGAAGAAATGTTCCCATTCACAATCTTTGTGCCTGTTTTCTTTGCACAGAGTGGAAATCTGCATACTGCTGCTTTTCTAGGTAAGAAACTAGTACAGCAGCTTGATTCTGTTGTCCCAAAGGGTGGCATTTATCGGGTAGCTTAAATCTCATGTAAGTATTGGAACAAATTAGTTTGCCAAATGAAGAACAGTAACATTTCTTTAGTCTCATAAAGCCTGACTTTAATTGGAGAGGCTTTGAAATAAAAGGAATTGGCCATCTAGAAATAGGGTTTTTTTCAGCAGATAAATAGTTCCTAGTTGTAGCTAATCCATCCCCCAAAGTGTAAAATATTTCAGGTTTGGATTTTTAATGTACAGTTGGATATTATTAGAAATACCATAGTAATACAGAGAACACCATCTTCCAGTGTAGTTACGTTTTACTTTTACAACATCATAGGGCATAGCCTGCTAAGCTCTGGGGTTGGTGCATTCCCCTTTCATTTTGAGATTCCCACACAAAACTCATTTAATTTGGTGAAGGATGTGCAACACCAGCCCATAGTGGATTTTAGTCTATTTGTAATCCCTCACTTTTTGGCATTCCTGCAGTTTAGCCGTATAAACGTACAATAGAGAAGGATATGTGAAGTGGGGATTCAATAAAGAGTGTTGTTCGTGATGGGCAGATAATTCCCTCTTTGCTTGAGCTGGATTGATTTTATGAGAGCTTTCAAAGATAATAGTGAAACGTGACTTGAAATCCATTTTTGCTTTCTGTTTGATTTTTAAACTGAAGTTCCAGCTAGATTCCCTGGAGCTGTACGTAAATAGAGATAGCTCCGCTTATTAAATTTGGCAGCCGTTCCATTATCATAGATGTAAGGTCAAGCTCTGCCCTCAGATACGCTTTTGAACTTCTCATTAATGGCAGTAGGAATCGCTTACGCTGAAATGAAGATGAAGTTCCAAGACTACAATCAACTTCTAATAGTTATGGCTGGTTTTACATTTGTCTTGGTAGCTTGCAAAATGTAGAAGTTCTTAAGAATAGTATAGCTGAACAAGGTGGTTGTGTTTTTTAAAAAGATTTATGGAAATATTCTAGTGACTTTAAACAATTCCAGTGTATACTAAAAAGCAAAATAACTCCCCACTTTTTTGCAAGTAGGATCTTTTAGAATAAGGGACCTGAAAACAGATGGCTCATAGCAAAAAAATGCAATATCTACAAAGCTGTCACAAGCTAATATTTTTTCTAATGGCATACTTTAGACGTCTTATGTAAATACTATATGAGATTATTTCTTTGGAATATATTTTCAAGTGTGAATGTTTGTGGCATCTTGTAAGTGAGAACTGAGAAGTGTGACCACTTAATTTTAATTTAACTTTTTAAAAAAGTCTTTGATTGGGAAAAGGCTATATAAGCAGGAGTTCCATTTATTTTGCTGTGCCTCGAGGCTCTGGTGATTACCATACAGTAAAAGTCACCAAGCACAACTCTTCAGTGCTAAGTAGTTTAGAACTGAGCATTTAGTATGTCAGAGGTGAAGATAGTCAAACAATAATTAAACCACTGCACTAGTGGGAAAACACCTGACTTCACCTGTTCAGCTCCAAGCACTTGTTCATTCTTGCCGGTTCTTAATACTGATAAGGCACCAAAAATTACTCAGTACTACACTGTGAATGAGTATTTAAGGATTCAAGGAATGTTACCTTTTCTCTTTCTTGCACTGTAAGGTCTGAAAGCAAATGCAGTTTTGCTGTCTCCCCCTTTTCTGTGTGCTGGATCAGGTCTTGCTGTGGTATATTTCTGGTGAAAATATTCTGGCGGCTATTTGCCAGTGTGGTATGTTTGGAGCAGGCCTCTGGCCTCAATGGACCACACCCAGATGTGAGATATAACCCATAAAAGTGGGGGTTGGATGAGGGCCAGTGCTATCACCTAGTTGAAGTAACCCTGTGGGGAAGCTTGAGGTACTCCTGGGGAATGGTGTGATGTCCTGGAAGCAACAGGACACTGTTGAGCTGGTCACCATAGAGACAAGGCCCTCAAAAGTCTTGTGGTGCCAGGGATAAGTAGATGGGGCTTCTAACGAATGCTAAGAGCCATCTAAAGCCTTGCAGTCAGAAGCCGAGAGGAAAGCATTGTGCTGACTCTCATCCAGGCTGAAAGAGAAAAACCTAGAGGAAGACCAGAGTGTGAAGGCAAAAACACCTATCTAGATGAGGACTTGGAGGTTCAGCAAGCTGGGAAACATTTCCATTCCTGGGGGAAGGTGGCAGTTTTAGGGCATAGGTCTCCAATCCCCATATTATATGACTCTTCAAAAATGAGAATTGCATTTAAGAGTATTAGACCATGAGGTCAACATAAGCAAATAACCATTAAATAATACTTAGTATAGATAAAATTAATGTGTGCATTGTCCTGTGCTGAATTAGCAATTGACTTTTTGCTTTAAGTATCATATTTAACTACAGTATGTGTCAGTTAACTATTCTGGCACGTGGTTATAAAATGTTTGAATCTGCCATAGCTTTTATATCAGATTCATACAGTATTTAGAACAGAGATTTGTCCTCCTATCTTGGTATTACAAAATATAGAAACTTTTAAAAAGTTCTGTACTTTAAACCAATGGAAAGATTTAATACTACTGCTTAGGGGGGGTAAATACATTTTTCTTTTTGGAGAGAAACATAGATGGAGTTACTACCCCTACATGAGCATTCTTGATAGGAAATTATGATAATATGTTTTTCTTTCTCCCTGTGCATGAAGCAGGCTTGAAAAGTAGTACTGTCAAAGGACCAGAGTAGTTATATCTAGCATTGTTCACAATGTAGTGATGATATAATTGAGATGGAAACTTAATACAGGAGTGGATTGAGCTGTAGTGATTTCAAAGTGGTACATTAATATGAAACCAGTACTAGTAGAAACCATTTATTTGTATTATGGTTTGTAACATTGACTTTGCTGGTTACCATCACTGCAGAGTACTTAGCATTTACTCCTAAACACAGTTTATTTTACTATACAAGTGTTAAATAGTGAACACTTGAATAGGCTGTACAATTTATGATTAGTTACAGGGTTACTTTTATGTAGGAGACTTATGTCAAAGAAGAAAACATAATGATATTGTGGTAATATTAGTTTTACCAAATACCTGTGATCTGCTTTAAACTTTACATTTTTCTTGTGTAGATGATATCCTGTAATTAGAATGTACCTTCATAAAAGGATTGACTTTTCCTTGGACTACTGCTTCTGAAACAATGCAGTCTGTAACACTTCTTAGTGAATAATGTTGGCCAGTATCAGGATACAACTGGGTGTTACCTATATAGCCAAATGCAGCAAATCGTTTTTTAAAATGCTCTGTATCTTCCATTCAAGTCATCATATTTTTCAATTAAAAACTGGTGCTTTATTCACATTCTAAACGATCATTTCTTTTAGAGTACTGCTGAGTTTTTAGGGTCTTCTGCAGTTCTAAAAATCACTGTCAGTTTATATTTGCCCTAGCTCAAGATCAACTGAGTGAAAGATAAGCACCTTAGACGTGCTCTTCTCCACTGACAGCACTACTGAAGAAATTGAGACTCTTTTGATATGAAATATCACGGGGAGGAGAAAAGTGCACTACTCTGGAATGCTTTAAAAGCGCGCTTAGGTGGAAGGCAAAACTGGTTTATGTAGATGGATTTTTTCTTCTTCTTGCATTTACTGTGTGGCATTCTAAAAGGATTTTTCTATGAAGAATGTAGTATAGCAGTGGTCTTTTTCGGATAACTGATTACCTCCCAAAAACTGAGATAGGACCTACTTTTTTCTACAACCTCAGGCTTTGGGGTTTTAAAAAGCAAGAACTGTGCAAGCAAAGCCCATCTGATTTCTTTTTGTAATGTGTTTAAAACAAACATCTGAAGAAAGCAAATGCTTCAATTTGGTTTTGAAGTCAGAAAGCTTTCCAATGCCTGAACTCCATGATGCCATTTCCACAAACAAGCGCTGTACTGTTGTCAAATGAAGGAAATGGGCATGTGGTCAGTTTACGCTTTTGCTGTAGCTCAATGTCAGTATGGAATTTCTGACTCTTCCTTATGACTTCTAGTTTGTATTTGCTGTTTAACTCAGGGCATAGAGAATATCTAATGAGTTAGGGTACATTTCTATCCTTATGTAGTCTATATGATTTGTAAATATTTTAAATGAAGTACATAACAATGGTCGCTTAACAATTTAGCCATTTATCTAATGCTGTAACTGGTTAACAGCTTTTAAAAATCTGCCTTTTGCACCTGTTCTGCATACATGCAGTCTATTTTGTATCTTGAATCAAAACAGGTAACTGGCTGCAATCTTAAACACACTACAGAGTAAGCTCCATTGAGTTCATGAGGCTTACTTCTGAGTAAACATGTTTAAGATTGCACATCATAGACCTAATCCTGTAGGTTTCTAAGTATTTGTTTACCTCTTTGCACCAGAGTGTTCCTGAAAAGAGGACAGCTTAATGTCCTGTATAACAGCATGAATTATTAATTTCTTCTGCTGCTCTAGTTTAATATATTGTAAGTATCTACCCTGTAGGGGAACTGCCAACCCCAAGATCATGCATATATCCAGTCTTACAGGGCAAATTGTCACGTTTGTCTCCTTGGCAGATGGGATTTTTGTGTGTTTATAGCACAAATAATGCTGTCTGGAACATACATGCTCATTAATATTGGGTGTGACCCAATCACTGTTAAGCAATGTTCAGCTGGGCCTGTACATGCTTAATCAGGTGCAAGTCCCCCTGAATTCCATGTACTTACTTCCCAATAAATGTGCATTGATTTCAAGTAGATGAGTAGCTCACTCTGATAATGTCTCCAAAATGCTTAAATTCTATTCCATTGTACCCAAGACTGGCAGTCTTTAAGCAGTGGCTGGACAAGCACTTGTCAAGGATGCTCTAGGCTGATCCAGCATTGAGCAGGGGGTTGGATTAGATGGTCTGTATGGCTGCGGTGGCTCAAGTGGCTCAAGTGGTTAAGATGCTGAACTGCAGGCTGTGGAAGGTCAGTAGTTCAGCAGTTCGAGACCCGGGTGCCGCATGACAGGGTGAGCTCCTGTCTCTAGTTCCAGCTCCTGCCAACCTAGCAGTTCGAAAGCAAGAAATTGCAAGTAGATAAATAGGTACCACTTCGGTGGGAAGGTAACAGCGTTCCGTGCGCCTTGGTGTTTAGTCATGCTGGCCACATGACCACGGAAACGTCTTCGGACAGCGCTGGCTCTTCGGCTTTGAAACGGGGATGAGCACCGCAACCCTAGAGTCGGATTCGACTGGCTTTCGAGCAAGGGAACCTTTACCTTTACCTTTACCTATGGCCCCTTCAAACTCTGTGATTCTATGATTCTAAGACAACCAGTGGAGGAATACTCTAATGAAACAGCTGGTGTTTAAAATTGGCTATAATGCATATTTTGATGTGAGCAGAAATGTACATCAGAGGCTTTAGTAGACTACACACATACATGTGTAACTGTAACCAAGTGCCCTGTATGCACTTGCTAAATTCATGGACAGATTTCTGCTGAAAAGGCATGGATTTTTACACTGTGTAATACTGTAAACTGAATGTAAATCACATGACATAAAACACTACGAGATTAAATGCTTTCCCCACATTTCTTCAAGGCCCAAATTTTCCGAAGTAATTTATATTCCAGCTTTGTTTTGTGCTTTCCTGGGTATTAAGAAAGTCCTTGCTTTCCTGTATTAGTGTCATTACAATGTAATGTTTCGATAAAATTATTTTACCGTTTGCATATGCTACCTTTACAAGAGTAATCTAATGGGTGCCATTCACTCATCCCGTTGCTGTACAACCCCCATTAATTTCAGTACAAGAGCTTTTTGTCTGTCAGGTGGCATTGAAAGCTAGAATAAAGCAAATCTTTGTCAACTTCAGTATTGGTATGTAAACATATTCTGTCTTTTCCGTCTAAATAATAGATTCTTTATACATTGCAAAATGGTGTCCAAATAGTATAGTTCTGTGGATATCTAATTTATTATACAATAAAAATGCCATATGTAGCATTAAAAATCAAGTCCAAACAGAGAAATTGTCACTGTTCCATGAGGATGCTAAGAAAGAAGTTGTCCTTCAGCATTTTCATGTTGTTGCAATATGCACTGATTAACAGAAAATTAATGGGAAATAAATGACCTGCCACACATTAATAAAAAGGATTTCCATTTAGTAAAGCTGATTCTCTGAACATGCTTGTGATTCATGAATGAACAATCCAAAATCTTACAACTATAGTGAAATAAAGCATTCATATCTCTCCAGGTGAAATGATATGGTAATTTGTGAATGCTAACTATTGCTCTAACATGTTATTTGACAAGTATTTGAGAGAAAACTGGACTTCTTTTCCAAAGTCATTCCAAAGTTTCTCCGCGTATACGCCCTGGAGAGCCTTGCACTCCACTGAACAGCACCTACTGGTAGTTCCTGGCCAGAAGGACGTCTGCTTAACCTCGACCAGGGCCAAGGCTTTCCCTGCCCTGCCCTGCCCCCCCTCCCCCCCGGTGGAGCATGCTCCCAATTGAGATCAGGGCCCTGTGGGACTTGCTACAATTCCTCAGGGCCTGTAAACTGGAGCTGTTCCGCCAGGCCTTTGGTCGAGGCAGCAGATGTTGCCCATAGTAAGCCTACAGATGCCTACTATCCTACTAACACTTAACAGGAAACATATTCTCATTCTAGTTCTTTTTGTACATCTCCTGTAATGTTACAATGATCCAAAAGCACACTTCTGGTCTCTCAAGGTATTGTCCCAAATTGTCATTTCCCTTCCTTTTGCAGCCTCCTCCCCATACTACACCATTACATAGGGCTTACTTACCATCGAGAAAAGAACTGTAGCAGGAATGATTAGGGAGACCTTGTTCTTATGCTTGTGGTAGTTAAGATCTAAGCCTACATTTTTCTTTTTTAATTAATTTATCAAATTTATACCCCGCCCTCCTCACTGGGGCAGGCTCAGGACAGCTTACAAAAATTAAAACACATAAATAACCATGGCATAGGGCAAATAATGAGCCCAGATCAATCATTTGCCCTTACTGTAAAGTACAATCACCTGAAGAGCATCAGTTAAGAGAAGATGATACAGAGTTCTATGGATGAAGTGTGGGGTGAAGACTAGAGCTATAACTTGAAGAGGGGTTCCCCATACCCTGACCCCATACCCATGAAGTTCTCTGTGTTCTCAAAAAATTACAGCTCAGCCTAAAGCAATTGTGAGGCTAAACTGAAAACCCTTCAAGATCAGGTACCATCTGCCAAAGAGAAAACATGCAAGAAAAGGGTGCCAACTAGTTAGCAGAGATGGTATCAACTAAAATCTCTGTTCTATACATGCTTGATCACTCTTTCCTGACTGGGAATTGCACTAGGATCATGGGCTTTGGTCCATTGGAATAGTTGTTTTCTGAGGAGCAAAAACAACAAAATTTTGCCAGGTCACATTTGAAAGCTTATGGTATTGTGCAAAATTGCAATTTTTGCTCATGGTAAAGCTTTAATCATCAATCACTTCATTGTATGTTCACCTGACTTTGGTATATGATAAAATACAGCCACTGAATCAGTTGAATAATTTGCTCACCATGTGTTTTGTCCACTCAAGGCAGTGAAGAAAACAAATTCTTGTTGCTCTCTGTTAGTGTTTGTGGTGGAAGTTACACTTTAAAAAAAAATCACACCGCTCAAGGTATTTGAAACATTAACTTTCAGACTCCCCCATCCCCACTGCAGCCTGTTTTTAATCAGAAATATAGGTATGCTGGTCCTTTGGGAGCAAAACTACTTCCTTGCAGATAACGAGAACTGAGATTCAAAGTTAGGATTTCTGGCATAATATAAAATACAACTCAGTTGCATTCAGTTCCTTCACTCTGGTCCCAAGCTTGGGAGCTTTGATTTTTACTACTAAGAAAGGACATGGGTGGCTCATTTTCTGATGTAAAACAAGATTCCTATTGGCATTAATATAAAATGCTATGGAAAGGAAAGTTGTAATGCACAATGAAAGTGTAAATCCTTGTGCTACAGTGTTCCTTAGCACAAACTGTTCACCATGTGCAATGGCTTTGTAATCTTTCCTTATATATAATTTTGTTTTCGAGTGGCAACATTCCATGCACTCCCAAAGCAGTTGGCTGCTTGATCTGCCACTCGGAAGATCTGCCAGTCCCCTGGCTGCATTGCCTCACTGTGTTGCCTCAGTCCTGCCCACAGAGCTGGTGGCCAGCATCTCGGCCTCAGTATGGAGGGAGCTGGTGAAGGGGACAGATGCTCCAGCAGGCGGAGGCTAAGGAGGCTGACTGGAAGAAAGGGGGAGAGCAGAGCAAAAGGGCAGAAAACGGGGACCACAGTGTAGCGGCGACAGCCCCCTCATACCCCATTCTCCTTCTCTCAGCCCTCCCACGCCGGGGAGATCCGGCCCCCTCAGAAGCACAGCCCTGAGCATAGGAAAAGCAATGCCAGTGCCTCAAAGAGCACAGAACAATGCAATCAACACCCAGGAGAGAGTCCAGGGCCCCAGGCAGGGCCAGGGGAGGAGGGACCTCCAGCTCGAGGGGAGGCTGCCCAGCACTCACTCCAGGGTCCCCTGCTGCCTGTGGGCTAAGTGCACCAGCCTGAGTCCTCCTCCACTCAGAAGGCAAGCCCAGAACAGATGGACGCTGCTGCTGGTGCCAGCGACAACGAGGGAAGGGCTGGTGGACAGGTGGAGGGAAGCGGAGGTGCCCTCCAGGCCCATTGGGGAGAGGCTTACCTTGTGGGGCGGTGGCTGCATTGGTCCCTGCATGCTCCAGCTCCAAGGCCAGCCCAGAACCGCCGTGCTCCACTCCTTGCCCAGGCCCGCCTCCCCTTGGCTGCTCCACCACCCTCTGGTAGGAGTTGCTCGAGGCACCGGCCCCTTCCCACCAGGCACCCAACACCAGCTCTGCTCCAGTTTGGGGTAGTGGTGAAGTGCGTGGACTCTAATCTGGGAGAACCTGGTTTGATTCCCCACTCCTCCACTTGCACCTGCTGGATGACCTTGGGCAAGCCATAATTCTGGCACAGCTGTCCTTGAAAAAGAGCAATTTCTGTCAGAGCTCTCTCAGCCCCACCTACTTCACAGGGTGTCTGTTGTGGGGAGGGGAAGAGAAAGGAGTTTGTAAGCTGCTCTTAGACACCTTTGGGTAGAGAAGGGTGGGGTATAAATCCATTCTCTTCTTCTTCCTGCACCCTGCCGTGTGGTGTGCCACCACCCTGGGAATCTGCAGGTCTTCCCCCCCCCCATTTGAGGACACGAGCTGCTGGCTGTGAATGCCAAGTTCCTATCAGAAGGCGAGGTGGGTGCAGCCCCCTTCCCAGCGGGAGAGAGTGCAAGCTGGATCTTGAGGGAGTTCTATGCACTTTCCATGGCCTGGCACCATGGAGGAGAAGGCGGCCAAGGAGGAGGGCAAGGCCGAGATCCAGGAGCTCCACAGGCCCCAGCACTGGCTCAGCAAGTCGGGGCAGCACTCCCTGGCTGAGGCCAGTGGAAATGCATGGCATGGAGAGAAGCCTGTAAACTACTTTCTAGAGATCATTGCATTGCTTCTACAAAGGGCTTTGCTACTAGTTAAATACATGTACAATATGCCATGATAGTGATCTTGTTCAAAGGTTTGAGTTTATTTTGCCGTTTTCAAAGTTCATGCTACATGTTTTGCTGCAATAAAAATGCATTCTTCTGTATCATCCCATTGGTCTATAATGCTGATACAATTGAATTTTAATATAGCTACATTAAAATAATTTATGACTGTACTGTAACTTCCTAACAATGTTTTTTCCACTTCGTTCCGTTTTCCCTCACTCATCTATATGCTTCATATCGTACTAGCATTCAAACTGAGTTTTCTGAATTTACAGAATTCCATATTGCTTTGGGAGCAATAGAAAACATCCTGCTTAAAATATTGACCTAGCTTGCTGTCATGTTAGAGGTGGATGACATCTGTCGGACTGCCCACAAAGTGCACCTTGATTTTTCTCAAAGACTTTATATTGCATGTTAATTATATTTTTATATATATTAAAAGTATAAAACTGTGGTAAAGACTGGTTCTGGAATTCTGTTTTATCTCTTGCAGATGTCTTCAAGATTTAGCAGATTAAAAACCTGCGATGGTGATAACAACCATCAGCAGAATGAATTTTCCACTTAGTACATTCTTTTTCTTGGTAGGGTTTTGGTGTATGTGGGTTTATGTTACATCAGTTTTAGTGACGGACTATCCTGGGCAAAGTGATATTGTATTTAAGTGTAAAATTAGTACTTTTTTTGCTAAATTGGGGCAGTTTTTAATAAATCTTTTCTTGTAAAATCTGTCTTCCATTTGGTCACATCCTGGTCAGGTTTCCCCTCCACCCAGTTGTTGAACAAGCCTTTGGTTTTCCCAGGTGTTGTCCATATTTTTCTTTCTTTCTTTCAAAAACAACAGAAAAGGAAAAAACCTTCAAATCTAATACTTTCAAATCTAATAAATAAACCTTCAAAACTAATAAAGAAGGAAAAAGAAAAATATATATATAAAGTAGGTATTAATGCAACTGCTAACACTGAAGATCAATGAATAAGAGTAATGAATTCTTGACTTGGATATTTATTATGAGTAGAGATGGAGCAATTTCCATGGAACTGAAGTGTATCGAACACAAAATTGGCTTGCATATTTGTACTTCAGAAGTGAGCCATGTTAGGAATGACCATAGTCTCCCCTTGTGTACATTATAGACATTGAATACCTCACTTTCATTTCCTGAATGACAGCTGTCAGGAAAATGCTGAAGCCATAGCACTAGGATGCTTCAATGTTGAAAGCTCCATATGTTTCAGATTGACAGCTGTCATACCGGGTAGGGGCTACTGGCCTCTTTTCAGCATTGTGCTGGAAATAACTATTACCGTTGGGTTGAGTCCATTTCATTTTGTATGCCACTCAGATACTACAAGTCTGCCACAATAGATTGTAGCAGAGCTTGGGTGATGAGTAAGAAGTTTAAAAGACATAGTAGGGGACTTTTAGAAAGCTTCTAATAATTTGGGGACTATTTCCTAATTGTTGCTTATATTACCTTGCATGTCTTACATCATTAAGCTCAATTTGCTACTATATAAGCAGATCATTAATTGGTACCTGAATATAAAGATACCTATCCCACCGGACCAAATCCAGTTATTTTTTAGCATGTATTAGCTATTGGTCCTTTTCTCCTTTTTGTTTTTAAATTTTGGCATGTACAAGGAGATACTGAGGAACAATCAGAAGTGATATGGAACACTGCTGCATGTGTAGATTTTTTAGTACTAATTTTGAAGATTTTTTAGTATTTCAGGGTCACTGTTTAAGATACTATCTCACCATAAAATATACCAGTGTTTTCTACCCAACACAGTCACACTCCCCCCACCCCAAAGCAAGATACTTTGGTGTGCATACCTACTATGTATCTGTCAAAAGAATTAGAACAATTTCCACCATTTTGCATCTGGTTCTTGTTATGATTATTAAAATCATTGTTTCTGACAACAAAAAATGTTTTGATTAGCTTTAGACAGAGTTCATCAGGTCAGCTTAGGAAATAAAATACCTTCTTTTCTGAGTACTGTAGAAATGAGACTCTAAAAAGCAGTTTTTGAGAACTGAAATTTAGGGCTGCCCTTACTGACTGATCAGCTATGTAAACCAGAGACCAAGTGGTTTGGGACAAAAAGCTGAAACAATGACAGAGAATCAAGAAGAAACCTGACGTTAATAAAACGTTGGCTACTTCTGCATTGTCATTTTTGTTACTCATTTGTCCTTATTGCTTCAAGGTTTTTTTCCTGCAATGTGTTTTGCTCTCTCTGGTAGTCCCAGAGGGAGCAAAACACATGTGGAAAAGGGGGAGGGGAACCCAAAGCGATAGGAACAAAAGAGTGACAAAAATGACAGTGTGGAAGTGGCCTTTGCTGGAGAACTGGGTGTTACAAGAAAAACCAGGAGCTGACTTAACAAAGGAACAATATTGAGCCGACAGAAATTGTTTTTTTTTTACCGTGGCAGGATAGGGAAGAGTATAGTTAGGTTTTGCTGGAAATTTTTTCCCCTTGTTATCTGCTTATGCCAAGTACTCTTATGTACGCTGCTTAATAACTTTTTTTATTATATGTTATTAATGTTTTTTAAAAGTCTTTGGTTAAAAGTGGACTTATTTGCATAAGCACCTTGATCTCTGAAGCTTTGTTTACCATCCCACTTCTAAAGCCATTCCATTCTGTCTGGTAATTTTTAGTTATTTGGGCTCTATAAGGTATTGTTACCGCCAATACCTTGCTGTTTGGGGGAATTAGCTAGGCAGCAGGCGAGGCCAGGGGGGTACAGGGACTGCACACCAATTGTATACCAAGCCTTCAGCACAGTAGGAAGACTCCAGATTTGAAGAGCAAATTAAATAGGTTTTATTGAAGAATTTCCCTAATTACAAGCACACTAAGAATTCAAAAAGAGCAAGCAATACAGAACTAAGAAAGTAGAGGTGATTGATAGTGAATAGAGGGTTCAGTTATGGGGTCATACAACCTGTCCAGATGTGCAGAATCCATGGAGAAGGGATTGTGGTCCAAACAGAAGTTTGGGGGTGAACTGCCAGTTGACATCAGGGCACACCCTCTGAGGCCATGTGCATGGACGGATATAGACATTGGAAAACAATGCAGACCAATGGGAGTCCTTGAGGGGCTTGTCCTAGATGAAGACAAAAGATTACCTGAGCCAATGAGGAGTGCCAGGGAATGCGGTTGTCAGGAGGGGCATGGCCTAGGTGTGACCAATGAGGTCCCAGAGAGGCAGAGTCTGGATTAACAATAGCTATGATGGGATTTGGATGGTTGGGCTGGGAGTGTCCATTGTGAAACAATAGGGTGGTCTGGCATTTCCCTGGTGGCAGACAAAAGGGAAGAAGAAGAGATTGGATTTATACCCCGCCCTTCACTACCCAGAGGAATCTCAGAGTGGCTTACAAACTCCTTTCCTTTCCCCTCCCCACAACAGACACCCTGTGAGGTAGGTGGGGCTGAGAGAGCTCTGACAGAAACTGCTCTTTTCCAAGAACAGCTTTGCCAGTGATGTTTCTTAATGTGCAGCAGAATGAACCTGAATGGGAGACCATTCACTAGACATGGAGAGTTAATGTTTACTTTGATAGATCTGGCATAGGTGTAAGAATGCAGATATTTTAGACAAATATATGGAGACAGGAATGAGAGGATTATTCCAAAGGTATTTCCTGACATACAAGTTAAACAGAAGTTGGTGCTGGAAACATGCACCATACTTCATTCATGACAATAGCACAGACCAGAGGCTCTTTGTCCCTGCCTGCCTGTACATTTGACAGACAAAAGACTAGCCATTTGGCCAGTAGAAGATGCCTGAGGTGAGAGCATAAACTTGCCTATTCTAATCCTTTTGGGGATGGGAGTGTGTGTGTGGGGGAATATGGTTCTCCTAGCCTCCCAACAAAAGCCACTGTTTAAGCCAAGCCTGGCTTCGTGAGGGCACTGCTTGTGGAAGTTCAGAGGTTGTTTGGGGGCGTCTCTCTCTTGGGAAAGACCACCCTGGGTTCAGGGCCCAGGAGGCTGCTTACAGTATCTATAAATATAAAAGGTCGTCAGATGGAGGCAGCAAAGAGGGGGGAGAGACTTGTAGCAATTATAAAGGCCACTAGAGGTTACAGAAGCTATTTTGGGCCACCTTGTAAGTTAATGCATGGACCATAATTTTAGACTAAATGAATCTATAGATTGATAAAACAGTGCCAGTGCTTTGGCTGCACAGTGATCAAGGGAAAGTGAAGTACAAGAGCTATAAGCAAAGTCATCACAGTCTGAGTATGACTGCCCAATGACACTATTTCTTTCCCCACTACTAGTCATGACTGACCAAATTATTCTTGGCAAGTGGAGTCCCAAAGATATAAGGCTTCTCTTCAAGATGAAATATTAGAATCTTTGATATGCATATTTCATCTGATCTTCTGTGAAGGTATGTTGTTGGAAGTTCAGATCTCTGACTTAAACAGATCTCAGATCAAACACTCTATAAAGCAATAGTCTTTAATCAGACCTTCACCTTGCTCTGATTAAGTTCAAAGTAATGACATTTACTTTGCAACATGACTAAAATAACTTTAGCATTCTAAATCATGTTATTTCTAAAAGGAATCCCCTACTTACACCCAGCTCTTTGCCCATATAGGGAGCAAAACTGCAGTTGGAAAAAAAATGCATTTTTTTCATGTGGGTGTCATGAGTCAGCCAGGGTTCAGCATTAGTGACCAGATGGAAAATGAGCTGCAGGTTTGTCAGGATTCACAGCCAACAGCTGGTGCAGAGCCACCTACACCCT
Organism: Gekko gecko; assembly: GCA_029375565.1. Lineage (NCBI taxonomy): Eukaryota > Metazoa > Chordata > Lepidosauria > Squamata > Gekkonidae > Gekko > Gekko gecko. The sequence continues at coordinate 120,247,032 of JAPDNY010000007.1, forward strand.
CCAGCCCTGATTCAGTAGATGAACCTCAGTTGGCTATTCTCAGCCCACCAGTATCACCTACACCCTTAGAGCGCCACAGGCAGAGGCTGAAAACAGAGATGGCAAAGTGCATACCTCCTAGCCCAATGCCAGCTGCTTGCTGATAACAAAGATGAGTAGTTGCATTGTTTGTTCTTATTCAGTCACACAGTTGAGTCTGACTCTTCGTGACCCCACAGATCACATCATGCCAGGCCCTCCTGTCTTTCACTGTGCTCTTTCACCGTGGCCACTGGTGCTACTTTCCGCCTGCTTTCACCCTGGGGAAGAGGTACACAGAGCCTGGCAAGGCCCTCAAAGGAGTTGGGCACAAGCAACCTCAGATGGTGGGTCCGGTGGGCAAGTTTCCTCACTTCTCCACGTCCCACTCTGGAACCTGGCCTCAGGCACACCTGCAGGGCCTCAGGGGGGAGTCTCTCTCTCAACGCTCCCTCCTTTCCCCAGCCAGTCCAGATGTTCTCCTCCCCGGTTGCTGCCCCTTCACCTTCCTTTTATTACCCCCGCCAACCTCCGGACTCCGCCTGCCCTCTGGCTCCACCGCCGCCTAAAACCCAGGACGCCGAGATCGCCCCTGTGCCTTCCGTCCGTCCTCCTGTGACCCCGCCTTGGCCTGCCTGTCTTCTCAGCCCCCGGCTCTCCTCCCCGCTTCCGGACCCTGCCCCCACTGCTCGCGGGCTGCGCGGGCTCGGCCGAGCTCTCCCCGGCTGTCTCTCCCCTCCGCCCATCGCAGCCACGCCCATCCCTGCCGGGGCTTCCTCCGCCGGCCTCCCGGCCTCTCCCTCTTCGCCCCAGACTGGGGCTTCAGGTGCGTTTCGGGGACTCGCAGGGGAGCCGGTCGCTCCAGCGCTGTCCCCGCTCGGGGGGTGGGGCTCGTCCCGGCCCGGGCCGGGACACAGAGATATCTTTTAAATTGGCAATATTATTTTCTGTAAAGGTAAATTAATAGAAATTAGCAGTTAGGTAAGAACACTGTTGTTCTTCTTACTTTGAGTGGTAAGAAGTTCTAGAGCCAGTGAGGTCTGAGAAGTGCTGTCTGCCCTTTGGAGATGAGAATAATGGAGACTTAAGAGTATTTTTGCAATACGTGCTTTATTTACAAATATACAAACAGAAAACTGGCAGAGTCAATTCTACAAAGTGGCTATTCCACTACCCCACATCAGTCCCCCAAGGCACCTTAAGGTTCTTCAGCCAACACAGCTATGAATTATGGATATTGGCAGGTTCTTGGGTGTCGCTAAAGGCCGTCACTTGTACTCTTGACCTTTGTCTCTTCTGGTGACTAAAATCTTGTAAGGAGTAGACTGATAAGCACTTGATGTCCACTATAGGAAAATCACTGACACACTGCTTCTTTCCTCATCCACTGAAGGAAATAAGAACATAAAATGAGCCCTGCTGGATCAGACCAATGGTCCATCTAGTCCAGCTTCCTTTTTCACACAGTGACCAATCAGTTCTGAGGCCTTCCCTTGATGTTGAATCTTGGCTCTGCGATTCAGAAGCTTAGTGACTCTGAATGTGGAGGTTCCCATCAGTCATCATGGCTAGTAGCCGTTGATAGACTTATCCTCTGTGAATCTATCTAATCCCCTTTTAAAGCTGTTTATTCATGTGGCCATCATTACATCCTCTGGGAGTCAATTCCACATTTGAATCACTCTCTGTATAAAGTAGCATTTCCTTTTGCCAGTCCTGAACCTACTCCCCATCAGTTTCATTGAATGCCCTCAACTTCTAGTATTGTGGGAGAGGAAGAAAAATTACTCTTTGTCAATTCTCTCCACCCATGCATAATTTTATAAATGTCTATCATGTCCCCCCTTAATCGTCTCTTTTTAAAACTGAAAAGTCCAAGACTCTTCAGCTTTTCATCCTATGGAAGCTGCTCCAACACCTTAATCATCTTGGTTGTCCTCCTCTAAACTTTTGCCAGCTCTCCAATGTCCTTTTGGAGATATGATTACCAGAACTGTACACAGTATTCCAAATGAGGCCACACCATAGATCTATACAGGGGCATTACAATATTGGCTGTTTTATTCTCAATCCTTTTCCTAATAATCCCTAACACAGAGTTTGTCTTTTTCACCACTGCAGCACACTGCATTGACACTATCAACTACAACCCCAAGATCTTTTCCTCTCTCAGTCTCAGCAAGTTCAGGCCCCATTAGCCTATACTTTAAGTTGGGATTTTTGTCCCAATGTGCATCATCAATTTACACTTACCAACACTGAACTTCATTTGCCACATTGTTTTCCACTCTCCCAGTTTGTGGAGGTGCTTTTGGAGCTCTTCACAACCTTGGTTTTCACCATCCTAAATAATTACATTACAGCTATTACAGTACTCACCCCTAGTTTCAATTTTTTGTTGTTCAGTCGCACAGTTGAGTCCTATTCTTCGCAACCATGGACCACATCCCACCAGGCCCTCGTGTCTTCCGTAGTGCTCTGGAGTTTGCTCAATTTCATGTTCATTGCATCGATAACACTGTCTAACCATTTCATCCTTTGCCATCCGCTTCTTCTTTGACCTTCAATCTTTCCCAGCATCAGGGTCTTCTCCAGTGAGTGCTCCCTTCTTATTTGGTGGCCAAAGTATTTGAGCTTCAGCTTCAGTACCTGGCCTTCCAGGGAACAGTTAGGGTAGAATTCTTTTAGGACTGACTGATCTCATCGTCTTGCAGTCCAAAGGACTCTCAAGAGTCTTCTCCAGCAAGTTTCAAATTACTGATGAATAAAATTAAATAGTACTGGCCTGTAGCCCCAATACTGATCCTTGTGGGACCCCACTGCTTACTTCCCCCCATTGTGAGAACTGTCCATTGATTCCCACTCTTTGCTTCCTGTCATTTAACCAGTTTTGAATCCATAAGAAAACCTGTCCTCTCATCCCATGACTGCTACATTCTTGCGCATGTGTGGAGAATGGATTTGCCATTTGGAATTGCAGTGGATCTTGCTGCTGGCAACTGCAAGGGGGCCTGGCGGGGGGGAGAAGCACTGAGAAACACCCGCAGAGCAGGTTCATGCTTCTGGGCCCCTGTTGATCCTTCCAGCCTGTAGATGGTGGTGGTGGCAGTGGCGGCGGCAGCCAATGGGGCCTGTGGTGCATGGCTTGGCTTCCTGCTTCCTCAGCTTGGGGGAGCCTCCTTGATGAGAAGGGAGGAAAGATAGCTGGCCCTAGCCCTGTGGCTTGCTTGCTGATACCACCAACAAGGGCCGAGCCTGCAAGGTCCCTTCCTGTTGCTGGCCATGGTTTGGGCGGCAGCAAACCAGTGCTGGGGACTCCTTTTCCTACCCCAAAGGAAAGAGTGGGGGGGGGCTGGCTCCCACTCTGCCTCCCGCACTGGAATGCTCCGTGACACCTCTGTCAGCTCCCACTGTCCACTGGGATAGAAGAGCAAACTCCCAGGGCGTGTTAGGAGTTCTCACGGAGCTCCCAGACACAGTTTTGCATGCAGGGCTGTGTTGTGTCTTGCACAATGGGGCAGAGGGAATGAGAGGCAGAGGGAACCCCCTTCATCCCTTTCCATCAGTGCTCAGGCAGACTTAGTGCCTGGAGGGCTGGGCATGGCCGGTTAACGGTTGCCTCTGGGGTTGCATGCACCTGCCTTTGCCTGCTTCCCTCTGCCAGCCATGGAGCTGGAGGCACTGGACAAAACGGGCCACACCAGTGGTGCTGAGGCAGGAGCCAGAGCTGTCTCCCCAGAGGCGGGATGGGGTGCCCTTGACCCAGCTGCAGGTGATAGGGCGGCGGCGGGGGGCTCAGGTGAGAAAGGACCAGGACTGCTGTCAGCATTGTCAGTGCACTTAGGGGTGCTGTCAGATAACAGGTAAGTTTGGTTAGTAGGTGGGAAGGAAGCAGGGAAAGGTAAGGATATGGGGAAAGATGAAATAGTATAGATTAGGGAATACTGGGGAAAGTAAAGAGTCCCTGCAAGTTAACTGGCCCCTGCCAGGGAGGCGAAGACAGCAGGGCAGATAAAAAATAGTTTGGCTGGTGTGTGGGAAGAAGAGAAGAAACTGGGAAAAGATAGTGGGTGAAGCGAAGATGTATGCTCCCCATAACTCCTTGCAGTTCCCTGACTGTCTTCAAAATACTAGAGATGAAATGAATGAGTTGGCTTCTTCGTTAACATCTTTGGTGATGATAATTCACCGGACTTTAAATTAGTCTTCCAGATGCTTTTGCTTTGTAGGGATCAGTTCTGGCCTTTTAACCAGAGGACAGTAGAATACAGGGAGCATGTTATTTGATTTCTTAGCAGTTGTATATTCTGCCTCATTCATGTTAAATGAAGGACCAAGGTTGTTCAGCTTTCAACAAAGGCAACATTTCATAAATCTTATTGACAGTACAATCCTAAACAAAGTTTAGGAAACTGTGGTCACATGTTGAACATGATACAGCAGATAAAACAAACCAACGGAGATTGGGCAACGCATTTGTGACACTGGATCAAAGTGAAATGTGTCCTTCTGTAGTGACCACAGAGCCAAACTATTAAAGGTAAACTTTATACAAACTACAACACATTATGCAACATTTTGTTGTGGATCCCCTCTTGTATAGTCCTAACTCTGCCTTAGCTGAGGGCAGTTGTGAACACAGACAGCAAGTTGGGGAAAAGTTTGGCAAGGAGATTTGGGTACCATAAGAAGTCTTCCATTCAGGCCAAAGGAAAAGGGCATAAATCTTCTAGGGAAAGTTAGTCTCTGAGGAGTAGAGATTCCCTGGTCTAGTGTAATTGGATACTGCTTGTGGAGACTGTAAAACTCAGTTAACAATTCAAGAATATTTCTGGTGTTCCAAGAGAAGGATTTATGGTATTGGGAAGAGGGTACCAGCCTTCTGGACAACAAAAGAGTCTATGGGTGTATTCAGATGGGCCGTTCAGTCCACTTTTGGCACGCTTCAGGAACGCATTATATGTGCCCATTCACACATCCAACATCTGCGCACTGTCCCCAGCCATCGCTTTCTGGATCAAGCCCCCTTTAAAACAGAGTATTTTGATACCACTTACCCAAGTGGTATTTTCCCGATTCTCCATTTCGAGCCACACTTTCCTGTTGTCTGATCGCTCTGGTGTTGAGCCACTTCTGGGTGCTTCAACCCCCTCCCCTCTGGAAAGCTGCCGCAGAAGCCTCAGGCTTCCATTTTTCGTCAGCCATTTTTTTTAAGCCTCAGCGGTATACGCATGGGCGGAGCTCTGCTCCTAAGTTAGTAAAAGCAAAGTTTGAATAGTGCCTAGTTTAAGCATTTAGACGATTTCGGGATCTCACGGAGGCCAGTTTCGAGGGTAAAACTTTCATTTAAAGTGTTCATTTAAAGTTTAAAGGGAAGTGTGGAAATCGCTGTTCTGTGCACACGTTAAAATTTTAGTTCTAAAGAGCATGTGTGCATGCTCAAGCTGAGAGGGGAAAAAACCCACTGATGCTCACTCTCGGCGGGGAGCAATGTGGCTGTACAGGGATCCGGAACAAGGAGGTCAGTGTGATCGTGATTCTCCGGGTTAAAAAACCCCAATGCATTGGACCAGAGCTGGGACACTGCTCCCAGCACGCTGTCTATTATACAAATAAAGTTAACTGGAGTGGTTTGGGAAAACCCAGGAACAGAAGCCTCTCAAAGTAAAGAACTATGGTAACTGTGAATATTTCAAGAAACTCTCACTAGTCTGATATTTAAGAATAAGGGACTGTGCTTATACTATTTTACCTCAGCATTTTCAATCCCTGACTTTACCTAACCTTTCCCCTTGATGTAAAATAAAACATTCTGTTTAAAAATTTAAAAAATGTCTCACCATTTCCCATCATTTAAGTTAAAGGGGGATCCTAACCCTTCCCTCAGGCTGAGAAAATAGCCATTACATATTATTGACATAGGGTGGAACTGCTAAAGCTACTTTATAGAGAAGAATACACATTACCAGGGCTGCTCAGTCAGTGAAGGGACACAAAAGAAAAATGGAAGGAAAATCTTGCCTCTGAGGGAGGGAAGTGGGTGGGGTCTATCATAGTGTCATATACTACTCTCCAGTCTTCTGGTACAGTGGGCTAAATTTAGTGATAGGTTACATATAAGGGTTAGTAGAATAAAGATCTCACATCTGAGTTCCTTAAAAACTCCCAGGTGTATGCCATGAGGATCTGGAGACTTATGGTTTTTTAATTTCCCCAGTAGGTCTAGAATTTCATCTCTGTCACCTCAGTTTGGCTCAATTATTCAGACTCCCTTCCAGAAAATAGGGGCTGTGTTCAACACCTTCCACAGTGAACACAGAAGCAAAAAAGTCATTGAGCTTCTCTGCCAATGGCTGTTGATCCATCATTTTAAAAAACATCACTGGAGAAAAATTAAGTGGCCTGCCTTTGCTTGGTGAGGTAATAGAGAGATTGGTAGCAGAGCAGATCCAGATCTCCCTGGATGATGCATCTGCCCTTGATCCTCTTCGATCGGGTTTCAGACCAGGCTATAAGATGGAGTTAGCATTGCTGACTTTATTTAATGATCTCTGTTTGAATGTATGCAAGGGCTTATACTGTTTTGTTGTTGTTAAATTTATTAGCTGCCTTTGACCATGCCATTTGTTGAGATATTTTGAAGGTAAAGGTAGAAGTAGATATTGGAGGATGTGCTTTGAAATGGTTTAAATTGTTCCTTATGGATATTACTGTGTTATCAGTAAGGTTGCTCCTGGAGACCAGTTGTTATTAGCATCGGACTTGTCCTGTGGGGTTCCACAAGGCTGTTATATCTCACATGTTTTTTAATCTTTATGTAAAGCCCCTGGAAGACAGCATTCGTAGTTTTGGGGTATCATCAATATGCAGATACCTAGCTCTGTATTTCTTTGTCCAGAACACCTAACTCTGCTGTAACTGCTTGCTACTGCCTGCCTGATGGCAAAGGAGGTGATGCTGATCTGGAAGTTTAAGGGGTTGGAGGATATTGTGTTTCCCACATTTGATGAGGTTCGGCTGAATTTCACTAACTCAGTTAAGAGTCTAGGGGTTGCTGCAAAAACAATTGAACTCAGTTGTGAAAAATGCTTTCTTCCATCTTATTTCACCTAGAAGATGGCTTCCTACCTTAATCCAGTCAATCTGGCAGCACAGTAACCTTCAGGCTGCACCTGACCTGTATACACACAGAATCAGCATGAATAGAGTGTGAAGAAGTGTGCTGATTTTGCCTCCCTCACTCACAGACCTTTATTGGCATACAAGCTTTGCCTCTCACCTAGCTTGGCTTGTGAGCACAGTATCTGTGCACAGAAGTATACATAAATATGTTCCATCCCCATGATCAGGAGCAATTCTCCCTCTAAGCTCCACAGTGTTGTGAGCAAAAATTCTACCTCGTGAGTGAAAAAAACTAGTAGTGTTAAAGTTGTGAGCAAGTCTATATTTGACTATCGCATAAATTATTTTTAGATTATTTCCATAACCTTGTAAAAATCTCAGAATGAATTCTTTTAAACTATGTTTAAACTATATTTTAAGAATAATTTAAACATTATAAAAGAAAACAGAATCAAGTCAAATTTAATTTCACAAAATGTTGTCCTCTGCAGGGGTAGACCTGGCCTCTGGAGAAAAGATTGGTAGACCAGGGCTTGGACTGTTGCCTTGTGCTGACCCTTAGAAAACATACCAGCATTTAGGGGAGAAAAAACTCTTGCAGTCTACTTTGGGGTTTTTTAGTGAAATATGACAACCAGCATTATAGGTCAAGTGTAACAGAAGTGGAACAATCACTGTTAGAACCCTGCCTAACCTAACAAAAGAAAGTTGTTTACATGCTATCAACCTGCCCAAACTACTTATTTATTCAAATATTTATATCCCACTTGCCCTGTAATTCAAGGCAGTTTACAAATCATACTGAAAAAGCATAATAGGGGTGTGCAAAAAAAAAATATTTTTTTTCTGGCTCAATTATAGCCTATGGAGACCATTATAGTCAATGTGCCTCATCCTGTCCTATTATATAAAAGGGTAGTGGTCTGGCAAGGTTCTATGCTTGGCAAAATCAGTTCGCTCCCTGATATGTCACTCAGCAGCTGTCCCTATCCACTAGCTGCGTTGCCTGAGTTCTCTCCCACCCACTGCAGCTTAGGCCACTCTTCTCTGATTGGGCCAGCATTTCAAGCTCATTTACATATGGAAGCTGATTGGACTTCACTCCATTCCACACCTCAAACTCCCCCCCCCCCGCAAGACAGTTGGAATTGTCAGTTGCTTATGCAACCTGTTGGATTCTGAGGTAAAATATGTCCTCACTCACGACACTTCCCCTTCAAAAGAAACAAACCCAATAACACAACCATGCCACATCACAAAAAAAGACAGATCACACCACAAGCAGAATACTACAAGGCAAAAAAAGCTCTGGTACTAATTCAAAGTGCTGGGGATGAGTTGTATTTTGGCAGGGGATGCTGTGAGTGTAGAAAATAATTTGACACAGTAGTGTTTTGGAAAATCTTTAGGAATTGTTTGGTGCATTTACCAATGTCTCTGGCATTTTCTCACTCTGCTGGCATCAAAACCAATTTAAGGCAAAATAGAGATATGGATACTTTTCAATCCTCCTTTGCATCAATTTGTCTTTGTTGGCAATGGCAACCCTAGGCCTGCCAGCACTCTCAGGGTGCCTCCTGACTGGCATGGCATCACTAGCCCTGGCTGCTTGCTCCTGTTCAGCAGGATCCCTATGGAAACTGCCTGGGTGATTTTGGACCAGCCACAGACTTTCTGCCTAACCTACCTTAGGGTTCCAGTACAAATCACAAAGCCGAAAAGAATGAAGTAAACCGCTTTGATCCCCGCTAATGAGAAAGACAGAATTTTGCCTAGGAAGAGGCTGCTGAAAGGGGATGAGATAAAGTTGCCAACTTTAGGTATGGAAATTCCTGGAGATTTGAGGGGTGGAGCTCAGAGAGGGTGAGGTTTGAGGAGGGGTGGGACCTCAGACAGGTACAGTGTCATAGACTCCACCCTCCAAACCAGCCATTTCCTCCTGGGAAACTATTGTTGCCAATCTTGGCCCAGCAGCCATCAAACCATTCTCTTCAACCCCCTGAGGTGCAGCTGACTTTCCCCTGGGGCTGCCAATCTCCAGGTGGGAACTGGAGATCTCCCGCTGTTACAATTGATCTCCAGATGACAGAGATCAGTTCCCCTGGAGAAAATGGCTGCTTTGGAGGGTAGACCCTATGGCATTATACCCTGCTGAGTCCTTCCACCCCCCCCGTGCTGCCATCCACAGGATCCACCCCCCAAATCTCCAGGTATTTCCCTACTTAGAGCTGGCAACCCTACTTTCCCTTCAGTGCCTGTTGGTAGGCAACCAAGCTTGGTCCTGTCACCTGTTTTGGCCTTTGGGAAAAAACTAATTGGGGCCAGTCCTGATAGGGTTGCCAACTCCAGATGGGAAATTTCTGGAGATTTGAGGGATGGAGCCTGAAGAGGGTGAGGTTTCAGGAAGGCTGAGACCTCAGACAGGTACAATGCCATAGACTCCACCCATCAAACTAGCCATTCCATCCGGGGAACCATTGTTGCCAATCTCCAGGTGGGGGCTGGAGATCAATCAGAATTACAACTGCTTTCCAGGAGGGAGGGGGAGGAGATGGAAAGTTGAAGTCAGGGGGCAGATAATGGTAAGTTGACAATTGGCTGGGAGGGAGATAGGGTTGCCAACTCCAGGTTGGGAAATTTCTGGAGATTTGAGGGGTGGAGCCTGGAGATGGTGAGGTTTGAGGAGGGGTGGGGTCTCAGACAGGCAGAATGCCATAGACTCCACCCTCCAAACCAGCCAGTCCCTCATGGGGAACAATTGTTGCCAATCTCCAAGTGAGGACTGGAGACCACTCCGAATTACAACTGCTCTGCAGGAGGGAGGGCAGAAGTCAGCTGAAGTCAGAGTGGCAGATAACAGTAGGTTGATGGTTAGCTGGAAAGGAGATGGGGTTATCAACTCCAGGTTGGCAAATTCCTGGGGATTTGAGGGGTGGATCCTGGAGAGGGTGGGGTTTGAGGAAGGGTTGGACCTCAGGCAGGTAGAATGCCATAGACTCCACCCTCCAAACCAGCCATTTCCTCCTGGGTAACAATTGTTGCCAATCTCCAGGTGAGGGCTGCAGATCACTCAAAACTACAACTGCTCTTCAGGTAGCAGAGATCAGGTCTTCTGGAGAAAATGATGGACTCTGTCATTATACCCTGCTGAGACTGCCACAGTAAATTCAAACTGTGTGCCCAAAGCCGGGGCATTCTCCCAGAGCCTCTTTCTAGAGCCCATTGTATTTATTTCCACAACGGGCCTGATTCCTAGGAGGCTATAATGGAGAATCGATCCAGGGGTATCTGGGACTCTGGGGTGGATATTTTTTGAGGTAGAGTCACCAAATTTGCAGCATAGATCCTCAAAAAAAAAACCCAACACCCAAGTTTCAAAAAGATTGGACTAGGGGGTCCAATTTTATGGGCTCCAGAAGGACGTGTCCCCATCCTCCATTGTTTCCTATAAGGGAAAAATGTGAGTTGAAGCTGAAATCCTCTGAGCTGGCCTTTGAAACGTTGTGCACCAGCACCCGCTGGCGCAGCTTAGAGGGAACTATAATTAAGGCTGCTGCTTTTAGAAAATTCCTGATCATAGCAAGAGAGTCTATATACTACAGTTCCTCAGCAAATAGTTGCCATGCTTATAAGCCAATAGTCTTGCTTAGGTTGGGAGTGAGGCCAGCATACTTATGCTCATGCCCCCTCTATGTGCATTGATTAAACACACAAATGGGTCATGTGCAGAGGGTTTGTGTGTAGTCAGGGAAAGGTGTACATTCCATTTCAGCCAAAATTCAAAGTTGGATAGCCTGGAAGAAGACCCTTCTATTGCCTCTCACTCTTAGGCTAAAAAGAGTGCCTGGCATAGGCTTCATATATTATTTAGGGATATGTGCCCATCCAGACAATGAAACAAAAAGTAAAAGAGATCTGTTGACAAAATCCCTTCACAAATACTGAAAGGTACACAGAGTCTGGATAGAGAAAAATCAAAGATAAGTTTATTGAGTAAGATAATTAGCAAAACCCAAGCAGTCACAATATTTTGCATTTCATAATATGCACCAACACTACAGTGTACATATTAATATACAAATATTGCAAATGCCTACATAGAAGGGAGTCAGGAGGCCAAAGATCTAATGCAAAAGGGTCGAACAAAAGCACCTGGCTGAGTATGGCAAGAAACAGAATGGTAGACTAGATGGACTTTTGGTTTGATCCAGCAGTTCTTTTCTTATGTTCTCAGTATACTATGTCTGTTGATAACCAGTCATGAATATGGTCACAAGTATACTGGTTTAACAATCCCACTTTAATTCCTATTTTTTTACCCAAGGGAGGACCAATAAAAGGTACATGCTATTCTTCTAAAAAAATCCTGTATTTAATCTATGTGACCATTACCAAAAAGGAGGGCTCTGACTTCTCTTTTGCCTTTCAGTCATGGAGTGAAATAGAAGAAAAGAGTATCCTCACAAAATTTCACTTTATAAACTTTTTTAGGAGAATATTTTCCTGCATCTAAACAGGGTGTCAACAATGCAGAAAGTGTACTTTCCTGAATGAACATCTCATCAGCTTGTAAATGTGCTTCTGGTGTTCTTGTGAATGCAGCTGTTAACTTCCAATATTAATAATTTGGTGATTTAAGGAAGCCAAGACAGTTTTCTTATATTGTTTACACAGTCAAAGGGTACTCAGGTAGATTCAGGGGATAAGCTGGCGCACTTGATAGTAATATGTTGAATTGAATGTTAAAGTCCAGTTTCAGGGCTGAGTGTTAGTAATACACCTGTTTTCATATTTTATGGGCTTTGTGTTTCCAAATATTGAACACTGAAATTGTTCCCTATAAAACTTTTGATTTTAGAATACAGCGGTATAAATCAACCCATTTTTTGCTTAGATACCTTTTTTCTCGTTCTTATATATGGGGGCATGACATGTGGTTTCTGTTATATGAAGAGATGACAGCAAAAATAATCTGCAATCTGAAGCCCACCTTATAATAACACACACCGTTAAAAATAAAGAATACAATGAAGTACCTGATATATAGTAGACTCGTAAGAACTTAAGAACTTAAGAGAAGCCAATGTTGGATCAGGCCAATGGCCCATCTCGTCCAACACTCTGTCACACAGTGGCCAAAAATATCAGGTGCCATCAGGAGGTCCAGCAGTGGGGCCAGGACACTAGAAGCCCTCCCACTGTTCCCCCCCCACAAACACTAAGAATACAGTGCATCACTTGCCCTAGCCTGAGAGTTCATATTTATACCTTGTGGCTAATAGCCACTGATGGACTTCTGCTCCATATGCTTATCTAATTCCCTCTTGAAGCTGTCCATGCTTGTAGCCACCGCCACCTCCTGTGGCAGTGAATTCCATATGTTAATCACTCTTTGGGTGAAGAAGTACTTCCTTTTATCCATTCTAACCCGACTGCTCAGCAATTTCATTGAGTGCCCACGAGTTCTTGTATTATGAGAAAGGGAGAAAAGTACTTCTTTCTCAACCTGCTCTATCCCATGCATAATCTTATAAACCTCAATCATGTCACCCCTCAGCCGTCATTTCTCTAAGCTAAAGAGCCCCAAGCATTTTAACCTTTCTTCATAGGGAAAGTGTTCCAACTCTCTGATCATTCTAGTTGCCCTTTTCTACACTTTTCCCAAAGCTATAATATCCATTTTGAGGTGTGGTGACCAGAACTGTACACAGTACTCTAAATGAGGTCACACCCAGGGGTCATTTCATAGAAAAAGAGCTGCAGGAGCTCATTAGCATAAGGTATGCTAATGAGCTACTAGGCTATTAGCATAATAACTCATTAGCATATGCCATGCCCCCTGATATCACCAGAAGTGATGTCAGAAGGGGAAGCAAAAGGGGGGAGGCATCTTCAAAAGCCTCCCCTTCCCTTCCCCAGCTGGCCTGTTGGGGGGGGAAGCGAAGAGAAAAGGAGTTTAAAGTTTAAACCCCTTCTCACTAGAGTTGGGCCGCAGAAGTAGGAAAGAGGGAAGGAAAGAGAGAGAGGGTAAAGAGAAGGAAAGAAGGAAAGAAAGAGGTTAAGAAAGAGAAGGAAAGGGGATAAAAAAGAGAAGGAAAGAAGGGAAAAGGAGAGAATGAAAGGAAGGAAAGAGAGAAGAGAAGAAGGAGGGAAAGAGAGAGAAGGGAAGTAGGAGGGAAAGAGAAAAAGGAGAGAACAAAAGGAGGGAAAGAGAAAAAAGAGAGAAGGAAAGAAGGGAAAGAAAGAGAGAAGGGAAAGAAGGAGGAGAAGGAAAAGAAAGAAAAGGAAAGGAGGGACAGAAAGAGGGCAAAGAGATGGGGAGAGGGAGGAAGGCTCTCCCACTCCCATCAAGCCCCCCCCCATGGATCCCTCACTTACCGCAATCAAGGCCTTCCCAGCGCGATGGACCCCAGGAGGCCAGCGAGGGGCTCCTTGAGTCTCCCCAGGGCCACAGCGCTCCAGTGTGGGCCTGGGAGGCCAGCAACAGGCCTCCCCGAGCCTCTCCAGAGCCGCAGCACTCCAGCATGGGCCCTGGGAAGCTGGCAATGGGCCTCCTCATGCCTCCCCAGGGCCGCAGTGCTCCAGCACGGGCCCCGGGAGACAGGGGACGGGCCTTCCCCGGGCTGCAGCACTTGGGGGCGGGGAGCTGGGGGCAGGGCTTGCCGCCACCGTCCTTTGTGCAGGCACCTGGGCTGCCGGAGCAGTGCTCCGGTGTACTCCGGCCTGAAAAGACCACTGGTCGCACCATTGATTTATACAGGGGCATGAGGATACTGGCTGATTTGTTTTCAATTCCCTTCCTAATAATCCCCAGCATAGCGTTGGCCTTTTTTATTGCAGTTGCACACTGTCTAGACATTTTCATTGAGTTATCTACTATGACTCCAAGATCTCTCTCTTGGTCAGACTCTGCCAGTTTGGACCCCATCAATGTGTATTTATATTTAGGATTTTTGGCTCCAATGTGCATCACTTTGCACTTGGCCACATTGAACTCCATTTGCCACACTGAGGCCCACTTGTCCATCCTTGACAGATCCCTTTGGAGTGCCTCACAATTCTCCCTGGTTCTCACCACCCTGAACAACTTCGTGTCATCTGCAAATTTAGCCACTTCACTGCTTACTCCCAACTCCAAATCATTAATAAACAAGTTAAAAAGCATTGGACCCAGCACTGATCCCTGTGGTACCCCATTGCTTACCACCTTCCACTGAGAAAATTTCCCACTTATACTCACTCTCTGTTTCCTATTAATTAGCCAGGTTTTGATCCACAAAAGGACTTGTCCTTTTATCCCATGATTTTTGAGCTTGCTTAGGAGCCTTTGATGAGGAACTTTATCAAAAGCTTTCTGAAAGTCAAGGTATCTATTGGGTGGGTCCCCCTTGTCCACATGTTTGTTCACCCCCTCAGAGAACACTAACAGGTTAGTGAGACAAGATCTTCCCTTACAGAAACCATGCTGAGTCTGCCTCAATAGTTTTTGTTCATCAATGTGCTTACTAATTCTTTCCTTAATAACCGTTTCCACCAACTTACCCAGTATTGACGTCAGACTGACAGGCCTGTAATTTCCCGGATCTCCTCTGGATCCCTTTTTAAAGATGGGAGTGATATTAGCTATCTTGCAGTCCTCAGGAATGGAGGCAGATTTTAATGAAAGATTACATATTTTTGTAAGGAGATCCACAAGTTCACATTTGAGTTCTTCTGACTGGGAGGATGTCATGATCCCAGCGGGTCACCGCCTTCTGCTGCCACCACCCTGGAGTTACGGTCCCTTGAGAAGGCCCAGGGTACCCTCTCAAGCCGAGAACCTTCGGGGTGATGATCAGGCAGAGAACTTTTACACAAGTGGTTTATTTATACAGTACTAGGGCAAGGAAAACAAGACTAGATGCTTTAACAAGGTATAACAGTGTTGAAAGGCCAAAGGGACACAAAGCTAACATGACTACCTATTATTATTCCTTAACTGTTACTACTTAAAGCCTACAAGCCTTCTTACCGGGCCTCCTGTTTACCACTCACGCTGAACAAAGTGGGGAATCTTTCTCTCACCAGACCAACCTGTCCCCTGTGAGACCAGGCTGCAGATGAGACGAAGAACACCGTCCCCTTCAGTTTAGCTCGGAGAGAAAGGAACACCATTTTCCACATCTAAAGTCAGAAGACTCCTCACAGACTATGTATCAATCTCTTCACAGAATCCCTGTACTCTGGTTGGCTAAAAACTGTCCCCAAGCATTGTGGGGATTGTAGGCTGTCTGCTTTCCACTGCCAGACAGGCCCCTCCTATAGTTTAGGCCTCTAGACCCTGTCTCCGTCCTGCACGGATCATGACAGAGGGCAATAGCTTTCCACCACTTAAAGGAATCCTTCTTACCTTTTACAGCTTCCATTACTTTGTTTGTTAACCATGCAGGCATTTTTCTATACCCATTTGTGCCTTTCCTAACCTGCGGTATATATTTTTTCTGAGCTTTGAGAATTGTAGTTTTAAATAGTCTCCAAGCTTCCCCAATGGTTTTGACCCTTTCTACTTTTCCTTTCAGTTTCCTCCTCACATGTCCACTCATATCAAAGAAGTTATCCCTTCTAAAGTTAAAAGTGGTTGTGTCAGTCTTTTGGGGCAGCTCCCTATTTATATGAATGTTAAACTCAATAACATTATGGTCACTGTTCCCAAGCGGTGCAATCACTTTTACATCTCTCACCAGGTCTTGGGTGTTACTTAGGACCAAATCCAGGATCGCCTCTCCCCTGGTAGGTTCTGTGACCATCTGTTCCATAGCACAGTCATTGAGAGTGTCTACAAACCCAATCAATGTGTGGGTAGTTAAAATCACTTATTACGACACAGTTATTTTGTCTAGCCGTTATCTTTAATTCAGTCATCATTTTATAATCCTCTATCTTTTGATCTGGTGGGCGATAGACTCCCAGTGTTAAGCTTCCTTTCGGGCCCACTATTTCAACCCATAGCGTTTCCAGAAGCAAATCCAATTCACTTATCCTCTCAGTCTTACTGGATTGTATACCCTCTCTGACATACAGAGCCACCCCACCTCCAACCCTTCCCCCCATCCTTCCAATATAATTTATAACCAGGAAGCACCGTATCCCACTGATTCTCCTCATCCCATCAAGTTTCTGAAATACCCACAATGTCTATTTTCCCCTCCAACACCAAGCATTCCAATTCCCCAATTTTACCTCGGACACTTCTAGCATTTGTGTATAAACACCTATAGTTTCCCATGCATGTTAAGCCCACAACCTTCCTCTTGCCACCTCAAGACCTTGCCAGGCAGTCCATATCATTAGCCACAGTCTCAGTGGACAACTCTAATCCATTTCCTTGTAGAGAAGTAACAGCTACCCCTTCATCTCTTTGAGATGAGCCATCCCAAACCAGAAACTTTTCATCTCCTGTCAGCTTTCCCCCAATATTCAGTTTAAAAACTGCTCTGCCACCTTTTTGATTTTAAATACCAGCAGCCTGGTTCCTTCTCAGGACAAGTGGAGACCGTCTCTTTTGTACAGCTCCCTCTTGTTCCAAAAAGCATCCCAGTGCCTAACAAACTTGAACCCTTCTCCCCAACACCATCATCTCATCCACACATTGAGACTCCTGATCTGTGCCTGTCTCTCTGGCCCTGCGTGTGGAACAGGTAGCGCTTCTAAGAAGGCTACCTTGGAGGTCCTGGCCTTGAGCTTCCTGCCTAAATTTTTCCTCCAGGACCTCACGACTGCATTTCCCCAAATTGTTGGTGCCAACATGTACCATGACCACTGGCTTCTCCCTGGCACTATCTACTAGTCTATCTAGAACATGCATAATGTCCGCTACCTTCGCACCAGGCAGGCAAGTCACCAGAGTCAGTACGCGGGTTAGCCACCCAGCCGTCTACTCATGTTATACCATAAGAATTGCTTTAAAAATAATTTTTGCCTTGTTGGAGATGAATAGATGAAATATTTTATTAGTTCTGAAATTATATGAGGGCCATTTTTCACAGCCTTCCTATATAGTAAATATTTCACAAACCAATACATATTAATGCTTTATGACATTTGAAAGCTGGTATTTCTGTCTTTCAGATGGCATAAGCATTCATTTCTATCTTTGGCAGTTCTTGAGCTTTCTGACCTTTAAAAATACCCTGTCTCTGTGAAGGAGCATGCATGTGCTTTTTCTATATATATGTATTATACACACACACCTGGATCTCAGACCAGAGCAGTTCATTTCCCAGAGGTTTGCTCTGTATAGTTGCTGTGATGAAACCACTGTCATTTATGAAATGTCTTTAAAATGTTATGCTGTTAAGCATGAGAACAAGCAATAAACCTGGGTTGTTAAAATTATGGATAATTATCAAATAGGGTATCTAGCAAGATTTTACCTCTGTCACAGTCTGTAAATGAAGATTGCAAAAGCCTCTTAACACTGATGATTGATTGAAAGTATCCCATTATCTTATCACTATTCCAGATTAAAAAACAGGTTACTGTGTGTACATTGTAAACTGTGTTTTAAATGATGGATCTGAGAATGAGGGAGAACTCTATTTTTCTTTGGGCTGGAATGGCTGATCTAGAGAAATTTAATAAGGACAAGTTAGTTGGACTTTCCCCCATGGATTGGGGCCTTCTGCAGAGGGATGACACACAGTTTGAGTTCTCCTTCTTATGTTTTGGGAAGTGTGTAGATCAGAGATGAACAGTTGGTGGACTTCTATTCCTGCAGCAGCAATTTTATTCAACCCTAGATTGCATTACCAAATTTGAATCAAGATAAGGTTTACCCACAACTTTGAATGGAAAGAAATGCTTGCAAATTATAAAAAGCAAAGATACTGCAGACCAGAATGTGAGATCTCTTTTGCATTTGACATGTAACACCCCTCCTATGTGGTCCCTGCTAACCTTTAATGCTATTTTTTAAAAACTAACAACAATTGATCGTCATGAGTCTGTCAACTTGCATGACAAAATATTCTTTCTGTTCCTGGTAAGCTGTTTTGAATAGCTTCTGGGTTATTTTTGGAAATGGTTCTGCTTATTATTTTAATTATGATATTTTGGATAAGATATATAGCACTTGTAAAAATTCATGTACCTTACTTGCAACAACGATTTCTTGCTCATTCAGTGTTTACATCTACTGTGTCTTGGAGGAAAAGCGCAGCATTATGACATGAGTAAGTCACTTTACAGCAAACAGGCAAGAATTCAACAAGCAGCGGCGCTACTAACAGTTTGCCTAGTAGGCAGGTGCTTACTGGAAAAAAACAGGGCGGCTCGTGCTTTACCGTTTCCTTAACAAAGTGTCTTTTGCTCCTGTTCCAATAATCACTTTCCTTTATCATTATCTCAGATGTATTAAGGGCCGGGACCCAGAGGTGGGAAAAAACGCGCCTTGGCTAAACTTTAATCAGAAGACAGTGCCGTTCTCCTTTCAAGCCATGCCAGTAAGCTTTCTGAATACGTGGAACGGCTAGGTGGGCTGTGGAGGCGGCGGCTGCTGCTCTCGCCTGCATTTGCTCTCTCCTTATCACGTTCATGTCCGCAGCGGGCCTTCTTCTTCTAGCGACTGTATTCGCTGGCTGGCCTTGCCTAGGAGACAATGGCGCACAGATAGTAATGGGCACGGACAGGGGGACGCCTGCAGCAGCTATGCTTTGCGGCTTGAAGAAAGCACTTAGTTAGCCGGTGGCCTCCACTAAAACCTACCCTGGCCCTGTCGTTTCCTCTCCGCTTCACGGGAGGGCGGCTGAACAGAGACAGCTCGGCAACTGGCCCGGCTACCCCCACCGAAATCACGCGGAGAGCCTCGGAGGCGGGTTGAGGGAGGAGTAAGAGGCGGGGGCAGGAAGAGGCGCCGCCGCGGGTGGCTGCGGAGCAGAGCCCGGGTGGAGTGAGCGGAGAGGGAGGAGGAAGATGGTGGAGCGGGAGGCCGGGCTAGCGGCTGAAGTGAAAGCGTCTCCCCAGGTTTCCTGCCCACCAGCGCGCAGCTGCTGCCATCCGCATCCGTGTCAGACCTGCTGCTGTTGCTGTTGTGCGCAGTGAGTGGGGTTGGCGCACAAGCCCCGAGCAAAAGGTACTCCTGAGGCGGCTCCTCTCTCGCTGGGGCTGTGGGGGATGGGATCGGCTGAGCGGAGGGCTCTATGAATCAAGGGAGGAGTGAGGGAGTCAGGGGGAAAAGCTGGGGGCGATTGATGCGGATGATGGATGGTGAAAAGGCTTGCCACAGACACACGGCTTGCTCGGCGCAAGGGCCTGGGTTAGATGCGTGTGTGTATGTGTGTGTGTTGCAGTCTGGTGCGTGCGCGGCATTGTGTGTGTGTAGTCCAACCTGTGTGATCTGTATAAAGTGGGGTCTTCACACAATTTCCCTGCCCAGTGCACCCACAGGCTTTCCTTCCAGTTAGATGCTGCGAATAGGAGGGGAAAATGTAGTGGAAGCCACCGGACTCACGATTTAATGTGCAGTGGCAGGAACGTGTGATGGCTGCATTGCTGGAGAGGTATATTTTTGCTGGGAGGTGGGGTCATCTGAAAGACTGAGAGAGAAGAGAGGCGGATGGATGGGTCTTAGGACTGCGATGGAAGGCAAGGCACAGGCGCACAAGTGATGCTCTAAAGTCTCTCTGCATGCAGAGACGGAGGCAGTTAATGACGTGAATGTTTATCGGGAAGGATTATTTCTATGAAACCAATTAGAGCGGTCAGGGATGTTGCTGGAGCTCGTAATGCAAGATTCGGTATGGATTTCAGGGCACAGAGGTGGGGAGTGGCAAATTGCAACAGGGTACACATGGTAAATGGGACGGGGGTGGGGGCGAAGACAAATCACATCCTGAAGGGGGCGATGTCGGCCCCCTTCCTGGCGGCATGTCTACCGCCCCTTGCGTGCTACAGCCCCGGGCTTGTGTCCCGACTTGTTTGCTAAAGCCGGGGAGAGGGAACCTGCTGCTGTTGATATCTACCACTCCTGGGGAACTGAGGTGTCTTGACCTGCTTTGTTCCTTAAAGCTTGCATCAGTATTCACCCTGTCAAGTTAAACACCATCTGGGTGGCCTTTATTTTCATTTGTGAACTATGGCCGTGGTTATGATGTTTCACACAAGTACTTCAGCTGTAACTGAGAGGTTGATACTCCCTCACCTTGATGGTTTATTAGGAAGAATGCATTGGGTTAGCTTTTATTTGTGGCAGTTAAGATTTCTAAGAATGTTTATAGAGCACCTCAGCTTAAAACCAACAGTGCACATTACAAAGAATAAATAAAATGAGCTAGAGCTTAAGACTGCCAGACAATCTTTGGCTGTCCTGGTTATAGTACACACAAGACCATGCAATTATCATTAGTATTAATAAAAAGGCTCTGTCCCTCCTGCTAATTAGGTGGAAATGAATTCAGTGTTGGACAGTAGACCAGATCAGACCATGTGGCAGTCATTTATAACCTTGAGGATAGGAGCTTATTTCCATCCTGGAGGTATGCCTCAAGGTGTGGATGTGTACTGCCATCCATCCATATTTAGACATCTCTTCGATTATATATTTCAGGGATCCAGTCTAACAATCATCTGGACAGTATCTGAGTCACTGCCTTATGCTTACTGCACTGCTGTCAAAAAGAGAAGCCTTTTCCAGTGCATGCAGGCTGTGCCTGTCATTCCTTCTGAAGCACATATATAACGTACTGTCATAGTCATTAGAGGCTGTGAAATACAGATATGTATGTGCATGTGATGTTTAGCTCTAGTGTGAGTTTTTAAAAATAAAAATAGAGAACATTTCACCTTTTGTCTTAAACCTGAAAATCATTTCAGAGACTTCCGGTATCAAGGATACATCTGGTGGCATTATTTTATTCCTTTTAGTACAGGGTTGGATTCACATAACCTCAATTCCTAAACATATTGAGGTTCCAATCCTGTGCACACATATTGAGATTCGTAGTAAATCATAAGTTGGATTGGACTACATGTGAAAATAAGGACAGTTGCGTCTGAGGGATCCCCTTGTTCTGACTAAGAGTAACCTCAGATATTTGATTGCCCTTTAATTCCCACATATGCTTTTGTATGTTGTTCTGGAAGAGCAATAATTCTATAGCTATTAATCACTACTAAAAGGCCTGCTGTCAGCGTGTTTTAAAGCACAGATATGAACTAATAGTATCCTGAAAGTGAATGTAGGCATATAACATTTTTACATTTTCCGTGTATGCCTGTGCCACATTTATTCTGTTTCCTCTTTAATGTATTTCAAGAGCATTTCTGCTTATACATTCCAAATCTAAATAGCTAGCTGACAGTATAGTGGCAAACTTTTTTTAATGGATGGGCACTTGTGCCTAAAGCAGAATGACAAACAGAAATTTGGCCAGAGAAGCTGTTCCTCCCATATGGATAGAGTGCAGGCTCGCAGCTACCGTGGGGCCCCCTGGGCTTTGGCTCCTGCATCACATCCATGACTGGGCCTTCAGCTCCCTTTTCTCCCCCCCGTAACCCCCCCCCACACCACCTCCTCTTGCCGTGGCTTCTCCTCTTACATTCTCAGGGAGGCAGCCTTGGGAAATGGAGGGAGCACTGAGGGAGCGAACGTGGCCTGAGGTGCCGTGTGGGGTGCGGGTGAGAAGGCAGTGGCTGGCAGAGGTAACAGCGTCGGCAGTGGCGGGTGCTATTAAGGAGATCTTCCCATTCTCCCGCCGAACTGAGCCGAGCCAGGGGTGGAGTGAGTGGAGGAGACTGGAGGGGAGCAGAAATTATCTTTCTTCCCCACCCAGCCCCTGTAAAAGGGAAAGCAGTGGGTGGCTGCCGGGGGACTCTCCAAGTGGGCAAGCACATCGGCGCACTTCTCCACCTCCTTCCCTTCCTACCTGCCTGCCCTGCCTACAGAGAGAGAGTGAGTGAGTTGGGTGGGGAGGGCTCCAGGCTGGGGAAGGCCTCTCTGCAGGGGGCTAGGAAGAGGAGGAGACCATCAGTGTGTGGCTGGGCAAAAAGCAGCAGGGCACTTGATTTAACTAACTTTAAGTAAATCAGTTAGGTGCCCCCCAAGAAATTTAAATGCTCCCGACAAAATGGAGTGATGAGAAAAGTTTCTTCTGTATTTTTATCACTTAGTTTAAAAGGCTTGCATATCCTAACAGGGAGTTGGGTTTTTATGTGAAGAGAGCCTGGTTTCAATCCCCATAATGCTCAATGAATGGTTTGAGCTACCTGCTCTAACTTTCTGTCTCTCTCAGGCTACGCTTGTTCACAAGATGATTGTGAGGACGGTATAAATTGTGGCAAAGAGTAAAGTTGAAAGAATTCTGTTGTATTTGCTGTACAAAATGGCTGAATATAGGTTACAGTAATCTGAATTAAAAGGGGATATAAGCTTTGGATTTGAACTGATTTTCTAAGTAACTAGTTGTGGTACATATGAATTCTGTAGTTCACAGAATTATTGAACCTCTTTTGTAATTACCCTGGCTTGCAGCTATGTTCTGGTTTTGCACTAATGCATTTGGCTTGATTTAAAATAGCAGTAATGCATTTTGACTGTTGTTTTGTCTTCTACCAGATATAAAATCTAGCATTTTAGAAAGCTAGAAAAGAATATATTAATAGTTTGACTTGTTAGGAACTAAAAAATTGCCAGGGGAAGTGGATTCTAAGGAAGAGAGTGCATCTTATAAAAAGCAGAAATGTGTTTTCTCAGATTACAATGATTTATTTAAACTTCATAATCATTTAAGACTAAATGAATTCTGTTGCTTGAAAAATAAATGTTCCTAAGACTGAGATTCTAAGCACACTTCCTTGAAATAAGGTTCTTTGAAACCAAATAGATGCATTTAAAGATGGTTTCTAAATCTGACAAGTACTCAGCTTTCTAATTTGCCTTGTTTTCCAATTAAATGCTAAAATATATTTGTCTATTTAAAAATATTTATCATACATACCCTCCTCTTACAGAAATCACCTGTTTGATTACTGCTGACATTTGCACCCACAGATTCAGCAGTTTCTGGACTGACAGTTGGGCACAAGTTTCTTTAGTCTGTATTTTCAAGTCATTCTAAAGAAACAGTTGTATAGAATGTTACAGGGCTCTTTTTGTAGCAGGAATTCCTTTGCATATTAGGTGGCACACCCCTAATGTAGCCAATCCTCCAAGAGTTTACAGAGCTCTTCTTACAGGGGCTACTGTAAGCTCTTGGAGGATTGGCTACATTAGGGGTGTGTCACCTAATATGCAAAGGGAGTTCCTGTACAAAAAGAGCCCAACTTGTATGCTGCTCCATAGCTTGAGTTGTGAGAATGGTTCACAACTGAAAACATCAGTAAAAAAACAATAAAATCCTCTCATGGTAGGTCATGGGGGGCAGGCAACAGGGGAGAGGAAAGCAGTGCCCTTACCGGTGGGTGACAGGAAGTGGCAGTGGAGCTTCTATGGTCATGGCAGGTACATAGCTACTGAGTGACTAGAGGAACCTGTGTGTGTGTGTGTGTGAAATGCTGTCAAGTCACTTGCGACTTATGGAGACCCTATTGATTAATGTTCTCTAAAACATCCTATTGTTAGCAAGCATTCTCAGATCTTATAAACGGGAGGGCTGTGGCTTCTTTTATTGAGTCAGTCCATCTCATATTGGGCCTTCCTCTTTTTCTGCTGCTTTCAACTTTTCCTAGCATTATTGTATTTTCCAATGACTCTTGTCTTCTGATAGTGTGACCAAAGTACGATAGCCTCAGTTTAGCTATTTTAGTTTCTAGGGAGATCTCAGGCTTGGGCCCACTTATTCGTCTTTTTGGCAGTCCATGGTATCCATAAAACTCTCCTCCAACACAACATTTCAAAGGAATCAAGCCTCTTCCTGTCAGGTTTCTTCATTCTCTAACTTTCACACCTATACTTCGTAATGGGGAATATTATGGCATGAATTAACTTGATCTTGGTCAGCAGCAACAGATCCTTATGCTTAAGGATCTTTTCTAGCTCCTTCATGGCTGCCTTCCCCAGTTTCAGTTGCCTGACTTCTGGGCAAAGTCTCCCTTTTGATTGATGACTGAGCCAAGGAATAGAAAATCTTGAATAATTTCAGTTTCTTCATTGACAGCTTTAAAGTTGTGTAATTCCCCAGTAGTCATTGCTTTTGTCTGCCTGATGTTCAGCTGTAATCCTGTTTTGGCACTTTCTGCTTTAACCTTCATCTGTAGTTGTTTCAAGTCTTCACTGTTTTGTGCCTATAATGTGGTGTTAATGTTCCTTCCACCAATTCTTAGTCCGCCTTCATCTAAATCTAATCCAGTTTTCTTTATGATGTGTTTTGCATATGGATGGAAGAGACAAGGAGATAAAATGCATCCTTGTCCGACAGCTTTGCCAATAGGAAACCGTTCTGTTTCTCCATAATCTGTCCTAACAGTGGGCTCTTGTCCAGAGTATAAATTGTGCATCAAAACCATCAAGTGCCGTGGCACACCCATTTCCTTTAAAGCCAACCATAGCTTTTCAAGATCCACACAGTCAGAAGCTTTGTGGAAATCTATGAAACGCAAGCTGTTTTTCTTCTGAAGTTCTCTCATATGGTCCAGTAACTAACGTAATTTTGCAATATGATCTCTAGTGCCTCCTCCTTTTCTGAATCCAGCTTGGACATCTGGCTTTTCTCATTCATATGTGGTAACACCCTTTGTTGTAAGATTTTGAGCATCACTTTACTCTCATGAGAAATTAATGCGGTGGTCTGATAGTTGCTGGAGTCTTTGACATCTCCTTTCCCCCTTTTTTACTTTTTGGAACTGGGATGTAAACTGAGCATTTCCAGTCTGTGGGACATTGTTTTGTTTTCCATATTTGTTGGCACAACTTTGTTAAGATTTTGATGGATTCAGTTTCTGTGGCTTGGAGTATCTTTACTGAGATCCCATCTTCTCTTGGTCACTTTTTTCTCCCAATTGTTCTCAGTGCAGCTCTTACTTTACTTTCTAAAACTGTAGGTTCTTGTTTAAAAGATGATTCTTGGAAGGAATCTGTCATGCTTTCATCCATTTTGTACATTTCTTCAGTGTATTGTTCTCATTTTTTCCTTATTTTGTTCTGTTTAGTTAATGCATTTCCATGATGATCTTTCAGCATGCCAAACCATGATTTAAATTTATCTTTGATTTCTTGGATCTTGTGGAAAAGGTCTCTTATTCTTCCTTTTTTGTTGCCCTCTTTTATTTCTTTACACTGGTTATTATAATATTTCTTTGTCTCTACATGTGAGTCCCTGGAATGCTGCATCTAGGCTTTTGATTCTGTTTCTGTCAACTTTTACTGTTTCTTGTTGTCTGTCTTTAGCAATTTTATTAATTTTATCAGTCATCTGTTGAGGCTTTTCTTTTCTTTTGGCTACAGAAATAGTCTTTGCACATATTATGCATTCTTCCTAGATAGTATCTCAGGTTTCAAGCCATAGTTCTTCTGGTTAACATTCACTTGAACTTAGGCTGCAGTCAGATGATAGACTTGGCTGCGCCTCTGTTTTATTTGGTGTTATTTGTTCTGGAGAGGTTTATCCAAACATGCCACCCTTAACCTGCCTCACCACGCACTCACTCAGTGGTTGACCATTCAGATTATTGCTGTGCAGTAACCACGGAATGGGCAGTCGGGTGGCATCCTTTAAAAAAAATTATCTTTCATGAATGCGGAGAAGTGCTCATTTGAAGCACCACTCCATTTTGACAGCTATGCGATCCCTCCACCAAGTGCTGCAGCCCCTTTCAGCCTCTTCTGCTTCGCTTCTCTTCCTTGTAATGCAAATTTACATGAGAGTAGCCCCATTGACTTCAGTACATTTACTCCTGCATTAATCAGATGCTTCCAAACAGCAACTCTGAAGCGGGAAATGGCTTGCATGGGGGATAGTGAGGTGGGGTGTAGGTTTGCTAGCTCCAGGCAGGAAGACTTCTGGAGATTTGGGGATGGAGCCTGGGGAGGACAGGGACATTGCCTTACAGTTCACCTTCCAAAGCATTCATTTTCTCCAGGGGAACTGATCTCTGTAGTTTGGTTAACATCCACCCCCCGCTTTAGCCAAGGTCCATGCCCAGAAGGCCCTGCACACATTTGGGGCAGATATTCAGCCCAAGTTTGCTCAGAAGCAAGGCCACCTGGATTTTTAAATTTTTCCAGCTTTACCCAAGTCTCCCTGAATTAGGGATCCCAGCTTCCCCAAGTTCTCTGCCTATATGGGGGCCTAACTAGGGACTATTTTCATCAGCTTTCCAACCCCAAGAAACAGGAGAGAAGGGGTTTTTTTGGGGGGGGGGATTTGTTGCTCAAAAACAATTTCCCTGGGGGCTCCCGGTCCTGGCAGAATGTTTGGGTGAAGAAATGCACAAACACTGATTCACAACCCTGAGGTGAAGATCCACTTATGTACACAATGCTAACAGAATTTTTAAAAATGGTGCAAAGCTGGAAGTGTGCAATCGGACTTCCCAATTGGCTTGAGAGTGCAATGGATTGATCAGACATCTAGAAATGCAGGGTGAAACTACTGACATTTCCCCAGTGTCAAATAACTCCGACCTGAAGATGGGTGAGAATGGAGTGCCAATGAATGGTGAATGGGAGACAGATGTTGATGTCTGAATCTGTATTTAAACCTGCAGGGCAACAGCAACAACATCAGATCAAACAGCTTGTCTGATCGCAGCCTTAGTAATGCAAATCTGTTATTTACATGGTTTTTAATGTTTTAGTATTTTTATTCAGCTTTACTCTAATTTTTTATTAACAATTCATGATCTTTACCACAATCAGTTCCTGGTCTTGTTTTAGCAGAGAGAATAGAACTTCTCCATGTTCTGCTTCCAATTATGTAATCTACTTGATTTCTATTATGGCCGTCAAATGATGTCCACATATATTTTGTTGCTTAAAGCCAGTGTTTCCTCTAAGCTGAGTTAGTGTGATATAGCTCACAGTTTTTTAGCTTCCAGCTTACACATTTTTGTCTTTGCTCACAGAGGATGGCTCCAGAGCAAACTAATTCATGCAGTAGCCAAATCGCTCGCTCACAACTTTAATGCCAGTAGCTCACAAAGTGGAATTTTTGCTCACAAGACTCCACAGCTTAGAGGGAGCATTGCTTGAAGCATGTGTTTGCAATGAACAAATTGTTGTCTTCACAGAATTCTATGAGTTGTTCTCCTACTTCATTTCATGTTCCTAGTTCAAATCTTCCAACAATATTTGATTTTGCTTTGTTTCATACTTTTTGCATTCCAGTCACCCATGATTATCAGCTCATCTTGTTTAGGTGTGGGATCAGTTTCTTCCTGGACGCTTGCATCAAAGTTTTCAATGCTTTTCTCATCCTCCTCTGTAGTTGGGACATAAACTTGAATGAGGGTTATATTAATAGGTTTTCATCAACCTGACATGAGTGAAAAGTGATGATGTCACTAACTGGTGCCATGTTCCCTGTGCTGCTCAGTAGCTATGTGCCTGTACCTAGCTGTGGCCCGAAGCAGCGAATTTGCTGCTTCCTGTTGCCTTCTGGTAAGGACGCTACATTTGTCTTCAGTGGCATACAGTGGTGGAAGCTGGGATATTCCCCGGGTTTTAACATGGGAGCAGTTGCTGAAGTCCACTATTGGCATAACTGTCTCAAGGATTTAAATAGCAGGTCCTTACTTGTCAAGGTTAACAGGCAAGTGTTGTTCTTTGGAGTGCTGAAGCAGTCATTGACAGAACAGTCTTTGCAGATTTAATTCAGCTTTTTCTTTTTCTTGAGCTGTGTCAGCTGGCTATCTGATTTTTGGTATCTTTTAAAAGAAATAAACAGATGTTGTCTGTTTGCCTGACCTTCAAGAGAAGGTATTTGTTCTAGCTAAATTTTGATTGAAAGCAGGCCTGCCTATTGTGATGACTAGTGAAGGTAGTGTCTTGGGACTTCCTTGCTGTCGAGGTTCCACACAATGTTGTTCTTATGTATAGTAATTTAATGTCAGCTTTTTGATTTTTGTAATGGTATGCTGTTGAAACTTGACATTGTAGATGTATTTGCTGCCTCACCTTCCATCTTCAGCACTTGGCTACACAAAAAGAAACTCGGAGATCTTTAATGTCGCCTCAGGATATGTAGGGTTTTTGCCTCTTTAAAAAAAAAATCCAAAGCAAGACTGTGCAAGAAGAGTGGATTGAGAGCATCTTTCCCCTCTAGTCATTTTTAGCTCAAAATTAGCCCCCCTACTCAAACTGTACAGGAAAAAGATAAAAGTCCTGTATCTTCCCACTGAGAGTGAAAAAGCATCTGGAAGAGGGTATCTTTCATCTGAAAAATGATTGGAGGAGAAAGCAACCTATGTCTGTCCTGCCCTTCCTCTGCCTCAAGGCTGATCTTGGCTTTTTTTAAAGTGGGTAACAAGCACTGAACTGTCATGTAACATGTAGTTTAAGCCAGTTTATTTTTACAGGAAGCAGAAGTATCCTAGCCTGCAGTACAGTGTACCACCCACAGTTATAGCACCTTGTTTAGCTGTCCTTGTCTAGTGTGGCTCCTTTTCTGTTTTTCTGTTTGCAACAGAATTGGTTCTTCGTTCTGAGTGACCATGAATCGACTGGGAAAAGGGGCAGGAAATCCTCTTGTCATTCACCACCATGCTTTTAATGCTTAACATAAATGCTTAAGATAAATGGATGCTTGATGTGCTTAACATAAATGGATGAGAACAACACACACACACACAACATTTTATTGTAACAGTGGCCCAATTCCTATCATACAGGTGTGAAATAGAATAATTCAGCTGTGTGATGTTGCATGTGTCATATTTAAACCAATCCCTTGTCCAATGTGCATGCAATAGAAAAATGCCAGTGCAGTACAGGCCTGCATTGTAGGTTGCTGATGTGCTCTTATAGTTTTATGTGCAGGCAAGGCAACCTGGCTTCAATGAAATACAGGATGTGTGAAACATAGGTGTGTACAGATGCATCCAGCATAGTGCTTAAATAGGGCTTAGGCCAGGGACGTATTTCAATTTTGTCTTGGGCATTTGGAAACTTCAGGTTTGACCAAAATTCATAGAAAAACACGAGAGAGTGGCATTTTTCTCCATCTTGATTGGTGGGTTATAATTCTGACTTTTTTGTAGAGCACCATTGGCACTCTGAGCCTCGACTCTGTGATCTTATCTGATAGGCAGCACCACATTGAGCAAGAATTGTTCTCTCTGAAGTCAATGAAAGCAATGGTGGAAAAGCATAACTTTCATACTTTAAATAGCCAGTCAATTATGGCATTTTTAGCATAAGCTATCATGTTAACCTTCTATTGTGAAATGTAGAGATTTAATGTGGACTTTTGGAACTTACTGGAAACTGAACATAAGGAATTCCCACACTGTATACCATCACTGTTAATAAAGGCAAAGAGAGGGGGAAGGGCTGTAACTCAGTGGTAGAGCATCTGCTTGGCATGCAGAAAGTCCCAGGGTCAATTCCTGGCATCTTCAGTTAAAATCCAGGTCATAGGTGATATGAGGCAGATTCAGGTGCCCAAATGAGGTGAACACTAATTTAAGAGATGGAGAAAGTGTGTGTATTCAGAATTCTTATTCCAAGCTATATGTTGCTGGTGATGCCTGCAAATATATATACTACTTTCAAAATAAAACGTAACAGTGGTTTTCATTGCACAGTTTCAACTGTAATGCTTGTGTAGAATTCCATGCTAAAGGAATCACCTGTCCTGGTACTGAAAATTTTAGTGGAGCAAAACACAATATTTATCACTGAGTTTGTATTCATTGAATTATGTTCATTTACATGGTCCTGCCTGATAAATAAAGTTGCTGTAAGAAACATACACAAATGTACATTCTTACTGGTTTTAAGTATTCCATGATAATTTGATATTATGATATCGCTTGTCAGAATTGGGGTAACTGAGAAATCTGCACAGAGAAATGTGTAAGTGAGACAGAAAAATACCAGCCTGACATTGAATAGCTCCAAAAATACATTTCTTCACCAATGGAAAAAAAATTTTTTTGTTAGCCCTGTAACATTTATTAATAAGAGTCATAGATAGGTTAACTGATTAGTTTGGAACAATGCGTTAGAAATGAAGAAGGAAAAAATTCATTGAATAGAGAGTTTAACTTGTGTTCATAACTTGACAAATTGATTGGGTTAAAAGGGCTCTTCTCCTGGCTTATTCGAAAGCAGAATTTTAAAAAGATCCTAATTATAATTATGTGGAAGTATAGTTTATATTCTTAAACAGTAAATGTATTATCAAAGTGTACTGCTTCATACTGATATGGTTCCAACAGAATTGATTTGTGCCTTTATAAGCAAGCCACTGTGTGTGATTTCCCAGCACACTCCCTGTGTGAGGCAGATACATGGCCCAACATTCAGGTCTCTGTCTGTTTCTCTTAGGGAAGTTTAATCTGAACTACTTTCATGCCATCTAAAATTACTCTTAGGGAAGCAACAATTCAGGCAGTTCTTGTTGGCACTATAATAATGCCTCAAACAGCAGCTACTCCTTCTATATGCCTTGGCAATTATGGACTGTGGTCATACGGCAAGCTTACCGCAATTTGTTCCCACTGTAGATTTGATCGGGAATATTTTGGGGGGGGTTGGGATGACCACACATCCCTCCCTGAACCACTTGCATCACACAATGAGGCTCCGGGCACCGTTCAGATAGCCGCACCGCTGCTTGGGCAGCACAGCTTGTTATTTTTTAAAAAATTGGCTTTGCACATGCGCATATACACATGGCTGAATCACCACTCCCACTGGGACTTGCTGTACTCCCTTGTTCTTGCAGGTCCCCCCCCCCCCGGAACAGCAAACAAAATTAACCAGCAACGTACAACTGACCGCTGGAGTCTATATGTGCGCTTGAATATTTATACATTGAATTCATTCAGTGCAGGATTGCTCATGCACACAACGATGGAACCTTGTTAAAAAAACACATCAACATTGCAAGAAGGATATTCAGATGACCTAATCGCAATCATTTTGAGAGATCGCTGTCCAGATCAGTGAAATTGCGGATTCAAAGCCCAAATATCTGGAAAGTACTTGATTTTCCGGGTGTAGAAAAACTCGCTAGGGAACTGGGAGGATTGCATGAGTGAGCCCACTTCGGTGCGGAAGACAGATGTGGCCATCTGATCAACAATTTTAAATGCGAGAGGGGACAGCGGTGAAACCCGATCAAAATGACCGTGTGACCACGGCCATAATGCTGGCTAGTTCAGTACTTTCTGATAAGATGTGGTAGGTGTTCCTACGTTTTTGTGCTTTGCCAAACAGCATTTTCTTTAAAATCATAGAGAATTTTGCTATACTTTCAAGCATTACAGTAATCCATAACTGTCTGTGAAATCTGTCCCCTTCATGTTCTTCAGCACTATATATAATTATTTATTCCAAACCTAAATTATTAGTTGTATGTTCATGTATTTCTGGACAGTATCCCAGAATGCAATGAGAGCAAGATGGAAGAGACTGGTCTGGAGGTTTTGTGGTATTTAGAATAGTTAGGTTGCTATCACACTGTGGGTGTTATGAAATACCATCAGTGCATTTATGATGTAGGTCTTCTAGTTCCATCCTCCAGGAATCCCAGCAGATTCCTGCGTACAGGGGGAGTAGGCAGATAATAAATGGCATCTGGGAGTGGGGGAATAGTGTTAAAGTGGAGAGGGAAAGTCTTTCATCACCTCAGGACAAGGTTTGAGTCCAGTAGCACCTTTAAAACCAACAAAGTTTTATTCAAGGTATAAGCTTTTGTATGCAAGCACAGTTCCTCAGATACAGTGAAAAAGAATTTCCTCAAGCCCTTCATACAGGAATCAGGCTACCCACCCACAGAGGGGGCAGGAATCAGGCTACCCACCCACCTGAATCTATTTTCATCACCTCAGACAGGATTTGGGGAAGCAACAGGGAAACTACCAGGAGATTAGTTAGGTAGTTAGGGTTGCTCAGTGAAGGAAAAGAAATTAGACATCTATAGTATAAAGATACATAAAGCTCAGGGGCCTAAGAGGCAGGAAGAGAGCAGGTATACTGTATTACCTTAGGGAAATAGTAGCTTGTGAGGGGACTGTGAGAAATGACTCCCAAGGGGAGGGGACTCCCAAGAGACAAGCTAACCTTATTTCAGTAGACTAAGATTCTTGGATTTAAGGAAGAGTTCCAAATGAAATTATTCTCTCTCTCTCTTACAGAAACACCCTGTTAGTTCAGTAGAACTGTGGATGTGTGAAACTGTAACTGTTTTAAAGCAGAGTTCTGCTGTCCCTTGCTGTTAATTATCAATAACTTGTTACATTCCTTGTTTTATCCACCAAACCACTAAGCATCGAGCCCTTCTAGAGAAGAGATAATAAATTCGTGTGTCAGTTATGAAAAGAAGATGTTGGTATGAATCACTCCAGGAGAAGGAGAGGGAGGAAGAAGTAGAAATTACCTCAGATTCTTATTCTACTTCACAGGCTTCCTCTGTAATAGCAGCACATAATCCAGCATGGGTATTTATTAACATTGATTTACTGATCACTTGCAAGCTACACCATAACTAAAATCAGCTTGATCACTGCTGCTGGAAGGTGTGATGGTGGGATTGGTGGAGAATTGAGAAAGCACCTGGCTGTCACAGCGTTCTATTCCTGATCTTTCCTATTTAAGCCATACAGATTTCATAGAACAAAAAGCTTATACATAATGAGGAAATTGGATTTATACCCCGCCCTTGGAGTCTCAGAGTGGCTTACAAACACCTTTCCCTTCCCCTCCCCACAACAAACACCCTGTGAGGTAGGCGGGACTGAGAGAGCTCCGAGAGAACTGTCTTTGAGGGAACAGCTCTGACAGAACTATGGCTTGCTCAAGGTCATCTAGCAGCTGCAAGTAGAGGAATGGGGAATCAAACCCAGTTCTCCCAGATTAGAGTCCATGCATTTAACCACTACAACAAACTGATCACATGAGGATAAATGCTAACTAAAAGAATACACGTACAAGTAATTTGGTTTTTACTTGAGTCTTTTACCCTTGTTCTTTCACAGCCAAGTAGGGTGGCCATGACTCTCTCATCAACCAGTGGGAGATGGGAGGGACTTATGAGGAGAAAGGAGAAGGCCTAGGCCTCGTGGCTGGTGGTGCACAAGAAGTGTTGTCATCATGCCAGCAACATCTGGGTGACAGTCTGATATTTGGGCAAAAACTCAATGGTAAAACCAGCTTCCACCACAGAGTTTTTGCCCAAATACCAAAAAGTCACACAGATAAGAACATAAGAGAAGCCAATATTGGATCAGGCCAATGGCCCATCCAGTCCAACAGTCTGTCACACAGTGGCCAAAAATACCAGGTCACTGACTTGATGACGTCACTTCCTGTGCAGCACCAGCCATGAGGCCTAGGCCTTCTCCTTTCTCCTGGTAAGTCCCCCTCACTGGCCAGCTGATCAGCGGCTAGGGGTAGGGCCTGGCAGCAGGGGGCAACCCTACAGCCAGGCCATTTTGAAAGTCATGAAATATAAGAGAAACATTGCTTTATCTTGCTGCACATCCTCAGATCCCACGTTACTTTCAATATATTTTAATTTTAAAGTGATGAAGCAACCATTACAAAAGTTAGGTCAGTTCCAAGTGCTAATCCCACCAGCAGCAGCTAGAGATGGGAATGATTTCTGTTACCCAGCTAAAAAGCCAATGTTTATAACAGTTTCATCAATGCTTTGCATACTCCATTATAAGATTTCCTCTTTTTAATTCTACTGAGTAAGATATAATTAGCTCTCCACTATACGTTACTATTTCTGCTTTAGAAAAACAGCAGCTGATTAATGTGAGGAAAACATAAGCTGTATGTGGCTGCACAATCTTTCTAACCCCCCCTCCATTATTCAGAATTACCATTATCTTCACATATGTCCTCAAAGACTTGTCAAGACGGAGAAAAATTAATTTTTCTCCTATTTTAAGGACAGTAAAATGACATTTAAGAAAGGCAGAACGTTTTTCAGGATCACAAGAACGGAACAGTAGTGGTAACACACTGAGATGGAGTACCACACAATTTTGAAGCTGAATCTGAACTAGGCAGAGATAGTGCTGGTTGGGAAGCCTGATATTCTAGAGGGACTGAATCCACTTGTCCTAGATGATGTCTTTTTCAGAGTGGGTTAAGAGCCTGAGGGTGCTCATGGATTGTAAAGTACTGGATTCTTAGACGCGTTGTAGTGAATCAGCTCATAATTTATTCAAGAACACGAAACTAAGACAACATAGCTGGTCTGAAGATTGGCTTAAATCTCCAACAAAACCACACCCCGCTCCCAGTGATAGGTCTATTACTGTACACCCAAATCCCATAGGTTCTTTCCTGAATCTGAGCTGTCCATGCTCGGCATTGTTCTCCGATGCAAAGCTATACCTGTTTGCATGGCCACATGCAAACCCTGACCATGTGCGCAGTCCATTGTTAGTATAAAAACACCCCCACCCCCACCCATGGTTCAGACCCTTCTAGCAAACATAGCCCCTTATGTATTCTGGCTTCCACCATGCTCGGGTTGACTGGCGCACTTCTGGGGCCAGAGTTGCTGCCTTGGGAGCTGGGCTGATTGGGTCTGTGGAGGGTTCCGGTGGTTAGGCTGGGACTGTCGCGCTGCTAGGCCCGGGGGCTTCTGTTGGCTTGGCAGGGCTTCTTCCGCTGGTGGCTGGCGGTGCATTAAGCCGTTGTTGTACTTGCCCCGGTTCCTCGGGCTTGTTGTAGTCTTCGGTCTCCAGTCACATTCCCTCGTCTTTTCTGTTCTCTGCCCCCTCCGGGTTTTCCCAGTGTGATTTGGCAGCACAGCTGATCTATGTGTCTCTGTAGCAGCTGGCCATCGTCTGTGAAGACCTCGTAGAACTGGGGTCCCGTGACTCTGATCAACCTGGCTGGGAGCCATGCTGGACCCTGACTTAGTTCTTGGTGCAGACCGGGTTGCGCAGGAAGAAGCCTCTTGGCACTTCCTGGTCTTCTGTGGTTGCACTGTGTTCCAAGGCCTGATCTGGGTGTAAGTGGTCCAGGCAGGTTGGGAGGCACCAACCCATCAGGAGTTCCGCCCGACTGCGACTGGTGGATGTGTGGGGTGTCGTGCGCTGTCCAAAGAGGAAGGCAGCCGGTCAGTAGTCCCAGTCTCCCCAATCCATGTGACGTAGCGCCTTCTTGGTAGTTCTGACCATGCGGTTGGCCTGGCCATTGGTTGCAGGGTGGAACAATGTGGAATGGATATGCCAGATGCCATAATATCCTATGAACTCCTGGAACTCTGCTGGGGTGAATGCCGTCCCATTGTCCGTTACCAGAGAGTCAGGGATGCGGTGTGTGCTAAAGATCTGCCACATTGCCCGGATGGCAGCCTTGGACGAGGTGGAAGGCACCAGGACCATCTCCAACCACTTGGTGTAAGAGTCCACCAAGATAAAAAAGATTTGGCCCTGGAAGGGACCCACGAAATCCAGATGAAGCCTGACCCAGGGTTTATGGGAGGACTCCCAGGGACTCACCGGGGCCTTTGGGGGGTTGGGCCGTGATTCTTGACATGCCTGGCAGCGCTTAACCCAATCTTCAATTTCTCCATAAAATCCTGGCCACCATACGTAGCCCCGCGCCAGCGCTTTCATCCGCATTATGCCTGGGTGCATTTCATGAAGTGTGGTTGGGACCCTCTGGCGCAGTGGGGCCAGTATGATCACTCTGCCACCCCAGAGTATGCAGCCTTTATGCGATGAGAGCTCATCCTTCCTGGACGCAAAAGCAGCAAATTCAGGGCCCACCAGACTAGGCTACTAGTCTGTTTCCAACTCATACATAACATCATACAAAACATCATACATAACCTCTGAGGATGCCAGTCACAGCTATTGGCAAAACGTCAGGTCCTACAATGCCAAGACCACGGCCACACAACCTGGAAAATCTACAGCAACTAATAACATTGTTTTGCTTACAAAATTCCTTTTTCTGCTTCTTTATAGTGTCTGGCAACATTCTATGTTATCTTGACATTTCTTCCTCTATAAACATATCCAGAAAAACCAACAATTTCCACTAAAAATGTTCTTATTCTGCAATAAAACATCAGATTTTACCATTCTTTACAAACTATATAATTATCTATATTTATAACTATCTTAACTTGTTCCCTATACTATATAGTCCTACTGTTATGTATAGATTTGTCACACAGTGCTATTTTTCATTCTTTTTAACCAAGGGAAAAAAGAGAGAAATAAAAAGAAATAAAAAGTCATTTCCTGCCCCAAAATTCTCATCTAATCCATACAATTCTTTCCTTTCAAGCTATGATTCAGGTTATTAATAAAAAAGTTTAGATCACATTACTATAAGACTTCCATCATATTTACATTGTACTATTATTAAATCAAGGTAAATTAGAATCTGTTAAAGACTCATTGCTTATAATATTTACTTACAAGCATCTTTAGGGTTTTTTTCCCATGGTGTTACATTCCATATCACTAGTATTGAAACTTGAAACACATTTTTATATTGGTATTGTACAAGGCAGAGAAAACAAAGTCTATTACACACAATCACATTACTGTGTAGCTTTCGTGTTATTTTGTGTTTTATATTTTATGTTACTGTAAATCAATTAAATCAGTCATAGATCAGTGTAGATTGGAGCCAATCAAACAATTATTACATATACATTTTACTTATGGTATTTGATCTTTTTCTGCTTTTTCTGTACTTTTTTTTCCACTGTCATGCTTTTATACATTTTATTTTTAAAGGTAAAATCGATCTTCCCTTCTCTGTGATTAATTTGGGAAGGAAATAAAAGAACTGTTGGTTCTGTTTTGTCTTCTGGAAAAATTACATTCTCCTTAGTCTTCTCTGAAGATGGAGGATTTGAGAGATTTGTTTGGTCTATGTAAGAGCTTGTTATCTCTCTATTTGGTGCAAACGATTCCTTCAGAAAAACGTCATGTCTGAGGTTGTTGTTTGTTTGTTTTTTTTGAAAACAAAATTTTATTGGTATGCATTCCACATTATTAAACATCGTTACCAATACAATTTAAAAAGATTTTTACCACATCCCCCCACCCCCCCAATAGGCTTCCAACACTGCTAATAACAAAAAAAGAAAAATTAACAGGTAATCAAGTTTAGACTTGTAACAATCGACAAACCAGGTAACCCAATTTCAAATATATAAAAGCCTTTTACAAGCATAATTCCAATAAAGGTACAGTACAATCAAATATTCATTTCATTTCTCATACAGTTTCAATACATATCAAGATTGTACATTTTGCCTTTCATTCTATATTCAGATTCCATATATAATTTCAGGCCTTCCCAGTCTTTTAGATATTGTTCTGCCATTTGTCCATTTAATTTTTTCGTCATTTTGTCCATTTCGGCTAAAAACAGCAGTTTCCTTAACCAGTCATGTATATCTGGCACCTTCTCCGCTTTCCATTGTTGAGCAAAGGCCATTCTCGCCGATGTGCGAGGTTGTGTTTTTTGAGTGACGTCAATGGGATATTCTGCTCTTTGTCATACCTTTGCAAGATTTTTTCAAGTGTTTGCTGGAGGATTTTTGTCAACACATGTACCAGATGGTCTTCAAAGTTTCCCCACAAAACTTGTAGTGATTGTGTAAGATCACAGTTTGCCAATGTATCCAGCTCTTTAAGTGCAGTTAGAAACGCCATTGCATTTCCTTGTAACAGTTTAAAATCAAATCTGCTAGTTCCACAATCTTATAGTCTATAGTTCAAGTAAAAATTGCTCATTAGCCAAGCACAGTTTCCATAGCTGTTTTACTTTCATAAAGCAAATGTCCTTTTCTCTGTTAAAAATGAGGCACAAGTCTTAAATCACTAATGCTGCAGTGGAAGTAATTCCTTTCAGGATACAGTAGAGTCTTTAGCCCCAGGGAAGGTTTTTTATGTGCCTTAATGACCCAGTCTTTTCTTCACCGCTCGAGAGAGGAAAAAGGCGAGGGAAAATTCCACTCCTTGTTTTCTTAACTTCTTGGAGAAATTTGAAGGGGCAAAGCTTTGGGAGGTTTTTCAAGCTTAAAAGTTGTATAGTCAAGTACTCACTTGTCAGTCAGATCTTTGCTGATGTTATGGCGAGGTTCAAGGCACTCTTCTAGGGGGAAGTCACAGGTTGGCAGCCATGTCTAGTCATGACTGCGCAACTCAATGCTTCGGCACTCTACAACTGGGACATGCTTGGACTCTACAACTAGGACACTACTGAGAGGGAGGTGCCCCTAGTGGTGGATGTTCAAATGCCACTCTGCAGGGGAGATTGTGGTGACCCCCCACCCTCTGCAAGCGTGGAATTAACACCAGGCTTGAGGGGCGTTAAAATTGCTGATGTCAATGAGAGAAGCTGAGGAGTGTTTTTCTGCTAGCTATATGCATGAATGATTTTAGTGTGATCGTTTGATTATTAGGTAGCTTAGCGCTAGCACTACTCTTTGTTAGAGACTAGGTGGGAGAGGATAGCTTTCTTAGGGTAGTATTAGTACTGGTCATTTTTTGGTACAATCACGGGGGACTTGTGGCAGATTAGGTATTTTTGTTGTTTGCTCATCAGCGTTGGGAACGGAGATGGGCCCAGCCTGTGTTTAATAGGAATTAGTCCTACTAGTTGCCAGTGATCTGAGGTGCCTGCGTGGACTTGTGATGGTAGCAATGTTTGGGCAGCAAATTCTGGTGCTCTTGGGGAAGGGAAAGTACAGCGGTGGGTCCAGGCAGGGTGTTAAGGGAAGGTCACTGAGAAATATAATGGCTCGGCGCCCTTCCAGTCTGCGACCCATCCCAAGGGTTGTCGGCAGTGGGGCCAGGAGAACCCCCTCCTCCGTCATTGATGTTCTGTAAGGCCAGGTTGGTCAACAACAAGACCATGGTCCCATGGGACTTTGTGGTGGACCAACATGTGGACCTGGTGTGCGTGACCGAGACCTGGGTGCGGGAGGGGGAGACTGTAGCTCTCTCCCAACTTGCCCCCCCAGTTTCTTGGTCCTCCACCAATCACGGACTAGGGGGTGGGGGGGAGGAGTGGCTGTTTTCATTCGGGAGGCTTACTCCTTCAGGGCACTTCCACTGCTGGAGATCACGGGCATGGAGTGTGTCAGTGTAGTGCTGGAGGCCGAGGAGAGTTTGACGATCTGGCTGGTGTACCAACCGCCTAACGCTCCAGCCAGTGGCCTGCTGTCCCTGATGGAGGCCGTATCAGGCTGGGTGCTGGAGCACCCTTGACTGTTAGTCTTCGGTGACTTCAACGTCCATGCCTATGATGCGGCTTTCAATCAGGCAATGGACCTAGTGTCATCCATGGCGGCACTAGGACTCTCCCAACTTGTATCGACCCCCACACACCAAGCCGGTCACATGCTCGATTTGGTCTTCATGGCTGGGGTGACAGTGGACCGGATTACTGCTGCAGCAGTACCATGGTCGGACCACTATGCCCTGAAGGCCCGTCTGAATGTTCCACCCCGACCCTGTTTAGGTGGCGAGCAGATTTTGGCTCGCTCGCAGAGCCAAATGGACCCAGTGCAGCTTCAGATGGCTCTGCGGGATCCGAGGCCCCCTGGTAGCTCGTTGGATGAGCTTGTGGAGGACTGGTACAGCCGACTCTCCACGGCCATCGATGAGATTGCTCCCAGGCGTCCTCTCCGCACTCGCTCCAGGCTGGCGCCCTGGTACACCCAGGAGTTATGGCTTATGAAGTGAGAGCTGAGACGGCTAGAGAGATGGTGGTGCCACGCTCGCAACAAAGCTTCAAGAGCATCCTATAGGACGTTTATGAGATCTTATGAGATGGCAGTCAAAGCCGCAAAGAAAGAATTCTATGCGACTTTGATTGCATCTGCGAGCTCTTGCTCAGCCCAATTGTTTAGAATGATTCAGTCATTAACGACACTGCCAGAGGGCAGACAAAAGGTTAGGGAATTGGATATTGGCTGTAAGGCATTCAGGAGCTATTTCGCAGATAAAGTCTTGGTGCTCCGCCGTGACCTCCCCGCCACAGTTGATACAGTGAGTGAACTTGAGGCCCCTTGCATGCCTTTGATTCCGGGTTTGAATTGCTTTGGCCCACTCAGTCTGGAGGAAGTTGACAGACTGCTCATATCTGTGCGCCCAACCACATGCAGCCTTGACCCGTGCCCCTTCTGGCTCATTAAAGCGGGCCACAGGGGGTTTCGAGATGCCCTAAGGGAGATTGTCAACATGTCCCTCTCTGAGGGGCAGTTCCCAAGGGCACTCAAGGAAGCGATGGTACGCCCTCTCCTGAAGAAACCAACCTTAGACCCGGCCGAATTGGCCAACTATCAGTCAGTTCTAATTTGCCCTATTTGGGCAAACTTATAGAATGGGCGGTGGCGATACAGCTATAGAGCTTTCTGGATGACGCTTCCATCCTAGATCCCTTCCAGTCCAGCTTTCACCCAGGATATGGGACAGAGACCACACTGGTCGCCTTGACTGATGACCTCTGGAGACATCTGGACCGAGGCGGCATGGCGGCACTGTTGTTGTTAGATCTGTTGGCCGCATTTGACACGATCGAACACCAGTTGCTGACCTGCTGCCTCGCCGACGTGGGGATACATGGGCTTGCCCTTCAGTGGCTCGCCTCTTTTCTCCAGGGTCGGGGACAAAGGGTCGCGCTAGGGGAACAACAGTCCCGGAGACACCTGCTCAAATGCAGGGTGCCTCGGGGTGGTGCTTTCCCCGATGTTGTTTAATATCTATATGCGCCCCCTTGCCCAGATTGCCCAGAGGTATGGGCTTGGGTGCTATCAATATGCAGATGACACCCAGCTCTATCTGATGCTGGGCAGCCGGTCGGACTCCACCCATGAAGATCTACACCGGGCATTACAAGCCGTGGCTGGGTGGCTCAGGCTTAGCTGGCTGAAACTGAACCCGGTGAAGACGGAGGTCCTGGGCCTGAGTTGCACTGGTCTGGGGTTGGGGGGTCCCTCTCCTGACCTTCGATGGGGTGCCGCTCGTGCCAGCGTCGGAGGTTAGGAGTTTGGGAGTGCTCCTGGATTCTTCCTTAACCATGGAGGCCCAGGTGGCAGCCACTGCCAGGTTAGCCTTTTACCATCTTAGGCTGGCTCGGCAGTTGGTTCCTTTCCTTGACCGCGATGACCTGGCCACAGTGATCCATGTGATGGTCACCTTGAGGCTGGACTACTGTAACTCTCTCTACGTGGGGCTGCCTTTGGTGCAAATCCAGAAGCTGCAGCTACTGCAGAATGCTGCAGTGTGGCTTCTGATGTGTCTCCCTAAGCGGGAGCATATCCAACCTGTACTGAAAGCGGTGCACTGGCTGCCAATAGCATACCAGATTTGCTTCAAAGTGCTGGTTCTTACCTTTAAAGCCCTATACAGCCAGGGTCCGACATACCTGAGGGACTGCCTTTCCCCATATATGCTCCAAAGGGCACTACGGTCAGGGATGCAACATCTGCTGGTGACCTCAAGCCCTAAGGAAGCCAGGCTTGCTGTTACTAGGGCCAGGGCCTTTTCAGTGGCGGCTCCTACCTGGTGGAATGAGCTCCTGGAGGAGATCAGGGCCCTGCGGGACCTTGTACAGTTCTGCAGGGCCTGCAAGACAGAGCTCTTCCGCCAGGCTTTTGAGTAGGAGCCACCACTACCACCACTGCCACCAATGAGTGGAAATAGCAGGGTATGTGAGTGGTCCTATGATGATCAACTGGGCACTATGGCATGTGCATACCACTGGGTCGAGATGCGACTGAATATCCTTTGGATGCCAACTTTAAATGGAAGATTACCATCTGTAACCATCTTGAATGCACTTTATTTGTAATTACTGTAATTTATATGTTTTTATTTTGTTTTTATGTATTTGGCACGTGTGCCTGGATGTTAGCCACCCTGAATCCACTTGCGGGGAGG
Organism: Gekko gecko; assembly: GCA_029375565.1. Taxonomy (NCBI): domain Eukaryota; kingdom Metazoa; phylum Chordata; class Lepidosauria; order Squamata; family Gekkonidae; genus Gekko; species Gekko gecko. Next base: position 120,289,191 of record JAPDNY010000007.1, read on the forward strand.
GCAGCCTAAAAATCGAATAATAAATAAATAAATAAATAAAATGATCCCGAATCTCAACCCGCTCGTTGCAGCTCGCTGGAGGCTCGGATCAAGTCCCCTGCAACTGGCTCTTCCTCCAGAAGTGTCAGTGGGATATCGGGAAGCCCCGATTATCCCCTAAGAAGCATAGATAGTCAGCGATTCTTGGGAGCCCCCAAGAGATCATCTGCTTCACTATGATGTAGCCCTGCCTCCTCTCTCTCTCTCTTTTATACCTGGAGCAGTGTTCCCTATAGGCTGGGTTAGTGTGAGCTAGCTCACAATTTTTAAGTCTCCAGCTCACACATTTTTGTCTCAGCTCAGGAAGGATGGTTCCTCACAAAGTAGAATTATTGCTCACAAGATTCCACAGCTTAGAGGGAGCATTGACCTGGAGTAAAACATTTTTTGGTCTTAAACACAGGATTCTCTCCCCCCTTCCTCTCATACCTGGAATAAAATGTTTTTGGTCTTAAACACAAGACCCTGCCTCCCATGCCTGGAATAAAATGTTTTTTGGTCTTAAACACAGCACTCTTTCCCCCCTCCCTGGAATAAAACATTTTTGCTCTTAAACACAGGATTCTTTCCCTCCCATCCCTGGAACAAAATGTTTTTTGGCCACAAACACAGGACTCTTCCCCCATCCCTCACCCCTCATCTCTGGAAAAAAAGGTTTTTTTGTCTTGAACACAGGACTCTTTCCCCCATCCCTGGAATAAAATGTGGGGTTTTTTGTCTTAAACACTGGACTTGTTCTCTCTCTCTCTCTCTCTCTCTCTCTCTCTCTCTCTCTCTCTCTCTCTCTCTCTCTCTTTCTGGTATGCTCCCTCTGGCTCCCTTCCTCCCTCTCTCTCTCTGAATAAAAAGTGTGCTTATACATGGAATAAAACATCACTGGTCTTCTTAAAAGTCCCACAAGACAACATTCCCTGCCCGGCTCTTTTCCTCCCCCTCCCTTCCTGGTGGGGAGGAGCCCTCAGAAAATCAAGGGAAGACTTTCTTTCTCTCCTCTGAAGCAGGAACTAGGAGAGACTGGCCAGAAGGAGCTATGATGTAAGGAACATGAAGCAGGAAGCTGCACACAGCCAGTTGCTCTCGGGCCAGATGGGGCCTTGCAGGGGTGGGATCTAGCCCATGGGCTGTATGTTTGACATCCCTGGGGTAGATGGAGGAAAGGGCTTATATGGTTTCTCTCATACTGGTGCAGCTGCTGATACAATGCAGTGGTTATGGGGCTTCCACATAGCAGGCTCCCCCATCTGTTTTCTGCCCCGGTTCACAGCTATCTGCCCTCCCCTGGGCCACTGGTGCTTTAATTCATTTTAAAAAATAGCACAAATATCATTATATGATATAACAATAGGTGTAACCGGTTCTCTGAATTCTCAGCTTTCATTTAAAACAAGTTTGTCTCTAGCCTCTTCCTTTGTGGAGATATGCCTTTCTTATATCTCTGCAACAGAAGGGGCTAGATACATACTTTTTAAAAAAATGAAAGGTAGGAATTCAGACAAGCTGTTACAGGTTGTTGGAACAATATCAGACCCATAGCCAGGATTTTTTTTCATCAGGGAGCATTTAAATTTTTACAGAGGCAGTTGATTAAAGTTAATTAAATTACCTGGAAAGATGGGGGTCCTGCCGGGCAGCTCAGCCAGTGGCTTGGAGCAGCACCCCATGGTAGTGGTGATGCTGGGGCATTGAAGTAGAAGGCCAGCAGGGGCCGGCTGAGGATGCTGAAGCCATGTCAGCTGGCCAGGAGGCCAGTGGCAGACAAGGAGGAGGCACAGGGGGAATGGCCAGCCAGCTGAGGAATACCCAACATGTGACCTGGAAGACCTCACTGCAGCTGGATCCTCTGACCACCAAGCTGCCTAGAGTTTTGCCAGCCACAGCCTGCAAGCACATGGTGGACTACAGGTTCTGAAAGTGCCGGACAGGGAAGCTTCAGCTGTGGTGAGCCCAAGAGACCCAGGGGGACTCTTGATGTTGCCGGCTGGAGAGGTGGGTCTTTCAGGAAGCTTTCCAACTTGCCAGTGGAGAGAGTGTTGCTGTTGTTGTTGTTGTTGTTCAGTCGCACAGTCGAGTCTGACCCTTCGCGACCCCATGGACCAGATCACATCAGGCCCTCCTGTCTTCTGTCATCCTCTGAAGTTTGCTCACTTTCATGTGCGTTGTATCCGTGACACTGTCTAATCATCTCATCCTTTGCCGTCCCCTTCTTCTTTGACCTTCAGTCTTTCCCAGCATCAGGGTCTTCTCCAGTGAGTGCTCCCTTCTCTAATGTGAAGTGGTCGGTAAAAGAGGGAGGTGTGGGGCTTTCTGGAGGTGAATACGAGCTGCCAGCAAGAGAGGCAGCACAGGGCTTGCTGGTGATGGCAATGACCCACTGGCAAGTGAGAAAGAAAAAATTGGAAGTCAGTGGGCTTGGGCTGGGTGGTAAGTTGGGGGGGCAGGCCCCGAGATGCCCCACTGTAGCTACCGGCTTGAACAACATTTAATTGCCAATTTTTTAAAAAACCAAAAAAGCCCCCCACTAGTGAGGGAAGGAAATGGCTGCTGCAGGACCCAGAAAAAGGCTACCATGTGAGCAGGAAAATCTAAGATTTCCCTATGTTCACCAAAGCTATCCAGGCTTTCCCAAAGATTTGCAGCAAAGCAGGTTTGAAAAAGGTGGGAGGAAGGCTGAGAAAACCCTGGGAGGTGAACAAATGTACCATAATGCTGTGGGGAAACAGGAAGTAACCCTTCTTGCCAATAGCATTGAACCTGAGGCAGATAGTCAATTTGGAAATGGCCATGGTGTCTAGCCCAGTCACCTTTGTGACATTCTAGTTTTCTATTGTAAGGGATTTTGAGTAGAAAGAGCTTTAAAATATGTACTCTTCTACCAACATTCTGATATAGCAAAGTATTTTCTCTTAGTGTTTGTATTGGCCCTTGAAAGTGTTCAGGAAAGATTGTTGTGAGGAATAGAAGAGCAATATAATCATACATTTAAATTGAAGTTCCTATTTCTGCTTCAGGTATTTCCTAAATAAAAGTGAATTAGAATTGGTTTATAGTCTATTTAGAATGTGTTGATTCATAATTAAATGGACCGTGGACAAGTATCCTTTAGCTGTTTATAATTTCTCAGAATTAACCTCTTCAGAAAATGGTACATGACACATTGCTTATTTAGTAACTTCTGGCTCATGATTTATTAAGCTCTATTAGGATGGTAAGTAGAAGGTAATAGCTCTACAAAACCCTATAAAGGGTACAGTTTCACAAGTGGGTACATCCCCCAAGATGTGCCAATGTCTCAAAACAATGTTTCTGATGGAATAAGCCCTAGGTGTACAGTCAATCGCCCAACTCATCTTACTCTCATTGCGTTTCTTACTTTCACACAATAACACCATGCGGTCTGTTTGTTCTGCTCTCTGTCTAGCTTTGGCAATCACGTTTAAAGGGTAACCATGATTCAAAAAAAGCCTCATCAATCTATTTGTTTCTACAACAAAATCCTTATTAAGGGAAGAATTCCTCATGGCCTGCAAAAATTGTCCAAATGGTAAATTGGATTTAAAATGTCGCATTAAAAGCAAATATGAATTCCTGTCAGTTGCTTTGTTAAAGGGACGTACAGCTAACCTACCATCATGAACAAAAACGGCGGTATCTAGAAAATTTATTTGAAAAGCATCCATAGTGCATGTAAACTAAATGGAACTGTGAATAGAGTTTAGCCATGTGACAAAATCATTCACACAACTTAAATTGTCCATAATCAGAAATAAATCATCTATGTACCTAACTGTACCCTTTATAGGGTTTCATAGAAGTACCAACATTAGGGATTTGTTAATGAGAGCGGACTTACCAACGGTTGCTGAAGAACCATCTAGCCCTAAGGGCCATTTTAAGTGCCATAGATGGGTTGCATGTCCACAAGCCTGGGCGATCAAAGTTTTGCATTTCCCTGATGTAAATGTCAGGAGATAAATTGATTTTTTATGTACCTGTGCAACTAAAGAGGTGATCTACCTTTTACAGTGTATTTGTGGGCTTAAGTATGTGGGGGAATCCACATGTGCCATCAAGACATATGTGTTGGAACACAGATCTCGCATAAAACATAAATGTCTAGACGCTCCCCTGGTCCAGCATTTTCTGGAAATGAGACACAGTCCCACTGACTTTAGATTCATTGTATTAGAAGTAATCTGCCCCCCAAAATACAACAGATTGGATATGTACAAGGTATTACTCCACAGTGAGGCTTTCTGGACTCATCACCTCAACACCTGTCAACCTGTAGGTCTGAATGCATCACTAGATCTTGTGTGCTTCTTATAAGTAGGCTTTCTTGTAAAGTTTTATCTAAGTTTTTTTGGGGTACCTTTCAGTAAGTTTCCTTTGTAACTTTTAAATTTCATAAGCATCAGTTCAGGTACTGGCATTGGATATGGTTCTTTAAGAGTATATAAGGAGTTTGACTAGCTGCACCTGTTGAGGCATGTTTGCAATTGTTGGCCCATTGTTGTAAGAAAGATACACATAATGGATTGGGTAAGAGTCCTTTCCTTTTTGTTTAATATTGTTAAACTTGGTTAATGTTGTCAATGACCTTTGTAATAATATTGTATGCCTCCTTTTTTAGATTCTGTAAATTACTTGAGTTGTGAGAGTTGCATCCTATGAAATAAGGAGTGACATCTTTGTATAATTATTTATTAAGTATATTTGTACATTGCTTGGATTTTCTGTATAATATTTTTAGAAATAAGTATTGACTTTATATTATGTAATTTATTAAGGGTCTTTTGGAAGAAGTTGTCCACGAAATGTGATTTTCTTCGGAGAATTTCGTCATCTATCTCGCTATGTTGAAGACTTCTTGCTCTTCTGTATAAACGAAATAATATTGTTATATCATAATGCAATGAGAATTTTCAATATTAATATATGATATAAGCGCAATTTGTACAGTTTCCTTTTGGGTCTCCTTTTTTCTGTCATATGTGACTGTGACCTTCCACTGTTTTCTAGCTTTATCCGCTTTGATAGGAATTTCAACGATCGGGGGGTGAAGGTCCACCCTTTCTGCTTGGAATATAATTTTTCTTTTTATTTTGGGTCATTTCTAACAATTTTAATTTCTTACATTCTGCCAACATTTTCTTGTACACTTTCTTGCTGCCAGTTCATTTATGCTGAAGCTCTAAGGTTGCTATGGAATGGTTAATATCGAGCCTCACTTTTTGTTTTTGTTTCTTTAAGAAAGATGCTATGGAAATTAGATGACCCTGAAGAACCGGTTTTAGAGCATCCCAGTGTAGACTGAGAGAGATTGAACCAACAGGATTGTCTAAAAAGAAATTATGGATATTGTTTTCTATTCCAGTCACTACTTTTGTATATAGCAATAAAGAACTGTTTAAGGTCCATGTTGGGGTTGTTTTCCTTTCACTATTGAGAGCAGTATCACAATTAACCCAACAGTGATCTGACAATTGATTATCTATGTGTGTATTTTGGACCAAATTGACCAGGGATGGAGATACAAGAATGTAGTCCATTCACATATAGGAACTGTGACGGGTTGAATAAAAAGTGTAGTCCCTCTCAGTGGGATGCATATGTCTCCATATGTCTATGAGGTCAAAGGATGTGAGAACTTCAGCCAATTTAGAAGTAGTTTTACTTTTTGTTTTTCAACTTCAATTGAATGCAGATCTGTATTTGGAGTGGTCCATGATAAAATTTAGGTCTCCCCCAAGGATTATGTCACTTGAGTGAAAGGACTCAAGTTCTTTTAAGGATTGTTCAATGAAAGATATTTGCTCCTTGTTTGGAGCATGTAGAGATGCCAATGTAACTTGCATATTGTTTAATAATTCTCTAAAAAATATAAAACGCCCCTGAGGGTCTAATTTAGTACTCTGGTGGATGAAGTTCAAGTCCTTAGAGATTAAAATGGTTGTACCTCTAGATTTGGAGGAGCCCTTACCTAGGATTTGGTGCTGGAATTTTTTAGTTTGGAACAGAGGGCTGAAGTATTTTTAATATAGGTCTCTTGGAGGAAGAGGATGTCCAGATTTAATTCTAAAATTTAACCCTGAATTCTCTTATGTTTGATGATGTTGTTCAGCCCTCACACGTTGCATGAAAAGATCTTAATGGCAGGTTGCATTATGACTCTTATTTGTAGTTTGATTCTAGGTTTTTAAGAAGAGGAAGAGGTAAAGCTCAGAACCACTTATAAAATTGCACTATAACAGTACCAGAAATAGAGAATGTATGGGTAAGATTTATCTGACCTTAAGGAATACAAGTTAAATACAGTAACACTATTATTCAAGAATGCACATTGCACTTTACTTTCTTAATGAATTAATGAAATAGCAATTAAAACTGATTACCTTTAAGGATTTCGAATTGATAAGTAGTTAATTAATTTTGCAGTTAATAATCACAATCAATCAAAAAATGGACTCATCTATGTAATAAATCACTCCGTTTGGGAAACCTTTGGATAAAAAATCAAAACACAACACAACTACATTTAAACTATTTAGCAGCAAGATGTTATTATTATTGAGTAGGCAAACAAACTGTTCTAAGAACACTATTAACCAAAATCTCCCCCCTTAGCTTTTTTAACTCTCTTTGTTTGTTCTGTTTATTTTAAAGATAGATAGATAGATAGATACTTTACCCTTTGCTAGCAAAAATAAGGCACTCCAATAGTGATCACTAAAGGGTGAATCAACCACTAATCGATATTAGTGGGGTGGAAAACCAAAATAGAGATTGTGTGGAAAGAGAAAAGAGATAGGATGTAAATAAGGGGAATTGAGTTAGATAGGAATATAATAAGAAAAGACCACAAGAGAGAAAAAAGAAAGAAAAATAAACCAAAAAGAAAAGAAAGAGCTATAACAAGAAGTAGAAATGAGAACAATCCCTGAGACCCCGGTTCTGAAAAACCAGAACAGGAGAGTAGAGCGACCTAAATAGGCTGATCTCTACCTTTAAAAAAGAGCGGGACATTGCTTAAACTTAACATGGAGGCTTGTGGGCGTAAGTGAAATAATGTGCCCCCCACTCCTGCCAACATGAGGATTAAACACACTATAATCATGAGTCTTAAAGGAACACATTACATTTAACTAGAACAATTAAATTTATAATGTTCACTTATGAATGTTGTAAGATCATTTGAGATCACCATCAGCCTGGCATATGGAGAACTTGGTGCCTCTAGGTGGTGGCGAGCTGGAGTTGTGCTTTCTCTTGAAGGATCATCTGTTGGATTCAGAGGGGGGACCAAGACGTAGTAATTGAAAGCCTGAGTTTATGTCTGCTGCCCAAAGCATCGATCCTTTGTGTTATAGTTGGAGTTTAGCTGGTCCAACCCATTTGTAACGCAGATGTGCCCAAGTAAGTTGAGCCGTAATCGGTTTAAGGTCCCTTCTTCTGATGAAGAAGGTTAATCTTGGAAGGTTAAGTAGCCCTGGATCCTTGCCTCAGAAAGGATTTTCTTCTTTGTGCGCATATCTTGGAAGACAGCAGTGAGATCCCGCAGGCCCTTCCTCTCCTGGTTAAGTAGTGATCCCAGTCTGTATGCTTTTTTTTTTTTTGCAAATAATTTTTATTTTTAAGTATTCAAAAAATACAAACACATTTTAACATAAGGAAAACTAAACTCAACAATATACAACTTCAATCATCAAAATCGTGAACTTGTCAAGATACAATATTCAATCTTAATAACAAATCGTTTACTAGAAGAAAGCAAAATCTTTGTATTTCTGTGGTAATATAAAAGTCCTAGGTTGATGTGTTGAGATATGATCAAAGAAAATGTACCATTTTTCAAAAAAATTATTAATAAGAGTAGGGGTATCTTGCGATACAATTTGCTTTGCTATTTTGTCTGATACAACCAAGTCCCATACCTTTGTTCTCCATTGAGATATTGTAGGGATTCTGTTTATTTTCCAATTCATAGCTATCAAATTTTTAGCAGCCATTAGTAAGATTGAAATGACTTCCTCTGATTGTTTTGACAAATGCAAATCAGGCCAGTGATGTAATAGAAGTGAAGCTGGAGTGTTAGGAATTGTGTATGTAGTTATTAACTTGATCTCAGTAAGTACTTTGTTCCAAAATAAATTAATCCTAGGACAGGCCCACCAGCAATGCACTAGATTTCCTATTTCACCACACTCTTTCCAGCAAAAAGGGTTTGATTTAAATTTACTTTTAAAGAGGCGATTCGGTGTGAGATACCACCTCAAGTAAAGTTTAAAATGTTGTAGTTTCAAGTTTAAAGCTTTAGTATTAAACATGCTTGAGGACCAAATATGACCCCATTGTGTATCAGTAAATGCCAGCCCGCAATTTCTATGCCAGGCCAACTGAATTGTAGAGAGCTTGGACCAAAGTTTTTCATTCAGTGTGTGATAAATTATTGTTGTTAATCCTTTAGTTTCATGACCTTGCTTTTTCAAGAATCCTTCAAAAGGAGTCAAATCTCTAATAAGTTCAGACTTATCCCTAAAATTCGTCAATACGTGATGTAACTGAAAAAAGGATAACCAAGTAAGAGACGTTCCACATTTTCGTTCTATTTGTTTCTGAGTACCAATTCTGCCATTAAAAAGGAAGTCACAAATCCTGAAGAAGCCTTTATTGCGGATATCAATCAAAAAACTGTTATCCAGGGTTTTTTCGGTTTCGGCGTTGCGAATGGCGGCCACCTTTCAGGACGCTCCCGGAGGTGGTTAGCCCACGCGCAGTTTGGGGGGTCTTTGCATGTATGCAAGACCCTAGTGAGCCTTAGGCAAAGGCTCCGAACCGGGGGCGCTTGGGGAGTAGCCTCTTTGCCGGCAGACAGCCGGGAAATTGAGGCTTTCTCCCCGTCCCAATCGGCCCCGCTGCGTCATGCCCGTAATGGGACTTAGCAGCGCCTCCGAATTCCACCGGGAGTGAAGAAAGCGGCATGAATTAAAATAAAAAGAAGAATTGCATCGAATCGTGAATTGAAGATCTAATTTGAAGCGAGAACTAAAACCCCCCGCAAGCGTAGGGAGGAGGGAGGAGTCCCCACCCCTTTGAGAAGCGAGATCTATAAAGGGAGTGCGAAGAGGGGGGTAAAGAGAAAAAAGTGTTGGTGAAGGTACCGTTGGGGTTTGGCAGGCGATTACGACATTGTTAGCTTCTTGGGGGATGCGGCACGAACTTTGAAAAAGTAAACAAAAAAGAAAATGTCGACGCTGAACATTGTCCTGCAGAAACCGGAAGAGAAGAGGGGAGGGACTTCCGGTCCGGGTAACCCCCCCAGAGCTTGCTGTCAATCAACAAGAAAATGAGCTACTGCGGCCCCTGCTGGAGCAAATGCAGAAAATCAACGAAACTTTGATTAAAGTGGAAAGTGTTCTCATCAGTCGGCAAAAGCAAATCTCGGAAACAACAAGAAAGGCTAATCTGATGCTAATCTTTTTGGGCAAGAAAGAAGAAGAGAAAGAAGATCTCAGTTTTACTTTGACGAATGACTTGGCACCCCTAACTGGCAGTGAAGCGAATGAATCAAAAGAAGAGGTGGACATGGCTCCCAAAGCCTATTCCACTTTTATAAAGGAAAATATTCTGCCAGGAGAAGGGGTTGCCGAGCCGAGTAGGCAATACATCAGAGATCTAATTTCATCTGTAGTGAGTGTGGAGCCCGTAAAAATTGATGGTCGGAATTATAAGGAAAACGAGAAACGAGAGAAGATGGAATCCATCCTTAAAGCAACAAAACTTCTGAAGAGACACGCCAGCATGGAGGAAGCAGCACTCAAAACTTGGATTAATTCAAGCAGCGAAGAAGACAACAGCCCAGGGGAAAGAGGTGACGGAGCGGGAGTCATCAAGATTAAAAGGACTCAACTTTTAGTTGAAGAGACTTAAGAAGACACCTGGAGCAGTGGCTGTTCGTGTAACATCTGGAAGGAGCTGTTTAATAATTAACCCCAATGGACATTACTAACTTTATTAACAGAGTTATTTCGGACTTTGGACTGTTAAAAAGAAGATCTTCTAACTGTGATGGATGCTAAAAATAGTACTAACTAAAACTAACCCTTATTAACAGAAAAGTTTCACTCCATCCTTTTTCTTTCTCCAGCTGTCTACCCTACCCTTTTCTTATAAAAAGAATAAAATTCTCTCCTCTTTAGGAGAGTTTTACCACAAAAAAAAACAAAACTGTTATCCAATCCTGGTGGAAACCAGGGTTGGCCAAATAGAGATGTCAGAGGGGATACCCCCAGGGCCAGAGTATTTCTGAATTTAGACCATAATTGTAATGTATGTTTTAGAAATGGGTTAACTTAACTTTGATAGTGCTTGGTTACTTAAATTATTCCAAATGATGTCTTGAAGATAATTTGGTATAAGTTCCAGTTGTTCAATGTAAAGCCAGGGCTTAATTTGGGAATGCATAGAATAGTAGTGTATATTACGTAGTTGCGATGCATAATAATATTTCTCTAAGTCAGGCAATCCTAAGCCTCCAATTCGAGAGGGTTTGGTCAAAGTGGTAAAATTAACTCTAGCTTTTTTACCGTTCCAAATGAAATCTAATAATAACTTTTTCCACTGACGGATATCTTTAAAAGGGATAGGCACAGGTAAGTTCTGAAACAGATATAGAAATTTGGGAAAAAATATTGTTTTAAAAATTGTAACTTTTTCTAAAAGATTTAAGTGCAGTTTTTTCCAGTTAGTTACTATCTCTTTAAATTGATTCATAAGGAGGTTATAGTTAGCCTTGTATAGTTCTGAAAAAATTATTGGAATAAAGGTTCCTAAATGTTTCCATTTGCTTTTAACCCACTTAAAGTTAAACTTTGATTTTAAATATTCTGTCTGTTGAGAAGAGAGATAAATCGGGTATATTTCAGATTTCTTGTAGTTAACTGCAAACCCTGAGATTGTACCAAAATTATGTAGATGTGTAAGTAGTGTTCGTAAAGAGTTTTCAGTCTGTGTAAGATAAAATATTGCATCATCCGCATAGAGATCAATTTTAAAATGTTCAGAGTTTATATGAACTCCCTGAATTTGTGGATCAGTTCTAACAGTGTGGGCTAAGGGTTCAATAGAGAGGGCAAATAAAAGAGGGGAGAGGGGGCAACCCTGTCTAGTTCCTCAATTTAACTGGATATCATTAGAACGGTAGTGGTTTACACATATCTGTGCCTTTGGGTTATTGTAGAAGGCTTGTATTGTTTTTCTAAAAACAGGACCAAAATTCATTATGGAAAGGAGCTCCTGTAAATATACAGGTTCCACCCTATCGAAGGCCTTTTCAGCATCTGTTGAAAGTAAAAGAGATTGAATTTTGTTTTTCTGACAATAATTAATAATGTTTAGGGTCTTGCGAACACTATCAGCAATTGAACATCCTGGCATAAAGCCTGATTGGTCTACGTGTACATAGTGTGTAATTATCTTAAGTTGGGAGGCCAAAATAGTGGATAAAATTTTAAAATCGTGATTTAGGATAGAAATAGGTCTATAAGATGAAGGTAGAGTTTTGTCTTTTCCTGGTTTAGGTATCATGATAATACGCGCCTCTGACCATGAGGGAGGCATATTTCCGGATCGCATAACATAATTTAGAGTAGTTTTCAGTTGTCCTAGTAGAACAGGTTGAAATTTTTTGTAAAACTCTATCGGGATCCCATCTCTACCAGGAGTATTGTTATTTTTGATTTTTGATAAGGCTTGAGTTACTTCCAAAAGAGTAATGGGTTGGTCTAAAAATTTTTTATGTTGATCAGTTAGTTTAGAATTAAAATTGATTAAGTGTAGGTAGTCTTGAATTGATTTTCTGTCAGGGTTCTCTGAGGTATAAAGATGCTGATAGTATTCACTGAACACTTTTGAGATCTTGTCAGAAGTTACTTGTACCAGTCTGTATACTTTGAGGATTAGTGGCGCCACACCATCTTTCAGATGAAGTTCAGAGGCAAGCCACCTTGAAAGAAAGATACTGGGCTCCACATTTTCTTCAGATTTTTCGGGAAATCCCTGGAATTTTAGGTGAATCTGCCGAGCATCATATTCCAGCTGAAGGACACGTTAGCGGAGCTCACTTTCCTCTACTTGCAAGGTTTGTACTTCATTTTGCAGGGGTTGACCTAATGTGAGGGCAGTTTCAGCTTTTGGGTTGGTTTCATGGAGATTTTTGGATTACTGCCAGTTGCATTTGCATCTGCAAGATCACATAGTTTCAAGGATGTGGGTCTCCATGTTAGCGCGCCAAGAAGATCTGACTTACCCGCCTCCGTTTCCATTTCATGGGTTTCTTGTCGCCCAGCTGCCATTTCGGTATGCTCACTCTGAGAGGCTGATTTTTGTTTAGATTCTGTAGAATAGAAGTTGGTGATCTGTCTGGAAGTCGGATTTTTCTCTTTCTGTGTTGCCCTTCTCTGTTCCTGTACGTTTCATAAGATTTTATGAGAAAATGACAATATCATTGATTTGAGGAGAGAGTTGGAAGAGTGGAGCTTGAACTTATGTGACCATTTTGTTCAGCGCCATGCCATGCCCCCCCAGAAGCAGTTGTCATTTAAAAAGCAGGGGTCATGTTTCTCAGAATGTCATATAACTGCCACCATATCACATACATGTGTTGTAAATGCTTCGTCTATCAGGGCCCTGGGGTGCCAGGTGGGTGTTGACCACAATATCTCTCAGGCAACCCCCTGGGTCTGGGCCTCAATTTAGACTGGGGCTCAGGGTCACTCTGGTAGCGTGCTTCCCTTATCCTGAGTCCCCTTCGTTTACAGAGCCAGCCGGCTCAGCTTAGGAGAAGCAAGGAGGGCACATAAACAGTCTCTACTGCCCACAGACTTGTTCAGACTCCCGGTTTATAAAACATAAAGGTTTATTCAAGACAAATAAAAACAAATAAGGGGGAGCGGTGGAATAACGGACAATAGACAAAACTAACCCTAACTATCTAGCTACTATATACAGACGGTTTGTTGATCCTTTCTCCCTGTACGTCTGCCTCCCTCTGGCTTAGCCACTTGCTTCAGGGTTCACACAGAACTGCCAAGACTCACTTGCTTGCAGACACTGGCTGTCTTCTGAGCAGCTCCTGCACCCGGACTATACCTCATGGTGAGCAGTTCAGGAAGATTCCCACCACAGCCTCTGGCTCTTCAAGGCCATGTGCAGCATTCCTGGCATTCGTCAAGTTGTCGAGAGCATCCGGTCTCACAGCTTCCTTCGAATGCGTAGATGTGTGCGTGTTCAGGCAAGTCCATCGGTTCCTCTGGTTCCTCTGGCCTTTCTCTGCTTCTTGGACTGGATTCTTATTTCTCACTTTTCCAATCCTCGTCCTAGGCTAATTAGAGATTGCTGCCTTGACCCAGCTGTCTCCCATTTGCTTAACTCACTGGACATGCTGATCCTGACTAAACTTACAGGCATCTTATCCATGATGATTCTGCAAATCAGTATCTCTGGCATGACACAGAACTCTCTTCATGGGGGGGTGACGGCATGGTAGGAATGCACTCCCCGTATTTTGGGTTTCTTGGTGCAGGGGTTTGGCCTGTGCATTGAATTTGGGGGGAGGGCATACCCCCCCTTTTTTTACAAAAATCCTTCTCATTTATGTTACATTTTAGAACTGGGACATAACTACATATTCAAAACACCATCCAAGCAATCGGATATTAAGCAAGTTCATATGAACCAGTTTTCTACAACCCATATTGTAAGGGCTAAGGCAATCCTGCTGAGCAAACCTCCCCAGTGGCTGTAAGCATCCCACCTCCTCTCCTATACCGGACAGGCAGCTGCCTGTCCAGTGTAGGAAGGGGAGGGGGGAGGAGTATTAGAAGCCACTGTGGAGGCGGGGCTGGCAGGATCATTAAGGCAATACGGCTGGGGCGGGCTCCCTCGTGGCTTTAAGCACCCTGCAACTGCTGCTGCACTTGACAGACTGTTAGGTGTAGGAGGTGGGGGAGTGTGTTGGAAGCTATCAGAGAGGCTGGGCCAGCAGCATTACTGCACCTCACAGGTGGTTGTTGGCTGTTCCTGATTTCCTCAACTGTCATGAGCTCTCTGCAGTCTCCTGTAACTGTTGTTTTTTTTTACCTTAGAACACTGAGCTCTGCAGCTGACCCAATCAGAGAGTGGGGAGTGCAAGGAGGCAGCAGCCTGGCAGCCACGTAGGAATCAATGGGGAGAGCACATTTTACCCCTTTTGACCCACTTAGGGGTTGAATTTCTAAAAATCCCTTCTTAGTGAGCACCTACGTCATGATAGGAGTGCTCTCCCCAAATTTGGTGTTTCTAGGTCCAGCGGTTTGGCCTGGGCGTTGATTTTACGGTGAGGGAATTTTCTTTTATATATATAGAAGGAACTTATGACTTAAGAAACAAACCCACTGTGCTCAGTCCCGTGTGTTGTAGGTACAAGACTAATATGCTCAGGGATCTTCTAGAGTTGCCAGCTCTGGATTGGGAAATTTCTGGAGATTTGAGGATGGAGCCTGGGAAGGATGGAGTTTGGAGAAGGCAAGGAGATCAGCAAGGATATGATGCCAGAGAATCTGTCCTCCAAAGCAGCCATTTTCTGGGAACTGATCTCTGTTATCAGTTGTAGTTTTGGCAAATCTCCAGTCCTCACCTGGATGATTAGGTACAAAATAAACAGAGAATCATGGAAATAAGCTACCCAAAAAACCCATGCTGTGAAAGTTTACTAAGTTATAAACTCATGTCTTATTATAATTAATAAATGCAAATATTACATTTTTGTGTGTGTATTTGATTATTGATACTTATATAATGCTAAGATTAAGAATTTCCAATACAAATTTTAAAGACATTTAATCAGATAACTGACTACCAACCACAGTAAAGTGCAATGGGTGTTATTTTAGCATTCAGTTCAAGTGTCCTGTTTTCAGAGACAATGTGGAAATTCCATGCAGATCCAACTGATGGAGGGCTAGCTTGTGAAATTGGGCTGAATCATTGACATCCTTGTTTAATTTCTGCATTCTATCGTATATCTTATAGGAATGGTTGGCCCCATCATATGGACCACAAAACATCTGCAAATGGGAGGGAGCACATGGGTCTTGGTTATGTCTTTCAGCAAACCTGAAGTTTTTGTGTTTGTTTTATTTGAAAGTTAGTACTCTCATTAAGCAGCTTTGGTGGGTAGGTCAAAATTAGATTATTGGTCTCTCTCCAAGAATATTACAAAGTACTAATATTATTTTCTGTCTACATTAGCAGAGTAACACAGATTATTTCCCTATGAGTGCTCTGTTCTCTGCTACTTAGTGCTCTTGTGCCTGGCTTCTCTTGTAAATAAGCAGGCAGCAAAGATGTACATAAACTTCCTTGGAGATTTTCTGTATTAGACATTGATATATATGTAAACAGTCAGTATTAGTCTTTTGTCATCATTTTTGCTGACTGTATTTGCTTGGGCTGTCTGTAATAGTGTGGAGGTTTGAAATCAGTATCTACCAATCACAAATGTTTCTAGTTATGAGCTACAAGGAATTAAGAATATTGCTTAGCTGAGGCATTTATTTGTTTCTTTTGTTTTGGTTTGTGCCATGCTTGTAAAAGTTCATTATAAATATTGACTTGGCTTTTTAACATCAGTCTTTATTACATAAAGACTAGGTTTCCCTTGCTTGAAAGCCAGTTGAATCCGACTCTAGGGGGCAGTGCTTATCTCTGTTTCCAAGCCGAAGAGCCAGCGCTGTCCAAAGACTTCTCTGTGGTCATGTGGCCAGCATGACTAAACGCCAAGGCTCATGGAACAGTGTTCCCTTCACAGCAAAGTGGTACCTATTTATCTACTTGCAAGTTCTTGCTTTCAGACTGCTAGGTTGGCAGGAGCTGGGGCCAGAGATGGGAGCTCACTCCATCAGGCGACACCAGGGTCTCGAACTGCCAAGCTACCGACCTAGAATAAGGTAAATAGAAACCACTCTTCCTCAAACCCTTTCTTTTTAGAAAGGTTGGAAATAGTGAAACCATTAATGATATGTAGTGACTTGCTGAGGAGAGGAATTCCCATAACTAGTTGCCCAATCATCTGTTCCTCCTCTCTGAAGTACCCATTTTCTGCTTCCTTACTCATTTGTTTTCTCTCCCCCAACCTCTCCAACCACTTGTTTTTCTATCCTGTTTCCAACCTGCTCAATCAGCTGATTTACTTCCATATCCCATGTGTGTGTGTTAAGTGCCATCAAGTCACTTCCAACTTATGGTGACCCTGTGAAGTAATGACCTCCAAAATGTTCTGTCATTAACAGCCTTGCAAACTGAAGCCATGGCTTCATTTAATTACTCAATCTATCTCATGTTGAGTCTTCCTGTTTTCCTGCTGCCTTCAACTTTTCCTAACATTGTTGTCTTTTCCAATGAGTCTTTTCTTCTCATAGTGTGACCACAGCACAATAGACTTAGTTGTCCCTTATCCTTTAAAAATGTTTCTACATAGCATCTATGTAGGTTGCCTGTGGCCACCAAAGGAGGGTTGGGTGGGTAGGGTGGCCGGTTCTGTGTTGGGAAATTGCTGGAGATTTGAGAATGCAGTCTGGGAAGTACAAGGACCTCAGTGGGGTACAGTGCCATAGAGTCCACCCTCCAAAGTGTCCGTTTTCTCCAAGGGAACTGTTTTCTGTAGTCTGGAGATGAGCTGTAATTCTGCGGGATCGCCAGGACCCACCTGGAAGTTGGCATCCCTACATCGAGGGCTGTTAGCAACACTTGGGGGGTCCACCACTAATTTTTTTATGTTCTTGTACAAACATTTTCAAAGGCTTCAACTTGTAAATTGTGGGGGGAGGAGGTGGCGGCGGTAAAAGGGTCTCCCTGCCCCACCAGGAGGCTGGGTAAGTCATGGAAGCAGTGACAGAATTCACATTCCTGAGATCCAAGATCACTGCAGATGGTGACTGCAGCCATGAAATTAAAAGACATCTGCTCCTTGGGAGGAAAGCTATGGCAAACCTAGGCAGCATAATAAAAAAGAGAGACATCACCCTACCAACAAAAGTCTGTATGATCGAATCAATGGTATTCCCAGTAGTAATGTATGGCTGCGACAGTTGGACTATAAGGAAGGCTGAGTGCTGAAGAATAGATTCTTTTGAATTATGGTGCTAGAGAAGACTCTTGAGAGTCCCTTGGACTGCAAGGAGATCAAATCAGTCAATCCTAAAAGAAATTAAAACCCTGATACTGAAGCTGAAGGCCAGATACTGAAGCTGAAGCTCAAATACTTTGGCCACCAAATGAGAAGGGTGCACTCACTGGAGAAGACCCTGATGCTGGGAAAGATTGAAGTTCAAAGAAGAAAGGGATGGCAAAGGATGAGATGGTTAGATGGTGTTATTGATGCAATGAACATGAAGTTAAGCAAACTCGAGAGCACGATGGAAGACAGGAGGGCCTGTCATGATGTGGTCCATGGAGTCATGAAGAGTCGAACTCAACTGTGTGACTGAACGACAACAAGGATTCTACAGGCAGTTTCTAACTACACCAGACCAGGGATCTCTCCACTCTTTAGTGTTAGCTTCCTGTTTGACTGGGTAGGGAATTCTTCTCTCACTAGAAGATCTATCCCCTTTCTATGGCCCAAATGGAAGTCTTTGCCTACTTCCCAAACTTTCTTGCCAACTTTCCCCGAGTACTCTGTCTGTGTTAAATTGCTCTCAGCTAAGGCTGAAATCAGACTCTCAGTACTCAACTCAGTTAAGGTAGAAATCTGACTGATCCTCTCCTCAGCATGCAGCTCTCAAGTCTTCCTCAGCTCAGTTGATGCTAACCAATCAGATTGCTTGGAGCAATCTATTTCTATTAACCCTTCACAGTCCTTCAGCTGTTTATACAGCACTTCTAAGTTTTTAAAAGTGCAGTCCGTCACCAGCGCTGGCCCCACCCGCTGGGCGAACTAGGCGCTTGCCTAGGGCGTGCCAGCCCTCAGGGGTGCCAAACTGTGCCCTGCCTCCCACCAAAAGCCCCCCCGCCACCCTAACCGGGTGCCCGCTGCCACCGTGGGAAAGGGCCGGGGAGAAGCAGGCGCCCAGCCGAGGTGCAGGAGGCATGCTGCTGCTTGCCCACCCCCCTCCCCCTCGGGGGGAGGCGGTGGCGACCAGGAGAAAGATGCCTGGCTGGGGTGCAGGAGGTGCACCGCAGCTCACCCGCCTTCCCCTCTCCCCCTCGGGGGGGAGGAGGCGGCGGCCAGGAGAAGGGCTCCCAGCTGGGGCGCAGGAGGGAAGCTGCAGCTCACCCGTCCTTCCCTCTCCCCCTTGGGGGGGGAGGCAGCGGCCAGGAGATGGCACCTGCCCTCCCCCTCCCCCTGTGGGGGGAGGAGGTGGCGGCGGTAAAGGTGTCTCCCGGCCCCACCAGGAGGTTGGCATCTACGCCTGCCTAGGGCGCAAAAACACTTGGAGCCGGCCCTGTCCGTCACAGACATTCCTAGTTTCCTTGAAACAACAGCATTTTTCAGAATTTACGTTGATTTACCTTTGTTTGTTATTATTTTTACTTCAATCATTTGGAAGATAATAGTGCTCTGTTTCATATATGTTGTTTATCAAGAGCTGCTGGTAGATCCTAGCAATGCATGCCATATTATGATTTGTCTTTCTTAAAATAACCAAAGAAATCTTTGAATGTATTACTTATTTTATATTTGGAAATCAATGTGTGTTTTGTTCTATGAGTAGTGTACTGGTCACTTTACGAAAATCAAAATCTGAGAAACCTATTTTATTAAGAATCGAAAAGTGTTTCAGTCTGAGTTATCATTGTATATTCCTTATTGAAAATGCCTGACAGCGATTAAGAGATTATGCCACTCAACTGTCATCTGAAGTCCATACACCTGCCAATTAAACTGCTGTGCCAAACATTCTCCCTCTTCCTGATGGGATAACTAGCTGGCTTCAAGTAGTTTTTTCAAGTCTTGGATGTCTTTGTGTTTAATTACTAAGGGGGGGGCAGGAAACCTGGAGACCTGCTGCCACTTAGCTCTTCATGCAAGGCACAGATGAAGGACTCAGACACAGGAAACAACATCACTTTTTTCATTCTGTTCGTAAAATGCAAATTGGAGGCTTGTACAGCCTCAGTTTGCTTCAGGACTGTATCCTGCACTTGAATTTTCTAGGCTTTCTGCTTCTTAAGCATTTTAAAGAAGAAAAAATGTGCTCTTTAAAATCTGCTTGCTTTTATAGGAATGTAGCTCTAGCACATCCTACTTCCATTGGTTAGTTTTTGGTATACTGTTTGCTTCCTTACTTTTGGGTTGGGACTCCCTGAATTTTGACGAGTTGAGCTCTGGAAGTTCCTGAAAGTTGTTTCTGTGCTGGAGCAGAACTCATATGTGCCCTGCACAGCAACCACAAAGAAAAGTGCAGGAAAAATATGAGCTGATGCAGGTGTGTGTACTTCAGTTTCCTTGAGGCTTGGCTCAAGATGGGATGGGTTATGAGGAGGGGTTTCAAAGAAGAGAGAGGTAATGTTTTTCTTCTTGCTTTTTCATAACTTGAATTATGAGAGTAGATTAAACAAGTGGAGACCCGCAAGAAACTTGCGGGATGGTCATCCCATTCCTCACACCTTTGCTTCCTCCCCTCTACCCTTACCTATCTCACACTCCTTCTCCCTTCTGGGGGTGGAGCCATAGACTCAACCCTCCAAAGCAGCCATTTTATCCAGGGGAACTGATCTCTGTCACCCAGACAACAGTTGTAATGCTGGGTGATCTCCAGCCCTCACCCAGAGGCTGGCAATGGTAGTTCTCATGGAGGAAATGGCTGGTTTGGAGGGTGGAGTCTATGGCATTATACTGGTCTGAAGTTCCTCCCCTCCTCAAACCCCACCATCCCCAGGATCCACCCCTTAAATGTCCAGGGATTTCCCAATCCAGAGTTGGCAACCCTATTTCCTTCCCACCCAACAGCCAACTTAACCTTTATCTGCCTTTATCTGTCTTCAGCTTTTCGTCTCCACCCCCTCCCCCACAGCTTCTACCAACGAAAATTATAGTCTTTCTCCACAGTGGGGACCAAAGCAGTTTACATTATTCTCACCTCCTTTTTATCTGCACAACAACCCTGTGAGGTTGGTTAGGCTGAAAGTATGTGACTGGTCCAAAATCACCCAGTCAGCTTCCACCGCAATATGGGGATCTGAACCTGGGTCTTGCAGACCCTACTCTGAGGCTCTAACTGCTGCACCACTGCTGGCTTTCATAGGGTGGCTGCTGAACAGCAGCAAGCAGCCAGGCCAAGTTGACTCATGCAAATTAGGTGGTATCAAGTCACCCAGAGGGTGCTGCCTAGGGATGCCAGCCTCCAGGTGGGATCTGGGGATCCCCTGGAATTACTGCTCAGCTCCAGACTACTGAGATAACTTCCCCTGGAGAAAATGGATGCTTTGGAGGGTGGACTCTAGGGCATTGTACCCCACTGAGGTCCCTGTCCTCCCCAGGCTCCATCCCCAGATCTCCAGGAGTTTCCAGACCTGGAGCTGGCAACCCCACTACCCCCATCCCCTGCCAGTGCCCGTGGGGGACCTGGCAACCCTAGACTGCTGCCAGGCCTAGGGTTGGCAACCTCCAAGTGGGGCCTGCTGGAGAGTGAACTCCAGAGATCTGTGAACAACGGAGATCTGTCTCCCTGGAGAAAATGGCTTCTTTGGAGGGTGGATTCTGTGGCATGATGCCCAGCTGAGGCCTCTCCCTTCCCCAAATCCTGCCCTCCTTGCACTTCACCCCAAAACCTCTAGGAATCCCCCAGCCTGGCCCCAAGGCTCCCTCCCTCCCCTCCCTCCAAGGCCAAAAGAGGCCTGGAAAGAAAGGGCCCTTCCCCCACCCTTTACTGACAGAGCCAGTCAGAAGTCTCTCCCCCCCCCCAACGTTCTAATCTCTCACCGTTGATGCCTGGAGTCAGGTCCCTGCAGAGGCCATTTCAAAAGGCTTTTTGGGGGAATTCAACCGTCCCTGAAGGGATTTTCTCACTTTTCAGATTTTTCTACAAACCCAGGAAGTCTACTGACTATGTAGGAAAAGCTGTTGGGGGAGAGTGAGGCCCCTGTTGGAGGGAATAGGTATCCGCACAGAAAAAAAAAGTCTGGGAATTAGAATAAGGATTGAAACAGCTTTTAACGATCTGCATTTCGGGGTATATTTTGTAAATGCAGCTGACGTACAGTATTTCTCAAATTATGTGTGTTTTTTGGAGGGGAGGGGGGCGCCTCACTGTCTGTAACAGCAAGAGCTGTTCCTGTTTTTAGCCAGATCTCTAGCTATAACTGCTGTGAATGACAAACTGCTTCATAATGAGAGAAAGTCACTTGCACTGTTACTTCCTATATTGATATTTAGCAAAAGGGAGCTTCATAACTTGTTAGGTGTTAGTCAAGAGAGCTTTTCAAGTGGTCCCTACTGCAGGTAAGTATATCTTCAGCTGTTGTTTACTGCAGGTGCTCTTGAGTGAGAAAGTTCTTGAAAATGTGTGCAATTATAAAAGAGGCTGAACTTGAGAGAACATCAGAGCTATCTGAAAGAACTGTGAGAAACAAAGGTTAAATTTAGAGATGCTGGTGTCATATCTTTTTTCCATTGTAGAAAATGATAGCATAGATATTTATACTGCACAGATATTTGAGCAGTATGACATAGATATTCCTGAAATTGCACTAAAAATTGATTTTATGACGTCATTTTGTAATAAATTGTCAAATGCCTAGCTGTGATGCAGAACTACACAGTGAAGACAATTCAAAAAAGTTAAAAATAGTTTTCGTTGCAGGCTAACTTCTGTGCGTGTTTCTTTGTTTGGGATTTTTTGGTGCAGTGGGATTACTGCCTATTTACATGTTCGGTGAAAACAAATGTTTCTCTTTAAAAAGAATTATTCTAACATCCAGATCATCCACTTGGGATGCTGTTTCAGTGTGTTCTTCATAAAATGGGGTGTCTGTACTTGGAAGCAACTATTTGTATCCTGAAACATGGGTAAGTTTTTCTTCCAGCTCTAGAAGTGATGGCTAGAAAATGAGTAGATGTTCCATTCTCAAAGAACTGAAAACTTAATTAAGTTTATGAAGTACCTATTGCTTGTGCTGTGCTTGAGCCTGCTTGGGACATATACTGGATATGACTGGGACAGTACCTTCAGTTATGAGTATTGTACTCAGGGTCTGTCCAGTCATAAAAACAAATGAGCTAGTTAGCATTCCAGAATTTTACATTTTAAAAAAGCAGAGTTTGATGGAGTGTCCCCACTGACCTTTGGACCAGTCTCCATTTTGTTTCTCTAAGGCTTCTAGGCACGAGTGGTCATCCCAAGTCTCTACCTGGTGTTGTGCCACTCTCCTAGCTCATCCAACTCTGAGGGTTTATCTTATGCTTCCCCTTTGGTATGTTTCTTCCGGCTGATCAGCTTCCAAATTGCCTGCCAAGAGGGCCAGCACTCCTAGCTTCTCTTCTGCATTGATGATTAAAGTGCCTGCATGTTCCATTACCTAGTGACAGGTTGCCATGGAATGCCATGCACAATCCCAGAGAAATAATCTAGAAAACAACCCCATCCCTTCCTCAGGCACCAATTTTGAATAGTGTGTTTCAGCAGTGAAGGTCTATATGGTATGGAAGACAACTTCCAGCATTTAAAATAGTAAAGAACTTCTCAAAAGGGGGGGAAATCCACACACATACTCTTCGTAGCAACAGGTTGAGCAAAAGAAAGGATACAAACACACAGTCCTCTGTCCCTTAAGAACATAAGAACATAAGAGAAGCCAATGTTGAATCAGGCCAATGGCCCATCTAGTCCAACACTCTGTCACACAGCGGCCCAAATATACCAGGTGCCATCAGGAGGTCCAGCAGTGGGGCCAGGGCACCAGAAGCCCTCCCACTGCTGCCCCCTCCAGCACCAAGAATAGAGTGCATCACCTTCCCCAGACTGAGAGTTCCCATCTATACCCTGTGGCTAATAGCCACTGGTGGACTTCTGCTCCATATGTTTATCTAATTTCCTCTTGAAACTGTCCATGCTTGCAGCTGCCACGACCTCCTGTGGCAGTGAATTCCATATGTTAATCACTCTTTGGGTGAAGAAGTATTTCCTTTTATCTGTTCTAATCCAACTGCTCAGCAATTTCATAGAGTGCCCACGAGTTCTTGTATTGTGAGAAAGGGAGAAAAGTACTTCTTTCTCAACCTGCTCAATCCCATTCATAATCTTATAAACCTCGATCATGTCACCTCTCAGCCGTCGTTTCTCCAAGCTAAAGAGCCCCAAGCATTTTAACCTTTCTTCATAGGGAAGGTGTTCCAACCCTTTTATCATTCTAGTTGCCCTTCTCTGCACTTTTTCCAATGCTATAATATCCTTTTTGAGATGTGGTGATCAGAACTGTACACAGTATTCCAAATGAGGTCGCACCAATGATTTATACAGGGGCATGATGATACCTGCTGATTTGTTATCAATTCCCTTCCTAATAATCCCCAGCATAGCGTTGGCCTTCTTTATTGCAGCTACACATTGTGTAGACATTTTCAGCGAGTTATCCACTACGACTCCAAGATCTCTCTCTTGGTCCGTCTCTGCCAGATCAGACCCCATCAACGTGTATTTATATTTAGGATTTTTGGCTCCAATGTGCATCACTTTGCACTTGGCCACATTGAACCCCATTTGCCACGTTGACGCCCACTCACCCATCCTCAACAGATCCCTTTGGAGTGCCTCACAATCCTCCCTGGTTTTCACCACCCTGAACAACTTTGTGTCATCTGCAAATTTAGCCACATCACTGCTTACTCCCAATTCCAAATCGTTAATAAACAAGTTAAAAAGCATCGGACCGAGTACTGATCCCTGTGGTACCCCACTGCTTACCACCCTCCACTGAGAAAGTTTCCCATTTATACTCACTCTCTGTTTCCTATTTATAAGCCAGTTTTTGATCCACAAGAGGACTTGTCCTCTTATCCCATGACTACTGAGCTTACTTAGGAGCCTTTGATGAGGAACTGTATCAAAAACTTTCCGGAAGTCAAGGTAAATAATATCTATTGGGTCCCCCTTGTCCACATGTTTGTTCACTCCCTCAAAAAACACTAACAGGTTAGTGAGACAAGATCTTCCCTTACAGGACCCATGCTGAGTCTGCCTCAATAGTTTTTGTTCATCAATGTGCCTACTAATTCTTTCCTTAATAACAGTTTCCACCAACTTACCCGGTATCGATGTCAGACTGACTGGCCTGTAATTTCCTGGATCTCCCCTGGAGCCCTTTTTAAAGATGGGAGTGACATTAGCTACCTTCCAGTCCTCAGGAATGGAGGCAGATTTTAAAGAAAGATTACATATTTTTGTCAGGAGATCCACAAGTTCACATTTGAGTTCTTTCAGAACTCTCGGATGAATGCCATCCGGGCCTGGTGATTTATTAGTTTTTAAATTGTCCATCAGTCGGAGGACTTCCTCTCTTGTCACCGCAATCTGATTCAGGTCTTTCAAAACCCCTCCCGAAATCGGTGCTTCTGGAGTGGGCAAACACTTCTCCTCTTCCACTTGAGTCTAAACATGCCCTAACTAGTATTATTCTAAGTAGGCTCTTTAACCATGGAAGTTACAGCAATCTAAAAGCTTTCCATTACCTTGTAGTCTTTGTCTAGGCAGCCAACCTTTTGTCTGCGTCACATGGCAATGGAAGTGTTGGAGTTACAAGTTGCTTACATTTCATTCAGTATGGAGTTAAATGTTGTAGTTAGTGAACAGGATTTTACATTGTCTGACCTATAGCCTGTAAGAGTAGTGTTTAGCCATGGCAGGAAGTTTGTGGGAGTTGTTTATTCTAATGAAGTGACCTGTAGCCTCTTGTATTGGTCAGCTAGCATCTTGTTTGTAGAAATGCTTTGATCTTGTATGCATGTATTCAACAAGTTTATGGCTCTTTGGCAGCAACAACAAACTCATAGCAAAAAGCCATCTTCTCTTGTTAGCAATGTAACTGATAGGATGTAGTCAGCTGCAAGTATGTAATCTTTAATTTCTTTTATCCAAAGACCAGGAAGATCTTACCTAGTCCCCTGCCTTCCAAGTGTTTGTCACCTTCTAGGTGTCAGATTGCAGCCATGGTGTGAGCTGGCCATTTCATTGTCTTCAGCCACATCTACACAGTTTTCATGGCTGGGTGTGTACTGGAGCCATTGACAGGATAGTTGAGTGATATTTACTTCCCCTTGCCTGCCTGCCTGAGCCACCTCGGCGGGAGGGCAGGGTAGAAGTCGAAGAAGAAGAAGAAGAAGAAGAGATTGGATTTATACCTCGCCCTTCACTTGGAGTCTCAGAGTGGCATACAAACTCCTTTCCCTTCCCCTCCTCACAACAGACACCCTGTGCGGTAGATGGGGCTGAGAGAACTCTGACACAAACTGCGCTTTCAGGGACAGCTGTGCCAGAGCTTGTGACTGACCCAAGGTCACATCAGCAAGTGCAAGTGGAGGAGTGGGGAATCAAACCCGGTTCTCCCAAATTAGAGTCCGCTCACTTAACCACTACACCAAATAAATAATAAATTGTCTTCTGCTAGCCAAGAAGAACTTTTAAAACCAATTATAGGGTTTTGCAGAGCCAAAACTTTGGAACATAACGCATTTTTCAACAGAAAAACAGAATTAGCTGTCTCTTAGAGGGAGAAGGGGGCACTCCTGTACTTTAACAAAAACATACAGTGGCGACTTCTTGGCTGGGTGATATTTTCCGTATTTCAGGAGGTATGCTTAAGACCAGTTTCTCCCTTATAGATCCTCCCCCCACACCGAATGATTTGTGAGCACCTGAGCAGGCTCTGTTTTGGGTTGGCCTCTATGTATAGTTGGGCCTGTAGTTGTCCCGGGACTTGGAATGTTTGTACTCAAGAAGTTTGGTTGGCTGCATTTTTTCCAAAGTGTGCCACTGAAAGATAGAAATGCCTCCTTTTTGTGACTTATTTCATTTGTTCATGCCTATACTACTCTTAAGTTGCTGTTTACCTGGTTCTAAGCATTGTGGGTAAGGTTTAGCGATCAAGTTTGGTATCTTACTGTTTGAATTTTGTTGTGCTCCGGATTTGTAGGTGGATATTTTGTTTGTATGCTGTTTCAAAACCTTTTGAAGAGGGTCTCTTTTATAAATAAATGTTTTTGATCTCTTAGCTACCTAGGAAATAGGACATAATAAAACTGAGAAAGTAAATAGATGATACACTTTAAAAGGAAAACAAGAAACTCCTTATATTGTGTGATAGTGATTCAATGTTCAGCATATAATATGGTGAGTGAGTGGTATGGTGGAGAATTTTAATATGCCTAGGATTCGGGGTGGGGGTGGGGAACTTAGGGTATCCCTGATTACCTTGGGGATCAACCTTATTTTGTTCAGGACCCCAATAAAGGAATCTGTGTGAAGAAATCTGTTTCATTGTGTGCATTGGACAATGCTGGGTTAGGGGTCATAATAACTAGGCTCTAGTGATAGGTCTGGAATGTACCTGATCCTGTAGTAAGAGTGCTGTTAAGGTGACACAAATCTGATCAAGGCCCAGAGGCTGCTAAGAACCCCCATACAAGCAGCTTTGAACTGTCTAGAGGAAAGACCATGGCATAAACGAAACAGTTTCTAAAAAGGGTAGTACTGTGATTTAAAATCTTCTACTGTTGCTTCAGTACAGTGAAAAAAGATGAGAGAAACCAACAGTTGTAGAGTGATGGCTGAATTTACATTTGGAGTTGCTAAAATTCAGGTCTCTTGGAACAGTAGAAAAGTATTGATGTATTATAGAGAGTGACATCAAGAAAGTATGGCCCTCTAGGACTTCGGGCGATTTATGAGACAACCATGCTGTTGATGGCCTAGAGTAAAAATATCCACTGGAAGTGTGCTAGTCAGAGGTCTTTTGTTCTGAGATGCTGTCTGTAAGTATTATAATTCCTTTTTGGGTCTAGCCAATCTTTTGCTTTTCTTATGCTTTTTTGGGGGGCGGTATAACTGCTTGACATGTATTTGACTGACACTTTGACTCCAGTGTTGATGGATGATTTCTTTTGAAGTCTGGATTGACGTTTCTGGAATAGGATTTGTGGTCTGATTGCTCACTTTCTATTAACTAAGTTTCATAAAGGCCATTCTTACTTTGCATCTCAAATATATTCGTTCCCTAGAATTCATCTGGGTGTGCTATGACTGCCTTCTCGTGGATGATGTGCTTTAGTGACAAAGAAGTTTAATACTTATGCACTGTACACCACTCAGTGGAGAGTGTAATGCTTGCAGGGGAAACAGCATTACACATAATGGCCATGACATGGCGAACTGCAGTTGGCTCACTGGTAATCCAGGCATGAGTCTCTGGAAAATCAGATCACAGCAAGATTTACTAATGTTGACAAGGTCGCTGGAATTAACACGGGCATGATGATTCTCAGATGTCACAAAGTTATATAAGATCGATGATGAAGTTCAGAGAGTCAAGGATATTTGTAAAGGTCTTCTTGGCTTTAATGAAAAGTTGTCAAAATTTACATTTCTTGGTGTTTTCTTAATAAATTTGGTAATCCCGACATGCCAAGTACATGGGCATATTTGCGATAGACTTGCATATTCTTGTGTATAAAACTACCACACAGATTATGATTTCCATAATAATGTCTCAGGATGCACTTGCAGGACTAAGAGCTATAGGGTGGGGGACAGCTATCAATTCCCTCCTCTAAGAGATGGTTCAGCCATGTTGAGGAAGTAGCACAAACCAATATTCTGTCCATCTTGTTGAAGAAGGAATTATTTTGGAAATACCATTGGTCTTTCTTGATGAATTATAACGGTACAAAAAATGTATACTGTTGTACTGTATACTGTTCCTTACTGTTGGCTTTGATTTTGCGTTTTCAGACAATTAGATGGTGTAGATCCTTTTCCCCTCCCCAGTTCCTTGAGTAGGAAGTAATGTTTCTGAAATGTGTGGACACATCTGCAAGAAAGCTCTGTCTGTTTTAGGTTAAGTCTGCAGAATCTAGTCAGGTTCAGAAGTATAGAAGATGCTTCCATATGGAACCTGTCCTCTTCCATCTACTTTTAAATATGACTGCAAACTGTGTAGCTAATAAAATGTGCAATCAGTCCAAGTACTTGGCTGGTTCTCTTTCTCTTAGTGGGCTGCATAAGGAGGGGTGTTTGTGCATACATGATGCTAGGTTTGGAAGTGCATGGAATGCCCTTCTAAACTGTTAGAAAACCTCCTTATAAATATTTGCTTAGTATTCTCTGCAGATCTGTAAGTCTTCCTTTTACTGTAATTATTTCTGTCATTTCTGTATTTGATTTTAAAAAAAAAATCCCCAAAGGTAATCTTTTTCAAGCTTGACATTTTTTGGTTCATCATTAAGCTCTTTCCCCCTTCCTAACCTTGAATGGAAGTCTATCAGAATATTCCTTATGCATTTACCATTTTCTCTGCTACTTTGTACTTTAGAAATTGCCCTCTGAAGCATTGTTTTGCTCTGTGCTTCCAGACAGCTTGCACTTAACAAGCACCTTTCTGTGTTCTGGCCATGGTCTCAAAGAACTGTAGGAAGGTAGGGCTGAATCATCCCATTGTGAGACTAGTCAAAACACTTAGGGCGTTCAGTAGCTGTCTAGGCAAAGGCCTCCTTTGCAGCACCTGTAAAATTACCTGTTAGGGAATTCATTGCTCAGGATATATGAGGCATGGAGAAAATTGCTATAAGTAATATTAATGTTGCTTCTTGTTATAATGCATTTAGACTTGCATCTAGAACATATTTCCCTGCAACCCTAGTGCTGGTACTGTATAATTGTAGCAACAGCAAAAAGTATTTCTTTTTCTACTTCCATTTTAAACATAATGGAGATCTGGGAATCACATAACTCCAGAGCCGGCAATATTGTCGTACGTTCCTTTATTATTACTTCCAGTGGTAAACCAGCAATGGTGATTAAGGCTATATAGGTATTTCAGATCCTTCTATGGCTGTGTTGTTAAGAGGTGTTTGAAATGCAGTATAGGGAGGAGCATGTGGCTAGGGATATGTTTCCTAGCAATCTTCATAATATATCTACAGTTGCTTCTGCTTCAGCAATCCATTTGCATTGTTAAACTTTTCAGGAAAGTTTTTGACCTTTTCCATGACAGATACATTTAGTTTTTTAAAGATATTATAAGCCTGCCTTTTCTCAAAAATCAAGGACCAGGGGAGATGGTAACACTTGAGGACCAAGTGGCAGGGGAATGCTTTAGTTTCATGGGATTGCCATTAAAACATTCTTCTGCATAATGGGGATCCTGAGTGGATGTTGTATTTTGTAATAAGATCACTATGTAGAACTTCACAGCCCCATATGTTATAGTGAATTTGCTACATGAACAGGCAGGTATATATGAGGAACCAGCCTTTTTAGGACATTAGTCTAGCATATCCAATAGACTCTGGTTTCCAAGAAATGACTGAGGAGTACTAGCAGATTGCTAGAACATCTGGTCTAGGGGAAAATTCTCTCCTGCACCCAAGTGCAGGAATAGTTAGCAGTCTGTTTTAATCCAAAAATCCTTGCCTGGATAAACATTGTATTATGCAGTAACACACTGTATCCAATAACTTGTGGCAGTCTCAGATCTTGGAGGATGGGGTGGAGGCAGGGAGGAACCTCTTTCAGATTGTATGTGGCCAGAAGAGACCTTTCTGATACCCAGCCAGCCATTGTTGACGTACCAGACTGGAAACTGAGAAGACAGTCTTTCACTATTTTGAGGTGTGCTAATGACAGAATACAAGGTAGAAGTCATGCTCAGTGTATGTGTAAAAGAAAAATTGGCATACAATATTTATTTATTTTATTTATTTATATACTGCCTTCCCCATAAACGGGCTTAGGGCAGTTTACATCAGTTAGTATAATACAATTAAAACAATGTTAAAATGACAGTTTACACAGGATTAAATCATAGAATACCATGTAAAAACAGAGAAATCAGATGTCAGTCATTTTGATTAAAATACAATGGTGGGTGCCCTGATGTCTATTCAGATCCAGGCCACTGGTGGGAGATTGGCCAAAAGATGAGGAAGGAGGGATGTCTGCCACCTCAACCAAAAGCCCAGTGGAAGAGCTCCATCTTGCAGGCCCTGAAGAACTACAATACGTCCCACAGGGCTCTGATCTCATATGGGAGCTCATTCCACCAGGTGGGGGCCAGGGTTGAAAAAGCCATGGCCCTGGTTGAGGCTAATCGGTGAAACTGGAGACACTTGTGCCTTGACTGACAAGTACTTCTTGGAACTGTCTCTCCAACAAACTGGTTGATGAAGAAAAGTCTAATCTGAATTTTCAAATTAGGCTGGTATCCTAGAGAGGAATGGGTAATTTAGTGATGAATACATTAGGGTGGGAAGGAATGTTCCTGTATTTTTACTTTTTATAATAAAAAATTGCAAGTATTGAAAAGCTGTGTCTTTAAACTTGTGATGTTCATTTCATGAACTCCGGTATCTTTGTATGGTACATTGTCTTGGAGTCAAACATTCTGCTACTTAAGTGGGAGGCATACTTGGTCACCAAAGGAAAACAGTTTTCCCTTTGTTTTCATACCCCAATGGTCCCCAAAAGCTTCTTCAGAGGATCTCTGGCTCTGAGTTTTAAGGATCCGATTATGTTGGGGTGGGGGTAAGATATTGACCTTTCCTGTGCAAGCAGAAGTATCTTCTGTTCATGTATCTTTGGATTCAGGCCAATAATTAATGACATTTTAACACGTCTTGCTCATTGCTGGTTGTCTTTATGTTCTGTGCAAGTTTTTAATTCCACTTGACAGCAATTCTCCAGGTTTTTATGCCTTAATCCTGTATATCAGGGTTTTACAAAATTAAACCCTCTTTCTGTTCCTTATTGGCTTTAAATTTTTGCATAAATATGATTGGATATCATTTTCTTCAATGACACAAAGCTTCAGAAATAACCAGCAAAGGATATATCTCATTGTACAAGTTGCTTGTGTGTGTATGTATGTGATGCAGTGCAATTATGTGCTGGAGGGAGCTGAAGCTATTAACTATTGTGTGCTGCTGCATTTCTTCAAACTGAAATGTTTTTATAGCCTGTAGCATTTTGTGCCATGAAATGGACATTGTTGAGGGATGCGGGGAATGTTTGCTGAGCTTTTTATTTACTAGTTTTGATATATACACTTTATGCAAGTATATGGTAGAGTTGACTCATACAAAGAATAACAACTCCTGCTCTCTTGCTTAATAAGTGAAAATTTCTTAATATAGCTATTATCACTTCTTGAGTGTCCTATGATTTCACTGAAAAAATATTTCAGTAATGGGTCCTAGGATATGCATTTTTTGTACGAGTTAGAAAATTCTATATGGCAAAGAAGTCTAAAGATAGAAATATCTTGGGTAGAATACTGTCCTATATCATTAGATGCTAATATTTACTTACTCTATATTTTGTCCCAAGAACATGGCAGGGGTCAAAGGACACTCCAAATGGAGAAAGGAATCAGTGGTGTCAGCACATTATGCAGTGTCTTATGGAAGAGGATAACTTACTTAATAGTGGTATGGATATATTGATATTTTGTGTTGCCTGCTAGAGCAGCAGGTTAATATGGTGCCAAGAAGTACCTTTTTAAATCTTCATCCGGGACAGGAGCTGGTCTCCTGTTTAGATTCTATCAATCTGGCCACATTGATCCATTCCACAGTAGCTTTGGGGCTGGAATGTTTGGAGCTGTGCACTTTATTTTAGCACACAAAACTTTCCAAGATTCATTGTTTCATAAAACTAATCATAGTGAATGGTTGTCCTTGCCACAACAATATTCAGCAAATTTTATTTAATGTGATGATCCCCAGGCATTGCATGAAGGGGTATATTTATGTTTTATTGGCATTAACTGGGGCAAGGGGGAGGTATGCACAAATACATATAATAGGTCAAAATGAAAAATCAAGTTAGAAATCAAGGCTAACATTTTTATTTTTATGCCTCCTTTCATATGGTAAAAGGGATATTGCAATTACCAATATGATACAGAACCAACAAGTAATGTATGTGATGCTATGGAAAGTGATAGTGAAACTAGTTGCCCCTATAACCTCTATGGAACAGAGTTGAAAGTGATGAGTATACAACCACATATGAGGTACATCAGTTGCAATCATTTAGCTCTGTTAAAATTAATGCATCCATAATCTTCAGGCTTTTTGTTAAATATAAGCAATGTAAGGAAGTACATGTGAATACTTTATTTAAATCTTTATTTAATACTTTATTTTAATGGACTAAATAATACTTTATTTAGTCCATTAAAATAATTTCCACCTAAAATTTTGGATTCTCTTTTAATATTAACTTTAAATGAAAGTTGATTTTTTCCCCCTGATCAAATATTTCAGTTCAAGTACTTCTTACTACTGGAACATAAAGTTATCACTAGGTGCTTTTAAGTCAAACTGTACATGCTAAATTAGGTCATTCTCTGTCTAAGGCATTGGAAAAATTTTCCTATTCAGTGCTTTCCAGAAAACTCACATCACAGGACCTCTAACAAGGAGATAACTCAAGGGAAGCTTGCAAGTAAGGACCGAGTGGGGGGTTGTTTTGTCTGAAATATATAAATATATTATATTTTTAATCTTACATTTCCATTTTTTTTAATTGCCACAGTTATACCAAGTCTTTCAAAACTGGTACAAGAATCAACTCCACGTGCTGAATTTAAGTCTGCTTGGCTAGAGCCTGTGAAGCAAAGATAATGTATCTGGTCCTCCAACATTTCCTCCTTAGACTCAGTAACCCCCCATTGCCACCATGTGATGGTTCCTAGGGAGCATTTTTTCTATTTGGCCTTTTAAACAGAAGTCCATGCTTGGGATCTGTAGCTTATCAAGCATTATTTGTTATGCAGTCACTTTACTGACTTACATACCTGTCCTCTGTTTGCCACTTTAGTATTTGCTTCAGGTGTCCTAGCCTGTGTAACTCTTAGGAAGCTCTTTTTGATGTTCATTTTTTATACATTTGTTGTGGTTCTGCTTCACTGTTTTGTGTTTGCATCATGAAAACAGTTTGTCTTCTTCTCTTTTTTTCTGTTTTGATAACGGATACAGATTGCAAACAGTCACAAGTAGATCACTGTTCAGGCTGTATAACAGAGCAAACATGTAAGAAGTTAAAGAAGTTTCTCTGGATATTCTTCATTAAATATATTTGAAAAAATATGTAAGGACAAGCTTGTAGGATTCCTGAGCAAGTTGGTGTTGTGTTTTGTCATTTTTTCACCATGCCCTGTACTGTACTAGGATGCCTTACTGCATTTCAAATGTTCCTCCCACTTTATCTAACAGCTTTAGTATTAATGCTCTAAATTGGATGGCATTTGGTAGCTTGGTATATCTGGGCCGTTAACCCTTTTGAATTACTGTTGCAGAGAAACCAGCTGAATTGCCCATGGTCCACACAGAGGTCTTGAAAGCATTTTTTGTGTTGTAGAGTGCAGCCAGCAGAGGGAGTGCAAGTTAACAAACAAGTGGCCATTAAAAAAAAAAGCTTGCTAATAAATGAGCACTTATTTGAGATATTTGCAAATAAGAAACCAGAAGAGGTGCAATGGTACCAGTGACACTCTCTGATAGTTTGTTTGATGTAACTTTGGGAAGCATTTTCAGCCTTTTCAGAAGAAGGCACTGAACAAGTGGTGATAAGGTCATTTTCCATATTTTTCCATTTCCCCCAGAAAAATACACACATTGTTTTTCTTTTTTCTCTTTCATTTTTCAGTCTTAGTTCTCTTGAGTCTCCTGATTTCTTTCTCCTCTTTTCCATTTTCTTTGAAACCTGTCTTCTAGGCCCCCTCTCTGGGCCAGGCTTGACATGAAGTGCCAAGAGAGCACTGCGATCAGGAACACAAAACCATCTGGCCCTCTCTGGTCCTAAGGACGCTAGATGACTGTGACCAGGACCAGGGCGTTCTCCTTGGTGGCACCAGCACACTGGAATGAGCTCCCTGGTGAGATCAGGGCCCTGCAGGACCTTCAGTAGTTCCGCAGGGCTGTGAAAAAGGAGCTTTTTCGACAGGCATTCCAGTAGGAGTGGCACTATGCCATCTGGGCCTGTGCTGATCTGCCAGTTGAATCAATTTAAAAGTGATTGCATTGTGGAAGATGCTTTGGATGCACTTTGTCGTACTGCGCCGCCAATGATATACAAATGTTTTTATATTGAAATGTATACTGGTTTTACTGGTTTTATGTAAGAATACAGATATAAGTTTTCAGCAGTATATTTAAATGTACAGCCATAAAATTAAGGATGATTCTTTGGGGGGCAAAACCCCAGAAAGATGAAAATGAAATGAAATTTCTCATTGTTGAGGCTTTCAGAATCTTTTTACATAAATTTCATGGAACCATACTAAGAAGCAGCTTTTTTCTCTATCGAATACTCTAAATTTCATGGAACCATACTAAGAAGCAGCTTTTTTCTCTATCGAATACTCTAAAGAAAAACAGAAATTTCAGTCCCTGTGGGAATCAAAAAAAGGCTTTGAGGTTCTATGAATTCTTCTACATGTGATAAAAGCTGCCAAATATTTAGAAAGTAGTTCTGAATCTGGAATGTGTGTGTGTGTGTTTAGACATGGCCGTCTCAGTTTTAAAACAATAAACACGGGGGCATGGCTTTGACGCCCAGCGTAATGGACGCCTGAGTGAGTTGCTCCTGTTTGCTTACCCCCTCAAATCCATCACAGTCAACCTTCAACTACCCTAAATAACACTACAAGTAATGGGAAGAAACACAAGAACAAAAAATCAAAAATCAACACCTGTAAGTAACTCCGTCTCTTCATACTTCACAAGAAACACCAGTAACGGGCCCAGGACCGCAAACACAGTAGTGAACTCTAAAATGGCGCATGGCACGGAACAACAGGTAGAGGGGCTAGCAGTTTCCTGGCAGGAATTTCACAACTCTTTGCAAGCCCTTGAGAAAAGTACAGCTGTAATAATAATGGAATTACTTAAGCCATTAACCTCACAAATTAATGATCTCAAACAAATAGTGGCACAGATCGCACAAACTACGGGAACAGCAATGAAGTCTAGCATAACATTGCAAGATGATGCATGCTATTTTTATAAAAAAAGATGAGTGGGCCACTGATAAAATCATATCGTTGTAAAACCAATTAAAAGCAAATAACGTCAAATTTAGAGAGATCTCTGAGGACGCTGAACAAACAACTGAACTACAAATATTTATTGCATCATGGCTGGCGAGTCTGTTAGATCTAGAACCAGGGGTTGCCTCCTTAATAGACTACGCATATTGTGTGGACAATCTAAAGTCACGTTCCTCCAATACTCCAAGAGATATCATTGCAAAATTCATGGACTCCAGAACAAAAGCAAAGATATTTTCTATAGCCAGATCCAAAGGCTCTCTACTCCTGCAGAACAATAATATAGAAGAAACACTGCAACGCAGAAAGGCACTGAAGCCATTATAAACACCCTTAATGAAGCAAGCATCAAATACAAGTGGATGGCGTACTACAAGCTCCAAGTCTAATTCCAAGGAACCATACTTTATGCCACTGATTTGAGCAAAGGAATAAAGCTCCTACAGGATCAACAACTACAGCCTCCAGCAGATCTTCCACTGGAAGATGCACCCAATCCACCAGAAACAGGAACTGCAAAGTGGAGAAAAGTGCGAGACAGAAGAGATCGTAGGATAAATTTTTTCTGAAGTCCAACTGAAAACTTTAATCATTAATAACTTACTGCATGTTCCTGCATGTTATATATAATATGAATAAGTGTTATTACCAAGATGCAAGTGAGTACCTACAATCTTAATATTAAAATTCTTTTTTATAAAGTTCTTATCACAGGTACTAAAGCATAGCTAAACCTCAGTGTTGTATGAAAAGGTTGATTTTATTCTTATGTAATTATTTACATTTAAGCCATTTTTTTAAGTCTGAAAAACTTATCTCAAGGGGGAAAGGAATGGGGGGACAAGTGCCTACTCCTCTTTTTGTTTCTGTTTGTAATACTACAGTTTTGGGCACAGTAGTTTAGTCTTTGAAGGAAAGAGACTGCAGAGCCCAAATGTTGGTTCTGTATTTATTTTGTTTGTTACAGTTAGTTGAGTTCTTAATATGGTATTTAGCTACAAGGGTAATTTGTGGTTTGATATATTGTGAATTTATAATGCCTCAAGAAAGTTATACATAAAATATCTACGAGTATTTTTTCTTACGATGCTGAAATGATATGCAATAAGAACGTAACACTCAGCAAACCTCTTTCTGTATCTCCTCCAAAGAGGAAATTTGTAATGATCTATAAGGAATCACAAAACTTACGGTTACCCTGACATTTAATACACAACTTAATTTTTTAACTTTAAATTGTAGAGGATTAAATTTGCCCATCAAAAGAAAAAGAATAGCCTCTACACTTTTAAGACAAAATGCAAATATAATATTTTTACAGGAAACACACAAAGGGAAAACAATATAAGGTGTTTTCATCTACCAAATTCTCTCAGAAATACCAAGCACAAGGCACCTCCAAATCCCGTGGAGTGGCCATCCTAATTAATAAGTCAGTGAGATTTCAGTTGCTTTAAGAGGAAAAAGATCCTAATGGCAGATTTATTTTTATTAATGTTCTCCTGAATGGTTCAGCTATTGCTTTGATATCCTTGTATGCACCAAATGAAGGACAACTGGATTTTATCAGAAATACTTTTTTTTAAGTTAGAATCTTTCAGCGATAATTATTTATTTATTTATTTATCATAACATTTCTAGCCCGCCCTCCCCACAAGCGGGCTCAGGGCGGCTCACAAATAGGGCACAGATGCCAATACATAAAAACAAAATTAAAAACAAGATAAAACAATCATTACGATATTACAAAGTGCTCTAGATGTTTCAAAATCAGTCTTCAGTAAGAGGGTGGTTCAGTGGTAATAGCTCCACACTGCACTGTGTTTCACTTATCGCAGGACCCTCTCCACACCCCGCTGTTGCCCAAACCAGTTGTTGTTGGTGATGGTAGTGGTCATGATGGTAGTGGTGGTCGTAGTGGTGGTGGCGGCTCCTATTTGAAAGCCTGGCAGAAGAGCTCCATCTTGCAGGCCCTGTGGAACTGCACAAGGTCCTGCAGGCCCTGGATCTCCTCTGGGAGCTCATTCTACCAGCTAGGAGCCGCCACCGAAAAGGCCCTGTCCCTGGTTGCAGCAAGCCTGCCCTCCTTGGGGCCTGGTATCACCAGCAGATGTTGCATCCTCAACCGGAGTGCCTGGAGGTTACATATGGGGAAAGGTGGTCCCTTAGGTATGTCGGACCCCGGCCATATAGGGCTTTAAAGGTAAGAACCAGCACTTTGAAGCGAATCTGGTATACAATTGGCAGCCAGTGCAGTGCTTTCAGCACAGACTGAATGTGCTCCCACCCAGGGAGACCCACCAAGAGCCTGGCTGCAGCATTCTACACCAGCTGCAGCATCCAGATTTGCGACAAAGGCAGCCCCATGTAGAGAACGTTACAGTAGTCTAACCTTGAGGTGACCGTCGCATGGATCACTGTAGCCAAGTCATCGTGGTCAAGGAAGGGAACCAGCTGCCAAGCCAGCTGAAGATGATAAAAGGCCGACCTGGCAATGGCTGCCACCTGGGCCTCCTTAGTTACAGAGGAGTCCAGGAGCACTCCCAGACTCCTAACCTCCGGCGCTGGCACCAAAGGTGCCCCATCGAAGGTGTAATTGGAAGTGATCTGAATCACATTGCTAATCATTTCTTAGATAAGTCTAGAGGACCAACTAAACTGAGCAAAGAAAACCCACACCAAATAATCTCAGGCCAAACAGCTTTAGTGTGAATTTTTCAGCAATTCAATCTCATTGACGTTTGGAGGCTTAAAAATCCCTGAATAAAAGACTTCACATACTATTCTTCTAGATTCCAAACCCATACCAGAATAGACTTTCTGTTGGCTTCCTCATCTATAGCTATTTTTTTTACAGAAGCGTACATAGGAGCCAGAATTTGATCTGACCACTCCTGGATAGAGTGCCATATGGAAGACAGAGACAAAAAAACCCAAAACAATTTATTTGGAGATTAGATCCAAAATTTTTATTATTAAAACCAGTTACAGACACTGTAGAATCTGAAATTAAGGACTATCTTCAACATAATGCTTCCTGTAGAGTGGCACAGCATTTAGTGTGGGACGCCCTGAAAGCGGTTATCAGAGGCAAGCTGATGGTGATAGCATCCACCTACAAAAAAGAAAAACCTAAGTTAAAATAAGAATTGACAGACAAGATTAAAAAACTAGAAGATTAACATAAAAAGCATGGTGGCAACACTACTATTGGAATGTAAAAAACTTGAAGCAATTGAAGTGTCTCAAATTCAGAAAAGAATAGCTTATGTTAAGCAAAAATATTGATTCAAAACTCCCCAGTCTATTAAATTGTTAGCCTGGAGATTTAAGGGAAAAAAATTCTGATAATGTGATTCATTCAATTCAAAATAAAAATGGTCAAATGAAATATAACACAACAGACAATTCGAATATTTTTTTGGATTATTACAAGTCACTTTACAAATCAGATTCCCTGACGCAAGAACCTATAGACGCATTCTTAAAACAATATCCACTTTCAAAATATTTAATGGAGCAACACAAGAATATGCTAGAAGCACCAGTGACTTCAGCAGAAATTCAAGGAATTATCAAAATACTTAAGAATAACAAATCTCCTGGAATAGATGGCTTCAGCGGGGAATGCTATAAAAACATTTCTACTGTCTTGGCTGAACCTTTAGCTTTGACTTGTAATCATGCGCTAGAATATGGTGTTATACCTCCTACATGGAATCAGGCAAAAATCATTTTAATACCCAAACCGGAAAGAGACATAACACTCAACAGCTCATACAGACCAGTCTCACTGCTAAATCGAGACTGCAAAATTTTTACAGCAACAACGGCGGCTCGACTTAACAAAATAATAGAACTATATATCCATACAGACCAAACTGTGTTTATACCCAATAGAGAAATTACAGATAACACAAGAAAAGTCCTAAACACAATTTAATACTGTCAACATCATAACTTCAACTCATCATTTATTTTATCAATAGATACTGAAAAAGAGTTTGACAGAGTGGAAACATCGTATTTATACAACCTTTTATTGTGTATGAACTTTGGTCTCAAATTTTTGAAAATGATAGCAACCATCTATTTTTCACCATCAGCCGGTGTCCAGACAAATGGTGTTACATCAGATAACTTCAAATTATCCAGATGCACCCAACAAGGATGTCCCATCTCACCACTTCTATTTGCAATCGCCATAGAACCGCTAGCTAACGCCATATGCTCTAACTCCAGAATAAAAGGTCTCCTGGTGGAAGAACAACATCTGAAACTCAGTTTATTTGCTGATGATATGGCAATATTTTTAACAAGGCCAGAAAATCATTGCCAGAATTACAGAATATACTTAATTTTTTTGGTGAAATATCAGGCTTGAGAGTGAACCACTCAAAAACCATCCTACATCCTATAAGATTATCTGCAGCCCAACAATCTTATATCAACCAAAATTACGATTTTTATTGGGTAAAAAAATATTGGAAATAACTAGGGATTAAAATTTCTTTATCTTTATCAGAGTTAATAAGGGATAACCATATGGAACTTGCAAAATCTGTAGAAGAACTGCCCAATGCCACTTCTCCCTTACTGACATGGATAGAGAAAATATAGGTTCTGAAATCTCTAATTTTCCTAAAAATGCTATATCTCTTCAGAGCCATACCAAAACAATACCTCAGTCTTTATTTAAAAATTGGCAAAGACTATTTCTACGATATATCTGGAACAAATCTCTGCATAGAATAAGCTTCTCAACCTTAAAGAGACTACCAAGTCAAGGTGGCCTCTCCATGCCAGATATATTTCTCTATTATGAAACCACCACATTAATAGGACTTATTAAACAACACAGTTAGAAGTATCGAACGGATTGGAAATGGCTGGAATCCTCCTATCTAGGACTGAAAACATTCTCAGAAATTTTATGGGAACAACCATCAAAAAGACCTACCACCTTGCATGAGAATTTATTTTTGAAAAACACTCTGAAAATAATTAGGTTGAAAGCCTTAAAAGATTCAACAGAAAGAGGAGGGTTTGGCCTTCCCAACTGCATGCTTTATTACAGAACTGGAGCATTGGCATGGATTAAGGAATGGATTATGTTAGATAACAGAAGAATACTAAGCTTGGAAGGACACGATCTTTTAGCTGGATGGCACGCATTTCTATGGTATGATAAGGTGGCATCCCATAAGAATTTTAAACAGCATTGGATACGAGATTAATTCATGAAAGTATGGGAGATAATTTGAAGGAGATGGTTTACTAAAACATCTAAATAGGTTGTACCCTTAGAGGCTATGACTTTTCCTAGGGTATATAATGAGAACCCTCCAAAGAGATATTTAGATATAATTAACTCAAAAGGGGAGATTGAAATTGATGAAGATCTTACATGGTGGCAAAGAGCACAAATCAAATCAAGATTTGTGTAAGATAAAAAAATGGGTTTGAAAAATCCCTTTCCAATATGGAAAAAATATTGTATGCCCCAGAGGAGAAGTTTATAAAAAAAATGTATGCTTTATTGTTGATGGATCTCATGGCAGATTAAGTGGTTAAGAATAAAATGACTCAATGGGCACAAAATTTTGGCTATAATATAGAGCTAGAACAATGGAATCAGATCTGGAATAAAAATGTTAAAATAACTAGGGCAGTAACATATAGAGAAAATACGTATAAAATGTTTTATAGATGGTATATTACGCCTGACAAGATTGCGAATTATGATGAGAAATGTTCTAATAAATGTTGGAAATGTGGAAATAAGACAGGCACATTTTATCATATGTGGTGGACATGTGGCATTGTTAAAAAATTCTGGATCTTGATTCATAGAAAGGTCCAAAAAATTTTAGGACAAGCCATACCTTTTAAGCCTGAAACTATGTTATTGGGTATACTGCCACAAGATATAGCCAGAAATGATAGTTACTTAATAATATATCTGGTAACAGCAGCCAGGATTGTATATGCAAAGTACTGGAGAACAAACCAGGTACCGTCACAACAAGAATATATAATGAAGATATTGGAGGCAGCAGAGATGGATAAATTGTCTTTGACTTTGAAAGGATATGAAGATTCAGCCTTTCAGAATACTTGGCAGTGGTTTTATGAATGGTACGATGCAGAAAAACAGGATGGAACTGCTTTTGACGGAAACAAAAAGAAAAATTAATATGTAGTTTGAAGTAATAGCAATTAAGATAGAATTTAAGGATACTTAGTTATGAGTTATGTCAGTGTTTTTCAACCTTTTTGTGCAAAGGCACACTTTTTTCATGAAAAAAATCACGAGGCACACCACCATTAGAAAATGTTAAAAAAATTTAACTCTGTGCCTATATTGACTATATATAAAGTAATTCTCTTGAATAGGAATCAAATAAACACAAAGAAATTATTTTATAATTACTTTATTATGAAATAATAATACTTTATTTTATAATTGTTCATATGTTACGGATGAAATTGGAATTTTCCCCACGGCACACCAGACAGTATTTCACGGCACACTAGTGTGCCACGGCACAGTGGTTGAAAAACACTGAGTTATGTAATGACATGGTAGTTAAGCTGGATAGTAGAATGAAGTGGTTGTATGCCCCCCTGTAAATGTTTAATGTTGTTATTTGTTTGGTTGGTGTTATTGTTAATGTTTGTATGTTATGTATATGTTGTTATGTGTTGTGGTGTGTTATAAAAATAAAAATTGCCTCTAGGGGTGCTTAAAAAAAACACTCTGAAAATATGGGACAAGCTGAAACCATTACTAGCTCCAAATCTGTCAATGCTTATGTGTTTCACAGGACAATCATGGTTCCGCCCAGGCCTTCTAATAACTCATTTCAAGTGTAGAGAAATAACAATATTACCTGCTTTAAAGACATCTGCAAAAATCACAACATCTATGATAAAACATCATTGGAACAAAAATATAACTGTAATATTCACTGGTATGGATATCTCCAGATTAATCATATGTGGAAATCAATTTTTTTTAAATAAGACTCTCATAGAAATTACACTCTCTTTGAAAAACTCCTACTTACAGACTACAAATCCTGCAAAGGTTTAATTTGTCTTATATACAAAGAACTGTTAACTCATTCCTTAAATGTTAGACTCCATATGGACTAAAATATGGACCTCTGCCAGCATGACTAATTGATCCTTGAACATAAGAGCACAAGCTCTTAAACGAACACTAAGGTGGTATCTCACACCAACCAAACTACATCATATCAACACCAATTACTCACCTTTATGCTGGAGATCCTGTGGCGAACCTGCTAACTACTATCACTGCTGGTGGACCTGCAAGAAAGTAAGAGCGTATTGGACTATAATCATACAATCTATTAAATCAATTACAAATGTAGACTTAACTTTACCACCTGACTTAATACTCCTAGACCTCTGGCAAAACATAGATATCCCAAAGATAAACAAGGAACTTATCTCGACATTATTAATGGCTGCAAAGTCAGTTATTACAAATAACTGGGAAAGTTCAAATGCCCTTACTATTCATCAATGGTATGTCAAAGTCTGGGAACTCTATGCTATGGAGAAAATCACATCTTCCATACCACCCTACAATACATACAAAACACTATCTCAATTCTACTCCAAATGGCTTCCATTCATCGAGGCATTGTTCAAGAATACCACAATACCTCCTTCTTCAGTACCCTACAGATACAAAGAAATCATAGCAGTGTTTTAATTTTTTGCATTTACCCTGGTTTACAGTTTATTACAGTTATAATGTTAATATAGAACTGTAGACTAATCTCACAAATACAATTTAGCCTGCATAATGTTATAATTGTGACATCAGTCCTATCACTAATACTCTGTATTGTATACCAAAGATAAATCATTGTATTTGTTTAACTTCTAATATATCAGTGTTGTGAAGTTAAAAATCTATAAATAAAATTAAAAAAACAATAAACACAATAACCAATTCAGACTTACATTTTAAGAATGCGTATTGTGTTGCAGTTGCTGAGAAGTTCCCGAGATTCTGAAATCCATTATAAGTAATCATTGAGAAGCTGCAAATCTAGTTATAAATAATTTCAGCATATTTTACCTTCAGGAAAAAGAAGTGTTTTCTGCAAATCAAAAAGATTATCCTTCCCAGCCTATTATTTTTCCAATAGAGATCATTAGGCCCCAGTGTTCCATATCTTGGGTTTCTGCCTATGTTACATTCAACTATCAATATTTTCTCATAGTCTGCCTTTCTCACTGAGATTCAATGCAGATTGGTGGTGGAAAGTGCTGTCGAGTGGGAGCCAACTTATGGCGACCCTGTAGGGTTTTAAAGGCAAGCGACAAATAGAGTTGGTTTGCTATTGCCTAACTTTGTATAGCAACCCTGGACTTCTTTGATTATCTTCCATCCAAATACTAACCAGGGCCAAGCATGCTTCACTTTCAAGATCTGATGAGGCTGGACTAGGCAGGGCTGTCCAGCTCAGGGCGATGGGAGACCACATTGTGTGAAACAATGCAGTAAAATAGCGGGGGACATCTAATAAGCTGTTCGGGAGGATTAGGACTTCAAGTCAAAACATAAACATTCTGTTGCTGGGGAAAAAATCTCATCCAGCAACCTAATTTACATCTGGATTTTTATTGTGGTCTGTTTTTAGGCACCCAGTCTGAGGATGAGCACTGGTAACAATACAGACAAAGCTGAAAATACCTAAAATGCAAACCACAGAAGAAAGTGGTGAACTCTAGGATATGCTCAGTCTAGGGAAAAGGCTATAAAACTTAGAGAATAATGTATGCATATTATATACATTGTTTTAAAATTTACATCCTAGCCAAATGCCCAAGTTTAGGGAAGACTGAAATTGTAGTATCTGGTATGTGCAAAGGTCAT
Source organism: Gekko gecko (assembly GCA_029375565.1). Taxonomy (NCBI): domain Eukaryota; kingdom Metazoa; phylum Chordata; class Lepidosauria; order Squamata; family Gekkonidae; genus Gekko; species Gekko gecko. The sequence continues at coordinate 120,333,445 of JAPDNY010000007.1, forward strand.
AGAATCACAGAGTTGGAAGGGGCCATACAGGCCATCTAGTCCAACCCCCTGCTCAATGTAGGATCGGCCTGGAGCATCCCTAACAAGGGTTTGTCCAACTGCTGCTTAAAGACTGCCAATGAGGGGGTGCTCACCACCTCCCTAGGCAGCTGATCCCACTGTTGCACCACTCTTACTGTAAAAAAGTTTTTCCTAATATCCAGCTGGTACCTTCCTGCCCTTAATTTAAACCCATTATTGTTAGTCCTATCCTCTGCTGCCAAAAGGAACAGCTCCTTGCCCTCCTCTAAGTGACAACCCTTCAAATACTTAAGGAGAGCAATTATGTCCCCTCTCAGCCTCCTCTTCTCCAGACTAAGCATTCCCAGATTCCTCGGCCTTTCCTCATAGGGCTTGGTCTCCAGATCCTTGATCATCCTTGTCACTCTCCTCTGCACCTGCTGCATTCTGTCCACATCCATTTTGAAGTGATACCTCCAGAACTGCATGCATTACTCTAGGTGCGGCTTGTCCAATGCTGTGTACAGCTTGACTATGACATGAATTGGATGTTATGTCTCTGTTGATACAGGCCAAAATTGCATTAGCCTTTTTTGTTGCCACATTACACTGGCTGCTCATATTTAACTTTTGGTTCACTCATACCCCAAGATCTTGTTCACACACACTGCTATCCAGAAGTGCATCCCCCATCCATAAGAACATAAGAGAAGCCAATGTTGGATCAAGCCAGTGGCCCATCCAGTCCAACACTCTGTCACATAGTGGCCAAAAATACCATCAGGAGGTCCAGCAGTGGGGCCAGGACACTAGAAGCCCTGCCAAGCACCAAGAATCCAGTATGCGTGTTCCTCATTTTTGTTACCCAGATGTAGAACTCAGCACTTATCCTTGTTAATTTGCATCTTCACATCCACCCATTTTTCCAGTGTTTTCAGATCTTGTTGAATTCTATCTCTTATCTGCTAATGTGTTTGCTGCTCCTCCCAGTTTGGTGTCATCTGCAAATTTAATGAGTAGCCCCTCTACACCCTCATCCAGACCATTTATAAAAATATTGAAAAATATTGGGGCCAGAACTGAGCCCTGTGGCACTGCACTGGACACCTCCCTCCATTCAGATGAAATGACATTGGCAACTACTCTCTTGAGTATGGTTCTTCAACCAGTTCTTTATCCACCTAACTATCCTAGAGTCTGGTCCACAGTCCTGTAGTTTGCCAATCAGAACATCATGGGGAACCCTCTCAAAAGCTTTACTGAAATCCAGGTAAACAGCATCAACAGCATTTCTTCATCCAGTAAGTTCATCACCTGATCAAGAAGGAAATGAGATTGGTCTGGCAGGACCTGTTGGGGACAAATGCTGACTTCATCAGATCCTTTAGATGCCCACAGATTGATCCCTTTAAAATCTGCTCCAGTATCTTCCCTGGGACAGAGGTCAGACTGACTGGCCTGCCGTTGCCTAGAGCTCCCCATCAAGGGAGCACTGGCCTGCCTATGACCCACCCCACTCCTCTCTTGCCAGTCAGCCAGGAATTGCCATGGAGAGGGGTCTCACCCACCCACCTGAGAGAGACCCTGATGATCCCCTGGGGGGGGCAGCCCATAGCCACATCATTTGCAGCCAGGAAGGAAGAGCCCAGAGCGAGCAAGCGACCTCCTCCCAGCAGCACAGCAGCAGGTTCCTCAGGAGGGCGGACCAGCTGGCGTATCCTGTCATCAGGCAAAAGTGGCCCTCCGCCCGCTCATTCAGGGGGAAAGGGGGTGGGGGTGGCATTCACCATCAGGAGGGTGCTCCCAGGTCAGTGCTGCCACCAGGGCGGGCACCTCTCTGGCTTTGCAAGGGAAGCACAGCCCCAGAGAGGAGGGGGTGGGCCCCCCTGAACAGACTGCCTGGGGAGGATGTCCCAGCAGGGCTGTCTGGGACAGGAGGACATGCAAAGCACCGGGCAGGGGGGAGGCTTGATTGTGGAGGCTGGGCCAGAATTCTGCCCACACATTTTCCTGAGCAGGGCCCATTGAACTCTGTCGGAATTGGGCCCTGGGTCTTCTGGCCTCTTACCACAAGCAGTATCCCGGCAGTAGCCCCTTTGCTTAATCAAGTTGGCGACTGCTGGGTGCCCCTGAGTATCCTGGCCATTCTGCCTCACTGGATAACAAACCTGCATGCATGAGCACAGTCTGATTAGCCTTGGAAGGTAAAATTGTATGCAGTTCAAATAAAAGGCAGGAGCTGCTAGCATTCAGCCATATCCCCCTGCATATGTGCAAAGGGCCATCAAGTCACAGCCAACTTAACAGTGACCCCATATGGTTTTCAAGGCAGTGGACCTTCCTTGGCGGTCTCCCATCTAAGTGCTAACTAGGGCCATCTGGCCCTCCTTAGCTTCCATGAGAGGGAGGACAGGAAGGGTTGCATCAGTGCTTAGTTCTATTGGCCCTTTCTTACACCCCTAGGGAAATAATGAGTGCCACTTCGGGGTCAGGAAGCCATTTTTCTCCTGACCAGTTTGGCCAGTGATCCTGGAGGGTTTTGGGTTTTTTGCCGCCTTCTGGGTATGGAACAGGGGTCACTAGGGGTATGCGTTTGTGAATTTCCTGCGTTATGCAGGGGGTTGGACTAGATGACCCTGGAGATCCCTTCCAACTGTATGATTCTGTGATCTGAGGAGATGGGGCTAGCCTGGGCCATCTAGGTCAGGTCATCCCAGGCATACTTACTCAGAAGTAAAATCCTTTGTGTTTAATAGTAAATGGCATAGGAGAGGAATAGTCTTCCCAAGAGCATTTTAAGACAAGAAATTGTGCACTTAACTTGAAAGTCAGCCAGCCATTGAATTCTGTGGGATCTGCATTTCAGCCAATACCTACAGGAGATCCCTGCAATTATTTGCACGCTTACTTGAAGTAGAGTGTTTTGAAAAAGGGGACTTGTTTCTTAGTGCACTTAGTTAGGGTTAGGGACATACTGAAATTCAAAAGGAGATAAATCAGTCTCCTATATTGCAGCCTGATTCTCAAAGATAATGACAGGGGCTAAAGAAATAATATGAGTCCTGTCAAAATGGAGTGGGAAAAGGCACGCAAAATGAGGTTCTGAAGTGCCTGAAATGGAAACATTAAAGAGACTTAAATTTCAACATCACAATTAACAGGATTTTTCAAAATGCTTTGTGATTTGAGCTTTTCTGTTTGAAAGAGAAAATCAGAGATTGTATTACTTGTTCTCACGATTAAAAAAAAAAATTAGCAATTTCAAATTTTGTGTTTTTCATTCTTCCTAAAATGTGTTTATGTTTGAAAATTGGTGGGTGCACGGTGGGGTTGGAGTGCCAGAAGGTAGCTTCACCTAGTGTGCAAAAAACCTGGCACTGGCCCTGTCTGCAAGCTTTCTAGATCATTCTTTGAGCACTCTTGGGTGCATACCATCTGGCCCGGGGGATTCATACTCATTCAGTGCAGCCACGTGGTTATCATCTACCTCTCTGTCCATGTCAACCAGCAGCCCGGACTTGCCTACTACCGTCTCTGGATGAGCCTGTTCTCTTCTTTAGGGAAAAAAACTGAGGCAAAATAGGCATTGAGCCTTTCTGCTTTGTCTCTGTCCTCTGTCCAAATTTCTCCATTTTCACCCAACAGTGGGCCCACCACATCTTGTGTTTGGCTCTCACATATCTGAAAAGGATTGTCTTGTTGTAGTGAGCCTCCCTGGCCAACTTGAGCTCACTGTGAGCTTTGGCCTCTCTGATGGCTGACCTACAGTACCTAGCAACCTGCAGATACTCTTCTTCAGAGGTATGTCCTTCCCTCCATTTCTTGAACATTTCCTTTTACTATCTTAGCACATGACGTAGTTCTCTGTTCATCCATATTGGCTTCTCGAATCCCCTACCAAAGTCAACGTCAAATTTATTGTTACAGTCAGTGACCAGTGCACTCAATTATTTTACATAAAAAACATTTGAATAATAAATATGAGATAAAACCTTAAATTTTAAAAACTGTGACTATAACATAGTGATAAAATAAGACAGCCATAAAATTTGTGCATAATTTAGATAAAAGATTGAAAAATCTATGTGCCATGCATTTTACACTCCTTGTAAACCTGGGCACAAAATCTAGCCACCTGTCTTGTTGTCTGGTGGTTCCTGTCAGACAAGAGGTAATCAAGTTTAATTTTATTTGATCTGCCAGGAAACCTTTCTAACAGCGGACTAATAGTCTCCATACGGATCACCCTATGGTATACGCAGTTGGAAAATGTTCTAGAGAGTCTATTTCATGGAGGGGGCAGGAGCAGAACACTGAGTAAGGGGTCCCTTTAAACCTCTCTTCCAATACTGCAGACAGCAAGGACATGCTTCTGGCTAACGTGAATGCCGTTCTTGAGTTATTGGATTCAGGAGAATGTAAACAGGCTGCAGGAGCGACTATATATCTGGTATTTGCTGGAGAGAAATAGCCAAGAGAACTGAAAATATCCAATTGTCTTTCAGTGTCAGTCCCTCTCTGCTTGGTAAGTGATTTTGCCTGGTCTATACCAAGATCCAGAAGGGCTTGAGGAGAAAAGCCTAATTTCTGGATGGAATTCAAGACTGCTCTGTGCCAATTGGACTGAAATTGGTCCTGCAAGATTAAAGGGAACAGGCCCCTGAGGTTTATATTTCCTGTTACCCATTTATAAATTGAGAGGATATGAATTCTAGCCTCTAGCCAAAGCATTCCTGCATCCAGTCTGACCCAAGTGTTTGAAACACACTTAGGTACTTGTAATAATGCTTTAAGGAATTTAGACTGGACTCTCTCTAGTGGGGTAAAGGAGGAAGATGGTGACCCCAGGAATGTTCCATAAGTCAGCTGGGCCAGTCCCCTATCATGTTTCCTTCTTGTTGGAATAGCAACGGCTTGAGCTTGCAAGAGCTCTTGTTTTAGGAGAGCCTTTTGCTTCCCTTTCTCTTCCAGCAGTCTTGCCCATGGAATGATTCTCGTCATGCCTCTAAGTTTGTTAAAGTCTGCCTTACTGAAATCTAACATACATGTGTGGTTAAAAACTCCCTTGGTCCGCATGAGACAGTTCATAGCTTAACATAACAATGTGGCTTTCGTTTCCATTCCATGCTATTTCAATAACATTTGTATGTGGAATCACATGAGCTGTGTCAGGGACTTGGTCCTTTCCAAACAGACTTCCCAGGTCGGTAATATTTGGATAATAAGGAACCATCTTGTTGACCCTGTCCGATATGTTTCTTTTCAGAGGGTGCGGAACTAAGGATCTAGGAGCATCTGGTCATTTTATTCACCTTTGGAAGAGCTTATAGTTTTAATTTTGTATCATTTGGTTAACCTAATAATAGTCTCTCTGATGACAAGTATCCTGATTCCCTGCCTTCCCTTGGGGTATAATCAATCTGTGTTCAAAGGCTTCAGGGACTACTATATTTGTGTGCTACGCTGGCTGCCCTGATTTGGACATGGCATATAGAGAAATCTGTTCTTTCATGTTGAGAAATGTAGGTTCAGGAAATGCTATTCTTCATTATGGCTTTAATTGCGTTTGGAAAGCAAGCAGACTGTGTATACGTGCCACTGCCTCTGATCAGCTAATTCAGCCAAACAGAAAGCCACTCAGTGGTTGAATTACATAAATGGGCTGCTTCAAGGGATGAGCATAAGACTTTTGGATCCATGTTCTTACAGTTGCAAGAGAAATAAAACAAGCTGCCATTATGACATGTTCCCACTTTGGAATGTTCTAAGCCAAGCTTGTGATTGATACACTGTATTCCTATTAAAACTATAACATCTGAATAGCACACTCGTCATATATCCCAGAAGCATTCAGGAGCCAGATCCCATTGTAGCTCCCCCACCCCATGTACCACACAGAACAAAAAGATAATGAATGTGTTGGCGCTGAATTTCTGTTGTGAATGTGGAATCTCCTTGACTAAGGCTGCAATCCTAAAGACACTTTCCTGATAGTAACCCACATTAAATAAATATACCACTGACTTATATACCACAGAAATACTCAGAAGCTGTATCCTATTGTAGTTCCCTAACAGGGCCATCCGTGAGCAAAGTTACACCTTTCTAAGTCCACTGAAGTCAATTTTCTTAGAAGAGTGTCACTGCATTGGGATGGCACTGTAAGGCTACATCCTTCTCCAACCTGAGTTCCGTGGTACATAGTCTGGAATTTTACTGAATCAAAAGGTTTAAATTCTAGGCTGTTTGTGAAAATAAATTAATGGGTTTTATTTTTTCACAGTTCAAAATAGACACTCTCAGGGACATTCCAGATATTATAATTAAAGAAGCAGACAAAGGTGGAGCTGTTCATCATGGACAGAACAAACTACATCCAGGAGGCTCAGAGACAACTTAAAAAGATTGGTTTTTACAAACAACTCTCCTCAGATCCTACACAGGAATACAAAAAAGAACTAAACAAGGTCATGAAGGAACCAGCCCTGTGCAGAGAGGAAAAAATCTTTTCAGACACACCACAGGAACCTCGACCAGGTATCTTTACCAAAAATACACAAACCTGGCAACCCAGGATGCCTCATTGTTTCAGGCATGCGCATTCTCAGTGTGGGGCTATCTGGATACATGGACTCTATTCTGAGACACTATGTCATTTAATGCTCCTAATTATGTGCATGACACCACACACTCTTTGAATAACTTTTCAGAGAATACTGTTTTGGCTGCCATAGATGCAGAATCTCTGTACCCCAACATCCCACACAAAGATGGATTACGAGCCATAAGAAACATGGTTTCTGTACAGCCTGTACAGCGATGGGCATCCGCATGGCCCCACAGTATGTTAGCATCTTCATGGCTGATTTGGAGCAACACTTCTTAAACTCCTGTCCGCTCACACTTCTCCTGTACTTGCATTACATTAATCACATTTTTATAGTCTGGACATACAGTAAAGAAGCCCTGGACAGATTCCACCAGGCGTTCAACAACTTTCACCCCACCATCAACTTGACAATGAAGCAATCTATGCAAGAAATAAATTTTCTATACACCACTGTACAAATGTATGATGGACACATAGACACCTTATACTGGAAACCTATCGATAGACAAACATATCTACATGCATCCAGCTACCATCCTAAACATACCAAGCAATCTTTTGTCTACAGCCAGGCTACAACCTCATCTGTTCCAGTCCTACAGACAGAGATTCTCACCTGAGGGATCTACAACAAACCTCTTGGAACTAAAATATCCACCTGATGAAGTCAAGAAACAGATTTAAAAAGCCAGAACAATACCCAGAGAAAGCCTGTTAGAAGAACAACAGAACACAACTAGTGGACACATAGAGCTGTCAACTTAAAGCAGTTCAACGCATCATCAGTGATTTACAGCCTCTACTGAATAATGACAGTTCTCTTTCACAAGCATTGGGGAGGCCAAACCTTTTCTTGCACACTAGACAGCCTCCCAATCTTAAACAACTCCTCACCCACAATAATACAACATCTAACTTGAACATGGACACTGGTACCAGAGTTTGCAATAAACCCAGAGGCCAACTTTGCTGCCACACACAGCCAGATAGTGCAATCACTGGACCTAACAACATTAACTGTGTCATCTCAGTCTTATTCACTTGCTTATCTTCTAACACTGTATATGCCATTAAATGCCAACAATGCCCTTCCTTTCTCTATATAGGGCAAACAGGTCAAACCCTATGCCAAAGGATAAATGGACACAAATCTAACATCAAGAATCACAAGACTGAGAAACCTGTAGGAGAACACGTCAGCCTTCTAGGACTTTCAATGAGTGACCTCAAAGTAGCTGTTATATTGCAAAGGAACTTCAGGAACAGACTGGAAAGGAAAATTGCTGAATTACAAGTTATTACAACACTCAGAACAATAAATGTCCCAGGACTTGACAGGGATATTGGTTTCTTATCTCTGTTATGCTGATCTCATGCAGTTCTTGCATCTGTATTCTCACCAAGAAGGGCTATACATCCTCTTTATTTTATTGTATTTCTTATTTGTAATAATGGATTGGAATAGGGATTGTAATGTCATGTAATGCATGTTGTTGTTCAGTCGCACAGTCGAGTCCGACTCTTTGCGACCCCATGGACCAGATCACGCCAGGCCCTCCTGTCTTCCGCTGTCCGCTGAAGTTTGCTCAATTTCATGTTCGTTGCATCGATGACACTGTCTAACCATCTCATCCTTTGCCGTCCCCTTCTTCTTTGACCTTCAATCTTTCCCAGCATCAGGGTCTTCTCCAGTGAATGCTCCCTTCTCATTTGGTGGCCAAAGTATTTGAGCTTCAGCTTCAGGATCTGGCCTTCCAGGGAACAGTCAGGGTTGATTTCTTTTAGGATTGACTGATTTGATCTCCTTGCAGTCCAAGGGACTCTCAAGAGTCTTCTCCAGCACCATAGTTCAAAAGAATCTATTCTTCGGCGCTCGGCCTTCCTTATAGTCCAACTCTCGCAGCCATACATTACTACGGGGAATACCATTGCTTTGACCATGCGGACTTTTGTTGGCAGGGTGATGTCTCTGCTTTTTATCATGCTGTTTAGGTTTGCCATCGCTTTCCTCCCAAGGAGCAGGCGTCTTTTAATTTCATGGCTGCAGTCACCATCTGCAGTGATCTGGGATCCTAGGAACGTGAAGTCTGTCACTCCTTCTACGACTTCCCCTTCTATTTGCCAAGGAGTGATGGGGCCAGATGCCATGATCTTAGTTTTTTTGATGTTGAGCTTCAAGCCCACTTTTGCGCTCTCCTCTTTCACCCTGAGCAAGAGGCTCTTTAGGTCCTCTTCACTTTCTGCCATCAGAGTGGTATCGTCTGCATATCTGAGGTTATTGATCTTTTCCCCAGCAATCTTAACTCCCGCTTGTGATTCATCCAGGCCAGCATTTCGCATGATGTACTCTGCATATAAATTAAATAAGCAAGGTGACAATATACATCCTTGTCGTACTCCTTTTCCTATGCTAAACCAATCAGTTGTTCCATATCCAGTTCTAACTGTTGCTTCTTGACCCTTATACAGGTTTCTCAGGAGACATGTCAGGTGGTCCGGTACTCCCATCTCTTTAAGAACCTGCCATAATTTATTGTGATCCACACAATCAAAGGCTTTAGCATAGTCAATGAAGCAGAAGTAGATGTTTTTCTGGTACTCTCTTACTTTCTCCATAATCCAGCGAATGTTGGCAATTTGATCTCTAGTTCCTCTACCTCTTCGAAACCCAGCTTGTACTTCTGGCATAGTAGAATGTAATGCATAGTAGAATGTAATACAATTTGTAATGGTAGATTGGAATGTATTTCACTGGTCCAGTGACAGAGGAGACATAACACTGCACAACCAGTCACCCCATCTTAAAGAAAAGGATGCTGTTAGTTACCTGAATGCATGAGAGGCAACAGATGGAATGTAACAACAGGGTCTCAGTTAATGTCAGCACTCTACAATTAAGAAGGGTACATTTACACATCAATCTCCAATTCTGATATATTTATTTGCTTCACTATGTCCCCCCCTCCGGAATTAAATCCAAACAAATGGTGACCATATAAACTAAGCTTACTATTCCTGTTTGGTCCTTGCATCTGTTAACGGTCTTCATTATGTTGTATTTGCTGCTTAATCTTGACCTACACGTATGAACTGGTAACTTCTGTTTCACTGTATCTGAAGAAGTGTGAACGCACACAAAAGCTTATACCTTGAATAAAACTTTTGTTGGTCTTAAAGGTGCTACTGGATTTGAATTTCATACAGTTCAAAATAGTCTCTGTGTTGTCATTCACAGTTTTTAAATGTAAAATTTGTGAGAAACTAGGCTTTACTTTGAGAGGCTTTAAGAAGACCAGAACCAGTGGTTTGTTTTTATTTATTTTCTGAGTGCAGTTTGAACTATTGGCTTGTCCCTGAGGTAAATTTTTAGTGATGCCATTCATTTGTCACTTACTTTTGGCTCTTGAGTATTGAAGACAGTTCTTTTCCCCCTTCCCTAACATTTGACAGGTTGACTGGCCAGGTGAGTAATTCATTTGCCAGCTTCTGATTTAAATCACACATTCTTGTCTCTTTTGAATTACTTTATTGATGGAAAGTGATTAAAATGCGGTTAAGGAGAAAGAATATGGAATTGGAATTAGAGGTACTGCTTTTAGTGTATTTGGTTTTGGTCAGCAACTAGTTTTGCTTACCAAAGGAACGTTCAGGCCAAGAGATTTAAAGAAGCAGTGCAAAGTAGTGCGCCAATACCATTTTTAAAGGGTTACATGAAGAATCCTCTGCCTCCCCACCTGAAACAACATCTGTTGCATCCTCCAAGTCATTACTTTTCTCTCTCTTCCATCCCCTTGCAGATGCCTGAAATAATCTAGTGCTGGTAAGGAAAAGATGACAAAAAATGGGCTTGCAACTGATGAATTTGGTGATACTTCTTAAGGATTCAGCCATGGGTAGGGTTGCCGGTCCTCATCTCTCCCAAGTGGGGGGTGGGAGGAAGTTCTCCAGGAGTGCAGGGCTGGGGTGACGTTGCAGTGCAAGGCGTCCACACACTGGGGATGCCATGCAGCAGCACTCTAGTATTTCGGGCAAACTGCATGGCATCTCCAGCGTGATGATGTCACGTTCATGGGACATTATCATGCTGGGGACTTTGTGCCAGGTGGTGGGTGTTGGGGTGGGGCTCCCCCCCCCGGCCAGCTAGCTAGCAGCAGATTGGAGCATGCCAAACTGGGGGTCCCCTTTTCCCACCTGGGGGCTGGCAACCCTAGTCATGGGCTGCTGCCAATTGACATAGCCTCATTAGAAGAATGAAAGTATGGCTTACTCCATGCTGTATGCATTCCAGTATGTTATGGGATTGTCATGATAGTGGGACTTGAGAGCTGGCATGGAGTTCAGTGTCCTTGAAAACTTTTTTAAAATTGTAAAACTGAAGCTTCTAAAGACTGTGCTGAGGACATGTGGGTAATTGAAGTTATGAGGGAGAACAAGCTAGGAACATCCACTGGTCGGGATTTTCAGCTGCTTATCCTTCCTTCATTGTTATAGTTAATCTTCCACAGCTAAACCCATTTCCATTCTCTTCATTTCTCTTGTCCATGTTTACCAATCCATTTCATATTTTTGAATTCTGAGTTGCTTGGAATAGATTTTTTTTTAAAAAAACCTTCAACAGATTGGACTGCTTCACACATGAGCAAGCTCCCACTTAGATGACACTCTAAAGTATAACCCTACAAGCAGTTTCGTTATGTATATGTATTAGAAAGCTATTAATTGGACCTGTGAAAGGAGAAAGCTTCATATAAAGTCATCACATTAGTCAGTCTGTGGGTTCCCTGAGCCTTTAGAAGTTGAACATTTAAAGCAGCCGTAATTGAAACAGGGTCATAGAACACATTCACAGTCCATACCTAAATTAAACTTTCTAGTAAAAGAAAAATACAACACCACCTGCGGCACGTTCATAGTTTGCTTGGAGGTTGCTCAGATGTTTCTCAGAAGCAGTGATCGCTAATGTACAAGTGATTTGCACATTTTCTGTTCACAGCTCCAGAGTAGTATCTGTAGCATAAATGCCATGAGTTATGTGTTAGTTGCCCTTTCAGACACACACTGCAAATACAAAAAATAAACAAGCAAATCCTTTATTTATAATTTCAGCTTCTGTATAATATCCAGAGCCACCCCAACTCATAGAACATGATGAGAACCAGTACAGGAGTGATGAACAAAAATACTACTGTAAGATGCAAGCTTTTTGTCGTGAGTAATAGTATTAGTAGATTAATATTGTTCATAACCTAGAGAATTTAAAACTGCAAATTTTCATCTTCATTCTTTCTGAAGAATGAAATTATTCGCGTTTAATACTATTTGTGGTTGAAGCATGCTAGGGCCTTTGAGGCATATTGACAGCTGGCACTAGAATGAGAGAAAGAAGCTTCAGGTCGTAACACCTGCCTCTTGACCACATTATTCAAACATATGCCAGATCCTTTATACCTACCAACAGAGAGATACTTCATCTTTTGTCTGAAGGGTGAGAAAAATGAGGAAAGAGAAGAATGTGCTGATCCCTAATCCCTTGTTTTATGCTAAATTCTTAAACTTGCAAGCTCTACCCTTCTGGATGGAGTATTTTCCTTTTGTTACAAATAATATATTCTTAGTTATGAACTGAGTTTTCACACTTATTTTTGAAATGTCAGCATTATTAATTTTACCCTTTTGTTTTTTGAATAAATACATATAGAGCAGTTTTAACACTTAGCACATTTTATTATTAAAATGATCTGCTTGTGTAAGAAGTTATAGTGTTTTCTGTCAACATGAGGGGTGCTCTTAAGCATGTAAATCGTCTTGTTTTTCATCAGACAATATATGCCCAATACTATCTTTTAAAGCATTTCTTCATAGTGAAATGTAAAAGAAATTGCATTTTGTTTCCTTTTTTAGCGTGTTTTGTTGTAATATATAGTAAGTAAGTCCCTCAGAAGTAGTGGTGTTTGAATCAGTATGAGAAGAGAATCGAACTGAAGAGTGCCTACCCAGCATTTATTTTTGTTTAAATTGCTGTAACTCAAATGGGGGTAAGCACAGATGAGTAAATTTTCTATCTTGCTTCAGAGAAGTAACACACAAGGTTAATATAATTACTACACTTTTACTAGATATAAATGTGTGACTCTATTACGCTTTTTTATATTGATGCATTGCTATACTGTGGGGTTTTTTTGTCTGGTATAAGGTTAGACAATATAAAAGGTGCTTTTTAAGATGTATGGATATTGTTCTTCAATATTTCCCTCTATTATTATTATTATTATTGTTATTGTTATTGTTATTATTAACAACAACAACAACAACAACAACAATTTTGTCCCATCCCAGATTGTGCCGAGCTCTGGGCGATGTACAGGACAGAATGTCATAAAATATAAAACATAAAACATTAAAATTTATATATAACATTAATAAAAATTTAAATGTAGATAAAAAGATCCAAGATGGTGATTTTCCTAATCTAGTGAGGAATTTTTTCTGCCCAAGAACAAGTGGCTGACAGTGCCAGCTTAAGTAGGTCTACTCAAAGTCTTACTCACATCTATTAATTGGGAAGTGTTCTTAGGATTGCACTGTGATACTGTTTTTTACTCATTTATTTTCCTGTCTTTTTTTCCAAAGGGCTCAAATTGAATTACAAAAGAATAACAATATTAAAACTACAAAAATCCCAGTAACAGTGACAATCCATCCTAAAAGAACCAAAATTTAATTAATTTAATTTAATTTTCACATTTATATTCTGCCCTCCCCGCAAATGGGCTTAGGTCGGATCACAATCAAGACTTAGGCCTTATGGCATCACAACAGCATAGTAATAATAAGAATAAGAATAAGAATTAAAAACCATTAAAACATTAAGACAATATACATCATTTTTGTACTGCCTCCAGTACTGGTGTCACTGGATTCCAAGGCTATATAGTCTGGGCCACATAAGATGATATCTTCAGCAGGGGCACTGGCTTTTTTCCTGGACACTCATCGCCTCACCCGAAGGCCTGGCAGAACAGTTCTGTTTTACAGGCCCTGCGGAATGGTAAAAGGCCCCGCAGGGCGCTGATCTCAGGTGGGAGCATGTTCCACCAGGCCGGGGCCAGAGCAGAGAAGGCTCTGGTTGAGGCTAAATGGATGTCCCACAGGCTGGGACAACCAGCATGTCTTGGTCAGTGGAGTGCAAGGCTCTCTGGGGCACATATGGGGAGAGGCGGTCCCACACACTACAGTACTCCAACCTTCTACCCAGACCATCATTGAACAACCTTACAAGATAGCAATACCTTACACCTACTTCAAAAGGTCAGCAGTGAAGGAGCCTGCCTTACTTTCTCCAGGAACGCAGTTTCCAGACCAGTGATCGGATAACAGAGTAGGGACTGGCTTGGACAGAGGAGGATTATATTCTATGGGGGAGGGGAGTTGTGTACCTGTGCATAAGCAGTAGCTGGTATGTGGGATTAATAATACAATGACCTTGGACTTGGCTCTCAGCGAGACTCACCTGATGCACTGATTGGGAACAGTGACCACAGCATTAAGTACAGCATTCACATCAATGGAAAGTGGCCCCAAAGTCCAAAACAATAATATTTGATTTCAAAAGAGGGAAATTACAAGGGGACTAATTAAGGAAGTTGAAAGGGGGAATTAAGAGTTGAATCCTTCCAGGAAGCTTGGAAGCTATTTAGAACTACACTATACCCAGATAGAATACATACATCAAGTTAGGAAAGATATCACCAATCCAAAATATCATTTTACTAATGAATATTCCCAACTTCTTCACTTCTGGACCAGATATTTGCTTTCTTCAGTCTTTTTAACAACCTGAATGGAGATTGCTGAGGGAAAAAATGCTTCAGTGTGTTTTAAAATACCACATCACCTTTCATTTTGTTAGTAAAGCATGTTCTCAACTATTAGTTAAGACACCCATAAAACCTTTCATCCAGACTGTGGTTTGCATGTTAGGAGGTTGCATACTCTGCTTTCTCTCTCCTTTTCTCTTGTGTGCAGATTTCCCCCTCCCTTTCTTAGCTTGCTCTAACCATAGTGTGCTGTTATATCAGAATCAGCTAAACTGTTGTTAGAGCTAATGAGGAATTGCTCCCCAAACCATAACTTGAAAATATGGTTTCAAGTGAGTTCTGTGGCCTGTATGGAATTCTGGTTAGTGCGAAGTATGATATACCTGATTCAAACATAACAGTATACTCTGAATAAAACAAACCAGAAAGATAATAGGGGTGTGGAGGACAGGCTGAATGAACTTTTTGCTGGATTCCCAACCTTTTCTAGCCTGTGGGCATATTTAGAATTCTGATGGAGAGTGGTAGGCATATCCACAAAATGGCTTTCACAGGAGATAGAGCCAAACACAAAATGGCTGCTATGGGAGACAGAGACAATGACAAAATGTCAGGAAATTAGGTTATGCATAACTCTGAAAATAGCTCTTCAGTATTTCAGACAGAAGTTCTGTTTAATGGGATGCTTTTTAAATATTGCTTAAAAACATTTTCTTGCATATACACAAAATAAGTATACATGAGCTATCTAAGAAACCCTCATCTGCCTGTGTCTGTCTTCATTTTGCAGGCATCTAATACACTTATGCACTAGGGACAAATGCTTCTCCTGGTTTCTTCTTTGCTTTAGATGAGCCATTCTCTCATGTGCCCAGACGTTTTCGGCCTGCACTATTTCTTTAACAATGACAATTAGTGCCAAAGGGCTGGTCAGAACTCATTGCATATGTGATGTCCAATTGTTCAGTAAGAGAGAGCTTCTGGCCAGATTTTGATAAGAACATAAATGGCTTTTGAAAAGTTACCAAAATATGTATTGCAATGTATTACTACTCAAAATATATTGTTTAAAATAAACATGAACAAAATATTGAAAGGCCATAATAAAAACACACACAGTATTTAACAACGCAAAGCCAATCAATAAGCAAAACTGGGTGAAATACAAATAGCCTCTAAAGATGTCTACAAGTCAGTCTCCTTTTTTAAACTCCTCCTTTTTTCTGTCCATTATAATCTGATGTCAACAATTTGAGACTCTCTCACTTGTACACCCACATCCACATAAAAAGCCTAATGCCCTGTTGTGGTGCTCAGGACAAGGGGAGACACACGTGCACACATACACCATTCAGGCTAGATTGCCTGTTTTCCTCCAGCGTGGTTGAGTGAAGGACTTTAGTCTCCCCATCAAACCAGTTGTATGGTAGTGGGCTTCTCTGTCTCTCAGCCCCTTGCTAAATGGGTGGGAATGGAGGATAATGACAAAGAGCTGAGGCAGTTTACATTCAGAAGTGAAGATCTGTGTTCTATTATTGCTGCAGCCCTTGAAATGATTTTTTTCCCCATCAGGAAAGCCAATCACAACTCTCCTGGCTGGGCATGTCACACCTAGTGCCACCTTCTTCCAGAAAATGCTTGAAGGATGTCAGGAAAGGTGTGGTGCCCACACAGGTTACATGTTGGGTATTCCTGCTCTCGCCCATTCTTGTCTTCAAACAGTAGTTTGAAGACAAGTGACATTGGAATTGAGCAGTCATCATGAGCATGCCCGCCCAGAATGAGACAAAATAGATGGTTGATGATTCAGTTTCTGTTGGTTTGAACCAAAGAGAAAAAGACAAAAGTGGGCCTGCAGAATCCTAATATAGTGTGGCAGCATGAAGGAAGCAGTTGTTCTTCAGAATAGGTAGTGGTTTCAGGGGCCGTGTGTGTAAGATGTGAAGCATACAAGTTCTTTCAATTGTACTAGTCTGAAGGAGTACTAGTTAGACGAGACAACCTCCTGCCAGTTGCCTCTAACACCTGCTGCTCCTCCATAGGTCAGAAAGAGAAACATGGAAGGAGCAAAATGGCATCTGTTGACACTGCAATGTCACTTCCAACTTCATAACCAGAAGCAATGTTGCAACATCAATGAATGTCATGAGAGCAAGTTCTGCCCTCCCCAATTTCAGGGGGGTTGCTTTATCTGATAACCCTACAGGAGATTAATGGTATGCCTTTTGCCCTAAACCTATTCCCAGGAGCTCCTGGTAGAATTCAGAAATCTTAATTATTTTGTCCTGCCTTATGAACATTGTGGTTGGTATTCCTGTTCCTATGTTTCAGTGAATGCACTTACATCTTGCAAGAATGAACCAATGCATGTTCAGTTGGCAATTGAAACCAGGAACCAGGATACCTGGATAATTGTGGGGTTTGTGTCACATGTTGAGCTGTACATGCCTTAAATACAGCATGAGAATTACTAAATGCACATGTTTTAAAAAATCAAGTGTACACTGTATCAACACTGGTATGTTAAGTTATGGGATTATTTCATTTTAGATAAAATTTCAGACACTATAGCTAGAGCAGATGTACCATTTTCCAGCCTATTGGAGAAATGGCTCCCCTTTATGGAAATAATTGTTAATGTTTGTGATCATAATTCTGCTTTGTTACCAGACAGTTATTATTCAATGTTAGCATTACATTAACAGTTGTTTATAACTTTTTATTAGATTCACTAACAGTTGGTTAACTTATGGATCAAGATACACCAAAACCATGTAAAAACAGTCTCCCTAGCTAACTGTTATCTCTGTATAACTACAGTCTGATGGTTAGATTATTTTTTTCTGTAATTCCCTGTTAACAAAATAAAAATTATAATTTAAAAAGTGTACATTGTACAAGGATTTTTCATTCGTTTACTATAAGTTGTGAATAGGGCTGGTGGTATTTGTCACAGAATCAAATTATAGTGTTATGGAATGTAGAATTTCACAAACCCAGGGGTATTGTAGTTTTCTTTATTGGTGTCAGACTTCCCATTGGCTTAATAGGAAACTGTACAGCTTGGGCTTTCAGCCTATTAAGACTGCACACAAAAAGGAATGGTAGATTGAATCCCTATTAAATATTCTTTGTCTTTTTGCTAAAATACATGATAAATATGCCGTATGAACTAATGGCTGGTGGCTGGAAGACACTGAAATTAAATTTACTGTTAAGGTTGTGTCTGTAGTTCTTTCAATCCCGTTTTTTTTTTTTTTTTCATTTCCTTCTATGAATCACTGAAAATTTTCATCATTCGTTTTCAGTGCCTGATCTTGTCAACACAGATATGTAAATAATTTTGAATGGAGATGAATGTACGAAAGAAACTATGCATTGAACAGGGGGTTGGACTAGATGGTCTGTATGGTCCCTTCCAACTCTATGATTCTATGTTTCAGAGCACCTAGAAAAGCTGCAAAGTAGCTAGCATAAATTACAGCAGAGGTTAGGAACTGTAAAGTCAAGTTTTTAAATAGCTGCTTGCCTGGTCACTTGTTTCAAGTAAGAATTGCTGCTTCTAAGGTAACAAGTCAGAAAAACTTTCCAGTGTGGGTCCTTTTTTATTGTTCATTCCACAAATAACCAATGGAGATACATGCAGGCTAACAAAATATGTACACACTAGTCACTGTTGTAGACTTCCTTGTAAAATTGCATGAATCTGTAATATCATGTTTTTAACAATATATGGCTATGGACAATTGTTATTATTAGCTATAAATATTAATAGCTGTATAAAAAGCAACTTGATTAACAAAATACTGGAAAGTAAAGTGGCTTTTGGAGTCTTTCCTTAACAGTAAGTTCAGGTTAGGGATGGGCATGAACTGGGGAAATGGTGGTTCGTGGTTCGTTTGATTACACGAAGCACAAACTGTCATGAAATTTTCCCGTTTCCTGAACTGGTTCATGGTTTGCTCAGTTCATGAGTTTTGGAGGCTGTAGAACAGCCCCCTCATGAGTTAGAGATGCCAAACTCTCAGGGAGTCTTCAGCAGGCTCTTCTCCACCTGTGCTCCAAGTTTGGCGAAGATTGGATTTGGGATGTCTGAGTTATAGCCCCCCCAGACCAGGTGCCCCCAGGAAAGCTCAGCTCTAGCCTCCCCTTAAATCAGCCACACAGCAAGCAGTTCTTCCTAACTTGCTCTCACATGACAACTAACTCCTCTCTCTTCCTGCTGCAAAATGAAAGCAGCTAAGTCAGGGTGTGGTGTGTGTGTGTATATACACACACACACACACACAATATGCTCCAGTAGAGCAAAATGGGAGGTCCATGGTTGGCTCCCAGAGTTGCCAATCAAGCTGTGGACAACTGCTATGGGTGTTTCTATGGCTCTCCACAAGTCTACCCCCAGCATTGCCTAGGAACTGATTGAATTGGCACTAGGCTGTCTGGAGAATGAACCACTCTAATGAACTGAACAAACCTCCGTGGGAAAAAAGTGGTTCATTTTTGGATTCAGGAACAATTTGGCCAAACAAACCAGTTCTAAACGAACCATGAACCAGCGTGGTTCATGGTCAAACCATGGTTCATTTCTCAGTTTGTGACCATCCCTAGTGCAGGTACTTACTTTTCTGTACCTTTCATCTCTGCAGCTTTGATTTCTCTGTAGTATGATTTTGTTTTACAATTAAATGTGCACTAGACAGAATTAATCTCTGGAATACAGGTTCATGTGAAGCAACTGCCACAAGAGAAAATAATAGTTCTTATTTTTATCAGATGTCAGATAAACTATTTCCAATATAGTTGAGTGATGTTTGTCATCTGCGAATACTCTCGTTGGCTTTAGAAGTTACCTGATGTTGAAACCCGTAATCAACTGGTGTAAGAAAGTAGAAATTCTGTTCAGCCGGAGGAAATCCCTCATACAGGGGCCTAGTTAAATAAGGTGGTGTTTTGCAGTTAATGGAGTGGATGGTATCTGCGTGCCTTGAAGTTAGGGCTAAATTTAACATGGTGAAATCTTTCTGTGCTGTCAAGAGAATTGTGTGGCCTTCAGTCAGGAGCCAATAGTGCCAGAAATCAACCTGTTTCTTTCATTTATTTTGGGGAGAAAACAATCTATCATGGTCTGAATGCTGAGCCAGGAGTGCTTAGGGAAGCACTTTCTGGTACATGCCAGATCATTAGAGCACAGCTGCTGCTGTGTGAGTAATTAATGGAAGAGAGTTGCATTTTTCTGAGATGTAGTGTGTCTTTATTTGCAAAGCCATGTGTCACCTTACACTTCTGTGTTGCAGGATGGAGTATGCAATAAAAAGTCATGGTGCTCTGTAAATAAAAAATGCTATACAATTTGATAATCGAGATAAGAGACTCTTTTAGAAAAACAAACCCTGCCACTTAAATTGAAAACACGTAAAAACTAAATATAAGAAAAACATTGTAAAATTTCATCTCTTCTTACAGTTCCATCCTGACCAAATCTTTTCTTCCAGCTGTTCTCGCATAATACATTATGTCATACCTTTAACATCTACTTCTGTGTTTCTGTACAGTTTATTTACAGAATTTCTGTTCACCACATTCTTCATTCCTAGTTACACAAGCCTTATGATGGCATAGATTCTAAATACTGAAATGACTGCCCAGAGGCAGTGTGGCCATTTATTAAAAATGCCAGAAAACAGTTATATTGGATACTTCAGGATATGTATTCAAGATGACTCCAAATTAATTTTTACACAATTCAGCATAAAGACAACCTATTGATTTAGTTATTGCAGTTGTAACTACAGACTAGGTTGATGGTCAGACCATACCTCTAAATATGCATTCTCAAGTTTACATTGTTTCTTAATCCAGGGTTATAAGAAGGCACATACCTGGTGGCCTTTGGTGCATAAACATTTTTTCAGGTATCCAAGTAAAAAACCTTCACAAAATGTGGCTGCTTGTTTCTATTAGACCAGAAATAATTATATGAGTATGTGGGCTGCTAAACGTTATTGTAGGCTGATAACTCCTGTAGATTTGTGCAGCACTGGAGAAGATATTGCATTTTTAAATTTTGATGACATTTGTAGGTAGCTGTACTGATAAAACAAAAAGAATGTGCCATTCTTTTTACAAGGGCTTACCAAATGCCATAGAACCAGCAAGCAAGCTTTTGAGTTCCGTGGAACTCTTAAGTCAGGCTAGATGCAGGCCAGTATCTAAGTCCCATGCTTTGGTAAGAAAAATGGGGACAGGGTTGTGTTTCCAAGTAAAGTTCAGCCCAGGCAGTAAACCATTAATATGATAGTGTATTTACATTTCTTAAATAAAATAGATTTTTCAATTGTATGAAGACTGCATGTACAGAAGGAGGTTTTGTTATAAGATGGTACCAGACTTGTTATGTTGGGGCCCTGCCAATATCATACATTTGTGAGAACTGTATCCCTTTTTCTGGAACCAGGAGGTAGGAGCTTGTTCTAGAAGATCTGAGTATGTGGTAGCATAATAAATTGTTGCTGTCTTGAAATGCTGGGAGAGTCTAAAGAAGGAGGCAAGTAGACAGGCACCTTAAAACAGGCGGTTCATTTTGGCATATGGAGCTAAAATAAATGGGAACATTCAGTTAGGAAACCATTCTGGTATGGAATGGTGCTGATAGATGTGTATTATATGGTTACCAACTTAGGTTTGGGGAATGCCTGGAGATTTTGGTGGTGGAGCCTGAGGATGGCAGGGTTTGGGAAGAGGAGGTATTTCAGTGGGGTATAATGTTATAGTGTCCACCTTGTAATCCCAGGAGATCTCCAGCCACCGCCTGGAGTTTGGCAACCCTTGTGTACAGAGAACACTTTCCTTTATTCCAGGCTTAGTAGCTCAGTTCACATACTCAAGGAACACTTGAAGGCCGGGAGTGATGTCATAGTTGCCAATCCCTTGGCTTTAGAATTTTTGCGTATATATAGTGAATTATCTCAGCTGCTGCTCGGAGATTAGTGTAGCCATCTTTTTTAGTACAGCAACTAATGTATACCAGCACTCCAGTGACCCATACTAACAAAACTCTCTTCCAGCACTGACTGTAAAGGGTTTAGCAGGAGTGGTTAAGTATAATTCACACCTTTCATTGTCAGATTCACAGATGTCTGGCTCCACATCAATGTTACAAGTGTGTTAAATATTTATTGGTGTAACACATCCATTTGGAGCCATTTCATGTTATAAATGCTATTGTTTGACAGGCATCTTTTTCCTTTTCTCTAAATTGCAGTAAACCACAGACTACAATTTACATTTTACTCTTGAGTGCATGCTGTGATTACTGTTCATATTCTGGAGCAGCTTTCCTTATTTATAATGCTGCATTTCAAAGACTTCAGTTATTCTCCACAGAAAAAAATGGGTTACAGCTGAAGGGTCAGAGGGAGAAAGCCAGTCATGCTTACTAGAAGTAGTTCTGATTCATTTTGCTGGTCCTCTTTCCAGAAGTGCCTGATATTTCTGAGTTTGTTTCAGAAGAGAGAGAAAGTTTGTAACAGACAATTACATCCAATTTTCCTTAATCATAGAAAGCATTTTAGAGAAGAATTTTTCATTGCAGTGACAATCCATGCATTTTGGGGAGCCATGCTTTTCACTTGGCTTGAAATGGTGGGTTTAATTTTTACTCTTCCCATACCTTGTTACATGAATATATGGCCCAGGACAGACTGGCAATTTGCCCCGCTATCGAGTCGCGGCAAAAAAACCCCGGAGTAAACGATACCGGGTTTTCCCGTCCACACAGCGGGGGCCTCTGCCGGAAGATACTGGACAGAGGCGCGCGGGAGTATTCGCTGTTTCCCCATTATTTCGGCTGTGGGCGTATGTGCACATGAGCACTTGAGCGCTCATGCGCATAAGTGCATTTTGGCGATTTTTTTTTTTTGCCCTGCAACGCCGGCACCGCATTGGGCAGTGGAGCGGAGCGCAGCCAATCACACCGCTGCTGCCTCATGCCCAACGCGGGTTGCTCCCGGCTTTTCGGCTGCGCGTTCAGACTCCCCGGAAGCAGAGAAACGCGCGACAAACGCAGGCTTTCAAGATTTGCGTCGGCTTTTATCAGGTGTTTTTTTAATCCGGCAGTGAAGCGCGAGAGCACCGGTAGGCTACGGGTGGGGGACGCCAGGCAGATGTGCCTGTGTGAACATTCCATTTAATCCGATATTGAGTCGTTGTCAGCCCGGGTCCCATCCCGCGGCAAATTGCCAGTCTGTCCTCGGCCTATGACTAAAATCAGGCCACTGGTCCATCAGGATCAGTATTGTGTACTCAGATGGGCAGTGGCTCTCTAGGGTCTCAAGTAGAGGTCTTTCATATCACCTACTACCTGATCCTTCTGGAGAAGCCAGAATGGCACCGTCACACCCTCCCCATGGGCAGAGCACTAAAGCATGGTGATGGCAGCTATGGGCCACTTGCCCAGGCCCACCCCAATTGAGCTGGTTCCAGCAGTGGGAAGCATATCAGCCCACTGGGATTTTTCCTGCCGCTGCTTTCCTATTAGTTGTATCCTTCAGTGTGCCGTCTTCTTCTTCCATGCATTGTTCTGCTTTCTCCTTCAATGTTATCTTGTTTGCATATATTGCTTGCAAGATCTCTCTGAGTGTCTGTCTTCTCCATCTGCCTGTTCAATTGCAACATCTGCTAGTATTCGGAATCATGTGATTTTTCATTCTCACCAGTGTTTTCCATCTATATCATAAATTAACTTTTGTAACACTTGACTTAGGCTCTCTGTTTAACAATTGACCCATTGCGAACTGATTATAGTATATGACAATTATCTATTTTATAGCAAACAAGATCATTTGTTGGTTTCCTGTGAAGTAGAAGCACTTCCTGATACTCAATTTAGTATTTGTTGTTATCTTCAGGGTTTTAAAATCGTTTTTAAACTACATAATAACTTGCTTTGTAATTTTTTTGCAGCTTCAACAAACACAATGTCAGTAGAATAAGTGAGGCACCTTCTACAGCCTGCCATGAACCATTTTGAGGGACCACCTGAAGGAGAGGTGAACGGCGAACTTGCAGCTAGGGAAGTGAATGAGTCTGTGGAGGCAGACCTGGAACACTCTGAGGTGGAAGAGGAACAGCAACAGTATGCCATTCATTACCCAAGATGTGCCAATGGCAACCATGAAGGACATTCTAGACAGGAAGAAGAGGGCACCTTAGCACGGTCAGCAAGTACCGAAAGTGGTTTTCATAATCACACTGATACTGCTGAGGGAGATGTCATAGCCACAACAGAAGATGGCTATGAAGGCGACAGAGTTCTAGAGAATGAAGATGAAAGCGCCTATGCAGTACAATACAGGCCCGAGGCAGAGGAGTACACAGAAAATGCTGAAGCAGAACATGCTGAGACTATTCATAATCGAACTCTTCCCAACCACTTGCACTTTCATTCCATTGAGCATGAGGAAGCCATGAATGCCGCATATTCCGGCTATGTGTACACCCATCGGCTCTTCCATCGAGGGGAAGATGAGCAGTATGCGGAACCCTATGCTGACTATGGGCTGCAAGAGCATGTGTATGAGGAGATAGGAGATACTCCTGACCTTGATGTCAGGGAAGGTCTTAGACTCTATGAACAAGAGAGAGAGGAGGCTGACAACTACCGAAAGGAAGCTTTGGGAGCCCGCCTCCATCACTACGATGAACGATCTGATGGGGAGTCTGACAGTCCTGAGAAGGAGGCAGAGTTCGCACCCTATCCAAGGATGGACAGTTATGAACAAGAGGAAGATATTGACCAAATTGTGGCTGAAGTCAAACAGAGCATGAGTTCTCAGAGCCTAGACAAAGCTGCTGAAGACATGCCAGAGGCAGAGCAGAATGTGGACACTAGTAATGCTCCTACTAATGTGCATCATGAAAGCAACAGTCAACTTCCGGTTGGCTCTAAGTCTTCTGCAAATGTAGGAGAATCAGTGCAACGATATAGCAAAGAAAAAAGGGATGCGATATCACTGGCTATCAAAGACATTAAAGAGGCTATTGAGGAAGTGAAGACCAGGACCATTCGTTCTCCTTATACCCCTGATGAACCCAAGGAACCTATTTGGGTGATGAGACAAGACATCAGTCCAACTAGGGATGGTGAGGATCAAAGGCCACTAGAGGAAGATGTAAGTATGCCACACTGTTACATTACATTTTTATGACAATTTCCATGGAAAAACAAATTTCGTCCTGTAATCTTTACTTTGACATTTTGATATTTGGTATTCTTTTTAACTGTTTTTGAAGCAAAGGGTTACACCACTTAAAAAAATTTCCCGCATAAAGTGGTATGTGCTTATTTGCTGCTTTACTGATTAAATATATTTGAAAATCAAAATTATTACCTCCCCTCTGATTACCCCATAATGTTTGCTGTAATATATTGGTAACCAAAGAACATAAAATATTAAAAACCTGATTTGCATATGGTTAAGGTAAGGGATTGGAGCTGCGGTGGCTCAAGTGGTTAAGACACTGAACTGCAGGCTGTGGAAGGTCAGTAGTTCAGCAGTTCAAGACCCATGAGTGCCGCATGATGGGGTGAGCTCCCGTCTCTAGTTCCAGCTCCTGCCAACCTAGCAGTTCAAAAGCAAGAAATTGCAAGTAGATAAATAGGTACCACTTCAGTGGGAAGGTAACAGCGTTCCGTGCACCTTGGTGTTTAGTCATGCCGGCCACATGACCACGGAAATGTCTTTGGACAGCGCTGGCTCTTCGGCTTTGAAACGGAGATGAGCACCGCAACCCTAGAGTCGGATTCGACTGGCTTTCGAGCAAGGGAACCTTTACCTTTTAAGGTAAGGGATGTAACCTCTTGCATTAATCTCAAGCATTTGATTTAATCATTTGATTCTGACATACATAGAATGTCACTGAATGTCAGTATAGACTCAGTTACAATTTAACATCAGACCATGATTTGGTGATCTATGAAAAAGCCTGTGATTCACAGGCTTCCTCTTTACCCTGCACACTCACATTGAGTTCTGCGATCCCTCCTTTCCAGTTTCAGTGCAAACCATTGTTTTGTGGCATATGAATTGGCAAATTGTGGCACGAAATTGTCCTTATACCCTGCTTGGTAATCTTAAACTAGCTGTTTCTGAGCCTGACCTCATCTCATGGTATTATTGTTCCGAGGATAAAACTTGTGGAAGGGTGGGATAAAAACAATAGTACCCTTGTGTTTTGAATGCTTCTGGTCACTTACCAAACTTGAATCTCTGTGTTCTTATGAACCAGGGTAATTTGTAGTTAGTCAGAAAATATATTGGACTGCACCTCAGTTGGGTCAGCTGTTATTTGTACTTCAGTCTGCAGTAGGATTGCTCTCATCTTGTTTTGCAGAGTGACTGGTTCAGTGACAGCAATCACACTTTTTGTGTATATGCTCTTAGGTTCAGTCCCAGACAGTAGATCTGATATGAGGACTGGGTTGTGGTAAGGCTTCTCCTGCTGGTGAACCTTTAGTCTGACATGATGTACAGCAGTGCCTTATGAACAGAACTGGTGGTGGTAGTTCTTCTCTTTTCCTCCCCCAATCCTTTAATAGGCCATGGTTCTTTATCAGTTCCCTAACCACATGTCTTTTATAGGGAATGAGATGATTCACTGCAGGCAAACATACTCACAATAACAGAACCCTGCTTTTTGTCTAACGCAAATCATCCTCCATTAGATATCAAGATCAGATTAAGAATGGACATTTTCCACCTCCAGAATTACTTAGATCTCTTTTAATAGCCATTCCAAGAATGCCAATGCCATTGTTTTCTTCAGCATATTCTGCTTTACAATTGCATTGTGGATTAAATTAAACAGGAGTCCAATGACACTTTTAAAATTTTAAAAACAAAATTTATTCTGGCATAAGCTTTCATGAATCAGAACTCACATCATCAGGTATCTGATGAAGTGTGCATGCGCATGACAGCTTATACCCAGAATTAAACTTTGTTGGTCTTAATGGTGCTACTGGACTTAAAATTGGTTCTGTTATCAGATACATAATACTGAATGTTAAGAAGAGAAAATTATAACTCTTAACAGTGTAAATCAGTACAACCGGGAGCAGACTGGGAAGCGAAAATGGCCAAGGAACAAGCTAAACTGAATGGCCCTGTGGTACTACAAGCCAGCTATGGCAGGGGTTACTCAGCTCAGCAATACAGACAGTATTAGCCCACCCATTACTTCCTCTGGCAGCAGTGTGGGAAAAGAAAGTTGATGAACGTTATTATTAGATCTGATTTTAATAATGGTATTTTAATATTGTTTTAATTTTAATTATTGATGTTTGTATGTATTGTTGGAATGTTATCCACCTGTAAGCCTCAATAATAATAATAATAATAATAATAATAATAATAATAATAATAATAATAATAATAATAATAATAATAATAAATGGACTGACCAATTACCATTGCTGATGAAGGGTAGTCCCTAAAGCTCTCATAGAGTTGCTAGAGCTTGGTTATGTTAGTTCTAAGCCATCAGGGACACTCTAGGACAGTAGCCCACTGAGAAATTTCCCTGTACGTTAAATAGCTAACCCACCCCTGAATATGATACTGATATATGGAATGAGTAGTAAAAGAGTGAAGAATGTGATGCTTATGTTCCTTTTACCAGTCTTTCAATTTACCATGCATTGAATTCACTTCAATTTGCTTTTCTTTAGATTCCCCTCCTCCAATTACTTAGTAGTTGACCAAACAAAATGATAAAATAATTAATGGTTATAATGAAGATATAGTCATTCTTCTGTTAACAGATATTTTAGAGGGGAAAACCAGGCTTTTAATTCATATTGGAAATATAATTTGGGAAGACTTCAGTTAAGACTGAGTTACAAGGAAAGAAACAGGCTCAGGTATTCTCCTCTTACTATTCATCTTCTTGCTATTCAAAGGGAATATGTTCAAATCCTATGCAGGGGCAACTTGAATGTTTCCCACAAAGAGAGATGCAAAAATTCTATTTTTAAATGAAATAGAAATATTACTCAGTGGTCCACTATATGTTTGCCAAAGGATCTAGCCAAAACATAGAAGACATCTGATTCCCAAGGTGTTTTGTGTAGTCACCAATCTTTTGTTAGAATCCTAACTTTTGAATTTTGGCAGTCTATAGTGTATTATACACATGGACGATACTGGTTTTGAGTACTTGAATCTATCACTTTTGAGGGAAATGCTTCTCTTTCTTTTAGGTCAGATTCATTTTGTTTTTAACTTAAATTTAAATTAACAAATTTCCTCAGTTCTCAGTCTGACGCTAAAGCAGCTTTGCAAAGCATCAGTTTTTCCACAGTAGGGTCAATCTATTATTAATAAAGGGAACAGAGAAGGTTGCATTGAATAATTGAGCAAGTTTCAGGTGTTGCAAGAACCTAAATGAATGTTACCAGCGGTATGGATATGATTATGTCTTTACTGTTAGCTAAGCAAAAATTTCAGAGCGGCCGTTTAGTACACAACTGGGAATTCCATTGGGCTTCCAATTGATACGATGAACCCCTAAAAAATTATGCAGTAAGCCAACTAATATTGAACAATTTAAAGGTTTGAATAGTTAATAACTCTTGCTAGCTAAATGTACCACTAGGAAAAAGGATGTTGGATCATTGAATTGTTGTGTGTGAATGCTTCAACTCCAACATTTGTATTTGATGTATAAGGAAGAACAGAAAAGCAGTTCATAGCATGTTTTTAAATATTTTTATTTGACAGTAAACGTTACTAATTTCAGTGGTAATTATTTCTAAATATGTGCACATGATCCTATATGTGTTTATAATGAAGCAAGTCCCACTAGGATTTGGTGCCAATTGAGTGCACATCTGATTGCATCCTTAAGATTGTGTTTGGGTTTTGTAGTATATGCACCTCGTATGATGAATACTCCTTGGATGATACATGCTGTTATTTTCCGACATGGGCGTTGCGCATACATAAGGCAGTCATTTCCCATAGGGAAAACTGATAAAATATAATAATAACATATAAAATATATAACTGTCCACAGAATATAATGCAGTGTTGTAATAAAGAAAAATTATAAAAATAGATCATCTTTTTGAATAGGAGACCCAATGCTGTAGCATTATTAAAGTCATGTGTTGAAGACTGGAGACCATACAGCTGACTACTGGAAGACGTTCCAGACTTTCCAAAAGGAAAGTTCAATATAATTAAAACAGCCTGATGGCCATCTGGAAACTCAGATTGTGCAGAAGTACAATATATAAGAACATGGGATGGATTGAACCCTTTATACAAGAAAAGCTCAGGTCATTTTAGGACACTGGATTTCTCCAGGAAGAGCAAATGAAAGTAGCATTGAAATGGAAATTAGTTAGTATGATAAGAACCTACTGGTTTAGACTTTTATAGCTCATATTTGTCAGTGTGATGCAGTTTTATTTATATACTCATTTGAGGGGAAAAGGACATCCTGACATTTGGGTACTCCTTCTCCCACAATCCCTGGAGGCAGGATATTAAGTTATTTTCTTCCTGCCCATGAGGAGAGGAGTACCTTCTTTTCTAATTCTTTTCCCACCTCGTTTGCACATACAGGACTCAGAGGAGCTCTGATTGTCTTTTGGCCTTTTTTTGTTGTGGAATTCCTTTTAGTCATTTGTTTCCCTCATGTGCCTTACTATGTGTTTTCTTGTCTTTGTTGGGGCGGGGAACTCCTTGTCCATCCTTTGCACCTCTGCTTGAGTGACTAGTTGCCACAGAAACCCCACAACTATGGCAGCGCATCTCAGTTGTCTGAATTTGAAACGGCAGGCACACTAGCAGGTGATTTAGGGGTCATCATGGCTGGACAACAGAGGGCTGCAGAAGCTAAAGTGGAGGTATACATTGGCTGCTTGGAACAAAATAACTGAGGCTGAAAACAAAAATACTTCAGTTGGCTGCAGTGCCACCCAAATCCCCTGCGCCTTGTTGCAGCAGTTGCCACTTTCCCTGCAGCATACATGCAGGCTGATCAGTTGTGCTTCCCAAGCCCCTCAGGAGGGGATGGAGACACCTTCGTTGCCCTAGTGGGTTTTCGAGAGTTCCTGACCAATTTATTTAGTAATGAGATAGTCAGAAGAGAACAGTCTCAGGACAGAAAGAGGCACGCCTCTTCAGGTGCCTGCCCCACCTCATCAGTCTGCATTCCATCTAAAAGGCAGGCTTCCCAGGGGTCCAGGGACTCTTGTATGGGGCAGACTCAGATCACTCCCAAATCCTCTTGGCCTACTAAAGTGCTACAAAAAAGCCTACCCCCCATCCTCCTGGGTTTCGTCTCCAAGGTCTTCCCAGCTGGGGAAGGAGATTTATATCCCTGGTCCTGAGCACTCAGTCTGACTCAGACAGGGTGGAAAGGGAACTATCAGATGAAGAATCTCCTCAGCAGGCCTCTCAGTCTCATAGACTGTTTTATCACAATGAGTTGCTACCATTACTCTACAGGGCCCTAAAGATTCTCCAGCTTTCAAGCCCCAAGGGAGATACCATGGAGGAGGATGGGGCCACCGAGGTGTTCAGCATGCTCCAAACCTTGGGCTCCATCTTCCCTTTTCCTCTTCACTAAAAAGGTCAAGAAGGAATTAAGTGAACCTTCAGTGCTTCCATGTCAGGCATGCCAAAAAGTTATACTCCTTTCCACCAAAGATCTCTTGACTCCTCAAAATTCTGGTGGTAGACACCCCAGTGGCCTGTCTTACAAGGCGTGGCCTTACCTAAAGAGGGGGAAAGCTCCTTAAAGGTTTCCACAGATAGAAAAAGTGAGGCAGCCTTACTCAGAGCTCATGAAGTGTTGGCCTATGCCCTTACTATTAATTATTATTATTTTATATGCTTTTAGGGCTTCAGCTGCCACCTCCCTGACAGCTAGAGCCTTTATCATGCAGCACTGCAAACTCCTGAAGGGAACTCCCAATTTATCAAGGAAGCTCACTAGCTACCTCTCTATACTAGAGAGAACTGCAGCCTTTATGGCTGATGCCAGTTTTGATTCTATGAAATTTTCCTTGAAGGCTATGGCCTCCACTGTGGTGGCGAGGAAGAATTTATGGCTGAAGAGTTGGACTATGGCTGCTACTTCCAAGGCTAATGTAGCCACACGGCCTTTCCTATTGTGTAAAGTGTTTGGTGATATGCTAGATGATATCCTTATAGAGACCAAGGATAACAAGAAGGCTCTGCCCTTTTCCTCCAAGAATTGGCAACAGAAATCCTGTACAGATAACAGAAGACCAACTTGGTCCAAGCCAAAGTCTTCCTTCAGGTCCAACTCTCAGTCCACCCAGGGCCAAAACTTGGGCAACAAAAGCAACAAACCTCACCCGCAGTGCTCCTGATGCCAGGCCTCTGCCAGTGGGGAGCAGACTTCATCTCTTCTGGCAGAATTGGATTGCATCAACATCCAATGTCTGGGTTCAGCACATCATCAAGCAAGGTTATGCCATTGAGCTTTTCTTTCCCTGCACCACAAGCATTTCTTACAGTCCCCTTGTTCCAAAAATCCTGCAAAACTACATGTGACTTAAGAGGCCATCCAAGAGATTGCTCTCCAAAAGATTGCTGCCCTGGAACCTGTTCCTTTGCTTCAAAGGCATTTAGGCATTTACTCCATCTTTTTTACCATGCCCAAAAAGAATGGTGACTGGAGGACCATCTTGAACTTAAAATTTCTCAACAAGTTTGTTGTATACAAAAAATTCAAAATGGAGACATTGAAGTCAATTGTGGAGAGGCCATGCATGCCCCCATCCCCCCCCCCACAAGAGGTACCTTCACTTTCCTTGGGGAGGGGATCACTACCAGTTCAAGGCCCTGCTCTTTGGATTAGCATCAGCCCCAGGGTGTTCACGAAGGTGATGATTGCCCTTGTAGCAAGGCTCAGATCCCCAGGGTTTCGATATCCCTCCCTATCTAGATGACCTTCTTATCATGTGTCCCTCAGCAGAGAAGGTGTCCCACTACCCAGCATCTGTCATCACACAGCTTCCTCATCAACATCGAAAAGAGCCATCTGACCTTGTCACAGATGATGACTCACTTAGGAGAGATTGTGGATTCAGTCCACATGAAGCTGATTTTGTCCACATGAAGCAAATTTTGTTATTGCCTCAGTGTCTGATAGTATTGCCACAGTCCCATGGGCTCAAGTGCACTCCAGGGACTTCCTCACGTGCAACTTAAGACTGAGGACTTGACCAGGACCTTAGAGCTAACACACTCCGTAGACAGGTAGGAGCTCTGGCCTCAGTTCTGCATCCAGTCTAGGGCAGTCCTTTCTCATGCCACCCAGCCATCAAGCATTTCCTCAGAGGAGCAGCTCTTTCCATCTGCTTCCTGAAAATTTCATGTGGTTCTTCAAGCACTTACCAAGCCTCTAATTTGAACCACTTTGAGAGGTATCACTCAGGTTCCTCCTGCTTAAGGTGCTGTTTCTTATGGCCATTACCTCTGTCAGACACTTCACAGAACTGGAAGCTGTGAAGATTCCTTCTATTTGAGGTAGGTGAGGATGTCCTGGACCCCTGATTATAGGGGAATCTGATTGTTTGTGGACAACAGCCCTCTTGTCTCAACTGTCTTAAACATTTTTTCCTGCTGTTAATGTTAATCATTAAATATTGTTTCTTTGAAATGGGGTTGGCCCTCTGGCCTGTGGAATGCAGAATACACCTTCAGGATGAACAAAGGATCCAGATGGAGAACCACCGCATCCTTCTGGAAAATGCAGAAACCTCTAGCTGTAGATAGAGTTCCCAGAATTGTTTGCAGTTCTTTGTGGATGTGTAAATGCACACCCCTACTGTGAAACTAGGTTTGTAGATTTTGGAGACACTTCATAGTTCTATAAATAGGATAGATGAGGCCTGGAGATCTCTCAGAATTACAACTGATCTCCAGTAATCAGAGATCAGCTTCTCTAGAGAAAATGGCTGTTTGGGAGGGTAGTCTCTATGGTGTTATACCCTACTTCATGAGTGTCAAAAATGCAGCCCAGGGGCCGGATTAGGCCCCCAGAAGGCTTCTGTCAGTCCCACAGTGGAGCTGGTTGTCTCTTGCTCCTTCTTCCAGTTATGCTGCTGCATCATCCCAGCTTGCTTTGCTAGACTCTCTCAGTCACTCAGGAGAGATAGATAGGCAAGCCTCTGTTCCCTGCACTGGCTGAGGGAACAAGCCAGAGTTTGCTTCCTGGCCAGGCTGCTTCAATCATACAGGAGAGAAAGGCAAGCCTTTCTTCCCTTCCATTGGCTGAGGCTCCTCCCTGATGGGAAGGAGGGAGAGCTTGCTTTGCTTAGCTGCCTCAATCACATGGGAGAAATACAAAGCATCTTTAAGGCCCACAAAGTTGTATCCAAGCTTTTGTGTGCCTTGCTACAGTGTGTGTGTGTGTGTTTCATTGGGCTTGTTATGCTGTGGCTCTCCTAGGTGCAATGGGTTCCCTTCCCCCTTTCACTATATTCATGCCCTCATGATCCAATCTTGCTCAGTAGGAAAGCAATATGAATTATTTAGATGAGGAGAATAACAACTAGCCAGTGAGGTGGATTAAACTGAGTGTGTGTGTTCAGACCAAGTTCACCCAGCACATTTCCTTGGGGGCTTTTGAACGTAGACTTTCCAGATAGTAGGCTGATACTGATCACTGAGGAAGACTGTAGTTTTGTGGACAAACACACAGTCCTCAGTCTGTGTCATGGTGCCTTCTCATATTCTTGACCAGCACACAAAGCAATGTATGCATAAAAGCTCACAATGCCCAGCTATTTCATATTTTCCCTCGGGCCCTAGGATCAGAACTCTGGGCATGAGATTTCTGTATTGAATGTCAATAAATTAAAAGCAGGTTTGCAACTTACAGATACACACTTGAATAGCATACTCAAGATTGCAATAGAACAGACATTTTGATGCAATAATTCAGAGCAAGAAGTGTCAGTTATCAGACACTGTTAAATAAACAAAATATTGCAAGAGTGGTAATGTTTTAAGCATGTTTTTATTTGTGTCCTTTATAAAGTTTATATCTCCGCTACCTGGCATTACATTTTATGACATACATGGACTGGCCCAATAAAGTCTCATTTATGTCAGATCCGACTCTCATAACAAATGAGTTTGACACCCCTGCCCTACTGAGTTCTTTCCCCTCCCCACATTCCACCCTTCTCAGGCTTTGCTCCCAAATATCCATGAATTTCCCAACCCAGAGCTGGCAGTCCTATCTAGCTAGACAATTAGAACATGAGTAGCCCTGGTGCAGTATTCTTAGCTTACCCCAGTAATGTACCCACTACTCAAGTTGGTTTTATTCTGGGGGCTTTGGGGGGGGTAACAATTCCTTTTGGTTTGAAAACTGACTAGCTCTGAAGCTGTTTTCAAGCTGGTCTAGATATTTTCAGCCTTCTCTTAAGTTATATAAAATTTGAGGAAAAGCAGCAATTATGAAAACAGTGAAAATGTAGTTTTCTCCATAGCAAAGCTCTCTCTCATTAGTTACTGATACTGGGTTAGGAGAATAGTGGGTAAGGTCAGGGAGAATTCACTCCAGTTGCTGCACAGCAATCATCTTCTTGTCTCCTTTGTCTCCTTGAATATTTCCCAAGGAATCCCCCCCCTTTGTTTGATGGATTCCTGTTAACTCTCAAGTATCTGTAATCTCCCACACAGCTAAATCTTGTCCGTTTTGTTTCTTCTACTTCAGGCACTTTCAGATTACCAAAACAGGTGGGAAAGGCTGTTTGTTAAATCTTATTCTGTTTTCTCTTTACTAAAATGTACATGCCACCTAATAATATAACCAATTAAAGGTTGTGGTCACACGCACCAGATAAACTGGGGGGAAGTGATGCTATTCACTCCAGAGGAATTTGACTTGCAGTTGTGTGATCACACAGTTCTTTGAAGCTGTGGGGGCAGCCAGCCACTGCGTGATCAGCCGCAGCCACGGGTGAGTCAATTTTTTTTTTTTTTTGCCGTTTGTTTCTGATTCGCTTAAACAGGGAATTGATGGATCACATCTCAGCACTGAGGGCTCCCTATGGAGTGTGCCATGATGTGCATAATGAGAAGGGAGGGGGGGGAACAACGGCACGGAGTCGGGATGGCCTGATCAAACCATCCCGATGCCATGAAAACATGCTGGAGTGATCAGACAGGGAAAAGTCCATCCGTGGCCCATAGCAACCCATTTACTACCGGACTTTCCCCAGTGTCTTTTAACTCCATTTTAACTCCATTGGAAAAGGTGCAGAGAAGGGCAACTAAAATGATAAAAGGGTTGGAACACCTTCCCTATGAAGAAAGGTTAAAATGCTTGGGGCTCTTCAGCTTGGAGAAACGACGGCTGAGGGGTGACATGATCAAGGTTTATAAGATTATGAATGGGATTGAGCAGGCTGAGAAAGAAGTACTTTTCTCCCTTTCTCACAATACAAGAACTCGTGGGCACTCCATGAAATTGCTGAGCAGTCGGGTTAGAACAGATAAAAGGAAATACTTCTTCACCCAAAGAGTGATTAACATATGGAATTCACTGCCACAGGAGGTGGTGGCAGCTACAAGCATGGACAGTTTCAAGAGGGAATTAGATAAACATATGGAGCAGAAGTCCATCAGTGGCTATTAGCCACAGAGTATAGATGGGAATTCTAAGTCTGGGGCAGGTGATGCACTCTATTCTTGGTGCTGGAGGGAGCAGCAGTGGGAGGGCTTCTAGTGTCCTGGCCCCACTGCTGGACCTCCTGATGGCACCTGGTATATTTTGGCCGCTGTGTGACAGAGTGTTGGACTAGATGGGCCATTGGCCTGATTCAACATTGGCTTCTCTTATGTTCTTATGTTCTTATGTTCATTTCTGCGGCAGAGCAAAAAGGGTTGCTGACAGCTGCGGGCACTTCCCAGATGTTGTTGTCTGATCGCGCCCTTTAAATCCACCCGGCATTCACGTCTATGGCAGGGCTAATGGTGTGTGTGAGCTCAGCCAAAGTAAGGGCATAGTAACTTCACAACTGGACTTCATAAACAAACATACATGCAGACATTGTGTGTTTGTTTTGTTCTAAATTGGAAACTTTTTTTAAAAAATCCAAGGTTAAGGATCAAATTCTGCTTCTTTAAAAAAGCTAGGTATATTATACATCTCATATTTTATAGGACATCTGTTCTGCCTCATATGTGTACCTTCAACTTAACAGCAAATTTAAATCAGGAATAGATGAAACAGCTGTTGTGAAACAAGGATAGCCTGCTTATGGTAGAATGACCATCTTATGCATGTTTTTGCAGGGCAGTAACAAAGAAGGTTAATCTACATAGGTAGGACACAGGCAGCATCTCATGTTACAGGTTTCATTTGCAAATCGCAGGCACATAATACCACTGGAAAAAATTTTTGAAGGCACTTGCTGACTAGGAGACACCTTTGGTAGTTGAAGCAGAGCAGCAGCAAAATCAAAATGGAGAATTTTTGGATGTATCAGGCTGAATATTTCAGGAAAATGGTAGGTGAAGTCTGGCAAGAGTATAAATGGCAGTTTGCAGAATGTTGTATTAACCCTCTGAACAGCATAATATAGAATTGAATTAAGGTTGCCTATATCAGATAATACTGTATTTGTCTAACTCTTGTAGATACAAAATATAAACATCTGTCATTTTACTGGAAATTTGGGTCAAATATTTAAGAGTTTTCAATCTTGATGTTTTAGTTATTTCTGCATCAGTTTATGCTGCAGTAAATGGAATATTTTATGTATATTTTTGTTAGTGATAAATACAATATTTAAATTGAAAAATAATAGTGCGTGTTGGAAGCAAGCCATGTTTAATAATAAAGTTTGGTATTCTTGTCTGATTGCAAATGTTACATTTTACAGAAGCAAATCTTGTGGTGGGAATACAAGAAAAATAGATGGGAAATAGTCATGCAATTCTTAAATGGGATATATCTTTCACTATTAGTATCTCTGTAATTGTGCAAATGGATAAAATATTTTAAAACCACAAACCCCTGAAATGATAGTACATTATTTTACACAGGCTATGAAAACAGTTGGGAGAAGTATTGCTTTCCACATTAGCTACATGCATTTATTGTGACAAAAAAATTGAGAACTCTGAAAAATCTCTTTACCATGGACAATATGGGATGTGTGTAATCACAAGCAACAATCCTTCTTTAAAATAACCTTCTATGGAGTGGGGACAGTAGGTGCACTATTGTCTAGAGTCTAGGGCTGTGAACACTTTCTCTTCATAAATTTATTTTGAGCATGGAAAAAGTAAAGATCATTGAAAGGAAGACGGCCAGCTGAACTGTGGTCACCATTGGCTCAGGCAGCAGATACCTAATGGGAACTTACTTCCTTTCAATGCCTATTTTTCTGTATAGGTGAAGGGTAGGGTTGCCATATCCAGGTTGGGAAGCCCTGGAGATTTGGGGATGGATCCTGGGAAGGGGAGGGACCTAAGTGGGGTACAGTGCTACAGAGGCTACCCTCCAAAGCATTTTCTCCAGGGGAATTGATCTTTGTAGTCTGGAGATGAGCTGTAATTCTGGGGGAGCCCCAGGTCCCACTTGGAGGCTGGCATCCCTAGTGGGGGAATAAATTAATTTTCACTGCATGGTTTTAGGAACATATCTGCAACTGTGTCCTTAGCCTGGTAGAGAAGTGGGGAAGGCATCTACAGATTTCCAGAGTACACAGACCGGGAAGATTTTTCTAAAAACCTGAAGGAAGGTTCAAGGCTGCAGAAAAAACTGGGGGGGGGGATACACTGGGGATCTAAAACTCCCCAAAATGACAGAAACAATGCCTAAAGCTTTAAGAAAATAATTATTACTGAATTTGTAGTGGATGTTGAGGATTCCTAAGCAACCACAGTAATATAGCCAAGCCATGGTTTCCATAAAGCAAAGTGGCAGGAGGTAGGGGCAGAAAGGAATGAGAGGGTAAAACAGTCCCAGAAAAGGTCCTTCTCCAGTTCCCACTGTTATGTCCCCTGATGGAGGAGGACTCACCAGGGACAGGGACAGCAGCAATTACTGGAAACTCACTACCTACACAATTTTTTGAGCAGTGGTGACCACTGTGCAAATTGGCCCAGCCTGGTTAGTTGATGGGTGAGAATGTGGCAGGGAAGGGTGATGATATGGGAGTTACCAGGAGGAGGGAAAAGAGGAAATAGAGTGCAGAGGGGGGTATAGGGGAAGTGAATTGCCCCATGCAAGTCCTTGTGGGCTCCCTACCATGCAACTGAGCCAAGCCCAGGTGCTGGCACTGTGCAACTGGGCTGTAGTAGAAACCGTTGTTGACGCTGAGGAGGAAAAGCTAAAGGGGGGGACAGATACGTAGGTTGGATGGTGGTGAGAAGGAGAGCAGGATAAGGTGAGAGGCTATGGGGGCTGCCAAAGAAAGAGGAAACAGAGGAGGGGGAAATGAGATATCCCTTGCAAGTCTTTGCAGATCCCCCACTTGTCTAATTTAATACTACATATGTTCCTAAAATTATAGTTCTAACTAGATTTAATATGTTGTTGATTGTAGATTTACTTGGAAATAAATTTCATTAAATTTCATTAAATGTAAAGGGACTCGCTTCCATTTATTTCAGATCTAACAATAATCTGGTGAATTTTTTCCCTCCATGTTAAATTCTGTGTATTCTCTGTTCTCCTTGAAACCCTATCCCCAGCACAATTCTTTATCTTCTTTTAAATGTCTCTCTTGTTGACTCAGGATTTAATTTTGTTGTATTTTCTTCTAGTCTCCATCTCCTGATTCATCTTCACCACGAGGTGCTGAATCATCAGGTATGCAACATCATCAGGATGTCTGTGGTATGGCAGAAACACCCACTAATAAGGAGGTACTTTTTTTTTTAATCAGTGGTTTTATTCATGTTTAGGTTGCAATTGTGTTTTGTGCATTAGATCTTAAATACAGCCTGGAATATGTACTCACAAGTAAATTTCATTAGTTTAAATAGAATCTATTTATAGATAAGCAATTTTATTTAGAAACATAGTCTTAATATTAGTTGCTGTAGATTTTCCGGGTTGTGTGGCCGTGGTCCTGGCATTGTAGGACCTGACGTTTCGCCAGTAGCTGTGACTGGCATCCTCAGCAGTATAACACAGAAAGATGTAGTACTCCCTGTGTCAAGGTGAGCAGAAAAATGGCCTGGAGAATTACTACAAGATAATGACTCAGCCCTACCCCACCTTCCAGGGTGGATATAAATTACCTGCCTACCATTTTTCTGCTCACCTTGACCCAGAGAGTACTCCATCTTTCTGTGTTGTACCTCTGAGGATGCCAGTCACAGCTACTGGCGAAACGTCAGGTCCTACAATGCCAGGACCACGGCCACACAACCCGGAAAATCTACAGCAACTAATGAACTCCGGCTGTGAAAGCCTTCAACAACATATAGTCTTAATATTGTTAGAAGTTTAACAGATCAGAGCTGTGACCTTGAATATAAGCAGTGTTGGAATCAATTACACTTAGTCTAAATCTATTTAGAATCAGCATGTTGAAAGTTACTGATAAAGTTCCATTTTGAAATACCTTCCCTAACTTTTTCATATAGTTCCACTTCTAAATTGTCTTTCCACAAAGTGGAGTCAAGTGTAATAGAACTACAATCCAATGTTAAAAAGACATGGTTATTACTTTACTTTGAAAAGCTTTATCCTAAAAATTTTAAATAGCATTTTATAGTATGCTGTACTTACTGTAATAGAGAAGTTGATTCTGCTGTTTTTTAAAGATAGCAATGTGTAATTGATTCTTTGTGACCCACCTTGGGCAAGATGTGAGAAAGAGGGACACTCACTGGCAGTCTTTAAGCAATGGCTGGACAAACACTTGTCAATGATGCTCTCGGCTTACTAGGTGGCCTCTATGGGCTTTTCCAGTGCTGTGATCTATGAGCTGCTTGAGGCCAGAATCATTTAACCAGTACTACAATGGCTGCCTAAATCTTAAATACACCTACAGCAATACAGTCCCTCAGGTTGCCTCTCCTTGCAAGAGGTCAATTTAGGGAATTCTTAATAGATGTAGTGAAGTTTCCTTTTTCTCTGGCTCTTTTGAAACTAAAGTACTGTTCTGCTCTGTATTAATGAAATTTGTAAAACAACAATCAACAGAACTGGCATTCAGTGGTCACAGCATTTGTAGAATTAATGGTCTTTGAGTCTCCTTGTGATTACCAACTGTTACGTGGAAAAACTGGTCCTGTCTTATTGCTTTTATCTGGGGCTTTTATTGAAGGTTGTGAGCACCAGTGAAAAAAGTGTGCAAGAAAGCTTAACCAAGTATTTACTGCAGCCGCGGCAGATGCCTGCTACCTGTTTCTCCCCAGCCTGAGAGGAAGAACAGGTAGTGGGGTCCCAGTGGGCTCTCACCCTTGGGTGCCCCCTGATCTGGAGCAGCGTGAGTGGGCAACATCCATAGCCCAAATGTGCTCCCTGCCCCCATTCAACTGATCAGCTCTGTAGCTGGTGGGCACATGGCACCCTGCCTGTTTAAATCCCCATCTGCCATACAGCTGACTGGCAACATGAGGCAGGGAACGGAAGGACAGTGACATAATCCTCTATTTAGAGGCAGTGGCAGCCAGCCTGCTGGTTAATCAGGTTTGCTGGTTAACCAAGTGCCAGATAACACAGCTTTAACTATATTTGCTTTCTACTTGGAAGCAACTACAGTGTATCAACCAAACCCAACAGCCCCATTTTGAATAACTATGCAGAGGCTATTCAATCAAGAAATAGCTTTCTGAAGAGAAACAATTACTGAAAAGCATCAGTCACAGAAGTGTGTCACTTGTAGACTTCCTCCAGGCTGGCTCATATTCTCATCCCATGGAGGAATTTAGAGTAGGTGTTTGATTTCAAGGGGTGGTGTTCTTCTCTGTCCACTGAAGTTTGGGCAAAAAAAAAGTCGTCCCAGATGTTGTGTTTTATCCAATGTATTTGACATAAACCTTTGTTCCAGAATGTAACAGAAATATGTAAAAACAACTCTCTCTGAAGGAGGGAAGAAGATTATACTAATAATGATAGCTACAAGCACAGCATATCTGTTAATTGAAGACTATATAGCTAAGCTTTTCTCAGAAATGCTGTTTGTTGTTCTGCTGCTTTATTATCTCTGCCTACTTGAATGTAGGTGATAAACCTCTTTAATCTGCTCATAGCAACTGGATGAATTATTTAAAAGGATATCAGATGGTCATAGAAAATAAATGTCACAATTTCACACCAATATTTAATTTTCTGAAAAACATATTGTGAGCAGGAGTTCTTCAGTTATTTGGTAGTAACTCTTTTGGCATTTTTCTGTTAAGGCACTGATCAGTTGCTTTCTCATTTAAACATTCCTATAGTACTCTTATGGCTCAGCTTGTAAATATAAAATGAATCTTATTCATGTCATCAAAAGATTTTTAAACCCCAAAAATACTATCAGCATAGATGTAACTTAATTTGTTCATAGACAGCCACATGGGTGTTTAAGTAGGTCCCACTTACAACCTACCTTTTCAAAGAGTAGTTTACTTAATCA
Source organism: Gekko gecko (assembly GCA_029375565.1). Lineage (NCBI taxonomy): Eukaryota > Metazoa > Chordata > Lepidosauria > Squamata > Gekkonidae > Gekko > Gekko gecko. Next base: position 120,374,513 of record JAPDNY010000007.1, read on the forward strand.
AATTTAATATTTTACTTCTGCACTCTGAGGACTAAGCTACTATGTCTATCTTCTAATCTTAGGCCCAGAAGAAAGTTTAATACCAAATCTCTGCTATAATATGAGAACATCCTGCATAATACTCTCATCTCTATAGGTGTGTGAGTGTGCTAATCCTTGAAGAGGCAGTCACAAAATTAGATTGACAAGTTTTTAGGACTTAATCAAATTATCTGTGTGAAAGCTGTCTGTCGCTAACAAGTTTTGAGATGGATCATGACTGTTTAGTCCAGTAAAAGAACAGAACAATCATTAGACTGCTTAAAAGTATATCCAGACTTTTATATCAGAGCGCAAAGAAAGAGTACCCAAAAGATCTTTTATACAAATGAGTTTATAAATGATAGTTTTGGAATTTTTATACATTGGTAGAATCATTATAAACCCTTGAATCACTACTTGCTGTTTTTGTTTAAAACATGGTATGTGTAGGTATTGTCTTTGTTCTCATGAAAACTGCTGTCGTACTGAAACCAGTCTGGAAGTGCCTTAATGGTATACACTGCACTCCAGGATAACTCCTCAATAATTAACAGGTGCTTTTGAAACATTTATAACTACAAAGGCTGGATAACCACTGTTACTGTATGATGAATAATTTTGCCAGGTTTGCATGAAAGTTTTTTTTTAAGTGCATACCTCAGCATGCTTTGCTTGGTTTGATATCCTGTTTGTCTTAATTACAGTCAAGAAAAAGCTTGGCTTCATTCCCAACATATGTTGAAGGTGAGTTATCACACCGATCTTTAAAGCAAAATAATTTTAAACTTGTCAATATAATTATAGAACTACTAAATGTACTAACGTCAGTCTGTTTCATACAATATTTTTACTAAGCAGGTATTCTCTGTGGGGAAGTCCACAGACTTTTAAGTCCAGTGTAAGTTTTGTCTCTTCGCAGTGCTGAAGCTATGTTGAGCTCAAAGAAAACTGCTTCCTATTTACACTGGCTTCTTGTTTACATCTCCATTCTGTCATGGTGCATGTTCAATCTATTGGTCTCCCTACTGGGGAGGGCCTCTGAGTTCTATTGCCTCGTTCTACTTTTCCCAGTCAATAAATAATTTTGTAAACCTCTATCATGCTGCTCCCCTATAGTCAACTTCCGCCCCTAAACTATGAAAAGCTTCAGATTCTTTAGCCTTCCTTCATAAGGAAGGGGATTTCAACCCCTTAACCATTTTAGTTGCAATTTATAACATCTTTTCCAACTCCACAATATCATTTTTGGGACAAAGTGACAAGAATTGTATACAGCATTGCAAATGGTGCCATATGACAGAACTAGACATTACAATACAAACTGCTTTATTTCAGCAGCTTTTCTAATAATTCCTAAGACTAGGTCACTGTTTTTGTCAAATTTTCCACCACAACTTCAGGATCTGTTTTCTGGTCAGTCACTGTCAGTTCAGACCCCATCAAAGTATATGTGAAGTTAGGATTTTTACTGCACTATGTAGCATTTTATGCTTGCTTGAATTGAACTCCATTTACCCATTTGTTGTCTGCTTACCCAGTTTAGAGGGATCCCCTTGGCATGCTTCACAATCAGTTTTGGTTTTCACTGTCCTAAATAATTTGTTGTCATCGATAAACTTGAATCTTTACTGCTCAGCCCCTTTATTAACAATTTAAATAGAACTTAATTAGAAAACAAAGTATCTGTGTTTCATTGGTAGAGTATCTGCTTTGTATGCAGAAGGTCCCAGGTTCAATCCTTGTCATCTCCAGAGAAAAGGGCAAGGAAGCAGGTGATCCTGGAATGTGATTGCCAGTCAAATTAAACAATACTGACTTGAATAGGCTAGCAATCTTACTCAGTATGGGGGGGACCCTATTTGCATACTCCTTTCCCCTGTAGGGACACTGTTTTACCAGTTGGCTAAGCAACCAGCTGCTTGTCCTTGTATGCAATGACTCCTGTTTCCCCAAGAATTTTAGGTAGGGGACATTGTCAATATATGCTTGGACTTCCAAAAAGCTTTTATCTGCCAGTTCACCCTTATCCACATCCTTGTTAACACCATTAAAGAATTTCAAAAGTTTAGTGTGGCAGGGTTTTCCTTCCTAGAAGCCACATGGATTCCCCTTAGTAGGGTTTGCACAGTGTGTACGTGGGGGGCAGGCAGAGCTTGTTGCTTCTGTTACCAAAATGGTTAGCTGTAGAGAGGTGAATTGATTGAATGTAGGATTAGCTTGTGAGCTGGTGGTGGTATAGATGTGAAGTAAGAGTTGAATCTAAGGATCGAACCAGACAAGATTCGGTATGATCCAGTATGATGGAGTTGTGTTTCCCTCCCCTTCTGGTAAATAGCATGTGTTGGCGTTCAGACTAGTTTCTGTCTGTGCTATCATCCCAACTTCAGACAGCCCTCCAGATCTTCTATTTGCACTGCTGGAGGAACCATATATGCAACATTTATGTTTTCCCTCAGTGGGATAGATTTTATGTTGGGGCAGCAGCACAGAAGTAAAGACTGAAATCCCTCTTACCCTGTTCCCTAACTAATATCCAGTGTATCTCCCCATCCTGCTGCAACTGCTATGTATCAAGAACAAATGTGCTGGCGATCTTCCAGCATTCCTCTGTTCATATTATCATTTTTAATCTTTCATTTCCCAGCCTGAGGCACTCCTGGTTTTTCACCCCAGACACAGAACTTGTACTTTGGGTTGTATTTTTTAAAAAAAGAATTGGTAGTAGCCAAAAGATTTGTTTATATGTTTGGGGTATCCATGTGGTGCCAGTATTTCAGATTAGCTAATATACCTGTATTGATGCACTAGGTTAAAGCTGGACTGAAACTTGAAAACACTTTCAAGCAGGTTGGTTTGTGCATGCTAAGTGGCAAATTAAGCAGCACTGAAACGAATGGTAACAAATAGCAATGAGGTTGCATGCTTCCGACTATAAACTAAATTCTGCTCATATGAGAACCAACCTTAAATCAGACAATCGGTAACTGGTTCAACATTGGGTTATTACTTCTGACTACTTAGATTGGCTTTCTGCTTCCTTAATCATACAGTTTCTGAAGATGGCTCCTATCTGTATATATAAAATGCATCTAGCATGGGCTGGAATCCACAGACTTCGAAGCCAACTTTAAATTTTATTTATTACATTTTTATCCCTCCTTTCCTCTAAGAAGGTATGGGCAGCATGCATCTCCACTCCTCCTCCTTTATCTTCTTAAGACTCTGTAAGGTTGGCCAGGCTGACAGATAGTGACTGCCCCAAAGGCACCCTATGACCCTTGTAGCTAGATAGGCTAGATTTGGTACCCTAAGTATACTACACTGGCTCTGACTGCAGTCTTGTAAGTACTTTAGGGGGGAATAGAGCAGCCTGAATAGCCTTGACTGGCCCAATCTCAGCAAAGCTTGGAAGCTAAGCAGGGTTGACCATGGTTTGTACTTGGATGGGAGACCCACCAACAAAGACTGAGGTTGCTATGCAGAGAAAGGCAATGGCAAAATCACCTCTGTTCATCTCTTATTTTGAAAACCCTGTAGTCCTGGGGTCACTGTGAGTCCATTAAGACTTGACGGCACCCAATTGTTATTATTAGGAGGGAATACATTCCCTTCAGCTTGCTTCAAAGTAGGCAGGCCTAGGAGTGCACTTCAGTGGGGCTAACATAGTATAGTGGTGTGTGCATGCAGGCTGAAGTGGTTAAAGCATACTTCTGCAATAATGGCTTGGTTCTAATTTAGTTGCAGGTATTGTTGAGTACTAACTTCTTGGTTGGTTTTGTTTAAATAAAGTTTTAATATTTTGTGTAGATCACTTGAATTTTTCTTGTATTAACCAAAATATTTTCCGTATTTTAATTTTTGTACCCCAGCACAAGCCCTTTGATCTTTTACTTTTCCTCTAAATAGCTCCTTTTTATTTGCCTGACATAATGAAATGTACATTGTTAACATCAGTATAAATGTCTTCACTATGTCCGTAGCAAAGATTCTAGTCAGTCAGCAAGCAGAAGAAAAATAAATAAATAAACCACCAACTAGTTTTATGGAATTTTCACAGCCAAGTACATAATGGGGCTAAAGGGATTCTTACCCTTAGGTAAACACAATTCCTTAAGAAGTTGTGGATTTCCTTGTAGTGGTTCATTGTAGTGGTTTTTCCCTTTGAGGTGGGGGATTAGGTTATTTCCATCTCTTAGGATTTACCTACCAGGCTTCAAATCCAGTGCCTGGAACATAACTGAGCAGTACATGTGTAGAAATTTGTGAATAACATTGGTCACAATCTCAGTGAGGCCTGTCAACCAGTGCAGTGATTAGGTGCCAGACAAATAACCCAGGCCCTGATGTCTTCCTGCTGCTTCATCCAGAAGCAAATGTGAATGTTGGCATTCCCACCATGGGCCAAATTCAGCCCCGATTCAGACCTTAGTATACAACTATAGATGCTTAAAAACCAACATTTACAGTGATGTGTCAAAAGTTAAATTTAGCTAGAGTCTTTCTCATGGCTGCCTTGTGCTGGGGTGGCTGTAAGTATAAGCCCTCTGCCTACAGGCTACCTAAACCTAATCTCCACGAGCTGTCATTCTTTCCTACCTTGTCCTCATTTTCACCAACCAGTTATGAGAAAAACCTGACTCTTGGAAACAGGATATATTGTGCAGAGAAAATTAATATATGGAAATGTATTTAATTTCTCTAGTTTCTTTAGTGCACAAAGCTCTGATGGTACCATTTAGCATATCCTTGTTTTAGATGTCTGATGTTATATAACTTTGCTCAAAGAGTGATGGGCAGCAGTTTGGCAGGGTGGGAACATATATAAGTGCTTTGTGCCTTTCTGTGAAAAGGAAGAAGGGGGGGAAATTGAGGTAATTTTGCTTCAGGGTGAACTTTGTTTCACACAGAACAAGCAAATGTAAGAGTCAGGTCGGATTACCAAGTGCAGCCTTTGCTGTAGAGAGGCTGGTCCTTGCTTTGTCTGTTTTGATTGTGTCGAACCTTTTTGTGTCTCAATGAACTGCAGACACACTTCAAAGCTGAATGTGCAGCCTTCGTGCACTGTCTTCAGTACTGGGGTATGGTCTGCCTCTTTCCTTTTAGGAGTATAATTTACCCCAGTGTTTCACTGTTCTAGTTCCTGGGCCTTGCGATCCTGAAGACTTGATTGACGGAATTATATTTGCTGCCAATTACCTTGGCTCCACTCAGCTTCTTTCAGACAAAACTCCGTCCAAGAATGTGCGAATGATGCAAGCTCAAGAAGCTGTTAGCCGAATCAAGGTGAGGGGTCCATCTTGTTGTCCATCTCTAGTGATTCTTCAGAGCTGCAGCCATGAATGATGTGTGCTTCACTTCTCTGCTAAAAGATAGTACTTTTTGTGATTGGGCCGAAAAGATTTACTAGATCATTTAACTATATACTGTTTTCACATTTTGTGAGTCAGATTATACAACAGCACTATTTGTTATGTATTTCTTGTAATATGTTGGAGTCTATGAGAGAATTCATATTTTTGTACTTCTAAACCCTAAAAAGATGGTGTGTTCTGTCATCTGTGCATGGAAATAAATGCTTTCAGCACTGTGTTGGTACACCTCTGTGCACATGGGACAGGCCACGAAGGGCAGGTGGGTTAGTGAGAGGGAGCAGGAAAGAGGTAGTAGAAATTCCAATCAGTCCCTCAACAGTTTTATTGAATAAACAGATATATCAGAATATATATCATACATAAGTGAATCAAATGGCTTATGTGACCGGTCATAGAAAATACACTGTGCTAAGAGAGAAACTCATACATACAAGCATTTCAGTGTAGGTAATGGCAGTGTATTATATGGAAGGAGACATACTGGTGGGTTGTTGCATTGGCTCCTTACTCCCTTCTTTTAAAAGTGATATGAGAGTCACAATGTTTTAAATTACATTTAACTTGTTTTCTGGGTTATATCTGATTGCAGTGTGAGATTTTTAAAAAATCTTGCAAATTATGGATGTGTATGTTTTGTTTCTTGAGAAATATGTATCCTATCAAGCTTGTGGAGCTTAGACTGCATCAAGTCTAGTAATTTATGCTACCATCCTGGTGGTAGCACTGGTGAAAGAGGACATACTACTGTACTCTGTGTGGACCTGACACTGCTGCTTGCCTTCACACACAGAACCTTTAGAGGTGTCTGGATAGCTCTTGCATGAGGAATGGATTCTTTTCCAGGTGTCAGACTTGGATGCTTCCCATTAGCTATGGCAGGACAACAGCTAGTTACACTACCATTATTTAAGCATCCTAAACGGAGTGTGCTGAGACCGGCTATTTTTTAATTGAAGTCCACTGAGGCTAGTTAACATGAAAGAAATTAAATCAGGAATTAGTATTCCAGTTTCAGCTTGTTTGTGGATGAGGTGGTTCTTTGCAGATTAATTTATAATCTCTGTATATTAGCAACTGCAAGCTCCAACCCAGTCCAAAGGGCCATGTGGAAAGCTTCACACAAAACAAAACTACAAATCCAAATAGATAATTGCTCCAGGTCTGGCCTCCCCATCTCACATTCTCCCCTCCCAGGTACCTTTGCTGGATTTTCTTGCCTCCCTGCAGGCAGGGTGATGTGAAATTGTCATGTCTGGTTTTTCATCATCATTAGGAAGAGTGTGGAAATTGTGGTGCAAGAAATACTTTCCAGCCACGACTCTAAGTCATCTAAAATATATACTTTTGCCTGCACTCAGCAAGGCCATGGTTCTCTCCCCCCCCCCTGTATTGTCAGTAATGTAAGGGAAAGAATTGGGAAAGAATTTCAGAAGTATCAAAATAAACTGTCTGGGGGGGAAAGCCACTTATACGGTTTACAAGCCTTTATGTGCAGCAGAACAAGCTCTTTAGATGTGACCGTGGAATGTAAGAGCAGCAAACATTAGAACATTATGTTGGTATTGCTATCAAACAGTTATATTAGGGGGAAATACATACATTGGTGAATGAATATTAAAAATGTGTAAATGGTGCTCCAATCAAGTAGACTAAGGATCCTGGAAGGATACAGTCATATATTAGGCTATAATGTATGCAATTAATGTTTTAACTAAGGCTTTCAAGTGTCACTGTTTTGTCATCACTTTAGAAATTACACATATACGTGCCTATGCACACATGGTAATGGAGGTAATGAACTAACATGCATATGAAATTTTAATCTTGAATCCTAAAGTTGAATTGACATTTTAGAAGATGTGGTTAGGCAAATTAAATATTCCCTATTTTCACATGTGCATCAAATGGTGTGTTTGTACATATGTGGAATAGGCAGTGTCAATATGCAGTTTGCATAAGGGCACCTTTCAAAACATGTATGTAAATTTAGATTGAGGAGTAAAGTATTCATATACGTTTTAGTTTTCACCTTCATTGTTGGAGTTTTTGGAATCTGTTAAGTATGGAATAGAATTGTAAATGCCTGTAGGATTTTTGCTATCTCTTATATTCAGTGATACTTGGCTCTGTATAATTAGCAGACACAGCATTATCCAACTGGACAGGACACTAACCAATCCACAGGGAGATCCAACCAACACACACACACATATTTTTAAAAAACTGGTTTGCTGAGATTGCTAAATCTTTGAAAAAGTGGCTTTTAGTGAATTTTGACTATATTACAAATTAGGCACACTCAGTATCAGTGTGATCTGAAAGTACTCAGCTTTGGCTGCAGTCCTTTATAGCAAAAATATGTCCATTTTTTTAAGTGCAATTTCAGTTTTTCTTTTTTAAAGCCAATTTATTAGTGGTATTATTTGATGTATCAAAAAGCTACAAACAGAAATTGCCTGAATTTGTTTTTCTTTTTGTCGTATTGTTCTGTTTGATAAATATCTTGCCAAACTATGAAGTTGGGTTCATATTTTCTTGGTGAAAATAAGGTGAAATTATGCAAATGTTCAGTGACTTTCTGCTGAAATCCTGATTACCTTCCTTTCCGTTGTATATGGTGCAAATTCTTTGTTGGTCTCTCTACAGCAGTTTCCCACATGGCCAAAAGCCAGTGGGCGCTGCAGCTGAATTGCCAGGTCAGAGATGACGTAAGCACTAATTTGAGGTGCCAGTTGACAGCCTGGTTGTAGGAGATTATTGTTGCTCACTTCTGAGGTTTCGAGACAAGTTGAGAGGGTTGCTTACATGCAAGAAAACTGATCCAAGGTTCTTATTCCCTTCAGGGCATCTCAGGGCCCACAAAGAGCATTCATATAGACTTGGCACTTCCATTGATATTAAGGAGACAGCTTCCATTTTTGAGAACTCTGTGAGCATATCAGAACTTCTGTACAGAAAAGGGAGTTGAGCCTCTAGACTGGAGCAAAGGAGTGGGCAAACAGAGGAGAGGATGGTAAAGAACTGGAAAGAGAAGCACCAATAAGTTATCTTTTTTGGAAATCCTTTGATCTGCACCTGCATCTTTGCATAGTCTGTGAGAGCCCCATTTTCCTGCCCGCTGGGTCTTCCTGGATCATTCTTCATGTTCATACTTGGGGACCACCCCCTACATACCCTTTTTCCAGGGAAGGGAAATAAAAGCATTACCATGCAACTGATGTCAAGTTCAGCATTAGCAGATACTGTATGACAGACAGGGAACTGAAAACATCAGTTCTAGCTAAAGTGATTCACCTCATTTGTCTTATGATTGACACATGCCTCCTTATTTTAACCCTTTTCCTTTAAGATCTGGAAATATTTTTGACAGCAGCTGTGAGGCGATATGTGTGTGCGTGTGTGTGTGTATAGTTAGAAATTGTCATAGTAAGTATAGTATTTTTATTTTATATGCCATTTACAATTAAGAATAAGGCTATCTTGATGTCATAGATAATTTAACCTAAAGACTTCAATAACAAATTTTCTCAGTGGTAGATTTTGTGCTCCAGCAATTTCCTCATTATAGTAAATAGTCCCCTGGATGACATTTTCAGTACTCTATTCTGGTTTTAACTAAAGCCTAGCACTGTATGTATCACTTCTGCTGATGGTCTCAAGTGGCTGAATACAAAACATGAGCACTGCAAGTTATGACTGCTCTTTCCCTGGGCTCAATAGCTGTTAGTTATTTATTGGATACTTACTGAATACTTGGCATAATGTACAGTGAACTTCTTCATGTGCACTAAAATCCCTCCCGTAGAAAGATCCCGTGGCTGCCTCCACAGAGCCAGCATGCTGTAGTGGTTTGAATGTTGGACTAAGATCTGGAAGGCCCAAGTTCAAATCTCAACACTGCCAGGTTTGGGCCAGTTACTCTCCCTCTCAGCCTGACTTACTTCTCAGAGTGGTGGCTGTAAAAATAAAATGAAGGAGGAGTGAAGGATGTTGTAACCACTTTGAGTCCCCATTGAAGAGACAAACAGTATAAATAGCTGAATAAATAAAATAAAAGAAGTAGTGAGGATTACACAGATTGCTGGCTACAGTTCCCACATCCATGGGGCCATTCTTCTTCTCTGTCAAATTCATGCAGATTAACACCAAGAAACTGAAGAGTCTGTGCAGTTTATATGCTACAGTGGTTACAGACTAGAATAGTCAAATATCCAGTCTGATAACTGGTCCACCAATTGTGGATGCTATGTGGAGGCTGCTTGGAACATCATTTGTGTGATGTTTGCTCCATGTGAGTACCATGTGTAGAGCAGCTTACCGCATTGATGGCTCTCTCCACCCTCCCTCACTCTTGCAAGATGTTCTACATGACTGCCAGGATTATTTGACAGTAGGATAGAAACCCTGCTTGGCAGTGGGAGGAAGATCCATACCACATATTATTCAACTAGAAGGCGTTTCATTCAAGTGTTTCATAAGCAAGTCTTTATTAATTTTACAGAGCTCACTTCAGAATTACCTGTCTGGGATTGGGTGTGTCAATGTATTAGGGCTCAAATGCTTTTCTTGGTTCTGCTGATTTAATAAGGGATAATTTCTCTTGTCTTCAGTGTAGTGACAGTTGAATTAATCATTTAGTAGAATCTCTGTTATACTGAAAATGTTTCCCTTGATCGATCTCTCCCCCTTACTCTGCTTACTTTATAAAAACTATTCTTCTGTGTGACCTTTAAAATATAAAACAGAACTGAAGCTTAACTAGGTGATAGTCACAGTCCTGATGTTCTAAATCCCTGCTTGACTTGATGTCTCTGCGAATTCCTTTCTAACCATTCTCCTATCTCTGTTTATTCCATGCTAAGCAGATGGCCCAGAAATTAGCCAAAAGCAGGAAGAAGGTGCAGTACAACCTCATCAGCTTGGTGTTATGCCTGGGTTGTTGTTGTTGTTGTTTTGTTCATTTATATTTATTTTTTGCATTTCTCACTTTTTACTTTTTCTTTCTAAAAATTTTCTGTATCCAGCAAGTTTTTTTCTTCCAATTTGTTTGAGACATCATATAAATTGACACTTCTCAACCAACCAGCTGCCTGGTTTGCTCTTCTTTGTTGCTTATCATTAGCCATTTCATGTTAGAATGACAGTAGGGTATTGAATGGATTTAAACAAATGGATAATAGACTGTTCCCAAAAGTATTTTCCAAATGCAGAGTTGATGGGTAAAGGTTCTAATTAAATTCTTGCTTTAAAAATGCATATATTTTCTTGCTACTTGGTATTAAAAGGGTATTTCACTTGATTTATGGATTTGTCAAATTGCTGGATGCAAAAAAGCTATGTACACAAAATTATGTACTAAGATTACTAAAACACCTCAATCTTGGATTTTAATGGAGTTTTACATGGTTCTTAAAAATCTGATGGATTTTTAATGTACGAAATTATGTTTGTTCAGTCTCTGGAGCGGGTTAATACTGTAATACTTCCGTTGTCTGCCCGAAGAGTCCTTCATACTCAGAATTGTATTGTTAGTTCTTTATTCTTTTCCTGTGGTAGAATTAGCTTTGTCAGGTTTTCAAAACCATTTTACGTGATCTTTGTGATTATCTCCTTTTGGAACCTTTCAGATAAGGTCTGCCTTCAAAGAAATAAATATAAGGACAGTCATTTGTATGAAAAACACAGAATAACATGCATTAGCAATGGGACCTGATTATGTAAACGTTCTTCACCCTAATATGAAAGGAGAATGAGCAACAGGCACATCTTTGGCCTCCCCTTCTGTCCCCAAGAGTGAGTTTACAATACAATCAAGTTATTGCCCTAGGTTTAACTGGACCCAGGCACACCCTCAACCCACTAATCACTTCCCAGTCGATAAAATTGTAGCTTCAGGAAGGTTCCCATTACAGATGAACTTAATATTGTGCTGGATGATTCAGTATTTTAGGTCCACAGAGAAAGAGGAGGGGAGAGAGCAGGCAAAAGTACTTTTATCTAGCTTCCCTTTCACACCAGAGAGATATATGTTTGTAGAATGAGTGCTGGTGGGTGAGACAATTAACAATTGTGCACAGTATTGTGCTCTAATTCACATTTCATACTTCTATATACTTTCCACACCTTTGTGCTTACCTTTAGCTTCTGCAGTCTAATACTACATGTTTGCATTGCTCTGCTGGTGACTATATCTTGATGCTTATTTGAGCTGTTATCTAATTCTCTCCGTTTTAAGGATTCTCCTCAAATCTTTTTTTAAGTTGCTAATTAAGATTTATTTTAATTGCAGGCTCCTGAAGGTGAATCTCAACCCATGACAGAAGTTGACCTCTTCATTTCAACACAGAGAATAAAAGTGCTGAATGCAGATACGCAGGTACAACGAACAGTGATAATTTTGCTGAAATCGTTCCACTGATACATCACTCACTGGCTTATTTTCGTTTGTCACTGACATGATCCTGAAGGTCACACATTTTAGTTCATTGGTGAGAGGCTGGAGTTTGACAATAATCCATTTCTTCCCAAACCTTTTGCAAGGGGAGACGAACTAACATTGGGTTTTTATTTTACTTGTCTTATGGTTTCATGTAAATCCCACAATTTTGCAGCTACCCACTATTAGAAAGGCTAACAGCTGAACTGTGGTATTCTGGGGCTGTCTCAGGACAACTTAATGCCTGTGCCTATAGCAAGTCATATGTTCAACCTGGTTTTCTGCTGTTAATTAATTAACAGCAGAAAACCAGGTAATTAATTAATTAATTAAACAGGCTCATAGCACTGCTTCAAAATTTCCAAGGATGGCCCACCTCCTTAAGGAGCCTGTTCCATCAAGTGAGAGCATCCACGGAAAAAACAAGGGGTCCTTGTCAATGCCAGGCAGGTCACCTTAAATGAGGGAACAACCAGAAGTGAGCAAGCTGAAAACCAGAGCTTATAGAAGGATAACTCTGCTTAGGTTGCAGTTAGATTGTTGGAACATCTGTAGGAATAGGGAACTGTTAGGATGGTTACCTTATGACAGATAAGATGGATTACTGAAAGACCTTGGGTGTTTTCTGCAAATAGCACTGCTGCTCTGGTTGAAGCCCTGGTGATCTCTGAAATGCAACCTGCCACCTCTGTGCTTAGCTCTCCCACCCCGGGTTATCACATTTTACTGGAAGGAGGTGCTTAGTTGAGTCTGAAGAATGTTGAATGTTTCTCTGAAAGAGTATAAGGTTCCGGCCATCTTAAAGAGGAGGTTATTAGGCCTCTGTTCAAGAAGCCATACCTGGATTCAGGTGATGTTAATAGTTATAGATCAAAGGCAAATATTTTCAAGGGCAAGATGTTGGGGGGGTGGAACTCTAGGATTTTTTAAATAAAACAGATTAGATCCATTTCAGTCTGGCTTCAGGTCCAGTTTTAGAACTGAATTTGCCTTGGTCACCTGATGGACAATCTTTGCTATGAGTGAGACAGGAGCAGTGTCTCCTGTTAATTCTATTGGCCCTCTCAGTGGCTGATGGTATCCTTCTGGATTGTCTGGTATTTGGAGCACCTTGGTCCAGGGGTTCTGTTTCTGTTTGGCTGATCAGTTACAGAAGGTGGTTGATTGTGCTAGAGTTTGTGCAATAGGATCCCATAGACTTCTTACATAGTGTTAAACATTTCTATGAAACTGCTAAGTGAGATCATCTGGATATTTGAAGTTAAAAAGTGCTTGTTTTTTCCTGGGGGGGAAAAAAAGAAATATTAGAGTTCTTATCAAACTTCAATTTTTAATTTAGGCAGCATGTAAAATTATATTCTTTGGCATATTGATGGAATATAGAGATATAAATGTTTTCATTTTCTGCAAGCAAAATAGTGAGCATACTCAGTACTTGAGAAAGAGAGCTGCAAACTGTTACAGTACTATGCTACCTTAGCACATTTTTTCCAGAATCTTTACATCTCCAGTTTGGAGGCAGCCAATAAACTGAAGCCCAGTCTAGGTAAGAGAGACCATGGGATGTAGCAGTTAGACTGTCAAACTAGGATCTGGGATACCCAGGTTTGAGTCCCTACTCTGCCTCCATGAAAGCTCAATGGGCAATCTAGGGCTAGTTCCACACTCTCAGCCTAAGCTAGTTCACAGAGTTGTTGTAAGGATAAAATGGAAGAATGATGTAAACTGCTTTTGGTCCCCATTGTGGAGAAAGGTGGGATATTAATGAAGTCAACAAATAAATCTGAGGTTGATATGGCTAAGGTATATAGAGCCAACCTATTCTAGATGGAGTTGTCTCTTGAGGGTGGGAGGAGCTTTTAGATTCATGACTACAGATGAATTGTTCAGTTCTCATCAGTGGCATGTAACAAATTAAAATAATTTTAGTTAGTTCCTTGAAGTCCAGGCCCTGTCTACAGTTATCCATGCTCTGATCTCATCCAGGTTAGATTGTTGCAATGTTCTTTACATGGGGCTGTCTGAATACTGTTTGGAAACTTGAGTTGGTTTAAACTGCCAGTAGCCTGATTGTTAATGTGGGACAGATTACAGGAATCATAACCAGTTCTTAAAGAACTATACTGACTACTGATTTGTTTCTAGACACAATTGAAAACTTTTAAAGTCCTAACCATCCTGGTCTAGGGCATCTAAAAGATTGCTGGTCTCCATTACTAGTTTAAGATCTTCAGAAGTTCTGCTCCCAGGTTCCTCTACTTTCAGAGGTGAGAAACATAATCTTTGCAGACAGGGCTGTTTCTGTTATGGCATTTCACCTTTAGAAATCCAGCTGTGCAGCTTTAGGCACTCAGCAAAGATGTTCTTAATAGTTGTTAATTTTTTCCTGCCCTAGTCCTCCTTTCTGACGGTGGCCCTGTTATAATTAATGATGCATTTATGTGTCAGTTTCATAGAATTTAGGCCAAGGCCTTTAAATTTTTATACTCTTGTTTATGTCTCTCTGTCCTTGCCCCCTTTGTACTTTTTTCCAGAGAGTTTATTCCTTTGATTTTTGACCATGTTCTCATGAGGCATTTTATATTGTTCACCATTATATTACTGTACATCTTTCTTTTTCATATTTTCACTACAGTAAGATGTCTTGGGAATTTTTAAACTGAGAGAGAAATACACAAATATATTGAGTAAATAAATACCTGAAATGTCGGTTTGCAAAGGAAAAATAAAATGTTACACTTTCAAAATGAATTCTAATAACATTTAAATAAGTATGTTGTTTTGTATACTGGAAAAAGGCACTGTCAAACTTAACATTATTAGAAGTGCACACAGGTTAACTTGGCTATACTAGCAAGTTTGCCTTGGCCCCAAATAAAGCCAGCTGCTTAGCTTGTGTACTGTGCAAAGAGGTCCAGGTAGCCTGACTTTGCTTGCTTCCATATGGAACTCTTGCTCTGTATCTTCCCCTCCTCCCAAACATCAGTGGTTTTAAATTGGCCTTCAGAATGACATCATTTTGTGGTTGTCCACCTTCTGGATTTTCCCCTGCTTCGCTTCTGGTTTTCCCAAACCTGCTTTAGTATGATCTTTCCCAAAGTTCATACTCAAACTGTGTTTGAGGATATTGCTGGGTTTGGGGAGATTGTTGGTGAGAAGATATGGATTTCCTATACCTTCCTGCCCATAACCAGTGCCATTTCCTGAGTTGAATTAAGCTAGGAGGCCAGGGGTAGGACTAGTGAAGCAGATCTGGTCCTGTAGCTCTCTTTCCGAACACATACTTCCCTGCCAAAAGCTGGCATGAGAGCATGAAAGAGAATTCCCGTGTCTTCCATTTGGCTTGTAGCAGTTGACTATGCAGGTCTATCTTAATAACAGATTATATCCTACTGTTTTATGATTGTCATGGTTCAGTCTAAATATTTGATCCAAAATACCAAGGACTGGTAGGAACTTTTTTTTACTTTCCTAGAAAGTGATAAAAATCCTTTTTTTCATTCATGGAGCCTGAATGAAAAGCTGAATATACTAAATGTCTGTGGTATGTTAGTGCTAAACAGTCTAAAACAATGGTTTGTCTTCTCTAGGAAACTATGATGGATCATCCTCTGAGGACCATTTCCTACATTGCAGATATTGGGAATATAGTTGTATTGATGGCCCGCAGGAGAATGCCAAGATCTAATTCCCAAGATAATGTGGAAGCATCTCACCCCTCCCAGGATGGGAAGAGGCAGTATAAAATGATGTGCCATGTTTTTGAATCTGAGGATGTAAGGAGAGTTTTTGTTATTGTTATCCCTTCATTTTTTTAAAAAAAATGACAAAAACAGAAACATAATTTGGAATCTGTTAAATACTGGGTTCAAGACGCATTACAGTGAACAGCTCTACTTTATTAAGTGATTTCAGGAACACTAGAAGACAAACTCCAGAGCTGCTGCCCTGTTTAAATAGCATGCAAGCACCACACCCAAACACACCCTACTCCCAATGATGGGCTATTTAAATAATACTACTTCCCCATTGGTCCCCTCCAGAATCCTGGTAAGCTACTGTTCCAGAGCAAGAAGCTCAGCCAGTCTCAGATACTAACTCAGGGATGACCCATGCTCAATACACAACGGAATTCTTGGGCCAGTTCATCAAAACAGCGTTGTATACTCTCCGATAAGACCACAAAGGACTTTTGATTTCATATTTCTCTATACCTCAATTATTTCCTGGAGCACAGGAAATACCCAGTAAACTTGACAAAGTTTCTCATGATATCCTTGAGGATAAGCTGTTTAAGTGTGGGCTGGGTGGAGCAACCGTTGGATGGATCCATGGTTGGTTGAAAAATCGTACCCAACGAGTTCTCGTAAATGGCTCTGTGTCTACATGGAGGAAAGTCTCAAGTGGAGTACCACAGGGCTTGGTCCTGGGCCTGGTGTTGTTCAGTGTTTTTATAAATGACCTGGAGGAAGACATAGAGGGGATGCTTATTAAATTTGCAGATGACACGAAGCTGGGTGGGATTGCTAATTCTGAAGAAGACAGAGTCAGGATTCAAAATGATCTAGATAGGCTGGAACAGTGGGCTGAGGTAAATGATTCTCTGATACCCATAGCAGACTAGAGCTGAGGACTTAACAGTGGCTGAGCATCTGAGGCCATTGTTAGCTCCCTAAGCCTGAGGCCCACTTGAAAATTCTTTTTTTTTTTTAACTTTTTTATTTGCATCATAAGTTATTATTACATTACAATACAATACAATTCCAGTTCTCTTATGATACATTTTCCCCCTTTTTTGTCCCACCCCCCGCAAGGTGACCATCATATACCTACAAATTTAAATTTTTAACCATGAGCACATTTTTTCCATTTTTTCGAGTATAGCGAGATTGGCTTCTCCATGATTTACCCATTGAAAGTATACAGACCATTTCTTTTTTATCTCCTTCATCTTTCCATCCCATGCCTTATCTTGTTTCATACATTCCAATATATCCGACTGAATATATTCATATAGATACTCGTTCCATCTATCTAAAGACCATTTTAAGTTCTCCTTCCAACCATATGCAATCACAGCATGCGCAGCTAATATCATTGCTTTGAAAATATCCTGATTTTGTCTCTCGATGTTATTGTTTCCCAGTACGCCCATAAATAATAAATCCCCATCTATTTTAAGATCCACCTTACATAGCCCTACTATCTTCCCCTGTACCTTTTCCCAAAAATCTATAACCTTTGGGCATTCCCACCATAGGTGAGAGTACCACCCTTCTTTTGCATTGCAGTGCCAGCAGTTAGGTTTCATACCTTTAATCATATATGCCAGTTGGGCAGGGGTTCTATACCACTTCAAAATTATCTTCTTTTCAAGCTCTCTGTACTTTTCTAATTTGATTTTCTTAAAATTCACCATTAATTTATTGACATCGTCAGAAGTTATTTGTTTTTCTTTATTCCATTTGTTTTTTAAGGTTCTTAGTATAAACTCCTTATCTTTCACCAATTCAAGGTAAATTTTTCCTGCCAATCCTTTCCTTATTTCATCCACATATAATACATTTTCTAAGTTGTTGTCTTCCCTTTTTATGGCTTCTATATACTTATCTTGTTTAATTAAATGGGATAGTCCCCTTAAGTGTAGCCAATAACTTTTCCCCATTTTTTGGCTCAGCTCCTGAAGTGGTAGGAGACTCCCTTGTGAATTGTACATATCCTTGACTCTAATTATGCCTTCCTCCTTAAGGGCTTCCCAAAATTTTGGATTCATCTCCTTCTCCCAAATATATTTAAGTGGGGTCCACTTTGAAGTCTGAGGCAGCAAAGTCGACCTCCACCTCTTCCAAACCGTCAAAGCTGTTTTCCTTGGGCCTGTTGCTTTTCCTATCTCCTTTTGCAAATCTCTAGTGTAAATTCCATTGCTGCCTACCCCCTTATTGATTGCTGATTCAAATCTTACCCATTTATCCTCCGTCCTCCATTCTAACTCCATTAATGCCTTCAACTGGAATGCGTCATAATAAGCTTGTAAGTATGGTAGCCCCCATCCTAAATCATCTTGGGGCATATATACCAATTTTTTTGATATTCTTGCTTTTTTCCTACCAAACACCCAGCTTTTAATACTTTCATCCCATTTCCCTATAACTTTCTGATCAATTTCTATTGGAAGCACCTGGAATAAGTATAGCATCTTTGGTATTAGAAACATTTTTGCTGCTCTAATTTTCCCCAAAATGCTCAGATGTTTATTCTTCCATTTCTTCATTTTCTTTATTATCTTTGACCAAGTCTTACTATAATTGATTTTCTGTAACCTCTCTATATGTTTGTCAAGGTATACTCCCAAATACTTAATTTTACTAACATCTGATTTCATCCCCGTTAAGGCTAATATCTCTCTTTTAGTATCCTTATCTACATTAAGAAACATTATTTCGGATTTCTTAATATTAACGCCAAGCCCTGAAATTAGTTTGAAATCCTCTAGAATAACTAGCAATTCTCTTATTGCCTGCAATGGGTTAGTTAGTGTCAGTAAAATATCATCTGCAAAAAGATTTAGTTTAAGTTCTTCCTTAGCTATTTGAAATCCCTGAATTCTGCCACTATTTCGAATCCTATCTGCTAAAGGTTCCATTGCTAGTGCAAATAGCATGGGGGATAGTGGGCAGCCTTGCTTTACTGCTCTCTGAATTAAAATTTCTCTGGTATGCCCTCCATTTATCCTAATAACTGCTTTACCGCTCCTATAGATTTCCCTTATTGCACTTAAGTATGGTCCACTAAATTCAAATTTTTCTAAAACCTGCATTAGGTAATTATGATTTAAGGTATCAAATGCCTTGTATACGTCTAATTTTAATAAAGTTAAATTTTTCTTATTTTTGCAAGACAGGGCATTTAATATATTTCTTAGAGGATGGGCTATAGATCTATTTTTAACGAAGCCATATTGATCCTCCTTGACTAATTTTGGCAGAATATTTTCCAGTCTATTGGCTAACACTTTTGCGAAGATTTTATAATCTTGGTTCATTAAACTAATTGGTCTATACGAATTTACATCTAAAGGATCTCTCTGGGGTTTTAGTATTGGCATTATTTCCGCTTTCTTCCATGAATCTGGCATTTTACCCCCTTTTAATATATAATTAAATACACTTTGCATTTCTGGAATCAGCAGGTCCGCCATTTCCTTATAGTATTCCGCCGTAAATCCGTCCAGCCCAGGTGATTTCCTATTTTTTAAGCCCTTTATTACTTCTGCTATTTCCTGCCTTGTAATTTCTTTATTTAAGTTTTCGCTTTGTTCTTTCATTAGTTTCTTATCCAATTGTTCATCAAATTTTTGATTTTCCCCAGATTTAAATAGTTGTTGATAAAATTTAGCAAATTCCTCTCTTATGTAATTATTTTTAAAAAGCTTTTCCCCCCATCTCCCTTAATACATCCTATTGTTTGCTTTTCCTTTCTTGCCTTTAGATAATTAGCCATTCTTTTCGTTGTATTGATATTAATTCTTTGATATTCGTTTTTCACTAGTATTTCTTTTTTCCATAAAGATAGGGAATCTAAATTCTCTAACTCTTTTTTTAGTTTTTTTAAAATTTCTTGAGTCTTGCTACTATAGTTTTTCTGAAGTTCCTTTTGTTTTTGTCTAATTTCAGTTACTTTCCTATTTCTTTCTTTATTGTTTTCCCTATTAATTCTAATTTCTTTAGCTATATAGGCTCCCCTTATAACTGCTTTAGCCGCGTCCCAAACCACTTCTTCCGTAGCTGAGTCCCTATTCTCTCTAAAGTACATTTCTATATCTTTTCTTAAGTCCATCCGATCTTTTTCTGTTAATGGCATATTAGCCTTAAATTTCCAGATATTTTCTTTCTGTTCTTCACTTAATTTAAATTGTGCTATCAGAGGGGCATGGTCCGAAATCCATATAGGCTCAGTTTCTGTTTTCACCACCTCCATCTCGCTTGTTTCCTTTATTAAAATGTAATCTATGTATGAAAAGGTCTTAAATCTATTCAAAAAGTATGTAGGTTGTGGGGTTTTCCCCCCATAAGTAAATACATCCTTCAATTTCCACTTTTTAAGCTTTAAAGTTTTACTTTTCTTAAGATCATAATTAACATCTCCTGCCACAATCAACTCCCCCTCATAAAAATTCTGTAACCTTTGAAATAGCTTATTTAAGAATCTTAGTTGCCCTGTGTTTGGTGCATATATAGAAGCTATTGTAAATATCTTGTTATTCAACTTAAATTTCATAACAACATATCTTCCTTCTGAGTCAGATATTTGATCTAATATTTCCATTTTTAAATCAGAACGTGTAAGGATTGCTACTCCTCTTGCCTTCTTAGTTCCTCTTGCTTCCCCCTTTACTTCCCATAATGGTGAATTTAGCAAAGGCTTTTTATCTTTTTTGCCTTTATGGGTTTCCTGGAGGCATACTATATTTATCCCCTGTTTGTTAATCATCTTTTTTAATCTGTACCTCTTTAACTCTGAAGCCAAACCATTTATGTTCAAAGAAAGTAAATTAATTGACTCAACCATTTTCATTTGAAAATTTCATATATGTGTGCTCATTTCCATCCCTTTTTACTCTGGTGGTCACCCCCATCCCCTTCCCCTCTTCCCGAAGAGCTTCCCTTGATGGGAATACAATTGGCATATGCCACTTGACCTCTTCGTCACTTGATTGAGGAGCGCGTTCCCATCTCTTCCTCCCTTAATGCCAAGGTTATTCTTATTTCAATGTTCCAATATAAGCCACCTTCCTTAATTCCTAATATATTCATTTAAATAACATCAAACATAAACTGAATTCAGTTCTATAGCTCTACACAACTCCTTATTATACAATGCCAGATGTAACCTAAGAGCCACTAGTGTCTTTTCTCAGTCGCTTTGCCTTGCCTTGCAGTGCCTGACTCGACTCTCCTTCTTCTTCACTGCTGGTTGGAGTATTATTGAGGCTTTCCTGCAGATCACGTTCTTGGTCCTCCAAGTTTTCTGGGTCTAATGATGCTGTACTGACTCCCAGTCTCTCCAGCATTCTTCTTGCCTCTTCTGGTTTTTTTGCACGCAGCAGTTTACCTTCTCTGAACACCAAAATTACTGCTGGGTATCCCCATGTGAACAATATTCCATTATCAAAAAGCCTCTGAGTGTAAGGTTTTAATATTGCTCTTTGCTGCAACATTTCTGGAGAAAGGTCCTGCCTTATGATCACTTTAGTTCCATTGAATTGCAAGTTCTTCTGTGCTTTTAGGGTTTTATAAATATTATCCCTTATTTTTTCTCTTGCAAATGCCATAATAACGTCTCTTGGTTTTGCTCCCGGCCCTGGCCTTGGTCGCAGGGCTCTATGTGCTCTCTCAATTTCCTCTGGCTCAATTTTAATTCCACAGTGTTGAAACCACTCAACAAGCTTTCCTTCAAGGTCTTTCTGTGCGATATCTTCAGGAATGCCTGATAGGCGAATGTTTCTTCTCCTTTGACGGTCGTTTACAGAAGCTAATCTGTTAGTCAGTTCCTTAATTTTAGCCTCATTAGCTTCGGCCTTTTGAACTGCCTTATCAGCCGTAATTTTTATGCTCTTAATTTCTGAGGCCATTTGTCTCAAGTCTTTCTGAAGAGCTTTAATATCACCCCTAACATTCTGTTCGAAGGTGGTAATGAGTTGAGTTAAGTCCTTCAGTTCTTTTTTGGTCGCCATTATCAATGCCTCTCCCTTCTCTGTCTTTCACCAGGCTCGCTTCTAGGGAGTACAAAGGTAACAGATGTCTCTCACCTCAGAAATTTGCTCAGAGCTAATCCTTTCTGGTTCTCCTCCACCTTCACAGATGTTTCAGGGTGTTTATCAAAGTTTATCTTTCTTTTTGGCGGCTTAATAGTAAACTTCTCCGGGAGGCAGCTTTGGGAGCGTCTTAATCGAGTTGACGCATGCGCAGATCCCACTTGAAAATTCTGTGGGTTTGATCCCTTATGGGCAGCAACAATCCAGTTGTTATATAAAAAGCTAAACTGATCTACTGCAGCCATCATATGGGTTCTGTGGTCATACTTCCATCTGCAGGTGGAGGCCAGTTTGTAAGTCCCTGTTTTAAGCTCTCCCAGCTTTCACTTGATATTATAAGTTAATTTGTTATATCTTATTTTAATGTGGCTTCTTTCTTTTCTCTCCTCCTTTTGGCACCTACCACAGGCCCAGCTAATTGCACAGTCCATAGGCCAGGCATTTAGTGTGGCCTACCAGGAATTTCTAAGAGCAAATGGAATAAATCCAGAAGACCTAAGCCAGAAGGAATACAGTGACCTGCTCAACACCCAAGACATGTACAATGATGACCTGATCCACTTCTCTAAGTCTGAAAACTGCAAGGATGTATGTTTTCATTTTAGTCATGATATTGTTAGGCTAATAACCCCCCAGAGCAAGCTAATAACAACCATTACACAGCTGTTAAGAGTTCCTTGTGAATGACTTTCAGCCATACAGGATGGAACAGTGTCTACCCTGCAGGGATATTGACAGCTATTCTTTTTGCATTTTTCTCCCTTAAAAAATAAAATAAAGGAACAACCAGCACAAAATTTATCAGCACTTGGACTGATTGTCATATGCTGTGTGCTCTTTTAAGAAACAGCTTTAAAATGTTTGGCATGCTGTGCATCAGTTTAGTGTGACTGAAAAATAAGCTGGTAATGTAGCCGACAATTTCATTTTTGTGGACATAACAGGGTTTGCAAGAAGGCTTGTTTCAAAAACTCCATATGTTCAAAGCTTTATAGATAAAACGCTTAATCTGCGTGAAGTAGAAGCTCATAAAAATCTAATTTGGAGATATTTCAGTTCATAGTAATAATCCTGGTGGCTTCTATTGCTTTATCTTGCTCCACTGTTCCACACACAATAAGTTCATATATTCTTCTTATTGAAATAAATCTTCCTTCATCCTGTGGTGGGGAGGGGAGGCAATTTTGCATGTTCTCTGCATTTCATAAAGGAAAACGGCTGTTATTGGTTGTTTTCAATATTTGTTCTTCTGATTTAGGTTTTCATTGAGAAACAAAAGGGAGAAATTCTGGGTGTAGTAATTGTAGAGTCCGGATGGGGATCCATCTTGCCTACAGTTATTATTGCCAACATGATGCATGGAGGACCAGCTGAGAAGTCTGGAAAACTAAACATAGGGGACCAGATCATGTCAATCAACGGGACTAGCTTGGTTGGCCTACCACTCTCTACATGCCAGAGTATCATAAAGGTACAGAAACTGCATTCAATATAAAACAGATTCCTGATCCTGTCTATCAACAAGGCTGTCTGCTCTGCAGCAGACAGAAAGGTGAATGATACTTGAGCACAGAAGCAGGGTAAGCAGTATTCTGCCATGCACAATACTTTGTGTATACACCAACTCTACCAATGCCCTGCTGTGGTTTAAAGTTAGTACACAGGGATGGTTTATAGTCCTCGTTCATGGTGCTCTGGATTATAAGACATTGCCTCTGTGGCCATTTCATGTTCCTGATCCTCATGTTCCCACCACTTTTTCTTTCTGAATCCATAGTTTTGAAGCAGATTTGCAACACTAGCATTTCACTGATGTCACCCTTTCTTCAGTTCTCTGCCTCTCCCTCCCTCCATGGATAGATACAGTTTGGTCTTGAGAATTTTCCACTGACTTCCTTTCATTTTTACTTCTTCCTGATAATCAGTGCTGCTATCTTGTTGCTATAGAAACATTGTTGTATCCGGTATGATTTCCTGCTTTTTACTGCAACATCTGGTTGTTGTCATGGGTACTGCTGGGCATTAACAGAAAATGACCCAGAGATCAACAGCAAAAAATGTAGAGTTATTTGAAGCTTTGAGTGTTTACTTCTGAGCTTAATATGAAAGTACAAAAATCAAGTTGGCAAACAAGAAGGTGTATTATGTTGTTCAAGTAGATACTGTGATGGTTAAGAAGAGGTGCATTTTTATTGTGATGTGAGAATAGACAATGGTATTATTGTTACTATATGAAATTCTATCCATCGACTTCATTATGGCCATTCAGAAATAGAAATGTCCATTTATGAAAGCGTAGGGTGCAATCTTAAATTTATCCAAGATGTTGCTTCCTGTGTACACCAGTTCTGCAGTGCTTTAGCATTACAACCTTAGGATGCATTATGGCATTCTAGAGTATGAGCCGTTGATCCACAGGGATGTGTGTGCAAAAGAAGAAGAGTTGGATTTATACCCTGCCCTTCACTCAGAGTCTCAATTTCCTTCCCTTCCTCTCCCCACAACAGACACCCTGTGAGGTAGGTGGGGCTGAGAGAGCCTTAAGAGAACTGCTCTTGAGGGAACAGCTCTGAGTGAACTGTGACTGACCAAATAACTCAGATAGCAATGGAAGCTACGGGGGTTATTACTATGAACTGGTATGCTATCTGAGTTATTTAAAGATCAGCTGTAATCTCACCTTTGAAAGCACATAGCTTCTAGGAGTATGCATTCGGCACAAACAGAGCTGAAAAAAATACCCAAAAAATTCCTTAGCTTTTTCAGGTATGTTTTAAGCCAGAGATTGTTTGGGGCTGAATTCTGGCTATCTGAAATGGCCAAGCTTGAAAAACCCTGAAAATATCCAGGATTTTTTGGGACCACTGGATAGTCAAAATTAAAGGGCATTAAAGGTATTGCAGTCCTTTTAAATGCCTTTCAGGTGAACTTGCCACTTAGAGAAGGTGTTTAAAAGGACAGCGAACTCTTTAAATGCCTTTGATGTTCAATCATAGCCCACACAGCTTTGCAGAAGGCATTTAAAGGGACTGCAATCCCTTTAAATGTCTTTTTTCCTTTTCCATTGAAAGCAATGGAGGATGGGGACATCTTCTTTGGGTGCCCATAGAACTGGACCCCTGGTCCAGTCTTTTTGAAACTGGGGTGGTTGGTGTTCTTTAGGAGAGGCACCAGCAGCTATGCTGCAAACCTCAAAAAACAGGGGCCCCCCAGATACCCCAGATCTATTCTTCATTATATCCTATGGGGTGTATAATGGAGCCAAAATAACTTGGTATTCCTGAATATTTACCAAATCCAAATACTGGGATTTTTGCACACCCCTAATAGCTTCTAATAAGATAGCTGATTTTTTATAGAATGAAATGATTCATGCTAGTAATGGAGTGCATGACACGAACGGAAAAGTATGGACACATAGGTCTTTTCAGATTTTGTGAAATAAATGCATGTATACATAGCACCTTCGGTTTTCTGATTGGGAAGGCTAACAGACAGCCATATGGTGCACAGATGATGTTTGAGTCTGGATCGGGTGATACATTTTGGGCTATAAATAAAGCCCAGCCACCCCAAAGTGGAAGCTATGAAACAGAATGAAAATGTCTTAGGGCCTTGTGTTTTTCTGCACACCAGATGGTTGCTGAATGGCCTTTTCTCATTTCAGGCTTGTATTTTTATTTACTGTGTGTGCTTCCCAGATCCACATGCAGGCATCGTGGCAGCCAGCTTCCTTGCTTGATTAACAAGCAAGCTGAGCACAGTAGGTATATACACTCAGAGGGAGGAGTGAGAGAATAATTTGCTGTTTGGTGCTCTCTGGGGCTCGTTTCACATATAATCCTTGTGAATATTTATAGGTCGGTAAAAGCTCTGGTAGGGAAAATCAACCATAAAGGGAAAGGTTAGGTTTATGAATAGATCCATGGTGCAAATAGTCACTTCAGTAAACATTTTTGTCCTGGCTTTGCAAGACGCCATCTTAAAAGACGTTATCTAGACATTTTAGTAAAGAAAAGGTATATGTGGTTACATCAGGTTAAAAAGGAATGTTGGGTCAGTAGCATTAAAAATATAATAAATTATAAAAATGGGATTTATCCTCATTTTCAGTATAAGACGCTGATGATCAGAGTCTGTATTAGCATCAGGCCTTCTCGATTCCCAGGGCTTGTTACTCCTCCTCAATTTTCTCATGCTAAGTTTGTAAGTTTCCTAATGAAGCAAATAGCAACTCCCCAGGGCCATTTCAAGCTAGGGGAAAAGGGAACATCAAAGCCCCTTCCCTGTGCACCCTGTGGTCATGTGAATTTGCCTATCTGTCTCCTAGCCAATTCCCAATTCTGTATTGATTATTTTGTATTGAGTAATCCTGATTAAAAGTTGGGAACTTGCATATGAACTCTCAGATAGTGTGTTGCACTTTCAGGTTTACTACTCCAACACTTCACTGCAAACTCAAAGGCTTAGAGTTAGGTTGTTATTGTCTAATTACAAAATTTGTATCCCACCTTTCTAATTTAATCAGGGCCGCCAAGATGGCTAACACATTAAAAAACATCCTTTATATATAAAAGCCCAGCATACTGGCACTTTCCAGCTCTCCCATTGGCTGTGTTGTGCGTTCCATCAGCCATTGGCCAGTCAACCACCACTCAAGAGTATTTGTGTGCCATTGGCTGGGGACTGGGTCTACTCCTCTCCCCCACCCACTGCCAACCTGGACACTCTTCCCTGACAGAATAAACTGCCAAAACAGCTGTCTCTCCTGACAAATATGCTTTTCCTGCTTGACTCCTGTGGAAATAACTTTACCCTCAGTGGCTGTTGCTAGCCAGTGGTTAAGTGTACGGATTCTAATCTGGAAGAACCAGGTTTGATTCCCCACTCCTCCACTTGCAGCTGCTGGATGACCTTGGGCAAGCCATAGTTCTGTCAGAGCTGTTCTCTCAAGGACAGTACTGGAAAGAGCTCTCTCAGCCCCACCTACCTCACAGGGTGCCTGTTGTGGGGAGGGGAAGGGAAGGGAGTTTTTAAGCTGCTCTGAGACTCTGAGTGAAGGGCGGGGTATAAATCCAATCTCCTTCTCCTCCTCCTGTTCTTCTTCATTCTGTCAATAAAAAGGCAAAGGCAGGAGGCCCATTTCAGGACTACTTTGGCCTTGGTGGGGAACTCACTGAGCCCAGTCCTGACTAGGGTTACCAGCTCCAGATTGGGAAATTCCTGGATATTTCATGGCGGAGTCCACAGAAGCCAGAGTTTGGGGAGGGGAGTGGCCTCAACTGAATACAATGTCATAGAGTCCACCCTTCAAAACAGGTGAGGGCTGGAGATCACTCAGCATTACAACTGATCTTCAGATGGCAGAGATCAGTTCCCCTGGAGAAAATGGTGAACTCTGTGTCATTATACCCTTCTGAGATTGCCGCAGGAAATTGACGCTGAATGCCCAAGGCTAGGGTACCTGCCCAGAACCTCTTTCTAGAGCAAGTTGTATTTACTTCCACAATGGGCTTTATTCCTAGTACATAATAAAATCACATCTTAAAACCATTATAACAAAAAAAACCAACACATGTATCATTTAAATAAAACCAAAGCTAAAATACACAAACAAAAGCATAAAAACAACAATTAAAATAATGGGCAGGAAGGAGGGATCACTGAGGGAACACCAAAAAAAAAAAGTTTCCAACTGCTGACAGAAGATGGAAACAGAAGGAAACAGACGAGTTTCCCTGGGGAGAGAATTCTAGAGTTTTAGCGTCTTGATTAAAAAGGCCTTCTCCCAGTTGCCACTTGCCTAATCTCAGAAGGTGAGGGCACCTGAACCAGGGCCTTGGAAGGTGACTGTAATGGTCAGGTTGGTTCATAAGGGAGTAAGCTGTCAGGTAGTCCTGCCATGATGGATGGAGGGGAGGGGAGGATGGCTATGGGCGCCATGAAGGGCGGGAGGTTGGGATCGTGGGGGTGTAGATTTATGCACCTGGTGTGAGAATGGAATGTGACTCTGGCAGGCTCTATCTGGGGTAGACTTAACATTCTGACCTTGGAGGAGACAGGCTGCGAGCTCTCCTATCGCTTTCAAAGCTGCAGCTTTGCTGAGAATAATGGGGGCGGTGGGAACTTTATTAGCGTAGTAACTTTCGATTCCCATTCGCATGTTATTCCTGATTGGTAGAGAGGGGGGTCCCCATTCACCCCCTTTCCTGTATAACTGCCTGCTTTGTGTAACCAAGTTATTCTGAACAATGTATCTGCTCCAGTAACCTTTCCATTGCAGCTTAACAATAAACACTATTCTTGCTTGAACAACAAGACCTGGTGTTTGGCTGACTAAGTTAGGGCTTCTGACATAAGCAATCCTTCAGGTATGAAGGTCCCAAACCATATAGAACTCTGAAGGTCAAGACCAGCACCTTGAATTGTGCCTGAAAACAGATTGGGAGCCAATGAAGATGGTTATTACTGGAGTAATATGGTCCCTACAACCCTCTCCAGTCTACATCCTGGGTGCAGTGTTCTATACCAGTTGAAGCTTTTGAACATTTTCAAGGGCAGCCCATAGAGTACTTGCAGCACACTAATTTAGATGTAACTAGGACATAGATCACAGTGGCCAAATTCTTTCTTCCCAGTAGGGTTGCCAGATACTTACCTCTTGACAGCGGGGGAAGAAGGAAGCCTTCCAGGAAGGGGCGGGGCTCCACCCCAAATAGCGACATCGCTGTGCAACATCACCAATGCAATGACATCATCACATTGGTGTCATCACGGGGGACACTCTGCTTTGAAGACAAAACTCTATGGTAAAATTGCTCTCAAACCAGAGTGTCCCCTGCGTGATGTCATCATGTTGGCAATGTCATTCAGGGGACATCGCTGTTTGAGGGTGGGGTTCACCCACCAGCCAGTTGGCCAGTGGCTGGGAGAAGCCCCCAAAAGCAGAGGATCCCCCACTTGGATCTCGGGGCTTGCAACCCTGCTTCCCAGGAAAGGCGACATCTGGCTAACCAGTCAGAGATAGTAAAAGGGACTCCTAGCCATAGCTGCTACTGCTTATCCATCAGTAGGCCTGGGTTCAAGAGTATCCCAAACTGGGCCTATTCATTCAAAGGGAGTGAAACTCCATCAAGAATGGGTTACACCTCCAGGTCTGCTAACCATTAACACTGTTATGCATCCCAAATGGTGTAAGAGCCATTCTCCTACAGCTGGCTTTCTTAGCACTCTGCTATCTTGTTTGGGGGAGCCATGTGGGTCAGGTGACTGGTGTGGTTCCTTGTCATGGGCTTAATTTTCACATTGGTAGATATGTTCAGGTTATGTAACATCATTATATATTTTTACACTGCATTCTATTTTTAATTTTAATTTCCATTAGTAAGGTCTGAACAAATTAAGCAGGACACTACCAGTCCTGGCAAATGCCCATCAAGTCGATGTGGAATTTATATCCGTATTAATTTCCTGCCACAGTTTTGATCTCTGTTGTATTCTTTTTAAGGGTTTGAAAAACCAGGCCAGGGTAAAGCTGAATATAGTAAGATGTCCTCCAGTGACTACTGTGCTCATCCGAAGACCAGACCTCAGATATCAGCTAGGCTTCAGTGTACAGAATGGCATTGTAAGTAGCATTCTTAACCAGTTACTTTAGCACTCCAACTTTCACAGACCTTTTTTTGTTTGTTTTTTTAGAAAAGGAGGAAAAATGGGAAATTAATTGAATTCAAGAGCACTTGGGGCCAATGTTCCGTCTAAGTTGTGGAGTCTTGTGAGCAAAAATTATACTTTGTATGCCGCTGACATTAAAGTGAGCGATTCAGCTACTGCATAAGTTAGTTTGCTCTGGAGGCATCTTTCCTGAGCTAAGACAAAAATGTGTGAGCCAGAGGCTAAAAAACTGTGAGCTAGCTCACACTAACTCAGCTTAGAGGGAACACTGCTTGGGGCACATGTTTTTATGTACCTAATAAATCAAGATGTGACATTTTGGAATCAGTGGACAAATATGGAAAGTCATCTCACTGTGGGGCAGTGTAATCCAGTGTGATTGGGCATACTACATAAAGGGTATAAGAAAGGGTAATTTCCAATGCTTAATTTGTGAAATCAGAAGTCCTGGGGCTCAAAGATGAGTAGAAGCTAGGTCCCTTAGTCTTATGAGTATGGAATAGGGCTAAGGTTATTCAGCAGAGCAGAAATGCACTGTGAAGACACCCAGATAATGCTAAAGCACCTAGTGATCTGATCAATATGAACCCTGATGTCCCAAGGCAGATGTGCTGATCTTAATGTGGAATTGACACATGGATCCTGAACAAAGACAAAATCTGCAGATATATCTCTAAATGTATTAGATGAATTCTTGTGTTTTGACATGCCCAGTGGTGTCTTAACAATTTGGTTTTGGTTAACACACTTCCTTAAGAATCCAGTGCCTCCAGCTCATGCATGGTATGCATAGTCAAATCTTAATGTTTTCACACTTTTGAAATTACTGCCATCTACTCCTGTTCTAGCATGGAAGAGGTTAGTTCATTTTAGCCCATGCCAGGAGTTTGCATAGCCATATTTCTATGAAATATCATTTGAATTCTTTAAAAAATGGTTGGTTATTTAGAAAATAAGCAGGATTTGTTTTCCATAATTGAGTGTTGATTTACACATTCATATACACCATGCAGTGATTTCACTGTGTGCTCTGAATCATGCATTCATCTGGGCTGGTGCACATTTTGCATAAGGGAGGAGTAATTCGTGAAGAGATGCCCTAGCCAACATGTGGATGATGCAGTATGAGCTGCACGGAGTATTTGCTCACATGGTCTCTGTCCCTCAAAGTGGATTTGTCTGTTGAAATAGTACAAATAGGGCCTCTGCCAGCGTGGAATACCTGGTTTGTAAATTGTATGGTAGATGGGAATGGAACACACCACTTCTACACTTAGAAAATTGTGCCTGTCCTGGTAAATGTATGAACCAGGACAACTCCTCTTGAGGGTAAGTTGCCTCCATTTGAAATATTGCTTGATACAAAAGTACCTTTTGTGATACTGGATTGCTGATGGTTATTTCACACATGCACGTGATCCTGTCATATTTTATCATCACTGCAGGAATTGGGCAATTAACAAGTTTTATATATAAATAAATAAATAAGCTTGAGTGAATTTGTGGTTTGGTCTCTCTTTAACTGGGACATCTGCCATTGCAACTTCAGTTGTCATCATCTGATGTTCTGCTGTTCCAGATCTGTAGCCTTATGCGAGGAGGGATTGCAGAGCGAGGAGGAGTACGGGTGGGCCACCGGATTATTGAAATAAACGGGCAAAGTGTTGTAGCAACCCCTCACGAGAAGATTGTTCACATCCTCTCAAATGCTGTTGGTGAGGTAGGAGCTAGCAACTCTTAATTTCGCTTATGAAGTGTTGGCTTTGTTGCATTGTTTCCACCAACCAAATGAAAAGGCTGACGAAGTGTGACTTTATAGCTTTTGGTGAGATTTTATAGCTTTTGGTGAGATTAGCATCTTGGTGCTGAGCGCTCATGGCTCCAGCTGTGGAAACATTGGTCACATTTGTGTCCTGCCTATTCTTAGGACACAGTACACTGGTCATCATATTTTAACCTCACATCCAGTTTGTCAGATAATTCAGGGTTTATGAATGAAGTGCCAGAGTGGACCTCACCACTATTAGGCCACAAATGAAGGATCACATTTCAGAGTGTTTGCCATAGTATAAAAACTTCTTGCAAGTAGAAAACTCTCACAGGAAAAAAAAGAGAGAGAGAGAGAGAGAGTCATTCAGAGAGAGTTGTTGGATTTGTTCTTCAACAGGGATTTGAACCTTATCTCCCTTTTCCATGGCTAATATTCTATTAATTGCATCAGTGGCCTTCAGCTGGCGTATCATGAGATACAGTGAAGTCACAGACCAGTCTGTGGTGTTGCTCTTTGTTCTGTTTAAGGTTCTTTAAAAGGAGGAGAAAGACATAAAAGCAAAGGACCAAAAGGAACATGTATTGTGGAATAAAAATTGGGTCCTGTGGCTTGAAGTGAAGGCTTACATGACACCACAGTGTCTCTTACTGAGTATCAATGTCTATATGGAGTCCCTTCCACTGAGCTGTGGACCTTGTTCCCGAGGAAGCGTGGACAGGATTGCAGTCTTTTTAGCTGTAGGACGTAATTGCTACTTCCTGAATATTTTCTCATCCCCAAAACATGAAATGTAGAACTCCTTTTAAACATATTTTAGGAAATGCATTTGAGGCACATGGACTCAATTGTCTTTTTGTTTTTCCAGATCCATATGAAGACTATGCCAGCTGCCATGTACAGACTCTTGACGGCACAGGAACAACCAGTTTACATCTAAAGCTCACCTTCCCAGTATGCATGGAGGACCTTTCTCCTAATTAGTGGTTGTGTTTTCTTGTGCTGCATTTTGGTGTCTGCAGCAACGTTCTCTCTCTCTCTCGCCCTCTCCCTCCCACCCTCCTTTACTTTTTATCATTTTGCTGTGTACAAAACATTTTTGGTTGCACCTTTTTACTACTAGAGTTTTATGTAATTCTTCACAGCAGAGAAAAATAACCAGGATTCTCTTTCTCCCTCACCCACACACACCTGCAGTTGTTCGGGCTATATTATCATTTTGTGCTTCTGTGGCTGTTAAGACAGACAACACGAGGACATCAAATGGAAGAAAGCTCTATTTACCAAATAGATCAGACTATATGGTACAATTCTCTCTCGGTTTTGTAAATTCTGAAATGATGCTGTGCTACATATGTAAGGGGAAAGCACCCAATGATGATATTGGTTGTAAGGAAAAAATTGAGTTGTGTTTGAGGAAGGAAAGATGGGCAACACCCCAATTTTTCATCTGAGAATTGCTTCCATAATGTACTTGGCAGGCACCTGTGTATTAGGTAAGTTTCGCCTCAAGGGTAGTGTTTATCCTCTGCTGAAAATCCTCTGGGACTAAATTTTGCATTGTTGGTGGGAGATTTTGCTACATGAAATGTAAGCTTTTCTCCCCCTGTTCTTTGTAGTACTTTGTTTTTAGGTGCAGTATGGTTTTTGCAGACAGCTTTTCTAATCCCTGCTTTCTTCCTAAAGCTGAGTGATGCAACCCTAAATACCTAACTAAGTTAGGGGGGCAGGGGTAAGACTCCCATGGACCTTAATTTCCTAAATTTCCTCATTTTGTGAATGTGTAGCTGTATGTGTGTGGATGTGGGCTGATTGGTTGTCACATTTTTAAACTGTATGCTTGATATTTATGATCTTTTCTCAAGTCCATACAGTTCTAAATTGTTGTTATTCTGAGCCAGTATACTTTTAACATATCTCTGGTCCAAAAGTTTGTATTTAATATTTTAAAGACAAGTTCTCTTTAATTTTGGACCATAGCATCATTGGAATTGTTGAAGGGTATACATTTAATTTATTTTGTAATATATATATATAAATAAATATACATAAATATATATGTGAAGTTAATCTCAGACGTGGGATCTAAAAGTGTATGATCACTTACAATGGATGCTTGTGCAATGAAAGAGTGTTCCAAAATGTTTTGGTGATGGTATTTAAAATCAAGGTCAGTAGACTTCAGTGTTTGTAGCAAAAAAAGAGTAAAAAAGTAGTTCGGCACCTTGAACATGAATACATTTATCAAGATACATGTCTTTGCGGGATAGAGCTACAAAAACATATGTCAAAATTAGCTTGTCTCAATAAATATATTGGTTTTAAGGTTCCCCAGGACTCTTTGTTAGTTTTGCTATGGCATATTAACATGGTTGCCTTTCTGGAATTTATGTACTGTTTGTGTAGAAACAATAGAAGCAGAAAAATAGGAGATGCATACCTTGTAAGATGACAGCCCAGTGCACTATTCAGGAAAGCATTGGTGGATCAGTTGAAGGGGTTGGGATTTGCATGTACCTGTTGAATATATGACTAATGGCATACACCTGAGGCTCAGTGCCCTGAATGGGTCTTGTATGCAGATACATGAGTATCCCACCACTGGCACCAAGCATAGAGAGAGCAAGGAGGAGCTGGTGTGACAGAACCTCCAGCCACTTAAGAAGTAGGGCCGGGGGCCAGGGAGTTACTACTTCTATACTCTATCCCCCTTATACTGCTGGAAGTGGCCACATAATGTAGGAATAATGGTGGGATTGGGGGATTAATGCCTTCCACCAAAGTTGTAAATGATTTTGTTGCCTATATAATAATAATGGTATAGGAATGCAGATAATAGGAATGCAGAACAATCAGGGCAAATTCTAGCTGCCTGATCCTATGCACCTAGGTCCACCTAAGCCCTTTTAAAATCCTTAGGCATAGGTGTGCCTGATTCTACATATGATCAGGCTGTTTAAAATGGCTGCACCTCAGAGCTCAGAAAACTCCAGATACTATAGCTTTACTGAAACAAAGGAGATGTGAACTTGGATGTCATCTAACCATTGGGGGTTCCAAGCAAGAGGAAGACAAATATATAATAGTAATATTTTAAGAAAATTTACAGCTTTGAAAGAAAAATAAAATAAAATAACTATTATTCAAAATATTTAACCATTTACTTTGATGTGGAAAACTTAATGAAATATTTATGAACACCCCTTTTCTGAGGTCTTATAAAAGGCCTGAAAAAATTGAGGGTATGTTCCATGCAGATTTTCTGTGTGTCTTTTTTACTTGGATAATAAACAGAGGTCAATTTTTTGCTGCTATAAAATAGAGGCTGCTACACAAGAGAAGGAAATAAACCCCACTTGAGTAGCAAGAGTTATTATAAGGTTCAAAGTAGGAATTTATTGTGTTCAGTGTGAAGACACCCAAATTACTGTATTTTTCTTTCAGGATTTCAAACCATGGAATAATCATTTTTAAAAATGCAGTATTATTTTTCCAGCTTGCTAGTAATATTCTGCTCTCAGACTCATACACCTGGTTTAAAAACACTGCACTTTCCAAAAAACCACATGAACGATTTTTATAAATAAGTATATGCATATATGCATTGACCAATGGAAGTATGATATATACTACATATAGGGTGTGATCACACACACAATTAGCCGCGCCATAGGCACGGATGCCGGGCAAATTTAAAGGGCACGATCAGACACGAATATCTGGGAAGCGCCCCACACCCATCAGCAACCCGTTTTGCTCTGCCACAGAAGCAGAGTAAAAAGACACTAGGGGCCACTAGGGGCCACCGACGGACTTTCCCCTGTCTGATCGCTCCAGCACGCACTCATGGCATTGGGATGGTCTGATCAGGCCATTCCGACTCCGTGCTGTTGTTTTTTCCCCACTTCTCAGTATGTGCATTATCGTATATGCCATAGGGAGCCCTCAGTGCTGAAATGCTATTCATTGATTCCCTGTTTAAGCAAATCAGAAGCAAACGGGCAACACCCCCCCGCCCCTGGACTCACCCGCGGTTGTGTCTGATCATGGATGGTGTGATCGTGCAACTATGGGTCAAATTCCTCTGGAGGGAATAGCCTCGCTTCCCTCCCAGTTTATCTCGCGCGTGTTACCACCACCATAATTTAGTTTAGGCACCATGCTATGTTTCTTCCCTCCCTGGTTCACCAATAGCCTTTTCTTTCCATCAAGGAAAGACCATGTCTTTGCAAAGTCATCTTCCATCTAAACACCTATTAATTCCACGTCTCTTCACTCAATCAAGTCTTCCCCCTGTTTTCCTATATCCAAAGCAGATACTCCAGAAATTTTCTGAATGAAAAGCTAGACTTGAGGGCCCAGCTACTCCACAGCAGTGTTACCTCCCAGAATAGATTTACGCCTACCTAATACATATATTTTCATAGATTTTAGAGAGCATTGTATCCAAAAGTACAAATGAAAATAGGGCAGATGTAAGAGTCAAATGAAGGTATAAACCTGGACATCTTTATAACTTGAATTACTGTGAATGGTTCACAGATTATTGCAAATATGAGAGAAAATCATGCATTTCGCAAATGCCTTCTAATCTGTGTTACTGCAATAGGCTCAAACATTGGTTGGATATGTGGGACCCCTCTTGAGCACATGAATGCTCTTGAACCATACTCCACAGGATGTGAAACCCCTCACTGTTGTAGAAACCGCTGTTGGCAGCCAGAGAAATCATTGTTGTCTATGTACAGCGTAGTTCATACAAAGGTTTTTCTGCACAATTTAAGCGGAGAGCTTTGTAACTTCAATTTTAATAACCACTTAGAGTCTTCACCTTGTGCAGAAGGATTTCTGGAAGTTTAGAGGTGACACCATTGGCTGAAAAGTGATGTTTTAAACAGGTCTTATAGGAGCAATTACTGGAAGCAGATTGCCTCCTCTATGGGATCAAAAGAACAGTTTATTTTATACCCTTTCCAGCTTGCAGAACTCCAGCAAAGATGGTAACTGTGTACTTCAGCAACTCTTCCATGTTTACAATAAAGTTTAAACTGCCTCTTGATTTACCATTTTTCTGTGTGTTTGGATCACATTATAACTTGCAATATGTTTGGGGATTTCCCAGTGCAGGCTTTTATGGTAGGGAGGGGGAGTTCTTTGTACTTCTCGGAATAAAAAGAAATCTGTGTCTGAAGATGGCAAGTGTATGTATATATACATAGAGAGGGCACAGTACTAATGAATATGAAGCTGTACTATTGTTCTGTAAAGAAAGTGAATAGAAATTATGAAGAAGCGTTGGGAGAAGTATAGTATTGTATTTGTAACAATATTGTTCTTTGTAAACACTAAACTTGATGAGTTCTATATAAATATATATATATAAATATATATATATACACACACACAAAAATGTGAGCCTGGAATGTTGATACTGCACATCTACTGAATGTAACTTTTCAGATTTTTGTCACAGGCATTTTGCCCCTTCTCTGTAAACAAGCTTACAGTGGTTTAAGGGGGATTTGGTTTATTTTTTTTTCTTGGCCTCTGTTTTATTGTGATGTATTCATGTGTGCTACATTCCTTTATTTAACAGAGTGCTAATATCTGTAAGATTTGCAACAATAAACAAACATACCAAAAAAAGCATTAGATACAGCCAAGACTCTGTTAACATTCATTTAGGAAGACCTCATTTTTTGTTGTTTATGTATTTTCATTTGCATACCCTCCCAGCACTCCGTGAAAGATAATAAAGTTGGGCAGAACAGTTCTGAATCCTATGTCCATGCAAAATACCTTTATTTTCCCTGGTGGATGTTTAATATAATTTAGGGTTTTCACCCAGTAGCCCTTTAACTTGGCATATTTTTTTTTGGATTTAGGAGCCAGCCCCAAAATTTCAGAGCCAGAATCATTTTTTTACCTGCTGTTCAACATTGCCAGGCCCTGACCCCCGTGGCCAAGATTTTAAAAAGATTAACAGCATTGGTTGACATTGACCCTTCCACCAAGTCCTTTTATATGTGAAGATAACTTATGGGTACATTGTATCTACCTTTACACTGGTCCTTCACAAAGCACAGAGGCACTGTTCATCCCTTCTGCAAAAGCCCTGTGAGAATGCAGAGAAAATGCCCTTTCTCGCCTTCAGGTTCTGTGTGAAGTGTAGAGAACTTAGTAGAAAAGAACTTAGCAGAAGATGGGGGGGGACCTTTTCTTCCTTTCCTTCCAAGTTCTCTATAGTTCATAGAGACTCAGTATAGGGGTTCTTTGCATAGGAAATGCACACAGAAATTAAATGCAACTTTCCCCCCCCCCAAAGTGCTGGAAAGGACTCATATAAGGCAGAAGAGCCCTGTTGCATCATACCAAATGCTCCTGTGGTCCAGTATCCTGTTAGCACAATGGCCAGCCAAACACCCAAAAGGCAAAACCAAATCCAACACCTGTTTCCTTTTTCCTAGTTCAAAAAAAAACTTACCTGGGCAAGAGGGGGGGAGGGCAGGAATTGTTGAGTTGTGTTTATCTTGCCTAGTAACAATTCTGGCTCTGAAGTCCAGCACAGCATTCCAGCTCTTATTGCACAGATCCAAGTGTTACCATTATTCTTTAAAATGGGGGTGGGAATGAGGGGAAAGATGATCCTTTGTGTTGAGATATGCCAGAGCAGCATCTTCACTAAATGCTGATTTAAGACATTCCTTGCCAATTTTTGTATGAAATTGAGGGAAATTTCTTTCCCTCAGGATGTGGCAGAATGGCCATTCAGGCTCCACTCTGTTTCATCCTCCCAGGTGTCTGGTCACCAACAAGTCTTGAGTCGCCACCCAGTCAAGTGCTGCTTTCCTGGCTTTCTTGACATTCAGGTTATCTTGCACTTCTCTTTCACTACTCAGCCACCAACCAAACCATTTTGGAATTACCCACTGAGAGGGCCAGCACTTCAAGCTTCTCTTCCACATTGAGCCCGTTTGCGGGGAGGGCGGGGTATAAATCTAATAAATAATAATAACATTGCTGATTAAAGGCGCCACCTGATGCCAGTATCTCCCACTAGCCAGTGACTGATTACCGCAGGGACAGATGACTGAAGTTGCATACTCCCAGGGAGTTATTAATCTAGGAACCAACTGCCCTTCTTCCCTGGCACCCATTTTGAATCGCATGTTCAAATAGAACTCTTAAGAGGTATGGAGAAAAGGGGTGTGCATTCATCTATATCCGGGCTGAAAAAAATAGCCAAAAACATTCTTGTCAGTATTTTTTTTGGCTATTATTTCAGCCGAATATAGATCTGAGGGGTTTTTTTCAGCAATCTGACATAGCTGAGCCCCAAATCCTGAAAATATTTTGGGGGGGGTTTGGGACCACCAGATAGCCAAAGGTAATGGGCATTTAAAGGGATCTCAGTCCCTTTCAACACCTTCCAAGTGAACTCACCACTTGGAGGTGTTTAAAGGGACCATGAGCCCTTTAAATGCCTTTGGAGTTCACTCACAGCTCACTGAAGGCATGTAAAGGGTCTGCAATCCCTTTAAATGCCTCCCCCCCCTCCACTGAAACCAATGGAGGATGGGGGCACCTTTGGGAGCCCACAGAACTGGACCCCCTGATACAATCTTTTTGAAACTTGGGGGGGGGGGTTTGAGGGAAGACACTAGCAGCTATGTTGCAAATTTGGTGCCTCTACCTCAAAAAATACCCCCCCCAATAAATCTCCATTAAGCCCTATGGAGACTATTAACTGTAACAGTCCTCATAGGACATAATTGAGCCAGAAAAAATTGGGATTTCCAAAAAATCCCAAATCCGAATGCCATACTGGTATTGAGATTTGGGATTATTAGAAAATATCAATATTTTTTAAAGTTCATTATACCCATACCTAAAAAATATCTTTTTTTTTGCACACCCCTAATGGAGAACAATTACTAACATTTAAAATGTAAAAAATTGTTAAAAAAAGTTCACACATATACTAAACACCAATTAATTGAACAATGGATACACAGGAAAGGTACAAACATGCAGTCCCCTGTCCCTCAACTCTGTATATGCCCTAGGTGGTCTTATTCTAAACCAGGCTCTTTAACCTTAGAAATCACAGCAATCTAAAAACTTCCTATTTCCTTGGGAGTCTTTATCTGGGCAGCCATTTTTTTGTCTGCTCAATGTGAGAGCTCCTATCTCCAGATGGAATCAGCCAAAATGGTCCCTTGTCTCTCCATGCCAAGGGATTATATCTCTTCTTTCTACCCACCACATCTGTGAGTATCTCATCCTTCCCAGGAAGAGATACTATTTGGCATGCCTCAGTCTGTCCCCTCCTAGTTGTCTGACCCCTCTTAGTTATCACATTCCTGCCAATGTGTGAGAGGGCCTTTGATTGTTCTCTACTAACTAGAATCATTTGCATAACCATACTTTAAGTACTGGGTGGGAGAGCCATCACCAAGACATGGGTGCTTGAGAGCAATTAACATCTCCTGTTTCCTGTTCTTGTGCTGCCAGATAAACCTCTTAAAATGAAGATAAAGCTTTTGTAGCCCCAAAGCAGAAAACATTTTTCCAAAGTATGCCACAACAAAAAATGGTGGCAGCAGCAAAATAAAAGCATTGTACCCTTTCGTAACTGTTCTTGGTAGATAAGTAGTATTTAAATGTCCAGTACAGAATATAGTGAGAGTTACTACTGAATTTCATTTTACGTTATTTAAGCTGAGTTCTTTGCTATTGAGGGCAGTATCTTTGAGCAGTGCCTGGGATAACTTGTAAAATTGAAGGGGGATAGGTAAATGGAATGTGTTCTCTGTCGATCCCTCCACCCCCCCAATGCCTCATTAAATTGACTTTTTGCATGGGAACAGACTCTTTTGCATTCTGGTATTGTCAACTGCTTGTCACTGCTACCAGCACCACATATTTATATTCAAGAAGACTGTCATTGTTGGGGGAGAGGTTCTGAAAAGCAGGTGAGTGGGCAGGCCACTACAATACTATGTCCCTGGGAATGCAAGTGGAGATTGTATTACAGAATTGAATGAAAGGAAGAGCTGAGGGATCCTAGGCCTGCAATCTGGCAAACATGCAAGGCCAAGTCATCTAGAGATTCAGTAACAGTGCATGTACTACTTTCTGGTATTCAGAACAATCTCTTGGAAGTATGGGAAGAACTTTTGCAATGAGTAAATCCATGCCATTGACTTTAGTGAAATGTCATCTGGATGTGATAACATTTCTTGGTGAACTCTATGCATGTTTTTCATGAGATTTTGGTTATCTGAAGAAGAGTAGAGAGCATGAGTAAAAGAATCAACTGGTTGGAAGACGGGTTCCTTAACAAGTGGCTGTGTGATGGCTTAACGGTTGCACCAAATGAGGTAGCCAACCATTCAGAGTATAGCCTGAGATCCTCAGGGGAATTTGATTCCTGGTCACATACTCAGAGATCTGGGAGCTTTTTGGAATGGTGGTGGTGCAGAGTTTGATTGTTGGACAGGAAACACTACTGGTACAATAGAGGTAGCCTGCAACAGTACCACTGAAGTAAGTTAGATACTCCAGTATCAGCGGGATGGCTGCAGCAGTAGCAGGTAGCAAAGACATCTTGTGCTGGGACTGTTGACAGAGAATGCTGAGATGGTTGAGGAGGGGCCAAAGCTCAGGGGTAGAGCATCTACTTGACAGGCCAAACGTCCCAGGTTCAATCCGCAGCATCTCCAGTTAAAAAGGACCAGGTGATGGGTCTGAGACCCTGGAGAGCTGCTACCAGTCTGAGTAGACAATACTGTCCTTGATGGATTGATAATCTGATTTCAGCATAAGGCAAACCTTATGTATCTTCATGTGTTCAATGGTTTGTTGAGACAGTGCAGAAATTAAT
Organism: Gekko gecko; assembly: GCA_029375565.1. Taxonomy (NCBI): domain Eukaryota; kingdom Metazoa; phylum Chordata; class Lepidosauria; order Squamata; family Gekkonidae; genus Gekko; species Gekko gecko. The sequence goes on from JAPDNY010000007.1 coordinate 120,415,484, forward strand.
TTCTGGAGGCCTTGAAATCACCACAGAAGGGCCTGAAGAAGGAAGGGGATTCAGACTTCTGGGTGTGATGGAAGATGATACCCAGAGGAAGGCAAGCAGGCTAAGCCAAAGTATAGCCACAGCATAGTCACAGGCTATATTTCTTGCAGCACAATGGAGAATGGTATGGGGGTTGGTGGCATTGTTCGCTTTCATGGGTGTGGTCCTCAATGTCAGAACTGCTAATCTTGGTACTGGTCTACGTAGTACTCTGAGCCACAAGATACTTCAAATAAGAGCAAGACGGTCAGGTCCAAGGTGAGCATCCCCACAAAGAGTTATCTCTGTGGGGAGTTTTACAGAAGGCAGAGTAATGCATGGAGAAATCAGATGGACCTCTTTTGAAGCATCCCAAGCTGTTCTTCTAAAAAATTAACACAGCTTCCAAGATGTTTATGGTACAATAATGAGGGCAGTCCCAGGATTGTGAGGACTGGCTGTAGAAAAGAGGTGCAGTGAGTTGCTCACCAATGTCAAGCTAGTAGTTATTAGAGAGGCAGCTGTAGGGAACTTCTGGACTCCTGTGGAGGCACTGCATGATCCTGAACTGACAATAGAGAAATATTAGAAGGGGTGACTACACATCTCACATTCAGATGGTGCTTCCTCTTTTTCTGTGCCTCTGAGTGTTCCTGCAGCTTAGATTTCCAAGGTCTAGGCTCTTGGCATGGTTGTAAAGTTCTAGGAACTGAAGCCATAGGACAAAGACATGAATACTATGGGTGATGGAACCAAGACCAAGAAGATTACTTTGGTGGATAGTGTAGATGGCATGGTGAACTCTGAGCTGTAGTCTGCTGCAGAAGAGAGTATAGATAACCACTTCATATTGTACTACCCAGCATTACTTCAGCTCCATACCTAAATCAACCTTTTGGCTACTTTTACTGTTGAAGAAAAAAAGGGAAAATTTACCATACTGATTCTAAATATACAAATTTAGCTTTCATTTGTCTTGTGAAGAATGGCTAAACTGAAAAAGTCAGGCATAATATGTACAGCATCTTAAGTTTCCCCCCAAAAAAGTTATTTAAAAGTTGCCTAAAACAAAAGTTCTGAGAATGTGACATGCAATCCCTTGATTATCAAGAAAAGTTATTGAAAGGAATTAGAGTTGCGACTACTGAGATAAAAGTTTAGGAGTTACTCCAGTTACTGCAACTATTGACAATGTACAAAAGCTTGAGGCTCATTGATTTAGGTTTTGCATATTTGCATATGTGTATGGGGGGGGGTGACAGTTAATACATTGTGGAAGCCCAGAGAAGCTTGCTGCTCCCTGCGAAACTCTCCACTGCTCTACAGGGAAGACACTTCACATGGGGAACGTTCGTCTTAGGAGAAGCATCTTCATTTTCAAGAATAGAAGAAATATTCATCATCATAATGAATTACACACTGTAGTTCTTAAACAACATAATCAATTTCAAAGTTGTAACACTGTGTAAAGGCAGCAACTGGCTAACAAATGAGAACAAATTACTGTCACAACCCAAGGAGTGCTTAAAAAAAAACTAACTCCCCCACACTATTTACCATTTCTCTTGCTAGTGTTAGAGGGGTATGAATACTTGAAGAATATTTTCATACTTGGAAATGCCTTTGCTTTGTCTGCATACAAATATGCACCCCTCTAAAGCATTCTAATAAAATGATTAGCATGTATACTCTCACACAAATAGGAGGGAACTCTAAGCATCATTTTGAGTTATTTTTCCACAACTCATTCCAAGTGCACAGAACTTTCATATTAGCTATTAAATTCTTCAGAGGGAGACAAGACAGAATTTTTAGAGCAACGTGACTGTTCTGAAAGCATGCACCTTGCATTCAGTCCAAATTTACCTTTCAGCTCTGGAAAAAAAACCCACAGGTTTACAGCAGCTGTTTCTAAGAGTGGCCAGCCTTTCATGACATCACTAAGAAACCTCCCAATTCCAATAGCAGTTTGTACTTTAAAAATTCCTATAAAAATGAACTAATGAAAGTAGAGATGGGCACAAACTGAATCACGAAGCAAAGTTTTTCCCTGTTCGTGGTTCAGGAACCAAAATCCATGATGGGTATACCATCACAGACTTCCACGAACTTTTAAGCAGTTGATTGGGTTTGTGCTGGTTCCTGGAAAAGCAGAAAGCAGGGATTTAAAGGGATTCTCCAGCAGAAAGTAGCAAAAACAGCTGAGCAGCTGGGGCTCCCCACTGCTCAGCTGTTTGGGGCTTTCTCGTGCCATCCCTTTAAAGTTTAAACTGCTCTGCATGGCTCAGTTGTTTAAAGGGGGTTTCTTTTTCAGCCAGCCCCTGGGCTCACTGCCCAAGATAGCCCCTTTAAACAGCTGAGCCCCGGGGAGCAAACTGCTCCTGTGCTCAGATGTTTAAAGGGGCTTTCTTGGGCAGCTTGGTCCCAGGGCTTGCTGCCCCCTTAAACAGCTGAGCTCCATGAAGCAAACTGCTCAGCTGTGCGCATCTCAAGTATCTAAAAGGGCTTTCTTGGGTTCAGCTCCAGGACAATTAAACCAAACAGTTGAGTGGGCATTCCACCACTCAGCCGTTTGGTTTAAATGGTTCACAGCTATTTAAACCATTGCTTTTTCCTCTTTGTGGCTTTCTGTGAGGAGCAGAAAGCAGGGGTCATGAACCCATACAAACCTGTTCGGTTTGCAAACCAACCTTCCGGTTCATATAGGTCCATGCTTTGGTTCATGGTTCAGCCACAAACTGAACTGCAAAAATGTGGTTCGTTCCCATCTCTACTTAAAAGTTCTGCTTACTAAAAACATCCCATCTGATGCATAGTTCAGTATGGATGCAACTATAGCTAAGCCAGCATTTAGTATTCCACCATGTGTATCTGTCATTTCAGTTGCAAAACCAGAAGGAAGGAAGGAAGTTACAAAACCAGAATACAGTGAATTTATTTTAAGCTTCTTTCACTATTATGTAGGTACTTGAGAGGACATACTGTGTTCCATTGTATTTGCAATGCCTGTTTTCACAGTGGACTAAAACATAGTTTTCACTGAAAAAAGAAAGGCTGCTCTATTGTCAGGAGATTTCCATTTTCATAGTATGAAATTAGAAATATAAGCTAACTCTATCCTATATTCCTCCAAAGAGACGAAAATATATTTGTAGGTTTTCAGTGAAGGGGGAACCACAGATAACGGAATCATAAAGCACTTGCTGTATGATATACATTAAGTAGAAAGAGATAATTGCCTCCACAAAGAGTAATGTGCACACAAGCTCGATTCTTCACTGTATCCCAAAATAAGAAATGCACCTCAAATATACAAATCGCACTTGAATATTGCAGTTTTAAGACAACTGCTTCAAAGCCAAACACAGTGGTTTTTATAACGTTCTTTAGCAGTTTCAAGTACTGTTTCCAAAAGCAGCACTAAGTAGAAAGCATGCTGCTCTCCCATCAACTTGCATTTTCATAAAGTATACTCCTGGTTTGTCCATTTCATCAAACCGGAAGGATCACATATTTAAGCTCAGAGCACTGTTTCCCGTACTACTCCAATGAGGCTATGAGGCCGTTCATGCTCTGTCCTTGGAGTTCTCCACTTTCTCAGCTGAAATTCTACTGCAGTGAAAGTACTCACATCCCCACAGCTTTCCAAGTGCAGGAGTCCTGGGTGTCTTCTAAAAGGCAAAGTATGTGCCCTTGATGTAGAGGGATAAGCAGGTGTCATCACCTTCACAAAGAAAGAAGAGCGCTCTTGTCATTTTTTAGAGTTCTCTATCTTCTGTGACCTCTTTCTACATCTATTCTTAAATATAGAGAAAGTTGGGGGAAGTTAAGTTTATTTAAACTTCACCCTGTAAAGTCTAATTGGGATCAGATAGTACATTAAAACAAAATATTCAGGTCACATGTACAGCTGGAAACTGAGCTTCTGTCGTACTAAACGTGTCTAATATTTTTCTATACTAACAGTAACAAGTCTACAAAATATGTGCACTCTCAATTCTGTAACAGGTGGATACCAAGGATTTACCGCTAAAATCACTAATCTACACCAGGGAGCTTATCTCACTTTTTTAAAAAACAGGGACCTTTTTTTTGTTGATGCATAGGATTAATTGGCTGGTTTAAAAAAACCTGATGACTCTGTACTTCACCTCTGAGTTCACAACACAAATGTTTATTCAGAGGAAGTAAATGTTTAGATTCTGTCCAATCAGGTTTTTGGCCTGTTTATGAGACTGAAAACAGCCTTGGTCATCCTGCTGGATGACCTGCACTGGGAGATGGACAGAAGGAGCGCTACTCTGTTGATTATCCTGGACTTCTCAGTGGCTTTTGATACGATTGATCATGGTATCCTCCTGGACTGGGAAGCACTATTTTGTGGTGGATCTGGTCTTACCTGGAGGGTGGGTTTCAGAAGGTGGTGCTCGAGGAGCTGCTGCTCAGCCCTTTGGACTGTGGGGTCTGGCAAGGTCCCATCTTGTTCCCCACACTCTATAACATCACATGAAACTGCTGGGTGAAGTCATCTGGAAATTTGGGCTGGGTTGTTGTCACCACTATGAGGATAGCACTCAGGTCTATCTTGTGCTTCCAACTGATCCCAGTTGAAGCTATAGAAACCCTGAACTGATGAGGCAGTTTTGGGGTGGATACAGGCTAACTAACTGAAGCATAAGCCCAAAAAGATGGAAGTGGTACTGGTGAGCAGAAGGTCTGACCTGGGATTCGAGGTGTCACCTATTTATTTATTTATTTATTTATTTATTTATTTATAGTTTTAACTTTTACCCTGCCCTCCCCGCCAAGGCGGGCTCAGGGCAGCTTCCAAAAACTGACTCACAGTATACAATTACACATAATAAAATGCAACAGTCATTTAAAACACAAAACAAATCAATTTAAAACATAACTTCGATGGCAATAAAATAAAGTGCAATTTAAGGACACAATCCGCGGTGCTACTGCGCTGTTCTGGATCAAGTTACACTCCCCTTGAAGACATAAGGCCAACGTCTGGGCATGTGCTTGGACCCAGGCCTATTGCTAGATAAGCAGATGGCAGCTGGGGCCAGGAGTGGCTTTCCTGAGGAGAAAGGATTTGGTCACTGTGTTCCATGCCCCAGTTACATCTAGATTAGGGTATTGCAATATGCTCTGTGGGACTGTCCTTGAAAATGTTCAGAAACTTCAATTGGTATGGAGAGTTGCACCCAGGACGTTGGCTGGAATGGGTGGTAGGGACCACATCAGCATAGTCTTGGCCCATCTACTCTGGCTCCTAACCTGTTTCCAGGCACAATTCAAGGTGCTGGTACTGACTGTTAAAGCCCTATATAACTGAAGAACTGCCTATTCCCTTATGAACCAACCTGGCCACAGCAGTAATCTTTTGGGTCCCTGTTTTACGGGCCCCCACCTTCTGGGACTAGGGAGATGGCAATCTGGGAGAGGGCCTTCTCAGTCATGGCACCAAAACTCTGGAACTTTTCCCCCCCCAGGGAGGCTTGTCTGTTCCCTTCTGTTTCCATCTTCAGCCAGCAGGTTTTTTTTAATTTCACATTCCCTGTTTTCCTTCCTTACTGCCCAATGTTTTAATTGTTGTTTTTATATTTCTTTATGTATTCTAGCTTTGGTTTTCATTATTTTAATAATGTTTGTTGAATTGAATTATTTTTAAGATGTGATTTTGTTATATACATTTTGTTAGCCACCATGGTGGCCCTTGTAAGGGCAGAAAGGCAGGGCGTACATTTTGTAAAAAAAAATTTGTGCTATTTTGTAAAATACAATAAATAAATATCCTTTTGCAGACTTATGAAGAGTCAGGGGATGATCCTCTTCACTGGTGGTACCTCCCTTTCCCCCACACTGTGTGCCCTGCTCCATGAAGGGATTCTCCTACCGCAAATCTCCCTCCCATCTCCTTTGTGTGGAGCTGTCAGCTTTGTGCAGATACCATCCCTCCACTATGTTCTTTCCTAAGGGAGACCTTTTTTGTGTTTACCACAACTTCTTCATGTACTTAGTGGATGCTTCTCCCACTCACCATGTCACCTTCTTGTTGTTGTTGTTGTTCAGTCGCACAGTCGAGTCCGACTCTTCGCGACCCCATGGACCAGATTACGCCAGGCCCTCCTGTCTTCCGCTGTCCGCTGAAGTCTGCTCAATTTCATGCTCGTTGCATCGATGACACTGTCTAACCATCTCATCCTTTGCCGTCCCCTTCTTCTTTGACCTTCAATCTTTCCCAGCATCAGGGTCTTCTCCAGTGAATGCTCCCTTCTCATTTGGTGGCCAAAGTATTTGAGCTTCAGCTTCAGGATCTGGCCTTCCAGGGAACAGTCAGGGTTGATTTCTTTTAGGATTTCTTTTAGGATTGACTGATTTGATCTCCTTGCAGTCCAAGGGACTCTCAAGAGTCTTCTCCAGCACCATACCGGAAGGATCACCTTCTTACAGACAAGGTCACCTTCTTACAGACAAGTAAAGTTTGAATTTTGCTTTCCTATAAATTCAGAAATACAAGTGCCATACCCACCACCTCTTGCCACTTGCTGCTAGCTCTGGGCATTCTGTGAGCAGAAAAATATTGAACTTGGAGCTTGATCAGAAAATGGCCTATTTGAAACTTCACAAGCTTTTCTCAATGTACTATTCTCCATAATGCAAAGACCACAAGTTATCATGAGTCAACAGCTGTGTTGCCTTTCTACAAACTAAGCTGACAGGCCACCAGTTCATGCTAAAGGTCACATTTCTGTGCCGAGCAAACTTGCATCCGGTAAGCCAAAGATGTCCAGTAAACTGAGGAAACATTTAGGAGTCCAGCCCTGACAACAACTTACCTGTTCAAGGAAGCTGGCACTGGTGATGGCTTCCTCCATGTGCTCTTCATCTGACTTTAAAACTGACTTTATGTCTTCCACTAGTTCATGTATATCAGGAGTCATGCTGCAGGACGACTGTTCAAGGAACTTTGCCACAAGCAGCTTAGTGTCTATGTAAGATTTGTAATCTATCAAAGATCGGGGCCTTGAGCGCAAAGCCTTTGCTCTCACACTCTTTCGTAAAACAACAGTCGCCAGGTCTGGCTTTAACTCTGTTTGTGTGGCAGCTTCACAGCTTATCACTGGACCTATGAATAAAAAAGAAATCCTGATGGGTATGTTTAGGTAATTTAATGAGAAAATATCAGTAATACAGTAGAAGAAACAAATCGAATGCCAGAAGAAGGACATTGTTGCTAAGGTGAAATGTGCATAATTTCTGAACTAAGCAATTTAGTAATGATTCTCAAAAGTCATACCAAAGGACCAAACAAGAAGAAAAATACATTGTTATTACTGAGTCAGCACTGTGATATGAGAACTACACCATTCATTTCCTTTTGTACCCTTAGAAGCTCATTGATTCACAAATCTTGAGCAGAGGACACTTATTTCTCATTTTTTAGATGCAAGGGCTAAAAGGACTGAGACAAATCTTGCAATTGCTAGAGTGATCTTAGGATCCTTATCACTGAGCAAAAAAGCCAAGGTTTCTGGAGTATAGGGGGACAATTGGTTGAATGAAGGCTTAATATAGTAATCCCTCATAATCTCAAAAAATCCGCATTCCAGCAGGGCGTGAAAGGATGTATCAATCCTATTAAGGCCACAAGGGCAAATCCTGTCAGTCAATCTCCCCTGCAAAACCATTCTAGGTATAATGTTCAGTCTTGCAAACAAAAAAGTTCTGCAATAATGTAGGATGGTAAAATAGTACATATTGGGGGGGGGGGGTAAAGATTTTGGGTAAGAAAGACCAAAAATTAGGAGTGAGCATACTCTGTGGGCTCTCAGAATCAAACTACTATGGTTGATTTCCAAGACTCGCTTTTTGATCAGAGAGAATGCTTTGGTTTTGCCCATCTCAAAAATATCAATCGACATTCCAACTTTCATCAGTTTCTCACCCAGGGCTTTCATCCAAGTTTATTTGTGGGTATCTCTACTTAAAGCAGCTAACAAACCATCTTCAGCACAGAACTGTTTCAATCTCAGTTTGAAGGCAAATAGCCATGCTCTTGCTTCCAATCATATCTGTCCAAATTCTGCCCATAATACATCTGACACACAGCAGGGAATACTCAATATTTTCCTTAAGAATTGGGCTAGTGGTTAGTCAATATTATCAGAAATAGCTTTAATCCACATAGCTGAATTGTAAAGAATGAGGGGAACCACTTTCAAATTAAAGGCTTGCACCGACCCAGGAATATATTTCCCCCCTTTATTGTGGAAGAGCCAATTTATGGCACTTCCGTAAGATTTTGCTTTATTAAGCACTGTTCTAAGTGGGGCGGAGGGTCCAAGATAGATCTGCCAAAAACAGAATCCCCAAACAGGAGAAGGCCTTGACTTGTTCAGTATTGGAACCATTGATAGACCATTGAGATGGGTTCCATTTTCTGGTCTTGGTGAAAACTAGGATCTTAGATTTTGGGTAGTTGATCATTAGAGTTTCTTGACAACAATAACTGAAGAAATATTGCAAGAACTATACTATTCTGTAACAGGAATTTAAGTAAGATGTTTGTCTGGTCAAGCTAAAATGAACCAATTTCTTCCTGTTATAGCACCAGATTTAAAGCAGCAGAGCAAGCAGCAAAGATATATATGTATACAAGATCTCTGTTTCTATTGCAAGAGCAACTATTTTTCAAAGTCAGCAAACAAAGGAAGGTGGTGAGCTTGCTGTTGTTGTTTTTTTTAAACAATTCCAATGTGTATGAAAACATTACAAAGGCAGTCAGCCCGAAGGGTATGGTTATTATATGTTTGTGTCTCATTCTGCACTCAGGCTCGATGTAACACTTGCATCCTTTGCCAGTTTACCAGGTTAATTGCTTGGAAGCAACCTTGCTGTTAGCTAGATGCAGAAGATAAGGATTAGAAAACTCATAAACTAAATATTTCATAAATGTGGTGGTGCGTCCCAAGGAATTTGAAATGTTTCTTTAGTCCTAGGTAGGCTCAGAGCTAGTGAGTTTCATACACCACTTATTAATTCAAAGTAGTTTTCTATCTATGTATGTCATAGTTTTCCAGCAGCTAAAATTTGGGCTGCAGGTCCAAAATACTTCAGTTCAAATCCTAGATTAGCTAAGGCCTGAAGGAAGTCCCAAGGTTGAAGAAAAGTCCAAAATCTTAAAACACACAAACACTGGGGGATTGAAACTCCTCAGAATAACAGAAACAGTGCCTGTAGCTTTAAGAAATGAAAGCCCACTGAAACCTCAGTGTCTGTTGGGGGTTGCTAGGTGACTATAATAATATTGCCAAGTCTTCCAAGCCTTGGTTTCTGTAAAGTAAAGCAAAGCTGGGAAGAGGCTGAATGGACTGGGAGGCTAAAACCATTCTAGAAAACATCCACCCCTCCCCTAATTATCATGTCACCTTATGGAGGAGGCCTTACCACGGACAGGCCCAGCAGTGACTACTGCAAACTTAATATCTACACAAACTTACTATTGTCTCAGCCTGGTTCTGGTGGCCACTCAGCCCAGCTCACTAGCAACCACTGCACAACAGGGTCCAGCACTAACCACCATGCAGCTTGGGCAGAGATTTCCTAGGCAGAGGCAGATACTACCACACAGTTCACCTAAGTGACTTACAATTGCACAAACTTTTGCAACTTTTCCAAGGGACAGGCTGCCAGAGGGAGGAGGGGGGACTGAGAGCCAGTGTGGTATAATGGTTACCAGGATCTGGGGATCCAGATTTAAATCTCCACTCTGCCATGGAAACTTGCTGGGTGACCTTGAACCAGTCACTCTCTCTCACTCTAATCTACCTCACAGGGTTTTTGTGAGGGCACAATGGAGGTGAGAACAATGTAAGCTGCTTTGGGTCCCTTCTAGAGAGAAAGTTAGGGTATAAATAAATACTAAATAAAACTGAAGATGGGAGGGAGATAAAAGCTAGGTTGGTTACTCAGTGGGAAGGAGAGAAGGAAGCAGAGAAAGGGGAAGGATATGGGGGCTGCCAGGAGGAGGGAAAGAGTAAATAATATGGAGACAGGGATACAGGGGGAAGGGAAGTAACCTCTCTAAGTCTTTGTGGGTTTCCAGGTTGTTGTCCTCTGTTGTTTACGTTTTCCTCTCTGTAACTAACTAGATTTGCTTTTTCTGCTATGAAATTATCTGCTCTCTTCTATCTCATTATTATATTATTTCTGGAACATACACTGAGCCTGTCCTCCCCTCCCACTATAAATGTTTCAATGCCATTTTCTGTTTTCCTTGTTTTTAGAAATTGTCCCAGTTCAATTTGAGACTGCTTTAGATACTTTATTTCTAAAGGATTCTTAACTGATCAACATGACCTTATTAACTTGTAAGAAGTTGCAGTTTATAAAAATTACCTTTGATTTACACTGGCACATGTGTTTTGCATGCAGTTGGTAGGGGGTGGTACATTTCTCTTCACTAAGAATTTTGCATTACAGAACGACAGCTCAAGCAAGGTACTATGTGTTGGAAATGGGGTGGCACTAGCCAGCTCAATGTAAATAAATGTCATGAGTTACTATCAATAAATTATCATATATGCAATTGCATAATATAAATTCTAAAATTACATACTTTGCCATCACTGAAAACCCCATTATGTTATTTGCTTTGTGAAACCACTCTGTACATTATGGAATAAATGAAGACTAACATTGCAGTCCTGTACAGAGTTACACCCTTCTAACCCCACTGACTTCAATGGACTTAGAAGGGTGCAGCACTACTTACAATTGCACTATATGGACTGGATACTAAGATCCCTTTCTACTTTCATCAGATATTTCTATTAATGGAAGAATTTCCAATTAGTCCCCTCACATTGTATCCAGAATATAGCAGTTAATCAAGCCCACATTTGTAGTTTGAAGTGCTGCAGTCCAGACAGAAGTTTTCATTGCAGCAACTATTTGTGAGAGCTATACCCTAGGTCATCTGAAGGGAGGGACAATAATTATGGTTGTAAGATTTGTTGCTTGCTGCCAAATGAAAAGCCAGTAGGAGAAAGTGGTGGCAGATCGGGTGCCCAGGGTGAACTGGTGCGCTGACATCACTTCCGGTAAGAATTGGAAGATTTGCAGATCCTAGAGCATCCCATGATGTCACTTCCCCTAACTCAATCCTCCCCAGGCCCTGCCCCCAAATCTCCAGGAATTTCCCACTGTTTTCACTGGAAGTGATCTCAGATAGCTGGTATCATGTCTGCATGTCCCTTGAAAGCCAGTTTGGTGTAGTGATTAGGAGTGCGAACTCTAATCTGGGAGAACCGAGTTTGATTCCCCACTCCTCCATGTGTAGCTTGCTGGTATGACCTTGGGTCAGTCATAAGTTCTTTCAGAACTGTTCTCTCAAGGGCAGTTCTTGAGAGAGCTCTCTCAACCCCACCTACCTCACAGGGTATCTGTTGTGGGGAGGGGAAGGGGAAGGGGAAGGGATTGTAAACTGCTCTGAGACTATTTCAGGTAGTGAAGGGTGGGGGTATAGATCCAATCTATTCTTTTCTCTTAATTGTTCCTGAGAGTTGCCGACTATAGGCTGGCAACTTTAACAATGACAGGGTTGTCAACTTTAGGATGGGAAATTCCTGCAGATTTGAGGGCAGGGCCTGGGGAGGTTTGAGTTAGGGGAGAGGTCCCAACATGGATGTGATACCACATGCAGTATCCCCCTGAAGCGGCCATTTTCTCCAGGGGAACCGATTTTCTGTATTCTGGAAAAACTCCAGGTCCCACCCTGGATGTCTGCAACCCTAGACAATGAAAACGTACTTTACAGGCCTGTTGCAAGAACATAGGAGATAGCTGTGAACATTTCACATTAATTAACCAGATACACACATATTTTTAACATTAGGTAAAATACCCAACCAAGCACCCTTTAGAGAAAATATGGCTGTTTTATTTTGTGAAAAATTCACTCACCTCTGGATGGAAAACCATGCAGCACAGGGTCACTCTTTGATCGTTTTCTAAGAGGATTGAGGGGTCTCTTGCAGGTGTTTACAGATGCTGAACTCAAATTTGGATGTATAGTGGTGTCTCTAGAGTGGACATCTTCATCTATTTCAAAACCCAAAAGAGACAGAGAAATGGAAACCATAAACCTGAATGTACTCCATATGAAAAAGATCTTCAGGAGGTACTTTAATAATTTGAACAGATTTCCACTGCAGTTTTTAAGCCAAATATTGGCTTCCAAACAGATTTTTAATTCTACCTCTTCAAAATGACCCTAAATGCAACTCTAAATTGTGCTTTGGAAACAAATACCATTTAGTAAGCGTTTGTCATAACACTGTCTCAGTTTCTCTTGAAATTAACATAATTTATATTTTCTAGAAATGCAGCTGAAATATAATTACTTGCTTATATGTAACAGTTTGAACTACTGAAGACAAGCTACTAATATCTGCAGCGTTGCCTGAAAAGGGTAAGCAATAAGAGAGTGGCGTATCATGGGGGGAAAGCATTTCTACTGGAGAGAGTAAAAACATTTTATGTAGGAGTTGAAAGCTCCTTGGCTGACATAGAGAACATGGTGCATTTTCCTCCCATTAGAAAGCTAGGTTTCAATAGACTGCCAGATTTAGCATCATCCAGTGACCCCACAGCTAGAAGATCAATAGCATTACTAGGTACAGCCAAAGACGGAAACTCAGCACTTCTTTGTGCTGTTCCAAACCTGTCCTACTGCCACCCAACTTTCTAAATACAGTAGGATTCTACTGACAGAAAGCTATGTCAGTTTGTCCATATCCATATAGGTACTATAGATCAAGAATAATTTTACCAAGATTTTCCTTGCTTCCATGAAGCAAATACAATATTTTTTAAAAAAGAATTATATTATTTATTTAGAGACATGCTCTAGTAACTCACAGAAATACTTCACAGACAGGACTCTATTTTTCTCCCTTTGACTGAAATTACACTATGAAAAACCACATTGAAAGTACTCTCAGGTAGCAGAAAGGTACTGGTCATTTTTCAGGCAAAATCCTATACATATATGAGGCAATTTTTATTGTAGTTTTATGGCATAGTTTAAGTAATTATTCATTCTGATAAAAGAACAAAGTTTGAGTCCAGTGGCACTTTTCACCCAGCAAAGTTTTATCTGTTGGTCTTAAAGAAGCCACTGGACTCAAGCTTTCTTCTGCTGCTTCAGACCAACACAGCTACCCAACTGAATCTGAAACTGGGCGGGAGGTAGTTGTGAATTTCCAGCATTGTGCAAGGGGTTGGACTAGATGACCCTGGAGGTCCCATCCAACTCTGTGATTCTATTATTCTAATCTATCATTCTGATAAAGTAACTTAAGCAGGTGTCTATAAAGAAGTGTCTTTTCTTTCCCAATTTGATTTCAAAATAACTAACAAATTGTACTATGTGGGTGTTAATGTCTGGACATGACAATGTTGGAAGTTGTGATTTGGAAGAGCGGAGAATTGTATGGAGAACCAATGTAATACAACTGATAGTGTTTCACAGAGGCCACAGTTAAAATCTCAGCCACCCTATGAACATATTGAAGACACATATTCAACTCCCCATCTGTAGAAAGAATGAGTATCAATTACCACCAATTATTGGGTGGCTAACAAGGTGCAAACAATTTTGCACATTAAAAGCATGGCAGAAACACTCAAGGTCCAACCCAGCTCTTTAAAGTCCCATTCCCATTAAAGTCCCATTCATTTGAACTGAAAAAGTAGAAACATATGTTTAAATATGCTTAAATTTCTTTCATTAAAATCAATTGGATTGAAATTTACCTAATTTAACATCAGTTAGCATTGTCACTGCATTCACTGTCACTCTTTGAAGGAATGGATTCCCCCCCCTTTCATTGCTTGAAAAAAGCTTGAATGTGTCTTTTAAAAAAGATAATTAATTAAGGTTCCTTCCAAATGACAACAATGCTTAATGTAGCTCTAGTTGCTGCTGCCTTAAATGCAGAGGCATTCACAGTGGTAACAGAGCATCAACACAGCGGTTTCCCTGCACCAAGGAACAGGGAGGGGAAGCAGTCAGACAGCTGTGGTAGTGGAAAGTGCCATAAAGTCCCAGCTGACTTATGATGACCCCACAGGGTTTCCAAGGCAAAGACAAACAAGGTGGTTTGTCATTGCCTGCCTCTGCATAACACCCCTAGACTTCCTTGGTGGTCTCTTATCCAAGTAGTAACCAGGGTTGACCCTATTTAGCTTCCAAGATTCGACATGATCAGGCTAGCCTGGGTCACCCAGGTCCAGGCAAGACAGTTGTAGGCATACTATTTGTTTGTCAACATTGTGCTATAAGACTATCCTTATTCTAATTGCCAAAATTGCCAAAATGTGCAGATACCTATTCCCACCAACAGGGGGCTCACTCTCCCCCAACAGCTTTTCCTACATAGTCAGTAGACTTCCTGAGTTCGTAGAAAAATCCAAAAAGTGAAAAAATCCCTTCAGGAACGGTTGAATTCCTGAAAAAACCTTTTGAAATGGCCGCTGCAGGGACCTAACTCCAGGCATTGTGAGAGATTAGAATGTGTGTGTGTGGGGGGGGGCTTCTAACTGGTTCTGTCAGTAAAAGGGTGGGGGAAGGGCCCTTTCCAGGCCTCTTTCGGCCTTGGAGGGAGGGAGGGAGGGAGGGAGCCTTGGGGCCAGGCCTCACAAGAGTTGCCAGGGCCAGGCTGGGGGATTTCTAGAGATTTTGTGGTGGACTCTAAGGAGGGCTGGGTTTGGGAAGGGAGAGGCCTCAGCTGGGTATAATGCCACAGAGTCCACCCTCCAAAGCAGCCATTTTTTGCAGGCAGACAGACCTCTGCTGTCTAGAGTCCAGTTGTCATTCTGGGGGGTCTCCAGGGCCCATTTGGAGGTTGGCCACTCTAGGCCTGGCAGTAGTCTAGGGTTGCCAGGTCCCCCCTGATTTGCATGACTCACCTAGCCTCGGCTGCTTGCTACCATTCATCAGCAGCCACCCTATGAAAGCCAGTGAGGTGCAGCAATTAGAGCTTCAAAGTAGGGTCTGCAAGACCCAGGTTCAGATCCCCATCTTGCAGTGGAAGGTGACTGCGTGATTTTGGACCAGTCACATATTTCAGCCTAACCAACCTCACAGGGTTGTTATGCAGATAAAAAGGAGGAGGGAATAATGAAAGCTGCTTTGGCTCTCACTGTGGAAAAAGACTGTAATTTTCCTAGGTAGAGGCTGGGGGATGGAGATGGAAAACAGGAGACAGAGAGGCAGATAAAGGTAGGTTGGCTGTTGGTTGGGAAGGAAATAGGGTTGCCAACTCCAGGTTGGGAAATCCCTGGACATTTGAGGGGTGAAGCCTGGAGAGGGTGGGATTTGAGGAGGGGAGGAACTTTGGACTGGTATAATGCCATAGACTCCACCCCCCAGCCATTTCCTCCACAAGAACCACCATTGCCAGCCTCTGGGTGAGGACTGGAGATCACCCAGAATTACAACTGTTGTCCAGGAGACAGAGATCAGTTCCCCTGGATAAAATGGCTGTTTTGGAGGGATGAGTCTATGGCATCATACCCTGCTGAGGCTGCTTGCCTTCCCAAGCCTCACTGTCCCAAGGCTCCACCCCCAAATCTCCAGGAATTTCCCAACCTGGAACTGGCAACCCTAAGGTGAATTGATCTCTGTAGCTGGGAGATCTGTTGTGATTCCCTGAGCACTGCCACCGCTGCTGTGGGGGAGAGGAAGCAGGTGGGTGGCTGAGAGCACTTCCACCACTGTTGCTGCTGCTCTGCGGAGTAGGGGAAGAAGTAGGCAGGAGGCTGGGAGAGTGATGGGGGCAGAAAGAAAGAATGATGGGGTGGGGGGGCAGAAAGAAAGAGAAAGAGTGATGAAGTGGGGAGGCAGAAAAACAAAGAGAAAGATGACAGATCAGAAAGAGAGAGGAAGTCACATGCATGGAGCAGAAATAGAGTAAGAAAAGGGGGGCAGAGGGGAGAAATAGTGTGAGAGAGGTAGGGGGTGAGCAGAGGAAGCAAAGGTGTTATGAATGAGATAACTATCCCGCAAGTTTCTTGTGGGTCTCCACTTGTAATTATCTATTTCAAGATCATCCAGGGAGCTTCAAGGATGAGTGGGGATTTCAACTGAGTCTCCCTTATTTTAGTCTGATCCTCTAACCACTATATTGTACTGGGTTTCAATATAAATTATATGAACATGTTTCTAAACTGCAAGCAAATATTCCAATGAAATCAAGTGTCAGAGACAAAAGTATTAAGGAAAAACTGATGCTGCATTGTTTAAACCATAGTATAACGTACAACCAAACCAGCATAGCATTTCTAGAAACCACTGTTATGGAGAAGGGTATAAAGAGACACTTTAAACTAAGGTGGTGGGGAGGATGATTAATTAACATGCTCCTTTGCAGTTCATTATTACAACTAACTCTAACACTCTCAAAATCAGGTGAGTTATTTTCCAAAACTTTAAAATTATTAAATCTTACCTTGGGGTAACTGTGTATCATTTTGTCCTGCTGGACCACTAACTCTTTCTGTAACTTGAAATGTGCTTTCCTAGACGCAAAATTAACAATGTTCAAACAAATATTAATAGGACAATAAGAGATTGTTGAGAAATTTTCAACTGAAAAAAATCCATCCATAAGAACAATAACCAGTTCTCCAATTAGCAGACATGATGCTTGAGCAGTTTTTCAATGTCCAATAAATAAATAAATAAATAAAATAAACAAGAACAATAAGTAAGTAAATACTTTTAGTTCCCCTGCTTATTTGTAAGCAGAAATATACACTAGGAGTACAAATTTGATTGACAACTTATCCAGGTCCATTGTGACAGCATGTTAAACATCTGAAACCCAGTAGGTAGTACCTGCTCATGACGGATCTGGTTTACCACAGCTTCATAAGGTGGTGGGGGTTCGAGGGGACAGAAAATCTCAACTCCTTTAATTCTGGCTCCATAAATATGAGGTAGTGGAATAACATCTGAACCCAGCATCCTAGGAGAAAGACTTGTATCAGTTATGAAGATAACTTACATTTTGTGTGGAACGTACTCACAAAGAATTCAGTGATGCTTCCACAAAACTAACAAAGAGTGATCTGCAGAACACAGATTTTAAAAAATCACCATGACTTTTAAATAACCAAAGAAGGGGCCATTTGAAATGTACTGCATGCAATTAAAGAACAGGTAGCTCTCAACCAAATGAATGCTGAAAATTAGGTCCACAAGGCTAGACAATAATAGCATGGTCAGAGGAAAAATTTGTATACAGCTGAAGCATCTGGTAACACTTGCCTGGAAGAAGTCTAATGTCTGAGGCAATCCTTTCCCATATAGCCTTGTGCCACTAATGTTATATCACACTTTTCAGTTTGTTTGTTCATGCTTAGTTTGCAGATACCTAAAACTGTCCTGCTGCATAGCTAACTCTAGAGCATATAGTGGCAAAATCCAGTGCAGGAGTCATGAAATAGTCATTATATCCTTCTCTGATGTGCTGGTTATCTGTGAATGCATTCTAGGTTTTCCACAGTGAAACTGCAAACTGTTGTGGGCCTATTGTGCCTCATAAATGTCAGTTTTGATTGCATGCAATTATCCTAGCATTTCACATTTCCTACTATATTCAACATTCTCTGCCCTCATTACCATTAAACATAACAAACACGAAGGTAAATGATGGTCAAAATCAGGGTTTTCTATGAGGCATTGTGGATAAACTGTGCTTAATATCTTTTAAGCTTACTTCAAAGATTTTCAAGTGAATATTTAATGGATTACATACATATTCAGCTTCTGGGAAGCTGGAAGCCAACACCTTTATCAAAAAAGCAATTAAATCATAGATTAACACCTCTTATCTAATGTATTCTAATGATAGAGATTAAGAAGGAGATGCTGTGACAGTAAATTCTGTAGTCCAAAGAGGCCTCTAGACTGTTCTGTAGCTACGGTTGAGGTCAGACTAGCAGTATGAAGCGCGAGGGAGTCATGGCAAAGACCCGGAACAATGTGTTCCAGGTATTCTCAGTCACACTGCACCAACTGATGTGGGAACATACCAGGGAGGATGTGCAACGGAGTGTTCACATTGTTGGCCCGCCCCTGGCGGAGGCGCGGTTGTAAGCTGCTTTTTCCTTGCTCTGTGGCAGGCACCTATGAGCATGGGTGCATAGGCACAGCAGCAAATATGGCAGGATCCCATCTCTCAGAAGGCTGCCTGGCCGGAGCTTTAACTCTGCATGGTGGAAGTGTCCCACAGGCGCGGTTGTGTGCTCCAGCGCATATCGCACATGGCCGCTTATGCACATCCCTGCGGGAACAGCCAGTGCACATTATCAACGTGGGTTGTTCCCAGCTTTTAGCATTTAGTGTGCACACGTTCGGGAAGCAGGATCAACACGCTCTCCAGGGTTTGCTACCACTTTCACCTTGTACTTTTTAAACTTGGGAGGGAAGTGTTACAAGACGGGTTGACTATGGCTGGGGAACGCCTGACAGCTGTGCCTGTGTGAACTGGCCCCTTTAATCCGTTTGTGAAACGTGCCTATATCAGGCCAAACTGCCAGTCTGAACTCGGCCTACATCTCTTCAGTGTGACAGTACAGAGTCCATGAAGAAGAACAAATTGTTTCCTACTCTTCACCTATTATCTGTGTTTAAATAAGATGAATAAAGAGACTGAGTTCCCTTGGCTTCACCTTCCCATGACATACCACACATGAATAGGTGTTACAGCCTCTGAACCATAAAAGCCTTCCTGCCAGCTTTCTCCCTTCCCACACACATCTCCAATAAGGGACATATTGTGGAGTGATGGTCAGAAGAACCTCATTTATAGTCTGAAGGCTAAGACAGAAAGTGTCCCCAGATGCAAGGCATGGCAAAGGCATTACTATTACACAATACTGTCTACAAGTCTGAAGTTATCGCCACAGCTACTTGGAAGCCTGTTCTATATTCATTTCACACCAGACTTTGGACTGGCTGCAATCTGGTCCAAAATATAGGCAAGGAGGGTAGACATGGATAAAAACATAGTAAGTCTGAGGTTTCATGGTATTCTGCATCAAATCTAGTCATTACAAGGCTGGTACAATTAAATAATTATATAGGGTTGGATCCAAAGTAACATAAGGAAGGAAAACAGCTACTAGCATTCTTATGCAAATACTTATGGAAGAACTTGCACAGAATTCCGCTAGGCAGGTTCAGCTGCAGGCCCATGATTTCACATGTGCAAACAGAATATCACCTTTGGATTCAGTTTACTGTTCTCATATAACACCCCAAAGTAAGGTAGAAACCAGCCAATCCATGAGGGGAAGTCACAGTCAACATGCAGAATGGTACCACTGGACCCAATCAAGAACAGAAATTACTCCCCATATAAAAACAACTGAACCACCTGTCCCTTTACCAAGGACACAGTTTTTAGACCTTAGACTGAGTTTGTAAGTGAGGCCAGGACTCTTTTTGTTGCAGGAACTCCTTTGCATATTAGGCAACATACCCCTAATGTAGCCAATCCTTCAAGAGCTTACAGGGCTCTTCTTACAGGGGCTACTGGGGCTTAGAGGATTGGCTACATTAGGGGTGTGTCACCTAATATGCAAAGGAGTTCCTGCTACAAAAAGAGCCCTGATTGAGGCTAAGACTACTAATGTCCCCACTTTTGTAAATGTTATTCAATAATTCCCCCACCAGTCAGCCCTGAAGTTGCAAGGAATTTGTATTTTTCCAACACTGAAACTTCATTTCCTCTTGCTAAAAAGTGACATTCTCAACAAACAGTACCTCCACCTGCAGCACATTATGTAACTGTAGGACTGCCATATGCATCTAGTAGTTACTGCATGGCATCTCAGTATAACTCTCTCTCTCTCTCTCTTTTATGCTTTTTTAAAAAAACAGGAACCATCTGAGGGTACAAAGCAAGGAAGTTGGTTTAAAAAACAACAGTTTTCTCAGCATTAGTTAACTGGGATGTACTGATTGATAAATAAAGTTAAATGTGAGGGTAGGAAAAAGAACAAGAGACATTTCCTGTTCAGTCTTTCAAAGAATGTTCTTCACTCCTTGATTTCTATTTTGATGATGAAAGTTCCTGTAGAAATGACTCATGGAATATTAGTCAGACTGTGTGGGGGCAGGGATGGCCAGCACTTGACTAGACTTTCACTCTAGAAAAATCAATTTACTTTCCATTAGATCAAGCAATTTCCACTTTCTCCTTGTGAGCCCATATCTGCTGCTGCCTCGCCCTAATACTATAAAGGACTGTGATCAGATATAATTTATTAGGTGAAAGGACAAAAAAAAAAGTATATACAAAAATAAAGTTGGTTGCAGAATGATCTAGCTATGCAGCACAGTATAATAGACTAGTAGTTTGTTTTTTACTTATTCTGGGATGTGTTTTTAAAGTAACCATCTATGCCATATCAACTGTACACATGGTAACAAAGAAGATGTGGGCGGATAAGAAGAAGTACTTCTTCACTCAAAGAGTGATTAACACATGGAATTCACTGCCACAGGAAGTGGTGTGGCTACAAGCATGGACAGCTTCAAGAGGGAATTAGATAAACATATGGAGCAGAGGCCCATCAGCGGTTATTAGTCACAAGGTATAGATACGAACTCTCAGGCTGGGGTAGGTGATGCTCTGTATTCTTGGTGCTTATGGGGGACAACAGTGTCCTGGCCCCACTGCTGGATCTCCTGGTGGCACCTGGTATTTCTGGCCACTGTGTGACAGAGTGTTGGACTGGATGGGCCATTGGCCTGATCCAACATTGGCTTCTCTTATGTTCTTATGGATTCCCCCACCCCAGAAATTATCTTCAAGGTCACATTACATATCATTGTGCAGCATGGATCAGGCTACTTGAAGGAAAACCATCCCAGCTCTGAAAGTAATGAATGAATTAGGATATGTTATATATCAACATGAAGGTGAGGAGGTATGCTACCAAATATATAATCATAGTGGAATATTATCTTTGCCAGGTGCATTGCTACAAGAATTCAAGTGTCAAACCCTTGATTGTAGATTGTGAATCATCATAATGAAAAGCAGCAAATGATTCAACTTTTGATGCCCAGTTATTATCCCTTGCAGCATTTATGAAGTCCATCAAGAATCCCACCATTCTGACATAATCAACTTTGATGACAATTACGGTCATCTTCGGTTCGGAGACCCTGCTTTGGGTGCCCCCAACTTCTGAGATTAGGTGAGTGGGAACTCGGGAGAGGGCCTTCTCAGTCATGGCATCAAAGTTCTGGTACTCTCTCCTCAGGGAGATTCATCTGTCCCCTTCGGTTGCTGTCTTCCACCAAACAGTGAAGACTCATTCATTTCATTTGGCTTTCTTTCAATTATTCCTCCTTCCTAACCAATGTTTTATGTTTTGTACATATTTTAACTGTTTTATATGTATTTTAACTCTGTTTTTAAACTATTTTAAAAGTTATTTTAATGAGGTACATGGGGGGGTTACTGGTTTTATAGTCCAAAACCATGTTTTTGCCATATCTGGTGCTTCTGTTAGTCAAGCCTTTAACCAGCAATACACTTAGCAATGACAGAGTTCTACTGCAGATATACATTTGGTAGCACAACTATTCACATTCATTTTGGTATATAGTATACCACAGTTGGCTCATTATTCTGTTGCTTCAACAATATTATCTGTAAGCATTCTAACTCATGTGGTAGAACTAGTGTTATGAAAGCCCAGGGGGGGGAAACAGAAAAATTGGGGGTTTTTTTTGACATTTAAAAAAATTCCAATGGAAAAATTGGAAATTTGGGGGCAAAAATGAGTGGAATGCTTTTAAAGACAAGGTGGGCATGCTGTAGACATATACAGCTCTTAAATCCATGATACATTTCTGTACCTAGAAGGATACCTAATTTCATGATGGGAACATGCTTTCATTGCTTCTCAACAGCTGCATGCCTTCTGTTCTCCTTTTGATCTGATGCAGTTGACCTTTTTATCTCACTCTTTCAAACCACTCTGACACATTTACCCACAGACTGGGTTAAAAGTAGCTTCTTGCCCTACCTTTTAAGAGAGATAAAAAGATCAGAAGAAGGTATGGCAGAAACTGCACTCAGGGGAAAACTCTTTTTTTTTTTTTTTTTTCTCCGATGCATCTTTTTTTTTTTTTTTTTTAATATAGTTTTTATATAGTTTTTGGTAAGTATTACATATTATCTTTTATCCCGTACATTTCGTAACGGTTTTTTATCCCTTCTCCCTCCCTCCTCCCCCTCTGCTTTTCCAATGCTTTAGTCCTTTGATCCCAGCCACGGGCACAAGGTCCGAATCTTGCACTGAATGTCCTTTCTTCCTTCTGTTGGTAGCCACTCCAGGTAGGTCTTCCATTTCGTGCTGATTGCTGTAGTCCTGTCTGCCCATTTGGTCTTCCAGTTCAGTTTCTCTATTATGTCTGACTGTATGAAATCAAACAAATAATTATGCCAGATTTCTACTGTCCATTTACTCTTGTCCTTCCAACCCAGAGCAATCACTGCTTTTCCTGCTAGTATCATTGCTTTGAATATAGCTTGGTTCTCTTTACTTACTTCTGGGTTCCCTATTATGCCCATTAACATTAAATTAAAGTTAATGGACAGTGAAACTTTGCATGTTCTCCTTATAATTTGCAATATTTTTGTCCAAAAGACACTGACCTCTGGGCATTCCCACCACATATGGGAAAACCATCCTTTAGCCAGTTTGCAATGCCAGCACATGGGGCTCATTCCTGGGATCATGTTTGCTATTTGCGCTGGTGTTTTGTACCATTTTGTAAAGAATTTATGCTCCATTTCATTAAATTTGATCACTTTAATTCCCTCTATTCCTTCCATTATTTTGCTTGCCAAGTTTTCTGATACCTGACCTTCTTTGGTCCAAGTGTTCTGTAGGTAAGATATTGTCGTGTCTGTATTTGATATCATTTTCCTATAGATTTTCCCTGCTAATCCTTGTTTTGATTTTTGCATCCCTTTGTATAGTTCTTCTATCGGTTCCTCTATCCATATTTTCTCTTTTTCCTTGATCTTATTAACCATACTATATAGGCCTGTTATTTTTAACCAGTGTTGGTTACCTACCTCTTCCACTATCTCGTGCACCGGTTTTAAGTTACGTCCTCTAAACATGTCTTCCAACCTATAATACCCTTTAGTTTTAAGATATTCCCACCATTTATTCTCTTTTATTTCGCTGTATATTAATTCTAGTGGTGTCCATCTTGAGTTTCTTCTTAGCCATTTCGCTTGCCACTTGCTCCAAGATTCTAATGCTGAATGTCTGGGGCCTTTAATCAATTTGAGATCTTTTTTTGTGGCTTTAGAGAAAATCCCGAATCTTCCTATATTGTTGTTTATCTCATTTTCAAATCTAACCCATTTTTGCTCCTCTCCTTCACCTATCTCTAATAGCGACTTTATTTGAAAGGCTTCATAATATCTATTCAGCTCTGGGACTCCCCAACCCAACTCCTCCTTGAGACCGTGTATCAACCTTTTTTGAATTCTACACTTTTTACTGCCAAATATCCACTCTCTAATTGCCCTATTCCATTGTTCTAACCTTTTGTTATGGGCCTCTAATGGTATCGTCTGGAATAAGTATGTTAGTTTAGGTAACCAGAACATTTTAACACTCCTAATTCTAGTAGATATACCAAGAGTTTTATTTTTCCACTTTCTCATTTCATTCTTTATTTTCTTCCATATCGTGCTATAATTCACCTCCGATATTCTATCGATCTTCTTTTGTAACACTATACCTAAGTATTTGAACTTTTTGGTGCCCATTCCAATGTTTGTAATTTTGTTTATTTCTTTTCTTTCCTCTTTGTTCACATTGAGGTACATGATTTCTGATTTAGCCATATTAACCTTTAACCCTGAACAGCATTCGAAGTCCTCTAAGATAATTTTTACTTCTTTTATCGCTTCTTTGGGATTTGTCATAACTACTATAATATCATCTGCAAATAAATTAATTTTTATTTCTTCCTTCTTTACCTTATAACCTTCTATCCTTACACAGTTTCTTATCCTTTCAGCTAGTTGTTCTATTGCTATAATGAATAAGACCGGTGAGAGCGGGCACCCCTGTCGGACCCCTCTCTGGATCTGAAAAGTTTGTGATTTGGCATTATTGACCTTTACCACTGCTGTTCCCTCTCTATATATCTCCTTAATTGCTCTTATATAATTATCTCCTATCTCATGCTTTTTCATAATCTGCCACAAGTATTCCTGAGATAGGGTGTCAAAGGCTTTATAGACATCCAATTTTAAAAGACCTAACTTTTTTTTTTGACCGTGTTGTAATACGTTTATTATATTCCTAATAGGGTGGGCTATGTTCCTATCCTTTATAAATCCATGTTGGTCTTCTTTTATTATTTTGGGACTAAACTTCTTTAATCTATTTGCCAGCATTTTTGCGAAGATCTTGTAGTCTTGGTTAAGGAGGCTTATAGGTCTGTATGAACCTACCTCTTCAGGGTCTTTATTTGGTTTCAAAATTACTATTATTTCTGTTTGTCTCCATGAATCTGGGGCCCTTCCCCCCTCAAGATTTCGTTGAAGATCATTTGGAGTTCTGGGGCAAGAATGTCTATCATTTCCTTATAAAATTCACTTGTGAACCCATCTAGCCCAGGGATTTTCCCTTTCTCAATTCTTTAATTACATCCTTTATCTCTTGTATTGTAATTTCCTCTTGTAATTTGGCTTGCTCATCCTCCTTCAGTGTTATGTTAACTTCCTCTACAAAGTCTGTTGTGTCCCTTTTCTTATATAATTTTTTATAGAAAGACTCGAACGCCTCCCTTATTTCAATGGGATGTTGAGATTTTTGACCATTTACCTTTATACTTTTCACCCTTTGTCTTTCCTTCCTATTTTTCAGGTAATTTGCTAGTCTTTTTGCTGAATTTATGCTATTTCTTTGGAATTCATTTCTCACCATGGCTTCCCTTTTCCATATTGTTGCTGAGTCTAAGGCCTCCAATTGTTTTTTAATTGTTAATATTTGGTTCTGTATCATAGGATTGTATTTTTGCATTAGTTTACTTTGTAGCTTCTCCATTTCTTGGATTTTGGCCTGTCTTCCTAGATGCCACTCCTTTTTTATATTCTTCTCTTTCTTTATACAGTGCCCCCTTATGACTGCCTTTGCAGCATCCCATAGAATATTGGTGGGTACTGTTCCTCTATTTTCCTCAAAATATAGCTTTATCTGCTCAGACATGTATTGTCTATCCCTTTCTGTGACCATTATTAAGTTATTATATCTCCATGTTCTGGTTGTTGGTTGCTGAGTGAATTCTATTTCAACGCTTATTGGAGCATGGTCAGATATCCATATTGGGTGGGTTGTAATTCCTTTGATAATCATATTACTATTCTTTTCTAAAATTATGTAGTCTATACATGATACTGTTTTATGCCTACTAGATATATGTGTGGGTTTAGGCCGGTCCCCCACAGACTCATGTGCCTCTATCAGGCCCCAATTTCCTAACTTGAATGATTTATCTTTTGTTATGTCTATATTTAGGTCACCTGTTATAATCACTTCTCCTTCGGAAAATTGTTTTGTTTTTTTAAATATTTTACCCAGGAATTTCTTTTGTCCTTTATTTGGGGCATATATATTTACTATGGTATACTTCTTATCATCCATTTTAAACTTTACTAACAGATATCTACCATTCCTATCCTCTTTTTTTTCCATAACCTCTAGTTTAAATTTCTTATGAATCAGTACTGCTACTCCTTTACCCTTGGCATCACCTCTGGCCTCTGCTAGTATCTCCCAAGTCGGATCGTTTAGCAACGGCTTGCTATCTTTTTTTTTCTTATGTGTTTCCTGGAGGCATAAAACATCAATCTTTTGATCTTTTGCCAGCTTAGCTATCCTGTACCTTTTAAGGTTTGATGTTAATCCATTGACATTCAGTGTAAGTAATCTTATTGTTCTATCCATATTCTTTATGATTCTGGACTTTGAGTTCCCGTGGCCCTGGGATTTTTAAGCATATTCTTAAACTACCCCTCCCCCTTCCCTCCCATCCCTGTGGTAGAGTAGACTTGTGGGGATAAGAAACCTTCCCCCTCTCCACTTCATGAGGTGCACACATCCCCTCCTCCCCCTTATACTTGTAATATTAACATTAGCTCAACTTATACTTGGATACTTCCCTTTAGGTGTCTTCTTCTAGTGAGTCTGTCCTGAGGCGCTTTTCTCCTCTCTCTGCAGTTCCTTCTTCTGGGTCTGCTTCCCCCTCTGGCTCTTCTTCCATTCCCTCTTCCCTTATGTCTTCAGCGTTTATTCTGAGTTGTTTAAGGAGTTCTTTGGCCTCAAGGGCGTTCCGTGCCATGAGCCTCTTCCCTTCTTGGAATATTATGATTGAAGCAGGATAGCCCCAGGTAAATTTTACATTGTTTGCATATAGTTTTTGGGCATAGGGGCGCATTAAGTTCTTTTGCCTAAGTGTCTCCTGGCAAAAATCCTGTCTCACCCAAACTTTCCTGCCCCTGAAGCTCAAGTCCTTCCTCTTTTTTAGCTCCTTATATATTTGTTGTTGTATTTTTTCTCTGGAGAACTTGATAATAACGTCACGAGGGGCTCCTCCCTTGCCTTTTCTTTGCAGGCGGTGAGCTCTTTCGACGTCTTCTGACTGAATCCTGATTCCATTAGCTGTCAGCCATTCTGAAACTACGCCTTCCAGGTTCCTGTTAGAAACCTCTTCAGAGATTCCTGTCAAAATCAAGTTTGCTCTCCTATTCCTGTCTGAGAGGTCATTTATCTGCTTTGTTAGGGAGCCAATCCTCTGTTCATTAGCCAGAGCCTTTTCTCTGGCAAAATTTGCTGTTTGCTTTATGTCGGCAATTTCTTTCCCTATCTTAGCCATATCTACTCGTACAGCCTTAATTTCTTCGCTAATTTTTTCCTGAGATGCTAGGAATATCTTCTGGAGGTTTGCTATCTGTGCTGACAGTTCCTTGATATTTTTTGCCATCCTTAGCTGTTTAATTAAGGCTTAATGAGCTAGGCTCTTGCTGTGTGAGCGTTATCTCACTGAGTGGTTGTAAATAAAGGGTTTTTTTACTTGCTGTTTCCAGACTCTGCTGCTGTTTGGATCCTTCTTATCTTCCCACCTGGTTATATGCCAGTATTTGGCTGTTTACAATCCTTTGAGCTGTAAATTCCTTAGTTTACGGGGGAGCTCGGAGTTTCAGCGTCCGACTTGGTTTAGCGCATGCGTGCCTCCTCCTCAGGGGAAAACTCTAAACTCTTCATTGAGAATACTTTGCTATCTCTAGCCAGATACCAAAAATTAAAGTAAACGTGCTAGGGTGCATCAGCTTGTAGTTTTCTCTCAAGTACTGGGTATATTTACAGATTTGCTTGTATAAAACTAATGGTTTTTTTCCATGGTTAAAAATTACCAGAAATTTACCACAGCTCTAGGTGCAATGAGACCTTGAACTTGACTACTGCGGCATTTCAATGAGACTTTGCACTAAATTTGTTATTCTGTTGAATTTTTAATTTTGTTTGGCATTCCCTCACTATCTCTTATTACTCCTCTTCCCTGTCTGTGTGTTTGTGTGTTATGTTTCATTTAATAGAAATAAATATTTTATATATAGTAATAATGAAGCGCCATCAAGTCACAATAGACTTAGGGCAACACTTATGGTTTTTAAGGCATGAGAGGAGCAACGGTAGTTTGCCATTGCCTTCTTCCATCATGCAGCCCGTCTTCCTTAGTGGTCTCCCATCCAAATACTAAATGTGGCCAGCCCTTAAGATATCAGAAGCTTAAAATTCAACAATTTGAATTCTAAAATGCACAAGCAACTTCAACTTCAATTAAATGCTGAGCTGTGTTTACACTATGGGCCTTCAAACAACACAATTACTTAAGGCAGCTTTGGAAACTTTCCCATGAAGAAGAAAACACTTGCAGCTTATTAGGGATGACTGTACCAAAACAATGATATTCCCTGATAAGTGTATGCAGAATTTTCAGTTATTATGAAGTTGTTAGAATCAATAAAATTATCCGTATCATGTTGTTAGAATTAATAAGAAAAAGAACCTAAAATAATGCTCATACATCTAGAGCTGTCAATGCAGAAGACTTCAATCCTGAACAAAATGTTAAACTGCTAAAATATGTAATTCACCAGAGAAGATTTGAAATTCTATTTTATCAGTAATTACACCATGGTCTTCAAACCTAGCGAAATATTTATTTTGTTTCTCTTGTTCTGTATTCTTCCTTATGCAAGCCTTAGCCGTTAATACAGTTATCTTAATGAGCAATTACTTAATTAGTATTTTCACTTCTGTTAAGACAACAAGATTGCAGGTAGCAGCTGAAATGCTCAGCATGTATAAAAGCAAGCATTTGTCTTTAACCAGCAGTGAAGCAAACAAGCTAAGAACTGAACGCCTAAGCAAAATAATACATTTCATACAGATTACATTTGGCCCCTGGAATTACAAAAATTTAGGAGGGCTCATGCTATTTTATGCATTCTCATAATGGTGTTGGTTTTCATTCTAACAGAGATATACATTGCCTAAATGGCATTTCCATCACATGGACCGACCCCACATTATATGACATCTGCCACCTCAACCAAATGCCTGGTGGAACAGCTCTGTCTTACAGCCCATGAGGAACTGCAACAGTTCCCACAGGGCCCTGATCTCCATCGGAAGCGTGTTCCACCAGGCCAGGGCCAGGGCTAAAAAGCCCTGGCCCTGGTTGAGGCAAGGTGGACTTTTTTCAGGCCGGGGACAATTAGACAGTGTCTAGTACTAGACAGTACAAGGCTCTTCTGGGCACATATGGGGAGAGACAGTCCTGCAGATATGCTGGTCCCTGGCCACACTGGGCTTTAAGGGTTAACACCATAGAGCTGTAACCTGACTCAACTGGCAATCAATGCACTGGCTGAATGTGTGTCCGCATAGGTGTTGCAGTCAGCAGGTGTGCCACTGCATTTTTTACCAGCTGAAGCTTCTGGATCAGGTTCAGGGATAGGCCTGCATAGAGTGAGTTGCAGTAATCAAGCCTGGAAGTGACCACTGCAAGGATCACTGTTGCCAAGTCTTGGAGGAAAGGTAGGGAACCAGTTGTCTAACCAGCTAAAGATGGTAGAAGACTGGTCTGGCATCCAGATCACCCCCAGACTCCTCATCATTGGTGCCAGCATCAATGGCACCCCACCAAGGGTTGGATGTTGGATTCCTGAACCTATCCCCCCATGACTCGGGAACAGGACCTCTGTCTTAGTTGAATTAAGTTTCAGTTGGCGCTGTCACAACCAAACAGCCACAACCTCTAAGGCTCTAACCAAAATGTCCAGGGTGGAGTCTGGCTGGCCATCCATCAGCAGATACAGCTAGGTGTCATCAGCATACTGGTGATAACCCAGCCTAAACCCCCAGATTAACTGGGTGAGGGGATGCACATATATCTTAACATTGGGGAGAGGATTGCCCATTGTGGGATGTCACCTACCATAGGGTAACATGGTGAAACCCTCTTCCCAAGTGCCACCCTCTGTCCCTGACCACGGAGAAAGGTGCTCAGCCACTGCAAGGCAGTTTCCTGTATCTCCACGTTAGTGAGGCATTGGGTCAGAAGGGCATAGTCAATCGTGTTGAATGCTGCTGTTAGATTAAGTAGCAATAGCAGTGCTGACCCACCTTGATCCAGATGCCTCTGGAGGTCATCCATGAGGGTGACCAGCACATTCTCCATCCTGTGGCCCAGGCGAAAGCTGGACTTAAATGGATCCAGAATAGAGGAGTCATTCAAGAACACCTGGAGCTCCTCAGCTACCACTCTCTCAACTACGTTACCTAGGAATGGAAGGTTCTATACAGGGCAGTAGTTGGCTAGGACCGTAGGGTCCAAAGATGGTTTCTTCAAGAGCAGTTGCACCATTGCCTCCTTGAGGCACCATGGGAATGTCCCTGAAGATAATATCTTCCAGGGCAGTCCAAATTTTGTCTCCACAAGCTTTAACAAACCAAGATGGACATGAATCAAGGAGGCAAATGGTGAGAGATTTGTGGAAGGTTCCTGGCAAAGGTGGAGTTTAGGCATGGGGAGGGAGCTCAGCAGGGATGTGATGCCACAGAGCAAGGGTGTCAAACATAAGGCCTGGGGGCCAGAATCGGCCTGTCCAGGGCTCTTATGCGGCCCACAAGCACTAGTACAAGGGATGAACAGGAGACTGCTGGGGGAGTGGGCGGAGGCACTCTGATTGTGGCTTCAGCATGGTAGAACAACCTTGTTTGCAGCTGTCAAGCAGTGTGGGAACTTCTGTCCAGTGCTGACCACTGGCTCTCCATTCCATGTGAGTTTACTTTGCACCCCCTCCCAGCCCATGAGGCCTTACCAGCTGCTGTCCTTTATACAGTTTATATCTCCAGTACCTAAAACCCATCAGTTTGATGTCTATACCTGGGAAAGTTTTAGAACAAATCATCAAACAGATAGTTCTTTAGCATTTAGAAAGGATTGCTGTAATTATTAAGAGCCAGCATGGGTTTCTCAAGAACAAGTCACGTCAGACTAACCTTATCTCTTTCTTTGAGAAAGTTACATCTTACTGGATCAGGGGAGTGCTGTAAACATAGTTTATATTTATTTTAGTAAGGCTTTTGATAAGGTTCCACATAATATTCTTGTTGACAAATTGGAAAAATGTGGTTTGGATCCTATGACTGTTAGGTGGATCTGTAACTGGCTGACAGATTGCACCCAAAGAGTGCCTGTGAATGGTTCCTCATCTTCTTGGAGAGGAGTGACAAGTGGAGTGCTTCAAGGGTCTGTCCTAGGACCTGTTTTGTTCCATATCTTTATCAATGATTTGGATGAAGGGATAGAGGGAATGCTTATTAAATTTGCAGATGATACTAAATTTGGAGAGGTAGCAAATACAGTAGATGACAGAGTGTGGAACAGCGGTCACTGCGGGTGCGGAAGGGGAGGTATTTGTGAATTTCCTGCACTGTGTAGGGGGTTGGACTAGATGACCCTGGAGGTCCCTTCCAGTTCTATGATTCTATCTGGCATAATGTTTTATGGCACACATGGCACAGCCTGACAAAGTGACGTTTATGTCAGATCTGGCCTTCATAACAAATGAGTTTGACACCTCTGCCATAGAGTCTATCCTCAAAAGCTGTCATCTCTTCCAGTGGAATTAATTCATGTAATCTGGAGATAAATTATAATTCCAGGAGAACTCCAAGCCCCTCCTAAGGGTTGGTAATGCACTAGCATTTTCCTATATCAGTGGTAGTCTCTGTGTAGATTCAACTTGTGCAGATATGTCAGGCTCAGACCCATTTTTCCAGGTTAACTTCTGCGAATCATCAACTAAGACTGAAACAGCCACAGCATTCAACTGATTAAATGATTTACTAAAACTTATGAGCTGTTTTATTGCTTTTATGTTATGACTAGGAATAAGGCCCGTTGTGGAAATAAATACAATGGGCTCTAGAAAGAGGCTCTGGGAGAGTGCCCCGACTTTGGGCACTCAATGACAATTTGCTGTGGCAGTCTCAGCAGGGTATAATGACAGAGTCCACCATTTTCTCCAGAGGAACTGATCTTTGCTACCTGAAGAGCAGTAGTAATTTTGAGTGATCTCCAGCCCACCCCCAAGATTGGTAACAGTGGTTCCCCAGGAGGGAGTGGCTGGTTTGGAGGGTGGAGTTATGGCATTGTACCTGTCTGAGGTCCCACCCCTCCTCAACACTCACCCTCTCCAGGTTCGACCCCTCAAATCTCCAGGAATTTCCCAACCTGGAGTTGACAACCCTATCTCCCTCCCAGCCAACCATCAACCTACCTTTAGTTTTCCATCTCCTCCCCCTCCCTCCTATAGAGCAGTTGTAATTTGGAGTGATCTCCAGCCCCCACCTGGAGATTGGCAACAATGGTTCCCCATCAGGGAATGGCTGGATTGGAGGGTGGAGTCTATGGCATCGTACCTATCTGAGGTGCCACCCTCCTCAAACCTCACCCTCTCCAGGGTCTATCCCTCAAATCTCCAGGAATTGCCCACCTCGAGTTGGCAACCTGATCAGGACTGGGCCCAATGAATTTTCTCCCAAAGGCCAACATAGGTGTGGAAAGGGCCTTTTACTGATAGAGGAGAAAGTACAGGTGCCAACTTTGATTAGGGAAATACTGGAGATTTTTGGGGGGGGGGTGGATCCTGTGGAGGGCAGCATTTGGTGTGTGTGTGGAAGGACTCAGCAGGGTATAATGCCATAGAGTCTACCCTCCACAGCAACCATTTTCTCCTGGGGAACTGATCTCTGTCATCTGGAGGTCAATTGTAACAGTGGGAGATCTCCAGGTCCCACCTGGAGATTGGCAACCCTAGGGGAAAGTCAGCTGCACAGCGGGGAGTTGAAGAAAATGGTCTGATGGTCACTGGCCCACCTCGTTAGCCAGCCAGCCATGCTGAAGCTAAGCAAAAGAAAGAGCCTTTTCCCATTTATTCTGACAGGAAAGTGGCCCTTGGGGAGGGGGTTATGGGCGGGGGAGGGGTTATGCTGAAAGTCCTTTGTCTTTTTACTCACAGAACCAAGCTTAGCTGCCTACCAACAGCCACTGAGGGAACAGTCCCTCACAGGAGTCAAGAGAACTGTCTTCCTCAGGAGAGAGAGCTGGTCTGCCAGGGGGAGTGGGTGGGGAAGAGGAGCAGACCCAGCACCTGGCCAATGGCACGTGAGTACTCTTGAGTGGCGGCTGATGGGCCAATGGCTGAGGGAGGGCATTTTACAGCCAATGGGAGTGCATGGAATCTTGCGAAGCCAAAAGATAAATATTTATAAGGAGAGATTGTTTCCTTTACCAAATTTCCCATTACAGTTTGCCAAGTCATGATGCCATCAAAATATCCATCAGTTATCTCTGTGAAAATGACAAAGAGAGCCTTATCTTACTTTCCTCATTCACCGCTCCCTTTTATTGATTTATTTATTCTTACTTTTATGGAAAATGCTCTGAGTTTCAAGGTTTTGTAATTATTATTATTTTATGTACTACATCTCGATCCCTAACAGCAAAAAGGATGGTAAATACATAAATATTATAAGTGCATTAAACCCAAACTAAATAGGGATGCCACATATTTGGCAAAACTATATTACTTTTATTACAGTTGAGTAAAAATAACATCATTCTCTCCTCCTTCCAGTCCAGTCTCTTATATTAAAACAATATCCAGGACAGGGATGCTCTTTATACAGTACAAGAAAATGAAATCCACACAGTGACAGACTTTTTCTATAGTAATCTATCAGGAACTGCGGTGGCTCAAGTGGCTAAGACCCTGAACTGCAGGAAGGTCAATAGTTCAGCAGTTCAAGACCCGAGAGTGCCGCATGACGGAGTGAGCTCCTGTCTCTAGTTCTAGCTCCTGCCAACCTAGCAGTTTGAAAGCAAGAAACTGCAAGTAGATAAATAGGTACCACTTCAGTGGGAAGGTAACAGCATTCCATGCGCCTTGGTGTTTAGTCATGCCGGTCACATGACCACAGAAACGTCTTCGGACAGTGCTGGCTCTTCGGCTTTGAAACGGAGAGATGAGCACCGCAACCCTAGAGTCGGATTTGACTGGCTTTTGAGCAAGGGAACCTTTACTTTTATCTTTAAGACTGCTGAGGAATTCAGGCTTACTTGATTCAGCACACTATATATAGATCTATCATACTGCTACCAGTAAAACAATGAATGAGGAGCTATGGGAAGGAAGCAATCTAAAGGATGTGTTTTAGGTTTGAGTCACTGGGTTGGGGTACCTGTACAGAAGCAGGGATAATAGTTTGATCTCTGTATCTGGGAACATGCACAACTACTCCTGAAATTCCCTTTGGATGTCACTGTGGCCATGTTGACCTCAAGGAGAAAGTGGGTTCATGCCATTTTCCCTACGTGGTTTGTCAGGGTAAGAGTTGAGACAAGGGAATAGTTAATATAGGAACAGCTAAAGTGGCTAAATTTGCAGATGACACAAAGTTGTTCAGGGTGGTGAGAACCAGGGAGGATTGTGAGGCACTCCAAAGGGATCTGTCGAGGATGGGCGAGTGGGCATCAACATGGCAAATGGGGTTCAATGTGGCCAAGTGCAAAGTGATGCACATTGGAGCCAAAAATCCTAAATATAAATACACATTGATGGGGTCCAAACTGGCAGAGACTGACCAAGAGAGAGATCTTGGAGTCGTAGTAGATAACTCAATGAAAATGTCTAGACAGTGTGCAACTGCAATAAGAAAGGCCAACACTATGCTGGGGATTATTAGGAAGGGAACTGAAAACAAATCAGCCAGTATCATAATGCCCCTGTATAAATCAATGGTGCATCATTTGGAATACTGTGTACAGTTCTGGTCACCACACCTCAAAACGGATATTATAGCATTGGAAAAAGTACAGAAAAGGGCAACTAGAATGATCAAAGGGCTGGAACACTTTCCCTAAGAAGAAAGGCTAAAACACTTGGGGCTCTTTAGCTTGGAGACAGCTGAGGGGTGACATGATTGAGGTTTATAAGATTATGCATGCGATACAGCAGGTTGAGAAAGAAGTACTTTTCTCCCTTTTTCACAATACAAGAACTCGTGGGCACTCAATGAAATTGCTGAGCAGTCAGGTTAGAATGGATAAAAGGAAGTACTTCTTCACCCAAAGAGTGATTAACACATGGAATTCACTGCCACAGGAGGTGGTGGCAGCTACAAGCATGGACAGCTTCAAAAGGGAATTAGATAAGCATATGGAGCAGGAGTCTATCAGTGGCTATTAGCCACAAGGTGTAGATAGGAACTCTCAGGCTGGGGCAAGTGATGCTCTGTATTCTTGGTGCTTGCGGGGGGCAACAGTGTCCTGGCCCCACTGATGGACCTCCTGATGGCACCTGATATTTTTGGCCACTGTGTGACAGAGTGTTGGACTAGATGGGCCATTGGCCTGATCCAACATTGGCTTCTCTTATATTCTTATGTTCTTATGATACTGCGCTTCCCACTTTCAATGGGGTTCAGCTAATCCTCACTGATGTGGCGAGCACCTTAGGGGTTATATTGCTTTACAGCTGGCAAATCATGTTAATGCAGCTGTCAAAAAACTCACTGTCTAGCAATTTAGCTCAGAAGACTGTCTCCACCTTGACTCAGTGAACCTGGACACCTGTATCCACACCACAATAACCCTGAGACTTGACTATTGTAATACATGATACATAGGTTTCCCACCGAAGTCAATTTGGAAAACTGAGTGCAGAATTCTGTATCTTGATTATTATCTAGAGCTAGGGGAAGCATGCATTCTAACCCTATTCTGCAGTTGCTCTGCTGGCTACCCATCAAGTACCAAGGTATTGGCTATCACATATAAAGCCCTTCATACAAAGCACCTCTCCTTCTGTGCTCCATCATGACAGCTTTATTCATCTGACCAGGGCCACCCTGCAAATTGGCAAGATCAACAACTGCCCATACAAGTGCATTCTTTGTTGCAGTTCCCACCTTATGGAATGGCCTGCCAGATGAAGTCAGGAAGGTCCCACTCTCCTGGTATTTCACGAATGATATAAAAGTGAATTATTCAGGGGAGCATTTTTACGAAGGCAATAGGATTCATGATAATGGAACTGACTGAGGGAAAATGAGACAGTGGACTATACTATGTGTATAGTACATACTATCTGCTGGTTATGTACAATCCTATTATGTAATTTTTGCTTAATTTAAAATGCTATATCAATATTTTGCACTGTTTCAGCTTTGTTTCCAGATTTTTACTTATCGGTATTTTAATTTCCATATTCAAATCCTATTACACTGTTTACTGGATATCCTATCCTATTGACTTCACTGATTTACACTGTGTAATCTGTTTCAAGCCTCAGTGGAAAAGACAGACTATACATAATGTAAATTAAATTAATAAATACATAAAAAACTGACTTGTGATTTCCAACCATACAATATAAAATAGCGCAGAAGATTGTGTACTGTACATATTATTTTGGTTTTGATACCAAGAACCAGGTTTGGAAATTAATACATGCATGACATTCCATCCCCTAGCTCCAGGAGATACTGCCCAGTATTTTACCAGGACAATCCATTGAAACCTCTTGGGTACAGTAATCTATACTCCTATTTTATGCTTAACTACTGGAGCACATACTCATTTCCAAGATTTTCATTCTACAACATGAACATTTAATTTCCATTGTTGCCAGAGGCACTGCCTTTATTCTTGGGTAACTCCAAAGCAAGGGTGCCCTACTTTCTAACCTGAACCAAAAGTCCCCAAAAGCCAAGCACTCTCAGCTTGAACCACAGAGTCAGGCTGCAAGCGCTCTGCAAAAGGGATTTCATATTCAGGTGACAGGCAACCTCAGAGCAATTCTCCAGTCTTCCCCCTCCGCCCAGCAGAGATTATGCTTATGGAATAACAATGAGTTCCAGAGGTAAAGTCTTTAGAAGCCACCTGGCACTCTCTGGTATCTTACCCAGCCCTTTTGTGTCCTATGTGTAAATTCTTTGTCTTTCCTGCTTCTGTCCCTCAAGATACTGGGATAAACTAATCAATCATTCAAATGTTTAGCAATCCTTCCCTGACGCTAATCAGGGATGTTTCCCACCTTTTGTCTACCCTGGCCAGGACCATTAGTAAGTCAGATAACTAGCAACCCAACACCTGGCTTCTATTGTTAAATCCAGACCCTGCCTCTCTGGAAGCTCATTGGTCATACCTAAGGTCTGCCCTGCCCCTACTGGCATCACACACCCCTGGGACTCATCATTGGTCCAGGTAATCTATTGTTCTCACCTGAGACCAGCCCCCAGGGCTGCCCAATGGTCTGCATTCTTTGCCAATGCCTATATCCCAGCACACAGATGGCCTTAGACCGTGTGTTTTCTGCTATGATCCAAAATGGCAGGCCACCCCTGAACTCTCTGAGTTTAGGCCAGAATCCATGGACCTCTGCACATCTGGACAGGTTGTATCACCCCTCTATAACCCATCAATCACCTCTGCTTCCTTAGTGCTATATTGTGTGAATATTGTTTGTATGCTTGAGAATATTTAGTAAAGAAATTATTATTTTAGCCACCCAGTTTCTGTGTCTGTTCCTAGGTTCTTGGGAATTCTAACTCTGGTATACACAGGTCAGATCCTATAGATAAGCCAATTGCATATTAATAATTATAATTCCCCATCTTTATTAAATAATAGAACAATTTGGCTAACACCATCTCATAAACACACACACACACACACAGTTTAATGCAGTAACTAACAGTATTACTTCCAGAAAGCAATAGACATTCAGCCTGCAAAGTAGTTCCTTGAATATGTACCGGCATACACAATAGAACAAAATCTCCTATTTTAAAATAAAATGTGTTCTTCTATATGCATAATTAACTGCATGCAGCTTGACATGTAATGAAAAAATTAATTTCATGGTACATTGTATATTTGGTACAATTTTGGTACAAATAAAATATAAACATGTATCAATTTTTTTTTAATTAAGAAATTATATATAGGTTTACTACTCAGGAAGGTACACTTTAAGGTTGTTTTTAAATTTAGATCAACATGTTTTAATATTTATAAAAACAATTCATATGAACTTTTGTTTAAGAAATATCTGAAGTACAAATAGAAAACTTAATTTAAATAAGAACAAAGTTCAAGTCCAGTGGTACCTTTAAGACCAAAAAAGTTTTATTCACGATATAAGGAAGTTACAAGTCCATACATATAGACTGATGGTGAGCAGCAAATTAACATACAACATAATGAAGATGTTTAACAGATTCAGTGACCAAACTGGAATAACAAGCTTAGTTTATATGGTTACCATTTGTGTGGGTTTAATTCCGGGGGAAACATAGTGAAGGAAATAAATATATCAAAATTGGAGACTGACGGGCAGATGTACCCTTCTTCTTCTTTTTTTAATAGTGTTTATTATTTTCCGAATGGACTACACAAAAAACAAACATCCCAAGAAACAAGATAAACAAAACAAACATAATGGGAACCCTGTTTTAAATCTTATTTTACACATAAAAGAAAATATTACTCGTATGTAATAGATGTATAATAGATAGTGGTTATATAATAGGTATATAGTAAATTCCCATCATTTTAGAGATTTTTCTCTATCCAGTCATAAACACGTGACCAAATAATTTGGAAAGTAGTTTCTTCTTTTCCTTGTACTTTCAGTGTTAAATTATCTAATTCTGCTACCTCCATGAGCTTTTTAATTAAGTCACGTATGGATGGTACTTCTTTTTTTCAAATTCTGGCAGATATAATTCTTGCAGCAGTTGTTACATGTATAATCAAATATTTATCTAATTTCTGCAAATTATCGGGCATTATGTTAAGTAAAAATATTTCAGGAACAAGTGGGATCGGGATCCCTACTATTTGGGTTAAGATGGTATGGATCTTGCGCTAAAATTTTTTGGATCTCTCATATGTCCATCAGGTGTGATAAAAGGAGCCCACTTTACGTTTAAATGTCCAACATCTATTGCTCATGTTGGGGTAAAAGTGGGCCAATCTATCTGGTGCAAGGTACCACCTGTGAAACATCTTAAATAAGTTCTTTCAGAGAGATCACCTTCAGATACCTCATATGCTGCCAGACCTTTGCCCATTTTTTTAGATCAATATTATGACCTATATTCTTTGCCCATGCAATCATTGGTATTTTTACTTCCTCATCTAACATCTTGTAATCTATGAGAAAGGAATATAACTTTTTTATGAGTTTACTCTCTACACCTAGTAAAAAATTTTCAAGATTTGTCAGTTCATCGCAGAAACCTAGCTGTTTGTCTTTGACATATCTGGATTCAAGTTGATTCCTTTCCCACCAATTAAGGATTATGCCTCTTTGTTGAAGCATTTCCTGTGATTTTAGTTCATTTTTTGGACCTAATAATTCTTTGTATGTTAACATCCATACTTCAACCATTAAATTTGGATTGGTGAAAGCTTCTAATGGTATTACCCATTTTGCTGTTTTATTGTAAAAAGCTATTTTGATCTCGTTCCAAATCTTGAATAATGCCTCTCTGAGCATGTGTTGTTTAAAATAGGAATGCGAGTCTTGTTTAGAGTATCAGATGAAGGCATGCCAACCCAGTAAGAGATTATAGCCTGCGAGCTTAAGAATTATAGGGTTTTGGAGTAATATCCATTCTCTGATCCATGTCAAGGCCACCGCTTGGTAGTAGGTATGCCAATCAGGTAAAGCTAGTCCACCTCTCTCTTTTTTTTCCTGCAGTAGTTATAATTTGATTCGGGGTCTCTTATTTTGCTAAATAAATTTTCTTGTTAATTTTTCCAGATCATTGAAAAAGGATTGGTTTTTAAGAATTGGTATGTTTTGAAAAAGAAATAAGATTTTCAGGAGGATGTTCATTTTGATAGTTGCAATTTTCCCCATCATAGACAATTGTAGTTTTCCCCATTTTTCAAGGTCTCTTTTAATATCCAGTAAAAGTTTGGTATAATTATCTTGTATGAGGGAACTTAGTCTACTCGTAATATAAATCCCCAAATATTTAATTTTCTTTTGGACCTTAATTCCAGTGATTTTCTGTAGCTCTTGGATTTGTTTTGGATCACAAGTTTTGGTCATTATTTGGGTTTTATTTGAGTTAATCTTAAAATCTGCAAGTTGCCAGTAATTTTGTAATATATTAAGGGTATTAGACGCAGATCGAATTGAGTCTTGTAGAATAATTGCTAGGTCATCAGCGGACGCTTGAATTTTATATTCCTCGCCTTTTATCTTTAGTCCCTGAATTGAGTTATCATTTCTTATTGATTCACATAGAACTTCTAGAGTAAAGATAAAAAGTAAAGGTGATAACAGGCAACCCTGTTGTGTGCCCTTGCATATATCAATTTTTTCAGTCGTATCACCATTAATTGCAACTCTAGCATTTTGTTTAGTATATATCAATCCTACCATACTGGTGAAGTTTCCACCACAGTTTGCTGCTTTTAGATGTTCCAGCATAAAATTCCAATTGATGTTATCGAACGCCTTCTCTGCATCCAGAAATACTACTGCCATCTGTTTATCCAGATTTGTCTCAAAATACTCCAAGACGTTCATGATTGTCCTCAGATTATGTCATGATTGCCTGTTCAGTAGGAAGCCAGCTTGACCTTGGTGTACCAAATTCATTAAGACTTTTTTTAATCGCATCACCAGGATTGAGGCAAAAAAATTATAGTCTGCATTAAGAAGTGATATAGGGTGGTAATTACCCTTCTTAATTGTGGAATGCTGAGAGTAATTAACTGAGAACTTGCCATTACACGCCATCTGTCTCCTCTCAAGTGTGGAGGTGACCTTACAGCATCTTCTTCTTTGAGGTGGGGCGATAGGCTGTGTAGTGTGTCTACCCTTTCCCCAGACCAGAGAAATACATTCCAATCTACCATTCCAAATTACAGTACATTATGCTATTCATTGCATTACATTACATTCCAATCTAATATTCCAATCTACTATTCAAAATAAGAAATAAAGTTAAATTAATTAATGTATTTATTTATTAAATTTATACCCCATCCTCCCAGCCAAGGCCAGCTCAAGGAGGCTTACAACAGGATAAAAACAGCAATAAATAATATAATAATCATAAAACCATATAACAATTACAACGTTAAAATTACAACATTAAAGAGGATGTATCACCCTTCTGGGGGATTGGTGAAGATGCAAGGACTGAATGAGGTTAGCATATGTAGTGAGGTAAGAAATCAGTTCATACTGCTTTATATTCCACACTAGGGAGCAAAGCCCGTTGTGGTGGAAGACAACGGGCCCTAGAAAGGAAGAGAGGGAGGTGGAAGGGAGAGAGGGTTGGAGAAAGGAAGGAAGGAAGAGGGGGAAGAGTGAAAGAAAGGAGAGAGGAAGAAAGGAAAGGGGGAAAGGAAGGGAAGAGGGGCAGAAAAGGGCTTCTCTGGGCCCAGAGAAGGCCTTCTGCCCCCCACACACCATCCCCTGGGCCTTCTATGGGGACAGTAGGCAGTGTGTGGGGGAAAAGGGCTTCTCTGGGCCTAGTGCCCCATAGAAGGCCCAGGGGATGGCATGTGGGGGGGCGTAAAAGGGTTTCTCTGGGCCTAGTGCCCCATAGAAGGCTCAGGGGACGGCGTGGGGGCGGAAAAGGGCTTCTCTGGGCCTAGTGCCCCATAGAAGGCTCAGGGGACGGCGTGTGGGGGTCGAAAAGTGCTTCTCTGGGCCTAGTGCCCCATAGAAGGCTCAGGGGATGGCATGTGGGGGCGGAAAAGGGCTTCTCTGGGCCTTGTGCCCCATAGAAGGCTCAGGGGACGGCGTGTGGGGGCGGAAAAGGGCTTCTCTGGGCCTAGTGCCCCATAGAAGGCTCAGGGGACAGTGGGGGGCGGAAAAGGGCTTCTCTGGGCCTAGTGCCCCATAGAAGGCTCAGGGGATGGCGTGTGGAGCCCCCGAAAAGGGCTTCTCTGGGCCTAGTGCCCCATAGAAGGCTCAGGGGATGGCGTGTGGGGGGGCGAAAAGGGCTTCTCTGGGCCTAGTACCCCATAGAAGGCTCAGGGAATGGCGTGGGGGGGCCCGAAAAGGGCTTCTCTGGGCCTAGTGCCCCATAGAAGGCTCA
The DNA here is from genome assembly GCA_029375565.1 of Gekko gecko. Lineage (NCBI taxonomy): Eukaryota > Metazoa > Chordata > Lepidosauria > Squamata > Gekkonidae > Gekko > Gekko gecko. Next base: position 120,457,346 of record JAPDNY010000007.1, read on the forward strand.
GGGGATGGCATGTGGGGGCAGAAAAGGGCTTCTCTGGGCCTAGTGCCCCATAGAAGGCTCAGGGGATGGCATGTGGGGGCGGAAAAGGGCTTCTCTGGGCCTAGTGCCCCATAGAAGGCTCAGGGGATGGCGTGTGGGGCCCCCGAAAAGGGCTTCTCTGGGCCTAGTGCCCCATAGAAGGCTCAGGGGATGGCGTGTGGGGGGGCGGAAAAGGCCTTCTCTGGACCTAGTGCCCCCATAGAAGAAGAAGAGATTGGATTTATACCCTGCCCTTCACTGCCCAAAGGCATCTCAGAGCGGCTTACAAACTCCTTTTCCTTCCCCTCCCCACAACAGACACCCTGTGAGGAGGTGGGGCTGAGAGAACTCTAACACAAACTGACCTTGAGCGAACAACTGTGCCAGAGCTGGCCCAGGGGATAGTGTGTGGGGGGGCAGAAAAGGGCTTTTCTGGGCCTAATGCCGCATAGAAGGCCCAGGGGATGGTGTGTGGGGGGAGGAAAAGGGCATCTCTGGGCCTAGTTCCTTCATAGAAGGCCCAGGGGATGGTGTGGGGGGGCGGAAAAGGGCTTCTCTCACTTGCCTCAGCCTTGAGGGCCTGTCCCTGCGCTAACACTCCAGACAGTCCTCTCCTGTCGGAGGACTGGAGCTGACTGAGCTGAAAACACTGATGGGGGCTGGACTTTGCAAAGCAAAGTCTTCTGACTGCCAGTTCTTGAGCCAAATCAATTATGGCAAGCATAGAATGCGGTGGAACCAGAATTCAAATATATATAAGGACAGGATGAGACATAAAGCAGTTGGGGCAAAATATTCTGTGAACAGTTCCCATCCTGACTCAAAGCAACTATGTTATAACCTCTGAACTTCAACTAATCACCACATATCTCTTACCTAACTGCCATTAAAGTTTTAGATGAAAATCACAAAAGTATAGTTTGCAGCCAGTCTAGAATTACAGAAAATGTTAACTGAGGGGAAAGACCCACCTAAATTATCACTTTGAGGGTAACGGCAACATTAACAGCAGAAAGTGCTGTTGGTCAAGTAATTATCAGACATGCAAAATAAAGAACTGCAATATTTTACCTGTGATTCATCCTAGTAGTACAGGAGTAAAATGTAGCAAAATATGATGGAGGTGGTACAGGTGGCACAAAATTCTCAGGATCAGAAATGTGGCTTTGTTCTTCAACTTCCTCCACATAAGCTTGGGATTCTTCCTAACAAAATAAATTTAGATGTTTTGTTTCTCCCCCCCATTTTTGAAGGCTTGAATCATAAGCAGATTTCATAGAAGACAGACTTCTGCATTTCTGCAGTTTAAAAAGTTTGCTTTGCTCTCACTTACTGAGCTGGTTCTTCTTCTTGCAAATATCTGCAGGTAACGTAGGGCAGCTGCTACTAAACACACAGTTGTGGTCAAGGCATTCAGAGCACAAAGAGCAAAGAGAACTTTCTGTAAGGCAAACAGAGTAGTAAGAGTAATAAATGTATGCAAAAATAAGCCATAAACATGTATAACAATAACAATGAACATGTGAAGCTGCCTTATAGTGAGTCAGATTACTGATCTATCAGGGTCAGTATTGTTTTGACTGGCAAGGGCTCTCTGGGGTCCCAGACAGATATCTGTCGGATCACCTTCTACCTGATCCTTTTATCTGGAGATGGCAGGGATTGAACATCGAACCTTCTACATGCAAAGTAGATGCTGTATCCCTGAGATGCTGTATCCCAAATGAACACAATTTTTTAATGTTGAGCATATTATAGAAAGCACATGAGCATCTACAGAAGACATTAATCCCTTTGATTTCCAAGAAGAGAAGTGGTCAGTCAGCAGCTTGCATCTACATTTTAATTACTTTGTATTATGCTGTTTAAAATCAAGAGAAACAGTAATCATGATGGACGATGTTCTTGTTTCTGTGGTCTGCAAGATCATGTTAGACAAGCTATTATTTTATCATACTATTGCCCTGCAGCTTGCTTATATTCTCCAGAATCATATACCTTTTATGTATAGTTTTTCTGTTTTATTTTTATTTATAAGCATTTCAACCCCATTTTTGTTCCCATTATAGAGAATTTAGTCAACGTGCATGTTTCTAGTTGCCACTGAAATGCAAACAACAAAGAACAACAAAAAGGTTTTTTTCATCTTAAAATGATTGTTAAGCTTATTATTATTTCTAAAGACCTGCTAGTACACTTGTGACGGATTGCACATGAAACACAGGTTTTAAAATGCTGCTAGTTCAGAGAGCCTGGGAGGTAAGGAGTTAATCTTCCCTAAAGTGGAGAGTTTATTTGATTGGCTGCTCTACATGCTCTCTAATTGGCCAGCATCAGCTGAGAGAAAGTATAGATCAGCTGTGTTCTGAGGGGAAAAGGGCTTTTGATCTGGAGTCAGCAAGCCAGTGAGTTGGCTGGAGTTGGTAGTTCTGACAGGATTGGTCAGACAGGTTCTTCTGGGAGAAGAGACTCCTTTGCCCTAATTGAGGAACTACTTGTGATTCTAAGTCCAGAAAGCTAAAACTGCTTTACACAGACATCAGTACTGGGAAAGAGTTTTGGCAAGGGTGACTGGATTGTTAGGCTGTAACTCCCAATCAAGCCAAATAGAAAAGGGTTATTGCTTCTTAGGGAAAAGAAGAATAACTCCTGCCAGTTGAAAAGGGGTTGAGCTCTGAAGAGGACCCTGGTCTGTGGTGAAGGGAATAAGCTTTAGACACCTTGGGAGTTAGTGGAAAACTGTGTTTCCAAAAGGGAGAAAGAGCAAATCTCCAGGAAACTATGAAGCAATACAGAAACTGCTGAAATATACTAAGCAGAATACCTCGCACAGAAAAGATCTAGAAATCTCTGAAAAGAAGCTACAACAACTCACTCTTGTTTGACTTAAGAATTTGTTCCTGTACAAAATACAACTTTTAGCTTAGTATTTCTAAACCTTGACTTCTATATATTTATCCCCTGCCTGTTAAATAAAAATCTTTTATTCTGTTTTAAAAGTTATAGTCTCAAGTCCCACTTCAAAGGGTTTAAGACAAGAGAGCTCCTGTTTTCCCCTCAAGTTCCTGTGCTGGTTCCAAAGCCAAAGTATATCTCTGTCAAAGAGTGGGACAATCAAGTATTTTAAGACAAAGAAGAAATACATGCTACTGGGGGGTGGCTCAGTAACAGAAGGTAAGTAAGTTTCAGCAGGGGAAATCTGCCTGGGAGTTGGGAAGTGAGCACTATATTAGGATTGTTTCTCATGTTGCTCTTTTATGACACGAGGCTCAGTTCTGAGTCATAACCCATGTCAGATGGCCCATGTCTATTTCTGAAAAAAGGCCCAAGGCTCCAGAAGCTATTCCGGAGTTCACAATCGTTCTTTCAGAGACAGATTCATGCATTCTGGTTCTCACATTACATTGCCATCTATTTCCAAACATGGGTGTGATCTGTATACGGAGTCAAATTCAGCGAAGCTCAAGACGCTTGAAAATAAGGACAGATCAGTGAGCTGTCACCTGCTTTGACCAAAATATGGGAAATCTTTGTATCGTTGTATAGGATAAGAGATTATATGCTAGCTGTTCTTGTAAATTCTTCTCTACACTCTTTATATGACCAGAACAAGCAAACAAAAAGGAGAGTAACAAGAATAAATACTGCAGTACATATGAAAGCAGTTGATATTACTATACAGCAAGGAATTATACAAAACTACACTAATTTTTAATGTTGCTCTTTACTTAGCACAGTGCCATTTCTATTAAGTATTAGTTTACCTTGAGGAGAAGGTGAACAGCATTGCAGGACTGCAGAGGATACAGCTTCAGTGCATTTTCTTTCTCTGTGCATTTTACTGGCAGAAATTCTTCACAGCAGAAACAAAACTTACTTTCACCCACATCAGCCTTTAGTATTGAAGAACATAATGAGAATTTCAAATTAGCAATTTAAAAGTTCAGACATTTTACAACACACCTATAAAATGTACATACATATGTGTGTTTAAAAACTGAATTTCAAATGTACATGGTTGGTTGTTTTTATCAGTGTTGCTTTTTCTTTGTTGAAAACCAACTGATTTTCCAACTAATTGTTAAAAACCAACTAATTATGGTATGTCACACATTTTTATGCAACACCATCATACAGATAACACTATACACAGAGTTTCACAAGCAAGGTGATATGCAAGTTCCTACCCCAAGGAATATATAATATAAATGCCCACAGTAGGGAGATGATGTAAGGAATGGGTGGAAGAAGCAAGCACATGAGATGAACATGATAATATTAAGTTGCATTTACTGACGGCAGAGCTGTAATACCATCAAAACATCATCCTTGTGACGCCAGCAACACATAGCATCATTTGGCACTTGTCATGGCATTAATGATGCCTATTTCACCCAGCAGTGGGGATGATATAGAATTGGGAGAGGCAGATTATGACATTACACAAAAAGTAACTAATGCTACATGTTACAACGAAATAGAATCAGAGTTGGAAGGGATCTCCAGGGTTATCTAGTCCAACCCTCTACACAATGCAGGAAATTCATAAATATCTCCCCTTCCATACCTGCAGTGACCGCTGTTCCACACCCAGAAGATGACAAAAAACCTGCAGGATCCCTGGCCAAACTGGCCTGGAGAGGATTTGCTTCCTGACCCCAAAGTGGCAATCAGCATTTCCCTGGGCGTGTAAGAAAGGGCCACAAGAACTAAGCATCGAGGCAACCCTTCCTGCCCTCCTTCTCATGATCTGCCAAAGTTCAAAGAATCTGCATTGCTGTCAGATGGCCATCTAGCTCCTGTTTGAAAACCTCCAAAGGAGTGCCCACCACCTCCCGAGGAAGCCTGTTCCACTGAGGAACCACTCTAACTTTTCCTAATGTTTAGCCGAAAACTTTTCTGATTTAATTTCAACCCGTTGGTTCTGGTCCAACCTTCTGGGGCAACCATACCAGGCCAGCCCTTCAAGTACTTGAAGATGGTTATCATATCACCTCTCAGTCATCTCCTCTCCAGGATAAACATAACCAGCTCCTTCAACCTTTCCTCATAGGAATTGGTCTCCAGACCCCTCACCATCTTCCTTGCTCTCCTCTGGACAGGTTCCAGAGAGGGAGAGAAACTGAAACTGACATACTGTTTTCTGATGCTTTATTCCATCCTGAGATTTCAGGCCAGTTGGGGATCAGAACAGAACAAGTAAACCAGACTTATGGGAAAGATGAGGATGAATTTGAAGGAAGAGGGAATACAGGATCATTAATAACTATATGAGAGACAGGATTTTTCTTTGTAGTTTTGATTTGCAATCTTTAAATTTCAGAGACATCTAAGGTTAGTAAAGTTGGACACAAACCCAAAAAATCCAGTTTGGTTCGGGGCTGCCAACCATTTCATTGGTCTGTTTGGAAGCAGAAGGAAGCAAAACCAACCAGTACAATGGCAGCCATTTAATCCTAACAGCTCAGCTGTGGACCTGCACTACTCAGCTGTTAGGTTTACATGGTCCAAACAGCCAAACTTGGACGAAAGTCCAGTAAATGTTCAGGGAAGGCGTCTTCCCTGAACATTGGTCCAGGGGCTCCGAACCAGCTCAAGTTCAAGCCAAATTTTGGCTCATGCGTTGGTTCGTGCCCATCCCTAATGACAGGTACTGTAACCTATGATAGTGCTATCTGGGTAAAATATCTCCTCACCAGAGTGCATCTAGGTACACTGGATACAAATTGAGCACCTTGACATCCAAGGATAAATCCCGCCAGGTTCAAGAGAACGCAGATAACAGAAAGCAAAACAAATAAATTAACCTGAAACAAAATTAAAAACAAAATGTGAGACATTGAAAGCAGTCTATGAAAACATGCCACCTTGTTCATTGCACTCAAATAATTGCCTTTATTTTCTTCTCTAAAGTGCTAACGTATTGTACTCAGTTCATTAAAGTTAATTCCTTCTGCTATAGCCCCATCTGAAAACGGCTATGGTCATTTTGAGATATTACTACTGCAACATATTATTGACACATTTATTATTATGGGAACTTTTTAATAGTGGTTGCAAAATTCTGATCTTCACTTCTGTTATACTATTTTTCAGTGCATTCAATATTATGAAATCAATAGATGAGTTTCTAAATTTACACTGCAACAAGAGAAAGTTGCTAAAGATACCCTATACTCTATGAAGGACACAGGCACATCTGAAGGATTCAGATGAAATCTTACTTCCTCCTTGTTACCAAAAATAGAACGCACTGTTGACCTAACATACTTTTATTTTGTTGAGATATCTGGTGGGGTACTTGAACAGCAAAACCCAGCAACTAGATGCCCCCAACAGTCTCCTGACAGTAGGAGTCTAAAATCTAAGACAAATCATTTAATGAAATTTTTACTTGGGCTTGTTTCTAATTATCTGATTCCAAGGCATGGGGTTACTTTCACAAATTGTTCCTGCGTGTGACAAATGCAAATGTCTCATTTGAATAAGTAACTTGCATTACTGTATTCAGGCATGATGAATTAATTAGAGAACTACTTGGAGAGCATTACAATTCAAGATCCGGATGGGATCTAATCATGTGATAATCTAGACCTTTAGACAAGACATCCCTTATGGGCCCATGTCATCCCTGCTGTTACCTGTTCTCTTTCTGTGCAGCAGGGGAGACTGGGTCCAGTGGGAGAGATGAGCAAGAGGTAGCAACTGCTTCTCCTTATTGCAATTGTTCACTCTTAGGTGAAAGAAAACATCTGCTGTCTCATTCACAAACTCTCATTCTGGTTCTATAGGCAAGAAACCAGGATATGGCAGTGCCGCTTGACATGGTTGCTCCCTTACCTGTGCTCTGCCAAGAAACTGTTTGGGGAGGAGGGCAAAGACTAATTACTTGTGAGAAGAAGCACTCCCTCTGTGTAGGCAGTGATGGGATTTGGTCCCAGATCCTACCACTACCCAGACAGACACAGACAGTAGGCAAGAAAGCAGACTGCTTCTCCTCCTCACTACTTGCCTTCCCAAGAAAGAGCAGGTGGGTAAATGAACAGTGACAGTGGTGAGGAGAAGGAAAAGCAACCACAGCTCACTCACCTCACCTTCTGTTTCCAGGTAGCAATGAGGATTGGGTTCAAGCTGAGCCACTCCTCACCAAAATCCAGAGGGAAGGTGAGCAAGGAAATGGTGACAGCTGCTGTTCTCTTGCATTCCTGGTAAAAAGTGCTGGAAGGAGATGGTAAGTAAGCAGTTGCAAACAGCAAGGAGCAGCAATGGCTTACCAGTAACTGACTCCCAACTAGGATGCACTCCTCACTAGCTATCAAACAACATTCATCTCCAAAACTAGCTCTGCCCACCATAAAAGTGTGATATCCTGGATACAGTTCAGGGACTTGGAATTACCTTCCACATAAGATAAAGTCTATCTGAAGTACAGAAATAATTAAAGATGTAAAAAACATCAAAAGTGGTCCCGATCTACTGCCATATTGGACTACCAAGACATGTGGCAAGGTTACGTATTTCAGAAATTAAATCTCCAGTCTGCATAGGAAGTTTGCTATTAGAAATTTAAGGACAAGGATAGAAATGAATAGAACATATATTCCGTTGTATATATTTCCATTATGTAATCTGTCTAAACATTCCTCATCAGTTTCTATATCTTTAGTCCTGTTTTTATTTCATGCTATACTGCTGTTTTGAAACGGATGTCATGTTAGCACAGGATGCTAACTTTTCTACCAATGTGTTTACAGAGTATTTAGATCCAGCAGAAATAGGTTACTATGTCTAAGTAAAAGCTGCACATTATTTTCTCTCTGTTCTGTACAATTATCTAGTTCCAGCACACATGTGACAAAGGTTCAGTGGCTGAATTATCTTGGGGAAGGGCATATCTATGGGCAGAAAAAGAAGGCAAATCTTGATAAACTGTTGGGATTTGCAAGCTCTCTTTCTGTAGTCATGAAAGAATTTACTGTTTGTTTATGCTGATGTCTTAGCTAGTTAGAGACCCAATGGGGAAGCCTGCACGTAGTGGTCACCAGAGCAAGGTGACAAAATGCATAATTAGTTAGTTGGGATTCTCCAGTTGGGTAATCAATACCTTTGGGGTGGACTAGAGAGTAAGCACTGGGTTTCAGTTTTATTGCTCTTTGTCCTTCTCTAGTTCATCGTCACACGAGATCTCTAAGAAAAGATGTAGGTTACAGAGTAGCTAGACAGGATGATTTTCCCATATTGTTTTGTTACTTTCAACTCCCAGTTTACTCTCCCTCATTAGTAAAGTTTCTTTGTTTAAAAGCTAATACAAGTGTTCTGCTGCATTTATTAACTCTGCATTTACCTAGAAATCTCTAATATAAACTAGGAATAATAGAGGTTCAAGCAGAACAGCAACAAATGGGGAATAATGATAATAATGAACAGGGCATGAACTCTGCATGTGTGCTATTTTCAGAGAGTGCATGAGAACCACTTGACATACTTTATTCCATTGTTCATGTATCATTTGAAGCTTCTGCTTTTCAGATTTATTAATATGTATGTATTTAATATGTATTAAAATGAATATTATTCTCATTTTAACTAAAGTCATTTTACAAAATATTATGATTACAATGGATACTCACGGCTAAAAGGAAGCAAATTTTATTTTTCTTAAAACTAGGAAGCAGATATCTATGAACATTTATGTATCAAATATCAGGAAAAAGGGTACACAACAGAAGAGAATAATATAATCAAGAGTCATACCAGTTATTATTACATGAAATACACAGATTCTCAGGGCAGAAACCGTTAAAACAGATGGTATTTACATTTTTATACATTATGTAGAATTATGTTTATTGCTTGTTAGATTAATATCTAGCATTGTTAAATTACAAAGGGATTCCCTAAGTGGCTGAAATTCAAGGGACTGGACTTGGGGCCACTAAGGGGAGGGACTGGAGGGGCAAAATTCCTGGGGCCCGTCAGCTAGAGGGCCCTTGAAGCAAGGTCATGCTGCAATCAGAATGCATCTCGATTTATTTTACTTCTAATGCAGTTTTGCACTACAGCCACTAGGAGCAAAGGGACTTTCTTCCCCATGTGCCTGAGACCTGGGGTGATTTCCCACTACAGCTGCCTCGGGGTTGCGTCGCCATTTGCCCCGATACTATTTGTCAATTTCACACCCGAAGCCGCGGGGCTGCATTTTGACCTGCGGCTTCGCCCGATTTCCCCCGCAGTTTCGTAATCCTCAAAAAACAGGATCAGGAAACTGCGGGGAAATCGGGCGAAGCCGCGGGTCAAAATGCAGCCCCGCGGCTTCGGGTGTGAAATTGACAAATTTTATCGGGGCAAACGGCGGCGCAACCCCGAGGCAGCTGTAGTGGGAAATCACCCTTATTTTCCTGAATACATGTGATGGTAGTGGTGGAAAGTGCCATCAAGTTGCAGCCAACTTAGAATGACCCTGTAGGGTTTTCATGGCAAGACACATTCAGAAGTAGTGTGCCACTGCCAGCCTCTGTGTAGCAACCTTGGACTTCCTTGGTAGTCTCCCATCCAAGTATTAACCAGGGCTGACCCTGCTTAGCTTCCAAGATCTGACAAGACTGGGTTAGCCTGAGCCATCCAGGACATATAGAATAATAATAAATACTTCACATTTGGGAAGCTAGTTCAGTTGTTCAAAGTGTTTCATATTGATTATCTCGCCACAGTCCTTACAACAACTCTGTAAAGTAGGTATTATCTGTAATTAGGTGGGAGTTTAAAAGCAAATGCTTGTCTAAAGCTACCTAGTGTTCATGACAGAGATGAGATTTGAAGCAAAGATTTTACATATCACTTTTCACATAAATAATTTCATAAAAGTGGGGACTCATGATATTTGTGTGGGGATCCCTTCCTCCTCTCCCCCTTGTAAGAGAGGGAAGGATCTTCCCCTGTGAGTACCGTGGCTTTTGCCCCCCACCCCCACTGTTGCAGCCACTGGTGCTGGGCTACTGTGCTCCCGCCCCATCACCCTACCACTGACATGAATGCCAGTGAGCCCAACACAGCTCCAGGCTTCTACCACCAGGCCTGCTGAAACTCTCAAAGCCTTCCAGCCTTAAAGCTTCTGCCGCCAGGATGCCATACACACCCATCAATATTGATGCTGGCTAGTCCAACATGGCTCCAGCTTCACCCACTGTGCCCCCCCCCAGCACTGCTGAGACTCTGGCAGAGATAGGTGCACAGACCTGAGCTGTATTCCCCTGGGTTATTGCTCCTAGTCCCCTGTGCAGAACCCCTGAACAACTCCCCAGACCCCTGTGTCCTCGAGGCTGGATGCACACAAGAAAACTATACCTTGTAAAAATGTATAAAGATTTATTAAATTAAAAAGAAGGCAAACAAATCAGTTTAAACAGTGCTATTATTGTATCAAGAAAATCTTCCCACATACTTTCCATTATTATTTTTAATAAATATAATCATGTTAACCAACACATACCAAAAGTATCATTGGTCTCTTCCATGTTGTTAATCCTATAATCCCTGATAAAATCACCTGCAACAATAAAACAAACAATTATGAAGCACTGAGAGCCCTACTAACTCATTACCTACCATTTATTTGCTAAATATTTATATGATTGTGCAGCTGTAAAAAAGGACTCCAACGAACTCTTTCCAGTCACTTTGACAACAAATACATGCTTCAGGTATGACCCAATTAATGCCTTGTGTGCATCAATAGAGGAGCACATCAGTGGCAGTGGACTCCTGTTTGTAGAGGACAGGCTCCCAGCCGTGGGTGGGAGCATTTGTGTCTGGGCATAAAAAGGGGAAGTAAGGAGGATATTGTGCAACTAGCCTCAGCACCAGCTTCCAGACAGTAAGCTTTCAAGCAGGTCAGACCATTGTGGAATGGGTGGGGCACCCAGACCTCCAGGCTGCATGTTCATCTCTAGCACACAGCTCAGACTGAAAGATGCAGGCTGAAGAGATGCTTAGCATTCAGCAACTCACTCTCAGCAAAGAGGGGGTCTCATTTCCACTAATTGCTGCTCCTGGCTGAGGACACCTCCTACCCCTGGAGGAGAGGATACTCTGAGCACAAGGCACACAAAGTTAAATATCCTGTGAGGTGGTGGATGTGAGGCATGCTGACTAGTAATAAAGCCTGCTGCTGTGACAAAGAAGGGGAGTAAAAAGCATCCACTCAACAGTGTGATGGTGTCTTCTCCCAACTACTTGCAACTTATATTGTTGGACCTCAGCACCCAGTTCTAATATCCATCTAATATCCATCTGTGGATTGGAGGAGGAATCTTCCCAAATCCTTCTCTCTCTCTCTCTCTCTCTCTCTCTCTCTCTCTCTCTCTCTCTCTCACACACACACACACACACACACACAGGAGCAGCAAGCTGTAGTTTCCCTCAAAAAAAAATAAATAAATCAGGAGCTAGGGTGAAATTATAAGATCCCCAGGGCCGGCCTCAGGTTTCCCCCCCACTAGGTGAGGATACCTTCTGGCGCCCCCCTCCTGCCCCCCCAAGGCTGGGGGACGCCACAAAGTCTGAAAGTAAGCCACTAGGGGCTGTGTGTTCCTAGAGACCACAGCTGCTGCAAGCCAGAATGGGAACAAGGGGTCCTGAGCAGCAGCAGCCACCCCTGCACCAGGTCTGGTCACCTCAGGCACAGCCAACAGCCCAGCCATGGGGCAGCAAGAGCCCGGTAGTACGGACAGGCTCGCTCCTCCTCAGCTGCTGCATGGCTCACAGAGCTGGAGGGGCAGAGCCAGCCTCAGCCCAGCCCCGTGCTGCTGCCTGCTCCCCTAGCACATAAAAAGTACAGAACCAACTGACATTTTAGGAGAAAAATCAAAGGGAAGGGAAGGACTGAAATGACCCCTTTGTCTTCAGGGAGGGATACACCAATTTAAAATTGTAGAAAATACTCTTCATGATGATGCTGACTATCTTGTTTTGCTAATACAACCAAAATATTTTCAATTATTTCTTTTTTTCTTCATTTAATTTATTTATTTACTTCATTTATACCCTGCTTTTCTCCTCAACAGGGGTTAACTGTATTCATTTGGCAGTAAACTGCAGCATACACATTGCCATAGTCATGTCTTTAGTAACTGCATCAGTCATCTGTTCAGATGGAGGAGACTGAATGCCCCATTCACCCCCATTTCCAACAGATGATTAATACCACTATTTATGATAGAACCAGCACTATACATATGTAACCATCTACTAGCTATGAAGAAGGAGGAGGAGGAGGAGGAGGAGATTGGATTTAACCTCACCCTTTACTACCTAAAGGAGTCTCAAAGAGGCTTCCTACCCCTTCCTCTTCCCCTCCCCATAACAGACACCCTGTGAGGTAGGTGGGGCTGAGAGAGCTCTCTCAAGAACTGCCCTTGAGAGAATAGCTCTGGAAGAACTTATGACTGACCCAAGGTCACACCAGCAGCTGCATGTGGAGGAGCAGGGAATCAAACCCGGTTCTCCCAGATTAGAGTTCGTACTCTTAACCACTACACCAAACTGGAGCATTACAAATGTCAGGAACACCACCCCACCACCAGTACAGAACCTGTATGCAAACTTGGTAACTCGTCCAGCCAGACATAGGTGCATGAAAACCAACTTCCATATGCGTCTGTTTACAAGAATATGGAGAACGTTAATGAAGAAGTTAATGAAACCAGCTTAAAATTATACACATCTGAAAGTATTCAAATTTGTCATGAACTACAGCAAGGGTTCCCAGCATGGGTGCCATGGTACCTGTGGACACCTTTCCTGGTGCCCACCAAGTGTTTTTTAGAAAGTGGGCAGGGCCAGGTGAGGCTCCTGCCCATTAGAGCAGTGGTGTCGAACTCATTTGTTATGAGGGCCGGATCTGAGATAAATGTCACTTTGTTGGGCCAGGCCATGTGTGGCCAGGGCCGGCTTGCTCACTAGGCAAACTAGGCATTCGCCTAGAGCGTGCCGGCCCTTAGGGTGCCAAAAGACCCCCGCCGCCCGCCCCTTCTCCTGGCTTGCCAGCACCCCCACAGCTGTGGGGTGTGCTGGCAAGCCAGCGCTCAGATGGAAGGGGCGGGGGTTTTAACCCCCGCCCCTTCCCCTGGCTTGCCGGCGCTCCGACAGAAGGGACAGGGGGGTTATACCCCCGCCCCTTCCCCTGACTTGCCGGTGCACCCCAGGGGCGAGCGAAAGGGGGGAGGAGGAGGGGAACCCTCCCTCACCCTGGGGAGCCCCGGCAGCAGGGGGGGCGCCAGAAGGTAGCCCCGCCTAGGGCACAAAAAAACCTCGGGCCGGCCCTGTGTGTGACATAAAACGTAATGCCAGGTATCAGAGATCTAAACTGTATATAAAAGACAGCAACTTGTAAGCGCCGAGTTGGCGTATCCTTACTGCAAGGCCCCATGGACTGGGAGGGGGTGCAATGGAAAACCTAAAAGGGCAGACTGGAAAGCCAGCGGTGCAGCACTGGGCAGACGGTCCCATGCCGCTTGACTGTTGCAGACGAAGTTGTTTCACCATGCTGAAGCCACAATCGGAATGGCTCTGCCCACTCCCCCCCCAACAGTCCCCTGTTTCCTCCCTTGCACTAGTTGCTCGGGGGCCACATAAGAACCCTGGATGGGCTGGTTTTGGCCCCCAGGCCTTATATTTGACACCCCTGCATTAGAGCTTCTGCTTGGTGACTCAAGATCTAATTGGCTGTGCAGATTTTAAAAATGTAGTTTCGGTGGCAACTGCCACCACAGTGTTGGTTCTTTTCTGTCTCTCACTCCTCTTTCCAAGTGTACTTTTAAAAATTATTCCTCTTGCTCCCTGCACTTGGGCTTCCTCTCTATACCTCCCATGGCACCCATTTTGTGGTTGTACCCACCAGCGTGTGTCAAAATTCCTAAGGTGCTCACAAGCTCAGAAAGGTTGGGGACCTTGAAACTACAGTAACAATTATGGGGAAAGGATTTGTTTTCTTATCTCCAACCTTCTCAAAGCTCTAACTAAAAGAACTCAACTTGGTAGAGATATATTTGAGAAAGCCATGCACTCATACGTCTTGAACAGGAAAGAAAGAGTATCTCTCCTTATAATTGAATTTTGGCCCCATAACGTTCGATGCGCGCCAACAGTGTTTGGGTGCAAGAACTGTCCGTCAGAAGATGCTGGCTGGGTTGGCTGGCTGCTTTGTGTAGTCCTGCCCACGTCAGCCCCGGCCAGCATCTTCGGCTTAGTCTGCTCTGGGCCTCTGGCATGAGAGGACCATCTGCAGACTGAGCGCAGGGACAGAGCTTCTACGGCTGGGTTGCTTCAGCGGCCCAGCTGGAGAAGCCCCGAAGAGTCGCTGGTAGACATAAGGGGACCCGGGTAAGGGAATGGAATTGGGTGGGAAACCCCAGGACAGAGCGGTAGCCGAGCTCCCTGTGCCTGTGTCTTTGGGTACATGTGGAGAGGGAGGCAAGTCAGTGGCCTCCCCCCCCTGTGCAGTAGAAGGCCAGGCACCCTCCTGCAGCAGGCCTTTAGTGGAGCCCTGAGAGGGCCACGGCGGCAGCCCTGCACCATTCACTGCAGAACCGATTTTGCTGACCCCCCATGAGTCAGGCCTTCAGGGGAGCCCAGGGGTGGCCATGGCAGCACTACACCGCTTGCCGTGGGCCCTATTTCGGTGCGCCCCAGCCCGAAGAGGCAAGCCTTCCAGGGAAGCCCTGGGAGGGCGGTGGCAGCGACTGAAATGCCACACGCCTGGCTTCGGGCCTCCCCCCCGCCTGCCTGCCCGCACAGTAGAAAGCCAGTGGTGGCAGCGAATGAGCTGCTGCGTGCCTCGCTTAGCCCCTCCCCTCCACCCCACCCCTTACGGCTTCTCCTGCCCCCCGGCAAGCTGGGCGGACATGAAAACCTTGACCAGGATCCCCCCACGCCACTTTTCCCACCCGCACCTCCCCGCTTCCTTTCTCTCTCTCTCCCCTCCCCACTTTCTCTCTCTCTCTTACTCTCTTCCCCCCTCTTTCTTTTCTCCCTTCCTCCCTTCCTTCTTTCCTTCCTTCCACTCTCTCTCTCTCTCAGTCTCTCTTTCTACCCTTCTACCCTTCTTTCTTCCATCCTTGCTTTCATTCTTTCTCCCTTCCTTTCTTTCTTTCCAACTTACTATCATAACCCCCCACTCTGTCTCCCCCCTCTTTCCCTCTCTCTCTTCCCCCCTTTCTCTCTCCCCCCCCTCTACCTCCACTTTACCTCCTCTTCCTCCCTGCCTTCCACCCGCCCTTCCTTCCTATCTAGGGCCCTCTGTCTAACGCCACAACGGGCTTTGCTCACTAGTATAGAATAAAGAAATTTCATGCACAGAAGATTCCAGTACCATCATTAATAGCTTTGGGACACTTGTTGCAGAAAATATTTAACCTGTATTTTACAGGAACTGAAATACAGAGTGGTTAACCACACTAATCGAGATTACAAAGCAATGAGGAATACATAATTCTGAAGCCAGATTCTTCTTTCCTTATCTCTATTAACACTTCATCAACAGATACATTCACTAGAAGGCCACAAAAATAAAACCATTTCTCAAAGTCTCGTCCAGTATTAACCCCTTTACCTTTTGAACTTGAAATGATGATGTGCACAGTTGCTACAAGTATTGTCTATCCAATCAGGTAAAACAACTGTAGCCAAAAGAACACACACATGAATACAGTAAAATTAAACTGCCAATTTAATACTTTCAATGTGATTTTTAAAAAATGAATGAAAGTAACTTGTTCTTGCCTTCTGTGAAACAAGATTCATAGATGAATGTCTTCCTAGATCATCCTATTTAGACAATTATTTTCTTGGGGCAAAGATTTGTCTTTGGTACTCTGTGAAGTACCACCATCCTATTGCTAACAGCTAACAATTCTTAAATGATCCAAAGGGAACATAGCTTGAAATTAAGTTCAGCTGAAATCAACAGCACTTGCTTCTGCCAATGTACTTAGAAGAGGAATGCAAGCCATTTATGGTTCCCAGGTTTCTCTACTAACAGTCTAATAATTACAAAGAAAATGTACACTGATAATATTCTTTGGAAAAGAGCACATCCTCCAACTGTTAACCAAGCCATCCATAATTAACTGTTATAAAACTGGGAATAGTAACAATATGTTTATAGTAATGTTCAGATTGGGAAACTTAAGAGACATGATAATTTCCACTTATTTTTCTACAAAACTGAAAGCTCACTGTTCCATTAGTTAGAGTGAAAAGCTGCAATGTTGAGAATTAACATTTGTAATGCTAAAAGACACAGAGAAAAAAATACAAGGCACATAAACAGAAGCCAACATTACAATATGAAGCAAGTTCCACTGAAATCAATTAGATTCTCATGTTTTGTGTTTGTGATCAAGATATGGGTCATTTGCCAAAGATTATTTGTCAATAGGAAGCCTGTGGCACAATGAACCAATTATATATAACTGAAGCAGATTTACAGAATGAAATTACAACACCAGCTATACTATGCACAACCACACATCCCATTATTTTGCTGGACTAATATGACTGAACTAACAAATCCAACTTATCATGGAAGCAAACAGCAAACAAGTAGCTGTGTCTGCTCTCCCATATCAAGCCTACACAGAGATACTAAGGAACAGGAAGATCAACTACTACCATGTGACCCAGAAGTACTAAACACTTTCATTTTGGGAGAATCACATTCAGGGCCAACGTGAAGTCATTACCATCTGATCTTTACTTCGTATTTCTCGGTAGGTCCTCTACTTTTAAAATGATTAATGTGTCGATAGGAAACACCGATAAAGCATAATGGACATTCCAAAGGGCATCACTCCCTGGAACAAACACCAGGGATGCTGAGCTGGCCAACTGGTATCTACAAGACATCCCATTTTTTCTAGTCCCGCTCTTTTCTCAACCTCCCTTGATGTATTCTAAGGATTCAACTTCAAACTTGGGCACGTCAATCATCCTTGTTTTCGTTTCTCTATCCGAAAAAAAAAAATGAGAACAGTGTGCACCTGCTGTTGGAAAGGCAAAGGCTGCAGCGCACCTTGCAAATGAAAAAGTGCGATGTCAAAGCCAAATAGCAGCGAGTCGGCGACTGACTACCCGGAGAGGACGGCTAAAACTAACACGAGTTCGTAGGGAGAAGACCGAGCAGGTGTCCCCGAGAGCATCCGACATGCTACAAGGCGGCAGCGGAGCTGAGGCAGGAGAGACGGCGCGAGCGGGGCGCAGCCCTCCCCGGGGCCACTTACCGAGGAGCCAGCCCAGAAGGGGCAGGCGTTCTTCACCTCCGGGGAGCCGCTGAGGGAGAGCGCCCCAAAACTCAGGGCCACCATGCAGCAGCCCAAAATCAGCTGCAGCAGCCCCAGGGAGAGCAGAGGTCTGGCCAGCAGCAGCCCCGGGCCCGCAGCGACAGACGACCCGGCCCGGCGGGAGGCCACAGGGGAGAGAGCGGCTGGGTGAGGCCGCGGCTGCTGCAAGCCGGAACGGGACCAGCGGGGCCGGAGAGGAGGCGGCAACGACGAGGGATCCTGAGCAGCGGCAGCAGCCCCTGAGCCAGGTCTGGCCACCTCGGGCACCGCCGACAGCCTGGCCATGGGGCAGCAAGAGCCCGGCAGTACCACAGGCAGAGACATAGGGAGGGAGAGCGGCTGCCGGCACCGAGGAGAGGGGAACAAGCGGCGAAGTCAGTCTGCCAAACGGCTGGCAGGGAGGGGGAGTGAGGGAAGAGGAGGGAACTTTTCTCTGCCTCCTCCTAGTGAGGCGCCTGGCCAGTCTCCACGCTGCACACCGGGGATGCCTCCTGCTGCTCCCCCGCCGCCCTTTTTCCTCTTGGCCTCTCCCACAAGGCCCCACAGCCGCCCGCCTTGCCCATGTTCGGCAGGCCTCCCTTGAGTCAAGCGCCTTGTTTCAAAACTCCACGCAACAACTTCGCTGCCAGCTATTCTGGCTGTCTTCCCTTCTGGAACCCTTCCACATTCCTTCCTTCCTTCCTTCCCGCTCTGCCAATTCCTTCGCCGACAGCCCCTCCCCTTCCAAGTCTCTCTCCACCAAACCCCGTCTGTTAAGCCCTCGAACCCGCCCGTTGTGGCCTCCCTTTACTTAAACATAAGTCTCATTAAACAAACGAGTAGAACTATGGTGCCTGTCACTTTGGCTTTCTTCCTCCTCCTCATGCCAATTCTTCCCTCAAACCGCACTTCCTAGCCAGTCCTAACTCTATTCCAGTGTTTTCCTCAGTGTTTTTGGATGTATGCAGCTGCTATGGCAAAGTCTCATCACATTCTAATGCCACTAGCTCTGTATAACTCCTTTCTTAGCTAACCTCCTGTTGTTATTGATCACCTTCCTCTAACAAGATTCATTTTGCTTTTAAACTATACAGGCTTCCATATTTTCTCTTGATTCTGACTCCTGGCCAATCAGGCAGGCAGCCATACCACCGTTATTATGAGGGAGTGAGCTTGAAGTTTTAAAATAACTCCTCCTGAAAGGCGGGGTGGAGGAAGCAGCTGTATATGTCCTTTCTATATTACAGTCATCTTTCCAGGGCTTTTCTACAGGAGGGACTGGGGGGAGGGCTTGTTTCACACCAGATTTCGATTGCAGAAATCTGAAACAGTGCTGAAACAAGGCATAAGTATTAAAATGCTAAACAATGCAGAAATTACACAGTAGAATCATACTTTGACTCCAAACCATTCCCAACCCCCTATTAAGTAAAAGTTTCCCTTGCTCGAAAGCCAGTCAAATCCGACACTAGAGGGCAGTGCTCATCTCAGTTTCCAAGCTGAAGAGCCAGTGCTGTCCAAAGACTTTTTCCATGGTCATGTGGCTGGCGTGACTAAATGCCAAGGCACATGGAATGCTGTTACCTTCCCACTGAGGTGGTGCCTATTTATCTACTTGCAATTTCTTGCTTTCAAACTGCTAAATTGACAGGAGCTGGAGCCACAGACGGGAACTCACTCTCTCAGATGGCACTAGGGTCTTGAACTGCTGAGCTACCAACCTTCTGGACGCAGCTTAGCATCTTAACCTCTGAGCCACCGCAGGCCCCTATTACCTGTGTAAAAAAGCCCTCCTGAATACATCCGTTTTGCATAGTTTGCAAAATGCCAGAATGGGAGTCTTGTCATCAGGTGGGATGTTCAATAAGGTGGGGTCCACAACAGCAAATGTATATGTCATTGATTTTGCTAAGTTGCAGGGTGGCATCTGCAGAAGGCCCTGATCAGATGAGCAAAGCTGTTGTGGAGGAGTGGAGGAGAAGAGGTGGTCCGGGAGATATGAAGGAAAAGCCATGAAGGACCTTGTATGTGATAACCAAATTCTGCAGCAGCTGGAGTCTCTAAGGTGATTTTAAGGGGAGACCCACATGAAATGCATTACAGTGGTCTAGTCTTAATGTTACTATGGCATGGATCCAGCAAGCCAGATTGGCTGTGTAAAGGTAGGGGGCCATGTTCTGGCCTAGATAGACTTGAAAGTGCTTTTCTTGAGCTATGTCAACTTGCTTCTCCAGTAGTAATGTTGGATCCAGTTTAACCCCTAGGCACTTAACAGTCTTCAAGGTTCATCTGGACTCCATTAAAAATGGGAACCACAATGTCCTTCAAGATCTTCACCCTTCCAACCAGTATTACCTCTGTCTTGTCAGAATTTAATTTCAATTTGTTCACTCTTAGCCATTTAACCACTACATATCTGCAGTGATTGAGTACCTCTACAGAAGTAACAGGATATGTGGATAGGGAGATATAGAGACCTGAGTATCACCAGCATATTAATGACAGCCAATTCCCCAAGCTATGAATGATTTGATCTAAGGGCTTTACATAATGATTGAATAGAATGGGGCATTGGACTGCTACATGTCAACCACAATAAAACACAGATAATGAGCTTCTATTTTATTATATTTATACCCTGCCCTCCCAGCCACGGCTGGCTCAGGGCAGCTTACAACAGGATAAAACAATAATAACAATAAATAGTAAAAGTCATAAAACCATATAACAATTACAACATTGAAAGGTGCTAACATCCAGATAAAACTATTATACAGATACTGGTTTAGTACTCCATTTGGGATGGTGCTCAACTTCCATGCCATCCTGCTGGACAGTCTGGAGCTAACATTGTGCAGGTGGCTCAGGCTGCCTTGAGATTTCAAGGGCCGGGGCATTCTCTCCGGGGTGGGTCCTAATTGAACGCCTGGTGGGACAGCTCCATCTTGCAGGCCCTGCGGAACTACATAAGGTCCCGCAGGGCCCTGATCTTCTCCAGGAGCTCGTTCCACCAGAGAGGAGCCATCACCGAAAAAGCCCTAACCCTGTTTGCAGCTAGCCTGACATCCTTTGGTCCGGGCAGGGCCGGCCCCAGGGTTTTTCGCACCCTAGGCGAGGCTACCTTCTGGCGCCCCCCCCCCCGTGCACCCAATTACAGGGTTGCCAACCTCCAGGCAGGGCCTGGAGAGAAGGAACCCCCTCCTGTTCCTGCAGGGTGTGCCGGCAAGCCAGGGGAAGGGGCAGGGTGGTTAAAACCCCGTCCCTTCCGCCTGAGCGCCGGCAACTGCAAGCCAGGGGAAGGGGCAGGGGGAGTGTGCGGTGCAGGATTGCATGGGGGGGGAGACAGGGCGGCTGATCCCGGCCTGGGAAGGCAAACAGCCCCCCATCCCATCTACACTTTGCAGAGAGGCGGGGAGGGATCAGAGCCGCGCGGCTGAGGCGCTCTCCCTTCTTCCCCTCCTTCCTTCGCCGCGCTCTTGGCACTGACTCGGGCAGGCGCGGAGAAACCATCGGGCCAGGAGGAAGGGAGAGAGAAGGAAGGCAAGCAGGCGGGCAGGGGGGCCTTCCCCCCTCCTTCCCACCCGGCCATCACCATTTTACTCTTTACCTCTCTCCCGGCCCAGCAGCACTGACGCTGACTCCCTCGGCTCCTTCTCCGAGTCCTGCACAGGCTAGCTGCGCTCGCCTCTTTGCAGCTGGCGGGAGCCACAACACCGCCGCCTTCACCCCAAAGACCCTTTTGCCCCCTCCCCCGAGGGGGGGGAGGGCAGGCAAGCTCCACCGCGGCCTCCTGCACTGCCGCCCCGCCTCCTCTCCCGTCCAGGGTGCCCAGGCAAGCCAGGGAAGAGGCGGGGTTTTACACCCCGTCTCTTCCCTCTTCCCTTCTCTGAGCCCCAGGGGGGAGGGGGAGGGCGCGGGGGGGCATCCCAGGCAAGCGGAGGAGGAGGCTGTAGGCCAGCAAAGGCACCCACCAAGAGACCTCCTCCCTCCAGCGCCGGAAGGCGGCCAGGCAGAGGGGGAGGGGTGTGGGCCAGGGAAGAAGCGGGTGTAAACCCCCGCCTGTCCCCTTTGGGCTGAGCGCCCCTTCGCTGGTGGCGCCACCCCCGCCTTCTCTCCCCCCCCCAGGGAAGGGGAGGGCGGGCAAGCTCTGCTGCCGCCTCCTGAGCCCTGCGGGGGTGCTCTTTGCTGGTGGCGGCGGCAGGGAGGCGGCGGTGGCGGGGGGATTTTCGCGGGGGTGGGGTGGGGGCAGTTTGGCGCCCCTGGTGGCCTGGCGCCCTAGGCGAGCGCCTAGCTCGCCTAGTGGGCGAGCCGGCCCTGGGTCCGGGGAGGGTGAGTCAGTGTTGAGACCCTGATCGCAGTGCTCTCTGGGGACGTGTGGGGAGAGGCTGTCCCTCAGGTATGTAGGTCCCTGGCCATAAAGGGCTTTAAAGGTAAGCAGCAGCACCTTAAATTGAATTCGGTATGCTATCGGTAGCCAGTGCAATGCTTTCAGCACAGGCTAAATGTGCTCCCTCTAAGCTGAGTTAGTGTGAGGTAGCTCAGAGTTTTTTCGCCTCCAGCTCACACATTTTTGTCTTAGCTCAGGAAGGATGGCTCCAAAGCAAACTGATTTATGCAGTTCCCAAATTGCTTGCTCACAACTTTAATGCCCATGGCTCACAAAGTATAATTTTTGCTCACAAGACTCCGCAGCTTAGAGGGAACATTGATTGGGAGGCCCATCAACAGCCTGGCTGCAGCATTTTGCACCAGCTGTAGCTTCCGAATCTGCGATAAGGGCAGCCCCATGTACAGAGCATTACAGTAGTCCAACCTCGAGGTGACCATTGCATGGATCACCGTTGCCAAGTCATTGTGTTCAAAGAAGGGGACCAACTGGCTAATCAGCCAAAGATGATAAAAGGCTGACTTGGCAGTGGCTGCTACCTGGGCCTCCACTGTTAAGGAGGGATCCAGGAGCACTTCCAGACTCCTAACCTCCGGCACTGGCACCAATGGCACCCCATCAAAGGTTGGGAGTGGAATCCCTACCCCTGATCGGCCCCGACTCAGGCACAGGACCTCCGTCTTCGATGAATTCAATTTCAGTTGGCTCAGCCTAAGCCAACCAGCCACATCTTGTAACACCCGGTCAAGATCTTCTCGTTTGGAGTCGGATCAGCCGCCCACCAGCAGATAGAGCTGAGTGTCATCAGCGTACTGATGACATCCCAGCCCATGTCTCCGTGCAATCTGGGCAAGGGGGCATGTCATGACCCCAGGGGGTTGCCACCTTCTGCTGCCACCACCTGGACTTACGGTCCCTTGAGAAGGCCCAGGGTACCCTCTCAAGCCCGTCCAAAAATGCCCCTTTTACAGCCAAGAAAACACAGGTGTGATGACCAGGCAGAGTACTTAGCAATGGTTTATTAAGAACAATACTGGGGCAAGGCAAATAAGGCAAGGTGCTTTAAAAAGGTATAACAGTATTGAAAGGCAAAAAGAACACAAAGCTAACGCAGCTACCTATTACTCCTTAACTGGTACTACTTAAGGCCTATCTTCTTACCAGGCCTCCTGCTTACCACTCATGCTGAGCCAAGTGGGGAATCTTTCTCTCACCAGACCAGCCTGTCCCCTGTGAGACCAGGCCGCAGATGAGACGAAGAACACCGTCCCCTTCAGTTTAGCTCAGAGAGCGAGGACACCATTTTCCACAGCTGACAGCTAAAATCAGAAGACTCCTCACAAACTATGTATCAATCTCTTCACAGAGATTAATTGCACTCTGATTGGCTAAAAACGACCCTTGGACACTTACCGTGAGGGGTCCTTCTCCTCTGAGGAAAGGAGGACATCTTTGGGTGCTTTCCACCGTCCAATCAGGGAGGCAGGAACTAAATTTCTTCCTCTTCCTGTCTGGTGTGTGGAGCACCACTCATCTCCAGTTCGGGTGACTCCCAATAGTAGTGCAGTAAAAAACCTTCCTAACTGTAACGAAGAACTCAGAAATGAGAACAAGAACAGTGGCCAAGTGGCATAAACAAGGACAGATACTGAGAGAAGAGTGTAGCTGCAGCAATATATGTAGAAAATAAAGGAGGAAGAATGAAGACGTACGGAGGGCAAGATGTCCTCCTTTCCTCAGAGGAGAAGGACCCCTCACGGTAAGTGTCCAAGGGTCGTTCTCCCTCTGAGGCGGAGGACATCTTTGGGCACTCCCATAGCAGTGCTCACAGATTGGGTAGGTTGTCGTCTTCATCTTGCATCACATGCTGCAGTACTCTCCTACCGAAGGCAGCGTCCGTTGACGCGTAGAGGTTCAATCTGTAGTGCTTAACGAAGGTTGAAATTGAAGACCACGTCACTGCTTTGCAAACCTCTTCTACTGAGGCATTCTTCAGAAATGCTGCATTATTTGCCGTGCTCCTAACAGAGTGGGCCGTGATGCCTGGAGGCGCTTCTAGCCCCTGGGTCTTGTAGGCCTCTCTAATGCAGGTCTTGATGCTCCTGCTGATCTCTGCTGTAGACATCTTCTGTCCTAACCTGGGATTTGACACGTTAATGAACAAGGAGTCTGAGCGTCTGAAGTGTTCTGTGCGAATGAGATATGACTTGAGTGATCTACGCACGTCAAGTTTGTGCCAGGATTTCTCTCTGGGATGACTCGGAGACGGACAGAAGGATGGCAAACAAATTTCTTGTGAACGATGAAACTTAGAGTTTATTTTTGGAAGAAAGGTTGGGTCTGTGCGTAAGATTACCTTATCTTTATGGAAAATGCAGAGATCTGATTTAATTGATAATGCCCCTAATTCAGAAATCCTCCTGGTGGATGTAATGGCCACGAGGAAAATGGTTTTAAGGCATAGCCAGTGTAGTGATATTTCACTTATTGGTTCAAAGGGAGAATTGGTTAACGCTGACAGAAGAGTGTGAAGTCTCCAAGTGGGAAAACGGTGAATGGTGGGAGGGCTCTTCTGAGTCGCCCTCTTAAGGAAACAGCGAATGTCGGGGTGCTCAGTCAACTGGAAACCGTTCATCATTGGAAGGACCGTAGCCAGTGCCGAGATCTGCTTCCTGAGAGTAGCGGGTTTGAGACCCGTCCCTAGGCCGTCTTGTAGAAATCCCAGTATGACATCCGTCGAAGGGTGTAGAATGTTCACCTTTTTTCTCCGGCCCCACCACAAAAACGCCTTCCAGACTGCGTTATAAATTCTAGTAGTCAAAGGTTTTCTTGAGGCCAGAATAGTTATCTATGACTTCTCGTGAATAACCTCTATTTAAGAAGTTGTTCCGCTCAATTTCCAGACAGTTAAGCAAAGACACTCTGGATGCGGGTGCCACACAGGTCCCTGGCGAAGCATGTCCGGAGACTGTGGTAGAGGCAATGGATGTGAGACCGTCATCTGCAATAGGGTTGAAAACCATGGGCATCTGGGCCAGTGAGGAGCCACCACTAACACTTCTGCTTGTTGTTCCTTGATCTTCCTCAGAAGCTTGGGAATGATGAGAATAGGAGGGAATGCGTAAAGAAGGCCCTGCGGCCATTTGGAGGTTAGGCCGTCTGTTCCCTCTGCTCCGTGGTGGAAGAATCTGGTCATAAACCTCGGTAGTTGATGGTTGTGAGGACTGGCAAAGAGATCCAGGATGGGAGTGCCTAATTTCATCGTTATTGACTTGAAGACTTCCTTCTTCAGGGACCACTCCCCTGGTTGAATGGTTTCCCTGCTCAACCAGTCCGCTTGTATGTTGGCCGTGCCCTTGATGTGTTCTGCCCGTATTGATGCTAGATGCTTCTCTGCCCAGGATAGGAGAAGAACCGCTTCCATGTGTAGCCTGGATGACTTGGATCCCCCTTGCTTGTTGATATATGTCTTTGCAGATACGTTGTCTGTCCTGACTAACAGATGGCGATGCTGTATTTGGTCTTTGAATCTCAATAGAGCCAGTCGTATGGCCTTCAGCTCCAGGACGTTGATGGGTAACCTCGAGTCTCGAGCCGACCAGAGTCCCTGGATCGGGTGATTTTCCAATGTCGCCCCCCAGCCTTTGAGACTGGCATCTGAGAACATCTGAATTTGTCAAGGAATTAGAAACTTTTTGCCCTGGCGTAAGTTGTCGAATTGTGTCCACCACAATAGGCTGTTCTTGACTTGTAGAGGTACTCTGAGGTTGGGATTCACCTTTTCCATAATCTGGAGCTGGTACAGTTTGGGGAAGGCCTGTAGGGGTCTGAGATGAAGACATCCCCAGCAAAGAGCTTCTGTGTTGGGCACTAATAGAACTTGTAGCTTGGCCAGGGTCATCAGCAGAGAGGGGATGCTTCTGATTACTAATTTTGCTAACTTCCTGGTCTTCTCCGTCTTTTCTCTGGTGAGGAAAATCGAACATTGTCTGGTGTCTAGGCGTGGAGAAGGTTGTATGGAACACTTGTCCATGTTTATCATAAATCCGTGAGAGCATAGATACTGAATAGTAGTCTGGGTGTCCTGTAACGACCTCTCCCGAGAGCTGGATCTTATCAAGAGGTCGTCTAAGTATGGGTGAATGTGCACTCCCCATTCTCGTAGGTTCACAACCAAGTTTACTAATAGTTTGGTGAATACCCTCAGAGCCATTGAAAGGCCAAAGGGGAGGGCCCGAAATTGCAGGTGACATTGTTCTGCGTAAAACCGAAGGTACTGACAGTGTGCAGGAAGGATGGGTACGTGCAGGTACACCTCTGTTAAGTCTATGGATGTCAGGAACTTGTTGGGTTGAATGGCTTCCGAGATAGACCGAAGGGTCTCCATCCTGAAATGTCTCAGTTTGATGAATTTGTTGATGTATTTGAGGTCCAATATAGACCTCCAGTCCCCGTTCTTTTTGGGTACTGTGAAGAAGATGGAATAGGCTCCTCGGCCTTGGAGATGGGGGGGACTGGTTCCACGGCGTTGATATCTAGGAGATGTTGGATTGCTCTCAGTGTTATCATTCTCCTTTGTGGGTTCTTGCAGCAAGGGAAGATTATGAAGCGTTCCAGTGGGCAACTCTCGAATTCTATTGAGTATCCTTGAGAAATAATGTCTAAGGACCAGGTGTCTGCGTGGGCGGCCGTCCATGCATCGAGAAAATGGAGTAGGCGTCCTCCCACCGGAACATCCAAGGAGTCATGCCTTGGAGAATTTGTTATCACCTTCGGACCTGTCTGCACGAAATGACGATGCTCTGTTGTTCCTGGGGTTAAAGGGACCCTTCTTGAAGGATTCTCTTGCTTGTCCCCATGATGCTCTCTTTGTATCCTGTCTAGGCCTGGGCAGGGTATGTTGTGTACGAAAGGGCTGTGAGCTGGTGTAACGTCTGTCAGATCGACGTAGGGCATCGCCTTCTTTTTATCTCTGGTTTCGATCAGAATCTTTTCCAAGGCATCTCCGAACAGCTTTTCACCTTGGAAAGGGTAGGCCAGAACAATGTTTTTGGAATGGAGGTCCGCTGGCCAAGCTCTAAGCCACAGTAAGCGTCTAACAACCGCTGCCAAGGCCATCGCTCTGGAAGTGAATGTAAGAATGTCCAATGAAGAGTCAGCCGTGAAGGTGCTGGCTTGCAGTACTCTGTTAGCTCCTTCTAGTAAGCGTTTGTTGTGTTTTGGAATAAGTTGAATCATTTTTCTTATCCAAACTATTGAAGCTCTGGATATGGTAGAAAAAATAGCTAGTGCTAAGGCATCATGAACCTTCCGCAGTGCTGCTTTGCCTTTCTTGTCAAAATTGTCTCTAACGGTGCCTTGGCCATCTTCTGACAGAAGTCCAGATGATTGAAGAGCTGCTACTGGAGCATCCACTGCTGGAACCTGTAACATCTCATGTACAAATGAGGGCATGGTATATAGTCTTTTAACCAGTTGGGGGAACTATCTATTGGCTGTCGGCTTAGACCATTCAGCCCTCATCTGCCGCTCAAAATACTCTGGGAGTGGGTAAACTTTTTGAGAAGAGACATGCTTTGGGAAAAAGTCTTGCATGCCCTGTGTTTTGGACCTATAAGTCCTTGGCTTAGGTTCTTCCTCCCCAGCAGAGGTATTATGAAGCTAGAGTGCAGCCACAGTCTTGGATAAGAGATACTGGTAGTCTTCAGGTTTGAAGAGGCGGGTGGATGGCTCAGGCACAAACACCTTCTCCTCCTCCTCATCTGATAAAAACTCCCTCTCTTCCATGTTCTCAATATCAGGGTCAGGGGGAAGTTTGTCCTCCCATTGTGGATCTCTGTAACCACCTCCCTCTAATGGACTTTTTTGTGCAGCCTTAGTTGGCCACTTTTTTCCTTGTGAAAAGGAACTAGGCATTCTTTTTGGAGAGAGAGGAGGAGAGGAAGACTCCAATTCGGATCTATTATCATTGGTCACTGAGGAGCGGGCTAAATTAATCATCTCCTCTCTCATGGCCTACTTCATCGAGGAGAATAAATCAAGGGGTGTTTCCAGGGGTTCCCTGCACATTACTAAGCACTATAGCATTGGCTAGGGATGGGAGTGCTAGGTTCTGTGTTAAAAAACCCGTTCCTGGACCTCCCACCTGGAGGTTGGCATGGCCCCGATCAAGGCTCGTTCCAGAGCTGAATAGACTCCCGGCCTGATTTCCCACCAAAATAACTGGCTCTTGGGCTGTAGTACTCACACACGCCCGGTAGATGGCAGTGTCGTCCTGCAACTGGGTCTCCTGTATGCGAGATTTCTTCTGCGGCACTAAATTGGCCAACACGTCGCCAGCAGCTCGCCCAAGCCGAGAAGGCATGTCGGCACTGGATGGGTCCCCGACGATGGGTCTGCATCAAGGAGCTCGTCGTGGGAGCTGGTGTTCATAGCGCGGGGAAGTCTCTCCGTTCCCATGTTTGCTGGTTGAAGCAATGAAGGGAAGCCTCCGAGGCAAGGGAGGTCCCTTAAGAAGTCTCAGAAAGGTACAGTAAAAGAAAGGGATTTTAGCCAGTAAGAATAAGGAAGGAAGGAAGGAAGAGGAATAAGAGAAAGGAAAGTTAGATTTAGAGCTTTTTCCAAGAGTTAGTAGGCAGAGCCTGCTAAGAACTGCTCTCCCTCTAGAGGCAGGAACAGAACTAGAGATGGGTGGTGCTCCACACGCCAGACAGGAAGAGGATGAAATTTAGTTCCTGCCTCCCTGATTGGACGGTGGAAAGCACCCAAAGATGTCCTCCGCCTCAGAGGGAGAACTGTCCCCAAGCATTGTGGGGATTGTAGGTTGTCTGCTTTCCACTGCCAGACAGGCCCCTCCTATAGTTTAGACCTCTAGGCCCTGTCTCCATCTTGCACAGATCATGACAGGGCACTTATAGATGTTAAATAACATTGGGGACAACACAGCCCCCTGAGGCACTCCACAATCAAGTGGGTGCCTTTGGGAAAGCTGTTCCCCCAGCGTCACCCTTTGTCCCCAGCCCTGGAGAAAGGAGACAAGCCATTGCAAGGCATGCCCCTGAATTCCAGTGTTGTTGAGGCAGTGGGCTAGTAGCTGATGGTCGACTGTGTCAAACACAGCCGACAGATCCAACAACAACAGCACTGCCGATCTGCCTTGGTCCAGATGCCTCCGGAGATCGTCTGCGAGGGCGACCAGCGTCATCTCCATCCTGTGCCCCGGGCAAAAGCTGGACTGGAAGGGATCTAAGACGGAAGCGTCATCCAAAGAGCTCTGAAGCTGCATCGCCACGGCCCTTTCGATTAACTTGCCCAAATAGGGCAAGTTGGAAACCGGCCAATAGTTCGCCAATTCAGTCAGATCCAGAGATGGTTTTTTAAGGAGAGGACGTACTACTGCTTCCTTAAGTGCTCCTGGGAACAGTCCCTCTGAGAAAGACTTGTTGATTATTTCCCTAAGGGCACCTCGGAGCCTAGCATGGCCAGTTTTAATCAACCACAAAGGGCACAGATCCAGGGAGCAGGTGGTGGGGCGCACAGCTAGGAGCAATTTATCAACTTCCTCCAGGCTGAGCAGACCAAAATTATCCATGATCTGACCAGAAGACGTGCAAGGGGCCTCGATTTCACTCACTGTTTCAAATGTGGCAGGGAGGTCACGGTGGTGCGACAATACTTTTTCTGCGAAGTAGCTCACAAAAGCCTCACAGCCAATATCCAGTTCCCTAGCATTTAACTTGCCCTGTGGCAAGGTGGTAATAGACCGAATCGTGCTAAACAATTGGGCTGGGTGTGAGCTCGGAGATGCAATCGTAGTCCTTCTATGTACTCTTCTGCAAAGTACTCCTTCTAGTGTGCTTAATGAGAGTTAACTCCATATGGAATTGGCTGTATGGTCCCTTTGTACTTGTTATTTAAAAAAATGAAAAATCCAAATAAAATCAAATGAAAATGCACCACATGAAAGGCTGGTTTTTATACATTTCATCACTTGTTGCGTGAAGTGTCAGCTGTGTGTCTGAGTGAGCTATCTTATATCAAACCTTCATATCACTTCAAATACATGTCATACCATCAAATGATGCTGTACAAGGCACTTTCTTTCCAAGAAGCTATAGACATTAATTACATGATTCTTATGATTCAGGTGGGTAGCTGTGTTAGTCTGAAGCAGTAGAACAAAGTTTGAGGCACCTATAAGACCAACAAAGTTTTATTCAAGGTGGGCACTTTCATGTGCATGCATACTTTCTCAGACACATTGAAATAGAAGTTATCAGTCCATACATATAGAGGGTGAGCAGCAAATTAGCAAATATAACATAATGAAGTTGTTTTAACTGATGTGAAAACCAAACAGGGATAACAAGCTAAGTTGATATGGTCAGCATTTGTTTGAATTCGGGGGTGGGGGGGGATACATTTGTTAAAATTGGAGGCTATCTGTAATTGTATCCTTCCTAAGAGAAATCAACTGAGACCCTGTTGTCACACTTCATCCGTCTCCTCTCAAGCATGGAGGAAACCCACAGCATCCTGTTCTTTGTGGTGCAGTGTAAACAGTACATTGGACCTTACTTGAAGGTTCTTTCTCTTCAGTGGGGGAGAAGTCATCCAGGAAGTGGTTAGGTCAAGCCTCTGCTTGCTCAGATAGGCTATGCAAATTTCTTTTGTTGTGTGGCTCCTATTGGAGGGACCTAGGCTGACCTCTCCAGTTATGTCCAAGCCCTTCCTTCCTTCCTTCCTTCCTTCCTTCCTTCCTTCCTTCCTTCCTTCCTTCCTTCCTCTTTCTTTTCTGTTGTTGAGTCTTCATTAATCATTCTGCTCACCATCCCTGGTTAGATTTGATGTAATGGTTCTAGGGTGGGATGTGGATGACTTCTCCCTCACTGGAGAGAAAGAACCTTCAGGTAAGATCCAATGTAATGTTCTCCTTCAGTGGGGGGAAGTCATCCAGGAAGTGGTTAGCTGTACCCAAGCTGTTCCTCTAGGGTGGGTATTTCTTTTTTGCTTTTTAACATTCCTTATGCCTCCAATATTTGTTGTAATACACATGTGTCGAATGCTGCCTCAGCAGAGGCCACTTGATCTATTATTTATTTATATATATATATATATATAAAGTTTTTATTGCTTTTCTTCTATAAACGACACATACGACAACACTACATAGACTAACACTCTACATACAAACACTAAAACACTAATGAGAGTAACAAGGCTCTATTATACATTAACTATGTCGTTTCAGTCTTTTCTACCTAGTACACAATGAGGTTCCTTTCTACGCTACTTAAAAAAAAAGAAAAAAGTCCAAAAAGCCTTAAGTAAAAATACTATGACTTCAAAACTTAATGTTTAATTGCACAAATAGAGAATCTGAGAACTTTATTTAAAAGACTTCTTACCCTTTTGCCTCTTCTTCTTTTGCCATGGCAGTTTGACCTTCATAATTTTGGGCACAGCAGCACCTCAATCAGAATCAGAGATTTCTCCCAGAGATACCGAAGTATCTGAGGTATCTGAGGAAGAAGAGTTATCTGAGCCAGTCTTTTGGAACTTGCTGATATCCTCTGTTGTCTCCGATGCCTTCTCGCCCTCTGCTCCATCCTTTTTCTTTGTTGACAATTTATGATGCTTAAAGAATGTTTCTGCTTTCGTTAAAGAGTCAATCCTTTCTTTCTCTGGAAATTAAAAATGAGTCCTTCTGGGATTACCCATCTGTATTGGACATTATTCTTTTGTAGAAATTCTGTAATGTTTTTATATTGGTGTCTTGTTTTTCACATTTCATATGGAATGTCTTTCAGAACTTTTATCTCCTCCTCTTGGATTTTAATCTTTGTTGCCATTGATGCTTTAAGAATTAAGTTCCTTGTGCTTCTTTTTGCGAATTTTACATAAATTTCTCCTAGGAGGTTATTTTTTTTACAAACTTTGTTGATGTATCTATGTTTTATTGTATTTATTCTGTGATTTTAACCTGTTGTAAGCCACCCTGAGCCTGCTCATGCGGGGAGGGCAGAATATAAATCGAAAGTATAAATAAATAAAATTACTTCCCCCCCAATGAAGGAGAACCTCCTTTCACCAGACCAGAGAAGTACATTTAAATCTACCAGTTCTAAGTAACGTACATTATAATATTCATTGCATTACATAACAATCACTATTCCAATCTACTATTTCAAATAAGAACTACACTAAAATAGAGAGGATGTATAGCCCTTCTTGGTAAGAATACAGATGTAAGGACTAATTCAGGTGGGTAGCCATGTTGGCCTGAAGCAGCAGAACAAAGTTTGAGCCCAATGGCCCTTTTAAGACGAGCAAAGTTTTATTCAAGGTGTGAGCTTTCATGAATGGGTTTAGCATATGCAGTGAGATAAGAAACCAATATCCCTGTGAAGTCCTGGGGGGTTGTTCCAAGTGCTGTAATAACTTGCAATTCAGCAGTTTCCCTTTCCAGTGTGTTCATGAAGTTCCTTTGCAATAAAACAGCTACTTTGAGGTCACCAATTGAATGTCCTGGAAGGCTGAAGTGTTCTCCTATAAGTTTCTCAGTCTTGTAATTCTTGATGTCAGGTTTGTGTCCATTTATCCTTTGGCAAGGTTTGACCTGTTTGTCCTATGCAGATTCGCGCGGGAAGCATTGTTGGTTTTGAATAGCATGCACAGTGTTGGAAGATGAGCAAGCGAATAAGCCTGAGATAGTGTAGTAGATGTCATTAGGTCCAGTGATTGTGTTGTCTGGGTATATGTGGCAGTAAAGTTGGCATCTGGGTTTATTGCAAACTCTGGTTCTTACAAGCCTGTTTACATAGCAGCTGTGAAACAAGACTACAGAGTTTGCGTCTTTCATTGGGACTCCCTTAAACTATATAATTACATGGCTGTGTAAGTTGCTGTGCAAATAACTAATCCTAAGTTACTGTATAATTAAACTTTAAAAAACTAAAGCTTTCATAAAAATACCATGCTGACCATCTTTTGTTGCTATGGGAAAACAGAATGAGAGCTGAGAAGAATTCTATGAAACACTCTGTTACTGTGTGAATAAACAGAAATAAGTGTAGCTTCTCACTTACCTGTGCAGCCTATCACTTACCTGTGTGGCTAACATGGGAATCTGAGAACATCTTAACTTTCCATTATTAGTTTCCCTGTGATAATTTTAGCTTATTCATGTTCTGAGATCACTAAGTATTTATTTTAAGAAAGGAGCTAAGGCACTTACAAATTCACAGCTACTTTGAGAGTATAGTAAACATGTTGTTCAGTTTCACATATTATGTTGACTTACAAATTAACTCCCTACTTTCACACACTGCCTTGATCTTCTGGGTAGGCAGACATTTTACAACGGTATTTTCCCCAAGTACTTGCTACATATGCACTGATGAATTTATACCTGATGCATCTATAAAATGCACTAACACACTTAGTAAATATTATGTTAGACAGTGATGGCACAAGAGGTCTAGTGGAGTGCAACATGGGACTAGAGGACATGGGTGAGACCCAAGGGCAAAGCCCAAGATAAATATTAACCAAGCTTTCTGTAACATATTATATGGAATTACACTGTCACCTCAGATTTGAATTAATTCTAGTTTTGCCTATTAAAAGCAAACCATGCTTATTACACCTTCTCTTATTGGTGGTTGAAGCCAGGCTACATTCTGGACACCAAGCCCACGAAAATTGTCTTCTGGCATATCTCAGTGATCTGAGCTGTTCTAAGCAACAGTAGGAAAAGAAGTAAATATCAGTTGCACTTTTTACTCTACTTTTATTATAATGTTTCTCCTCCTGCCCAAATTCCTTTAGGGGCTGGATTCAACCAGCTTTTCAGCTGGTGAAAAGGAAGGAGGGGTCCTTTTAACCTCCAAAAGAGGCTATGCTGGATGATCATGGGACATATGCAGAAGCCACTTGGGATGGAAGACTGTCATAAGAATGGAGTTACAGAATATAGTTACCTGGATCCGATCTTTAATGTTACTTATTGTGTTTCTAGGATAATTGCAATTATTGTTGTTCTTCACATCCACTGCCACATCCTTAGAACATCCAACAGCTATTCTAAGCGCCATAGCATCCATTAGTACAGTCATCCTTCACATAACACACAGGACTGTGTAGCTCTCTGTTATCATGTTGCAAGTCTCGTGGCCCTGCCAGTAGAAGTCACAAAAACATGGAGCCTTGACGTAAATTCATGTGATGAATAAGGGTACAACTCACATCTGGGATGGGGGTCACTTCCTATGTCATGTCAGCAGCATAAACTCTGCAGTACCTATATTGTAATTCCAGGCTCCAAAGAAGGTTAATTGAGGCAAAGTAACAGTTGAAACCAAAAGTAAAGGCTAAGTTATAGTTTATAAATAATGAAAATACACATAATTTCTTACATTTTTATGCTGCCTTTCCACTCATGAATTCAGAAGCGGCATATCTGGTTTTTCATAATGTCCCAAACTCAAACCCATTTAGTTTCTGAAATGAACACAACAACAGATGTCCTTAAGATTATTTTCTAGGCCCAGTTCCATCACAGTTAATGTGAGAAAAAGTTTGAATTCTACTTTTTTGCCATGTTTGTTAACCCCACATAAGAACAAAAGTGTTCCTTCACAAAATGGAGTCCTTGGCCTGTTGATTTTGAGAAGCACCATGATAAGAGAATGAACACCTCTTTGTATAGCCATCAGCTAGAAAAATGTGTTGTTCATGCAGTAATGGAAAGCTATATATAGTGAACAAACCCAGTAACAATCTGTCTTGTGAGGTAATGACTAAATCCATTGTTTATATCAACCACCCCTTTACCAGAATGGAAATGTTTCATCAATGATTTCAGAGTTTAAACAGAACAAACAAACAAAAAATGGGATGAAGTTACACTAGGCAAACAAACATCCACATTTGTAACCATTTTCTCTCATTGGCACTGTAGAGTTCACATCAAGGTCTATTAGCGATAAACGCCCATAAAAGCATAAGATTACCATAAGATAGATATGTGATCTCCCCTGCATTTAGACCTCATGCAGACTACAATGTAGTTATAAATGAGACAGGCATACATTAAATATACTGACATTCTTCAGCTTTTCCAAATCAATTATTTTGGACAGATTATGTGTTGCAAGGGGGGAAGGGGGGAAGCATTGCTACTAGGTGACTGAAAATAGAAAGAACAGAATTTGTTACTAACCAAAGCATAATTAGATTATTTCGTTTTTAAAACAAAAGGCTGAATATCAACATTTTGTATAATATATCCCTTTATTATTTTGTGACATTTAAAGGTTTAAGACACAAATTACATTTCTATATAATTTTTTCAATCTTGGTGCTTCCCAGCCCTGCAAGTGGTCAGCCTACATAGTAACAATTTCATATTTAAAGTAATTATTTATGAAAAAAATGTATATAGATCTATTTAATATAGAAAAATAACATCCAGGGAGGAGATTGTAGCCATAAAACATACAAAAGTTAGGCAAAAGAAATGTTATGGCTTTGCACAAGCATCAGATGTCACAAAACAACTAAAGACACTTTGTTAAAAAGGCACTTATTTTGTTTTTCTTGTACTAAAGCCTGGTATTTTGTCAAGTTTTCATTGTATCACAATAGTTAAAAGGCAATTTTAATACAGAAGAGAGAATGTTAAAAATACAAGGTATCAGAAATTAATACAAACTCTTAAAATATATTTTTTTGGTTGTTTTGTAAACTAGGCAACAGCATTCAGGCAATTGTGATTCCTTTTCTCCAATATTTACATGAACTTCAGTTCTGCCATTCCAGTGTGTAGATACAGCTTAAGTTTGCTAGTAACCCCAAGGATACACCTTTTGAAACCATCCAGGGCTCCATTTTGGCTGGGCAACTGTCTCACAAAACTGGTCGCTCTGCATAAACCTATAATTCGGTATCCCTGTATCTAGTCTGTTGTCCATAGTATCCACGTTTAGACTGGTCTGATAGCTGCCTTCGATAGTCTTCCTCCTCTGCATCACTGCCATAACTCCCCTGTTTATCTAGGTAAGATCTAGCAGGTGGTTTCTGAGGCTCTGGAGGTCTGGAACTAAGATAACAAAATAAACCAAGTTAGTTTTGATACAGTGCTCAGGAAAAAGATATTTTCAGCAGATCTTTCACTAGCAGAATCCATTTTTCTGGCAACTTTCAAGGTTGCCCCAAAAGTTTACCACATCCATGTAAGCGCTGCCAAGAAGCACTTCCCCATGAGGATACTGAAACTGTCTTCTGTGTAAGTCTAAGCCCTTCCATGCACACATACATTCAGCATCCACATATCACCACCATATTTCCCTGGGCAGAGAGAGCGGAAGACATTTTGCTGCCCAAGACAGAAAATCTAAAGGTCACACACTCCTGCCCCCCACAGTGATATATTGTTTATACAGCATACTTTTAACAATTCTGTTGTATTGTAGATACAATGTAATACAACTGCCACATCAACAATAAAATCTGAAATTAAGTACTGCAGTTGACAATCTGCTCTCATTTAACAGCACTTCATAATCTGCTGAGACAAGCTGCTGGCACACATGGCAAAAAGTCTCCAGCCATTATTCCTTCTGTACTGAATACTGCCACAGGAAAGATGTTTTAGGTAAAGCTTAGAAGATGGAGGCAGTAACATTTCAGATCAGCCCTCACTTAGAACTAGCCAGCTTTCCAATCCTATAAAAACTGGAAATGTTGACAGACTTGTTTGTGGCAACGTATGTAACCTTCCTTTATAGTTTCATGCAGGTTTATGTTGAATAACAATTAACTTTCCTTTTCTTCCTTCTTTCCTGATTCATACTACCTTTTCTCTAGTGGTGCTGCCACCCAATATGTTAATTAAAAATAGTTATGATTAAACATGTTATTCTCTACAAAGGAAAAAATAATATTGCCTAGGTTTTGAATGCTGCAAGTTACTGGTATCTAACCAGCTCCCTTATCTACCAAATGCTCTTAAAATGTTACAATTAAAAATATATATATTTATTATTATCATGCCACCCAAACAAAACTGACTTATGGAGACCCCATCGGGTGGGGTAGCCAAACTTGCTTAATGTAAAAGCCACATAGAATAAACGTCAGATATTTGAGAGCTGCAAATATTACACACACCTTTTTATTGAAAAAATATGCAGATTTGCTTTTTATTAGCATTAAATGAGGCTATTAAAAATAAAAACAAAAGGGATAGTGCCCTATAAGGCATTGAGCAGTCAGAGACAGATGTCTTCCATTATGTTCCAAGGAGAGCTTTGTGCTCCTTAGACAGCAATCTACTGGTGATCCCTGGCCCTAAAGACATCTGGCTGTCCTCGGTCAAGGCCTTTTTGGTCCTGGCCCTGACCTGGTGGAACTCTCTGCCAAATTCCATCAGGGCCCTGCAGGATCTGATGCAATTCTGTAGGGCCTGCAAAGCAGAGACATTCCGCCAAGCTTATGGTTGAGGACAGCAACGGTTCCATCTTGGCTGGAACCCTTCCCATTCCTTGTTGTCTACATCTATTTTGCCCTTCTCCTCCCTGTCCACAAAGTAGCTGGCAGTGGGAGTTGGAAGGAGGATTGGTTATTTGCCAGCTGTTTCTTTTTATATTGTATTAAGGTTTTAATTGTTTTATTTCAGGTTGTACATTGCCCTGAGCCCTGCAGTAGCAGGGGGGTGGGGCAATTCATAAATAAATAAATAATAAAAAACAGATATTGATAATGATATTTATTTGTCCAATGATATCTGTCTGCTAATGATACTTGTCTGAGAGAGAAAGAGAGAAAGGTGGAAAGAAAGAACGGAAGAGGTGGAAAGAGAGAGAAAGAAAAACAGAAAGCAAATAGATGAGGGAGAGAGAAAGAAGGAAGGGAGGGAGAAAGAGAAAAAGAAAAAAGGTGGAAAGAAAGCAAATAGATGGGGAGGGAGGGGGAAAGAGAAAGAGAGAGAGAAATAAAGAAAGCAAATAGATGGGGAAGGAAGGGGGAGGAAGAAAGGAAGGAAGAGAGAGAAAGAAAGAAAGAGAAAAAGAGAAAGAAAGCAAATAGAGGGGAAGAAGGACAGAAGGAAGGAAGGGAAAAAGAGAAAGGTGGAAAGAATGAAAGAGGTAGAAAGAAAGAAGGAGTGAGAGAGAGAGAGTAACAGAAACAAAGAAAGCAAATAGATGGTGGAGGGAGGTGGAGGGAGGGACGAAGGGAGAGAGAGAAAACAAAGAAATCAAATAGATGAGGGAGGGGAGGATGGAAGGAAGGGAGAAAGAAAGGTGAAAAGAAAGAGGTGGAAAGAAAACAAATAGATAGGAAGGGAGGGAGAGAGGGGAAAAGAGAAAAAGAGAGAGAGAGGTGGAAATGAAGCAAATAAATGGGGAGGGAGGGAGGCAGAGGTGGAAAGAAAACAACTGTAACTTTAAATGTATTCCTGAACCCCCTAGGCACCCATGCCAGCCTGGCTTGGAGAAGGAATTGTTTTCTCCAAGCTGGCAGGCAGGGCCATGACTTGGAGAATGTCTTTAACTTTCAATGTGTTCTCCAAGCCCCCATCCCCACTACTGCACTGGCTTGACTTGGAGAAGCAATTTAAATAAAAAAGTATGCTCTCCGAGTCAAGCCAGCCGACAGGTGTGGCAGTGGGGCAGGCCTTGGAGAACACATTTAACTTTAGATGGAGAAGGAGGAGAGAGAGAAAGAAAGGTGAAAAGAAACCAGCTTTAACTTTAAATGCACCTTCCTAGCCCCGCCCCTCATGCCAGCTGGCTTGGAGAAGGGATTTAAAAAGACAAATTTAAAGTTGCTTTCTTTCTCTGCTCCCTCCCACCTCAAACCTATCCAGGGAGGGGAACACTGGCTGGGGAAGAGAAGACCAATCGGGGAGGTATGCCTCCCCTTTGCTTCTCTAGCCACCCTGCCAAGAGCCACACAATATGTGTGAAAGAGCCACACTTTGGCCACCCCTGCCATAGGGTTTTCACAGCAATAGACATTCAGAGGTGGTTTCCTATTGCTTGGCTCTGCATGGTGACCCTAGATTTTCTTGGTGGTCTCCTATCCAAGTAGAGACCAGGGTCCAGCCTCCTTAGCTTTGAAGATTTGACGAGATCAGGCTAGCCTGTGCTATCCAGGTCAAGGCTACATTTTTTGTTTCAGGAGTATAATGATGATGATAATCTCGTCTTCTGCACACAATGTATATCGGCAAAAATAAAGTAAATATGATCGTAAAACTAGCTAGCATAAATGAAGAAGAGTTGGTTTTTATACCCCGCTTTTCCCTATCTTAAAGAGTCTCAAAGTGGCTTACAGAGTCCTTTCCTTCCTCTCCTCGCAACAGGCACCTTTTGTGAGGTGGGTGGGGCTGAGAGAGTTCTGAGAGAACTGTGATGGGCCAAGGTCACCTAAAAGGTTTCATGTGGAGGAGTGGGGAATCAAACCTGGTTCTCCAGATCAGAGTCTGCCACTTAACCACTCCACCACCCTGGCTCTCAGTATCAACTTATTTTTGACAGCATGTACATTCTACTAACTTCTCCTTGGGAAACATGAAAGATCCTAACCATACCCTTAATTTTATAAACAATCTGAAGACTCTTACAAGCACAGTGGTGGAAAGTGCCATCAAGTCACAGCTGATTTATGGCAACCCTGTGGGGTTTTCAAGGCAGGAGATGTTCAGAGGTGGTTTTGCCACTGCCTATGTGTCACAACCCTGGTGTTCTTTAAAGGTTTGCCATCCGAATACTAGCCAGGGCTGACCCTGCTTAGCTTCCAAGATCTGACAAGAGCAGGCTAGTCTGGGCTTACAAGCATAAAACCTTAAAAATCATACATGACCACATACAAAATAGTTGCTTGTTACCTTGCAGTCTGCTCTGGCTTCTGTGTTTTGATTGGGACAGCATAAATGTCTGGGTGTCTCTGAGCTATTTCCACCTGGAAAAAAGACATGTTATCAGATCATTTTCAGGCTTCTCCTTAACTTATAGATGAATGAGTCACTTAATGTGATTTAATGCAATGAGCTGCAGCTCTGTTAGAGGCTCTGTTTCTGTACTTTACAGAAAGTCACACAGTTTTAAAAATGATATAAAGCAACAGAGAACAAAGCTATTCTGTGCTGTTAAATGCGTTGTTAATAGCAATGGAGCATTCTTCAAAGTTGAACCATTTTTGGCATGTGGGGAAACAGTAAAAGAATGGAATATTTTGAATCTGCCTATATAACGCAAGAGGGTTTTTGTTTTTTTTAACTGTACTTTGTTCAATTTCAACTATGGCAACAATTGTCTTACTCTGTCTAAACAAATGTACAGCACAGAGTTTACCAGCAGTTTCTCTTCATACCCTGGCATTCTGTGCTTCTTGCAGCTCCTGAATTCTTTGAAGCCTTGCCTTATGATCCATTTTCTCAAATATTTTAACCTTCCCCAGCACAGACTTTGGCGTGTTCTCTTGTTCCTCTTCATCAACCTCTGTTCTCTCCTCCACTTCATTTGGTGGAACCATGGGCTGAGAGGGTTTCAATATAGGACGCCCAAAGGTAGGCTTGAGAGCTATAGGTGGAGGAGCTGCTTTAGCAGATATTGCCAAAGTTTCACTGCTTGCAGTATTAGGGCTGTTTGTTCTGGCTTCATAATTCTTAGGGATATCATATGGATCTTCTTTGTTCTGCAGTTTACCCTGTGAATGTCAAGCAAATGCAGTTTCATGTGTTTATATACAAGTAGCAGTTTTGATATTGAAACAACCAATCAAAAACTGCTTATACACCTGATAAAACCTATGATTCCTAGGCTACAAGTGGAGGTAATATATAGGACACTGCTAATCACGCAAAATTCAGTCTTGCCACATTTATGACACATAAATAAATTAGAATTTATAAACTGATCAACGATATTTTGTGCAAAGGAAAAAAAAGAAGGATAAAGCACAGCTAAATTCCTTCCCTGCTGTAGAAGGGCTGAGGTTAAAGCAGTGAAAATTGAGAGAAATCAGGTGAATGTAGAAAACAACTTTTGAAAAAATGACTAATAGCTCAGTGTCTGGGAATGTGCACGATTTGTATACATCGATTTTGAATCAAGAGGCAGCGTTTGATACACAACTGAGGAAGTGGGAACAATGGCTGGGAGGAGAGATAACAACTAGTGAATGGGCATGGAACTGGAAGAGAATACCAAAAGAAGTTGATCTCCAGTGACTGTAAAGAGAACTTTTATAAGATCCTGTATGATTGGTACCTAACCCCATACAAATTGGCTAGAATTTACAATATACCCATAGATATTTGTTGGAGATATTATTCTCCAGGGACAGACCAATCACCACATCTTTTGGGAATCTACTAGAATACAGAGGTTTGGTTCTCAGTATTGGAAATAACTCATGAGATTATTAGTTATGAAATCCCCTGTTACACTAGTTATTCTGTTATGCTATTTTAAAAAGGTGATTGAAGATTCAGAGTTGGAGATCAATCCTATAATTGCTGCTAGAATGTGTATTACCCACTACTGGAAGCATGTAGAGTTTCCTACAATATCTGAATGGCTTTACAGAATTTGGAAGATCACTTATTTTACTAAACTAACATATTATAACACTATCTTGGGTGGTGATGATTTGTATGAGGATAAATTCTTGAAGTACTGGATATTTTTTATTATGTTTTGGAATAATAAACGTGAGGAGGGTGTACATATATATATATATATATATATATATATATATATATATATATATATATATATATAGAGAGAGAGAGAGAGAGAGAGAGAGAGAGATTGAAAATATTGTATGTATTGTATAGTTATATGGTTGTTTATGGTCTGAGTAACATACTACAGTTTATAGATCTCATACGAGAAAATTGCCTTTCTACTTGCTAACAATTTTGCCACCTCTAAGCTATTAGTCACTCTGAAAAGTTTGTTTTGTGTTAAAACTATACAAGGAAAACACTATCAAAATTTTTATCAAATAATCAAACAAGCATTTCTGTTCTGCTCAGCCTTGCCAGTCTATATGGTTGTCATAGACCACAACAGGGAAAACATTAAGGTGTAATGTTCTGTGGTCTTTACAGAACAATTGTTGGATAAAGACCATGATTGTTGATTATATAGATGATATCCCTAGTATAATTATTACTACTGCTTTACTTTGTTTATGCTTTCATGAAAATGATCATATAATATGATATATGTACAGCTTGTATGAAAATAAATAATGGTAAATTGTGTGTGGAGGGGAAGAATTATTGTGTGTATTTTCTCTCAAAATTACCTTAGGTGGTTCAGGCTTGAATGCTGGAGGAGGGCTGGGATCTCTTAAAACTTCTCTGCTACCAGCTTTTCTCATTTGAGCTCTTGGTTCAGGACTGGGTTTCCTTAAACTCTACAACAGGTAGTAGCCCATTAAACATAAACCCATATATATAACTCGTTTGAGAAATATGTAACTTTCAATTTTGCAGCTTCTAGCAGAAGAATAATTGTTAAGAATAATTGAGGAGAGTAGCTGTGTTGGTCTGAAGCAACAGCACACGAAAGCTTATACCCAGAATTAAACTTTGTTGGTCTTAAAGGTGCCACTGGACTCAAACTTTGTCATGCGTTACTGTATTTATTACTGCAATCGAGACAGTGATTTACAAACAGGACTGCTCTGTGGTTCATTTATTTCTGGTAGGTTTCTCCTTCATGAATTCAGAATCCCACAATTGCACAGGAGCAGGTTTATTTTGGAGGCTATTCTATGTATGGATTGGGTTTACTTGTCTGTCATGTCTGTGAAACAGCTTTTTAAACAACTGTTCATAACTGTAAATCTACAGCACACACTATCCTAATACAATAGTCCAAAAGAGAACAAGATGCCATAATTGCCTATTCCTACAGACAACAGTTGCTGCATTTGACTTGTACAGCTTCTACCCACAAGCATTAATTTTCTAACAAATTAATTTGAAGGGAATTTGTTATTCTTTAAAGCCATTCAACCACGCTAAACCATAACTTTCTGGATATTAGCTGGTGTACAAGTGTGCTGTGATGTAAATTGGCACTACTTTAGAGTTTTCCTCTAAAGTTTCTCAGATACCATTTCAATTGATAATTTATGTCAATGTTCATGCATTTACAGGAAAGGAATACAATTTTATTTCTGGACCCCTCACCTCCTCATGTTGCACAGGTTCTGAAGAACGACTAATGGATGAGACCCTTGGTTCATTGGATGGTTCATCAAGCTCATTGTCAGTGTATGCGCCACCTTCACCATCTGTGTCTTCCATGTCACTGATCAGTCTGCTGTCACAACTCAGATAGTCAGCACCCATAGCTGTTAAGTATGACATACGATCTTCAATGTCATCATCCATTCCTTCTAGCTGCAAAGAACATTTGTGTTGAAAATATTATGCAATGCTACAAGGAAAACCAATAAGCTAGTGTTATAGAAAGCAGACTGTATAAAAATTGTTCTAGTGTAAGTAATGGCAAGCATTTCAAAGAGCAGTTATGGCCCTCAATTTCACTACCAAGAACAACACACACATGAATTGAAAATATTTCAACCCAATGTCCTAACCAACTGTCTAGGACTATTGTTGATATATCAAAACAAA
This sequence comes from Gekko gecko, assembly GCA_029375565.1. Taxonomy (NCBI): domain Eukaryota; kingdom Metazoa; phylum Chordata; class Lepidosauria; order Squamata; family Gekkonidae; genus Gekko; species Gekko gecko. The sequence continues at coordinate 120,500,730 of JAPDNY010000007.1, forward strand.
GAAGCACTGTGATATATTTGAACATTTAATGACACTTATGTATATCTATAAAAAACTTTAGAAATTCTAAGATATTCAAGACAAAACTTTAGACATTAAAACATATTCAAAACAACATCCAATATTCTCAATGAGCACCCGGTTATACACTCATTTCAATAGTCTTCCTCAGGAGTAATACTTTTAAGTAACAAGGTGTCAGCCTTTTGATACATTTTAACATGGCAGCATTAAACATTCATTTCAATAGTCTTCCTCAGGAGTAATCCTCTTAAGTAGCAAGGTGTCAGCCTTTTAATACATTTTAACATTGCAACATTAACTTCTTTTTCTACTTTCTTCAGACCATGACTGTTTGACTTCTTCTTCAACTTTTCCTAAAACAAACATGATTATTAAACATTGAAAGAAATATGAAGCTGAATGGAAACTAGTTCTAATTTTTAAATTTTTGAAAATTATTAATTTTTGACTTTAATAAATTTAAACTTACTCAGTTCCATTTCCAGTAGTTGTCTAAGGAGCAAACCAGTTAAATCATTTCTTAATAGTAGCAACCAGTCCTTTTATTTTTATATCTGGCTAGAAGCCTTCTTTTCAAATAGGCTGGCCAATGCTCTCTATATTTCATGTAGCTGGCTCTATTGCTCTCCAGTAAATTTTAGGAGTAACATTGCAGTCTTGTTTTCTATCTGGCCGAAAGCCTTCTTTTAAATTAAGCTGACAAATGCTCTCCACCTCTCAAACTGGAGGACTATTGTTGACCATCCCTAAGAAGCATTTATGCTCTATGAGTGGAGAAACCTTCTGTTTACATAGTGGCAAATCCCTTGTATGCATGGAACACATCTTTTGTACAGGATGTCTGGGTACATGCTGCCTTTTTGATAGTACATACATAAAATGAAGTGATACACTACATACCTTTCCTTCTGAAACCCACACTGCTTCACCCTGTTGTTGCTGAATAGTATCTTTAAGGCTGCCATACCAGCTGTCATTGGCTGAATTTAAATTGATGGTTGCTGCCAAGATTTACAAAAATATAAAATTAGAGACTTGTGCAAAATAATAGCTTCCTATAGCCAGAGGTTCACTGCATAATTTTAAAAAGGTGTTTTCAATTGGGCAAGATATTGGGAAAAGAAAGGCAGTTACACCCTTTCCTTCACAGTGGTAGAGTCCTCCTTCAGGTCATATATAGTTGCACCAGCCAAATTAAAGTATAATTTTCAATTATTGGGTTGTGCTTAAATACAATGAAACCATTTTTAAAATTCAGAAACCTTGTATTTCAGTAAGGATTTCTGAGGTGTACAACCTGATGGGCTGTGCTTATATAGTTCAGAATAGTGTTGTGCATCTGGTACTGTAACCTGCATTTAAAATGGCTGAACCACATGTTCAAAGAAAGTGCAGAAATTATGTAGCCTTCACAAGGCAACATATTCTGTTACTAAATGCACTCATATTTAGAATAGATATTCTTTGTTACCTAAATTACCTTTCACTAGTTTAACACCATGCTTGGCCTTCCTACACTGAGACTGGATCTTTACAGCATTTTTCAAGATATTGAAAACCTTAGATGTAAATTATCTGCTAGAAAGATGGACTGTTTTTTTCTCACAGTAGTTATAGTTATTTAATTGGGTTTGGGGGGTGGTATTTGAATGTAGTGGGCAAAACCCAATTAAACTTAAAACTGATGGAATGGTCTCTCAGGAGACAAAGATGTTAGCTTATACATAGTTAGAAGACTACCTTTACCCAGTTCCAACAGACTTCAGTAGAATCTTCAGGGCAACAAATAATTGAAAGCATATGTTAATATAATTCAGTAAAGTGATACCAAAAATTCTTCAAGAGTTTCCTTTTACATGCCCCTTTACAGCTAAGGACTGTCACGGGAAACAAGACATGCCATCTATTCACACCTACCTGTAAAAAGGTATGAACAAGTCTTCTTTAGTTTATTTGCCTGGTCATAAAGCTTCCGGGAGCTTTTGTTGGATGTGGAAATTAGCCTTTGCCTCATGATTTTCACTCCTTGTCTGCTGTCTGGGTTGAAGAAAATGACAACTGGGAACCACTGAGTGTAATTTAACAGATCCACAGCTTTTGGAGTCACGTCCAACAAAGCGTGTTTGTTCTGTTTGAAGGAAGACAATATATGCATCAAAGAGGAAGGGGGGGTGGAAGCTCTTAGCAGCACTGTTAATATCTGCTTTTTTGCTCTGATTATGATGGAAAACAAACAGAGCAGAAGATATTTACCAGTTCAATAATTTGCCTCACAGTGTTCAAGCGCACTACGCCAGTGGACTTCTCTGAGCCTGCATCTTTAGGTTCTGTTTCTGCAAAAAGTAATACATGCTGTCATTTGTCTAATGTTTTTTTTTTTAATGGACCATCAAATGTTGAAGCATTCTGTTAAGAAGAGAGCAATGAGCAGACTTACTGGCAGCTTGATAGAGCTCGGGTAAGTCATTGCACAGCTTCTCCATTGCTATGTCTGCAATGGGGCCAAACAGCACCACAGGCCTCTTAAAACCAGCTGCAAATAAAAATTACATATAACAAATCTGTATTTAATATCTCTGAAACATACATAACCTTTTCACAATTATAAAACAAAGTTCCCAATGGGAATTGCCAGCAGCCAACCTGATACCATTATTCGAAATAATATTTGCTGTCTCAAATAAATCCACTACTCCACATTAAGCAACACTTCACTAATTTGTTCTAAAGCACTAGAAAATTATTAAGCTTACATTCCAGTATTTTAACTCCTGTGTCTAATTGTTTGCATTCTAACTGTAAAAAGTCTCTTAAATCGGGGGGGGGGGAGGTATCTGAAGTACTCTTTAAGGAAAGACCCATGCTTAAAAAAAGAAGGAATAGTGGGCTTTGCTAATCTGGTTTCTTTATTCATGCTCTCCTTTTTAAAAAATAGTCTGCCCTCTCTTCCATTATGGCACCATATATACAGATCCTAGGTGGTCCTCCCCCCTGAACAGTTATCCAATATAGTGCTACTTAGTTTCTGCAAAGCTGCTGGATCAGATAACCATCTATCATCAATACAGTGTTTCTAAAATCATATCCTAGCTAAAGTTGGTCTGTATAAATACATACAAATGTTAAAACAAGACTGCCAGCTCACATTGCTTACTTTCCAAAGCAAGCAGATTCACAGTCACATAAACGGAGCATTATCATGATTTAGTTCTAACATGGAATTTAAAAGGTTGTTTTCTTAAAAATAAGCTAGCAATTAACTTCTCTTAACATTCCACATCTCCTGGACACACTCAGTTGTCATTAAGTCATTTGAAGAGAGGGTAGGACTTCGTGAACTTAAAAAAATGAAGAAACAAAACAGTGCTGCTGTGGGAATAAATTTTATTCACTCTATACACCCCAACGCGTTTCGCTCAGCGCTTCCTCAGAGGGATCTGCACCATTTCAAAATGTCAGTGTTATTCCCAAACTGACACTCTGAAACAGTGCAGTTCCCCCAAAGAAGCACTGAGCCAAAACACATTGGGGTATACAGAGTAAATAAAATTTATTCTCATAGCACCACTGTTCTGTTTCTACAATCCTTGGCTTCATTGGTTCAGCTCTTCTTATTCAAGTTAAAAAGTCACGTTTTTCCTGGGAAGCCCCCAACTAGGAACCTTTACCTTGTCTGCAGGAGACCTGAATTTATTACTAGCCTGGAAACTGTCCACTCTACAATTAGATATAGTGATGAGTCAGTCTAATTGAGGGCAGCTGCACACACACCAAGCTCATATTATTCACTTACTACAACTGCAATGCTCAACCACATACATAATTTTTTTTGGCTCCTCTTATCAACTGTAGAAACATGCACAAACAATTAAGATTTTTTCCACAGTAATCAAATGAATGCTACTCAGTATTCCTCAGACCATTTAGCAGTCCATGACATATCTTAAGGGGTGTGTGTGTGTTTGTGTACCATGTGAGTTTGCACTGAAGAATTTTTAGGCTTCTGAACAGTTTCATATGTACAAGTGAAATGTTTTTAGACAGGTCAAAATATGGTCTTAACTGAGAACAGACTTTACTACTTGCTGCTTGCCTCAGGTCAAAGCTGATTGGCTAGGCTTAAACAAGTTGCCAGAAAAAGGCAATAGCTGTCTTTTACGAATGAAGAAACCAGTTAAGAGTTCTTATATGCTGCCACTCACTGACCTTCCCGGAGCATAACTCGCTCATAGGCTGGAAATCGAGTGCTAACAGATGCTATTGCTGTCAAATCTTCACGGCTCTTCTTCAGATTCTTTTTCATTCCAGATCGTTGACCACGCATTCGCCAGAAGTCTGCCCTATCACTGGCGCCGTCTCTCTGTGCATTTTGAACACTAGCCATCTGTTCAGCTCTGAGAAAGACAGCATTTTATCCATTTGCAAAAAAAACAAAACAGCATAGAAATTCATAGGTAGAAAAAACACACTGCATCAGAGCTTAGAACATAAGAACATAAGAGAAGCCAATGTTGAATCAGGCCAATGGCCCATCTAGTCCAACACTGTCACACAGCGGCCAAAATATACCACGTGCCATCAGAAGGTCCAGCAGTGGGGCCAGGACACTAGAAGCCCTCCCACTGCTGCCCCCTCCAGCACCAAGAATAGAGTGCATCACCTGCCCCAGACTGAGAGTTCCCATCTATACCCTGTGGCTAATATCTTCTAATCTACTATTCTGGGTGAGGGCCAACAGTCTTACTTTGCTCCTCCTCATATATTTTGGGAGTAGGGTGTTTTTTTTTTGTTTTTTTTTTTGGGGGGGGGCAATCAGAAGAGAAAACAAGAATAGATAACTACACATTAGACAAGCCTCAGATCTAGAAGGCTGCTCATTTAAGTAATAGAAATCCCCCCCCAACTTCTTTCATTCTTTTCTGGTCTAGGCAACTGCAGATGTATTTAAGCCAAGTAAAGCACCTTAAAGATGGCTGAGACTAAAGACTAAAGGGTGTTTTCCCTGTTACAAAATACTTTAAAATTGACTAGTAAAATACACATTTGTGTAAAGGACTGAAAGAATCTTGAATGGTGGTGTGGTGAACAGAGACCTATTACATCTGTCTCGTGAGATCCCTACTGGGTCAGGCCATGCCACCCACTATCACAGGTGAAAGACAGGCTTTATTCTTGTTGTAAAGGAACATCAAAGACAAGCTTTTTCTTCCTTTATTCCTACAGGAATAAAAATCACCACTCATTCATATGGCACCAAAGACATTCAATTCAGTGTTACCATAGGTAGATGCAAACTCTGTTTCTTGGCCCCCATTAACAAGAATCAAGACTTCTTTCTGCATGCCCTCATCTTTTCTTGATCACACTAAGAGTTAGACAGAATGTTGGAAACTGGATAGGGAGAGCAATTCAAGACATTTTAAATTTACAAGAGATTAACATACCTGCTTTTATTCGGAATCAAGCCTTTTTCCAATTCACTCTCAATTCTCACAGCCAGCCAGTGACCCAGCTTTCCATCATACAGAGTATCAACTACTCTGAAAACTTCCCCTCTGGTGAATGCTAAACTCTGTGGAGTTTCCTTCTCACATTCAAAATGAGTCCTTATGAAGAAAGAATCTCCTCTGCCACAGGCCATTATGTCTCTATAAACTGGAAAAGAGGGAATGAGACTGCATCTAGTTAAGTCTGTCTAAATCAACAGGTCTGCCAACAAGGTTTAAGAAAGCCAGAGGGGGCTCACAACCCTCTCACTCACCTCCAGGGCTGCTGAAAAGGAAGGGGTGGGGAACTAGCGGTATAAAATGTCAGGGCTAAGTAGAAAACTGCACAAATGATATAAAACTGAACCTAATGAAACCTGCCCACTGACTTTCATTTATCAAATAAAAACAACTTTGTTCCTAAACCCTAATCTTTCATAAAAGCCAGATACTGAGAACAGCAGGAAGGAGAAAAAGGAATTACTAACATTGGCCATAAGTGGATAAATAAGTAAGCCAAATATCTACTTCATCCTTTTCCTTGTAGTCTACTAGTTTTAAAGACAACCTGAGTTCTTTCTAAATGCAGGGGACAAATGCAATCACTTTTACTTCTGAGTGTGTGTACTTGCAGTCTGTTCTTGTATGCCAAGTGCTTACCATCATATTTGCTTTGAGCCAGAATGGTCACTGTATCGCCTTTGGGAATTTCCAGCAGGTACAAAACAGCATCCTCTCGAACAATACCTCTGAAATCTTGACTGTTTACCTGATGCAAAATAACCAGACAGAAATTTTGAGTGCAAGAATTCCTCTAATATAGATGTAAAAAATAAAGGGTATGGGAAGCTCATTTTTATGCCAAACACAGACTTTCAAATAACACTTTACAAATTACTGAAGGTTGGGAAATGCCAAGTTTAGCTGCCACACTTTTCCTAAAAGCAAGGTCTTGCATCCAAGCATCAGTGATGAGATGTCTTTGCTTGTTCCAGAGCTAAGCTATGCTACTTTGGAGGAGGCTAACTTCTTTAACTCTGGAGAGCACATACAGGAATGGGCTTTGAACTCACCCAGAATTTATGAAAAGTCCAAAATGAGGCCAGCTAACCTGGAGGATATCACAATGGAAAAAATGCTTAGGAACAGGTTAAAAATGCATAACAGCTCTAGTGAAAGGCCTTTAAAGATAGTTACACTTATCACAGGATCAGAAGTTAAACAGCTCTCCAGAAGTCTTCCCAGATCTATTCCACGTCAACGCTAACAAGCAGAGCCACAATTAGTAGAAAGGGGGCAGCAGAAATCTAGCATCGATGACTAATAAAAGGGAATGTTCTTAAATGGGAAAAAATGTGATTAGACAGACAGATTCAAAGGGTATTTAATACCTGCTAAAGGGTCCAAGGAACAGAGGGGGGCGGAAATCTATGGACATCTTATAAATTCTATGCACACCAAATGAAACGAACTAAGGATGAAAAGATGTATGTGGGAAAAAATACGAACATGTTTTTGTGCAACTGCTTTGTTTACAGCAATTCTAAATCTTGCTATATGAATTTAGATGCTGCTTTTGGATGTTACAAAGATGCAGGACAGAGATGAGATATTAGGAACAAGTTATTTATATTGTTTTAGCATGTCTGGTAATGATCAAAGATGCTCTCTGTCTCAGGAAAGTCTATGAGGCTAAGCAGGGGAACTGCTGATTTGGGAGTAGGTCTATCCATACTTTAAGGCTACATAACATGGCAAGACCAGTGTTGGGTGATAACCACAATGAAGAGATGGCTAGATAACATGGCAAGACCAGTAATTTTCTCCCTGGTTTTATAATTCCACTGCATTGTTAAGATTACCCCAGTTGATAATTAACATTTGATCTATAGGAGAGGTGTGACGGACTTAAAGATCTGGGACCAGCAGAGAGTAAACACAGAACACTGCTAAGTCACATGACAGAGTGAGGAGGGGGCCATTTAGCTCAGAACCTTCAGTGATTGGCAGATAACAGACAAAAGGTTCCGTTGGGAATGGGCAGTTGAGGGAAGCTGCAAAGGAGTTCAGTGTGTGACAGAGAGGGGAGAAGAAGTCTGTCAGAGAACTGAAGAAGCTCTCTGTGGAAGAACCTGGTTTACTGAGTTCCTCAGAAGGAAGGGGACAGTGACCAGACGGTTAAAAACTTAACACAGCATAGTCACACACCATTGAGACCGCTCTCCTTAAAAAGGAACTGGAAGTGGTTTAGAAAGGGCTAAAGGATGGTCTGGCAGGAGTCTGGAAAGCTGGCTTGGTGACCAGGGAGACCCAGAGGGACCTGTTCGAGAAAGCCCAAGGAAAACCACAAAGCAGTTGCGGGAGAGGAGGAGTGTAAGCGTGTTTAGAGAACTGATGAACATCTATGTATGAACTGAAAGTAATAAACATACCGCCTAAGTGAACGTAAGGGCAAACGTTTAGCCTGAAAGGAAACAAATTATCCTCTGTATATATCTTCCATCCCCCTGTTGAGTTTTCTGAAAATAAAGTACTATTCTGTTCTGAAGTGGACAAGCCTTGGTGCCTGACTCTTAACAACAAAAAGCAAATATACCTAGCAGTGGCCCTCAACAGATATATAAAGTCAAAACAATTACCCCGAAGAGACATTTAAAAATTTGCTTAGAGAACTGGTCAGAAGAAATCAGCAGCAGCTCTGACCAGGTGCCACACGCAGATCCTCACAGAATTGTCAATATAGAAGGGGCGTGTGTCATAAGAGGTTTCACCCCAAAGCTCTAAAAGCAGGCTGTACTCAAGGTTTCCGTGAATGGATCATGCTTGCAGAAATGGTTACTCACCCACCCACTCCCAAAAGAGCTCATAATATTAAGAAAGATTTTAGCTACTTTCTCCCCCTTCGTACTGCAGCCCTCCATGCTACATAGCATACAGTTCTGGAGAATTTCCATCCCTCAGCAGCGGGCATTTTGAGGAAGCTCTGGATGAAGCAGATGAAAACAACAACCACCAGCTTCCATGAATTCTTCCTGTACAGGGAAGCTATTTAGTTGTTTAGTGAAATGTACCCCCCCACACACTTTTCCTCCCACAAAAGGGCTATTTGCAGCAAAATGTATCATAAGACACATTTTTAAAAGATACAAAGATATAAGTAGAACAAATGCCAAGAATAAAATGTTATCAACCAGATACAAACATCAACAGCCAGCAAAATTCCATCTACCATATTCAATCTCAGCCTTAAAAGACCCTCCTAAATATGCAGCATTACAGGCTTTTCTGAAGGAAGACGAGGAAGATTATCACTGAAAAAGCCCACAACTGAATTGATAGAGATCTAACTGTCCTAATGAAAGGCATGGCAAAAAGAAAGTGCTGCTGAGAGAAGCCTTGGATCCACTCCAATCACATTTCCTAATGCAGATTCTGAAAAGTACTTTCATAGTCATAAATATTAAAATAAAGCAATTTCTCTCTCAAATTGTATTAAAAAACACTTCTGCAGTCACATAAACTGACTTTTTCTCATTTACCTTAAGAATCTGATCTCCTTCTTGTAGGCCTTCCTGTTCTGCTGAGGTACCTTCTTGAATTCCAGCAACAAATATTCCTACATCATTTCCACCAGCCAATCGGATACCCACACTGTCTCCTTTCTTAAATGTCACCATCTTTGTACCAGGGCTAAAGAGAGGCATTAGGGAGGATTCAGATGTCATAAGACCAGAAACCATTTCTACATTACACTAATGAATGGCAGTGGTGATTTGCACACAGAAACACTTTCAACATAATGACTCCATGTGTGGAAAGTGGGGCGGTCACTGTGTGAGGGCAGCAGCATCTCAATCAACTCTACAATTGCTAATCATGGGGAAATCAATTAGTAAAGCGACTATGACAATTATAGGACTTTCCATTACATTTATTCATGTCAGGTAGTTTCTGTATCCCAAAGGCCAGTTTACATTGAGTCCTATCATGCATGCAGGTACAGAAATGAGTGTGGGAATAGCTACAGGGAAATGCTGCATTTTATTCAGCAGGCAGCTGCAATAATGGAAATGGATGCCAGCTCCTTGGTAACAAAGTCCATTTCATACTAGCCTCTCTCCAGCATGATCCATTGGTGGACTTTGAAACTGTGAATTAGCTGATTGGATCTCAAACTGCACTTGTGTGCTTTCAAAAGTGTAATTAGGAACACTTTTTTGAAGAGCATTAACTATAGCCTGGTGATCATGTGAGTTGCCTTATTTTTTACAAATATTTAAGAGAATATTTAGGAGACACCCTATAGCTTTATGTGCACCCACCCGTCTTTCAGAGCTAAGGTTAGTGTTACTTCTGTACCAACATTTCCACTAACCAAGGTTAGTATCAAACTGATATTTGTAATTATAGTTGGTAGTCAGTTTGTGAGCAGTGATTTGGGCTAACTTTGGGTTAGCATCAATATTGGTACAGATGTAATGCTAATCAGAATAATCTTCAGATTGGAAGGGAAGGGATGTTTATTTAAAAAAGCATACAAGACTTGGGACATTGTAATTTCCCAACCATGGTACCTTAAAACCTATGTAGACTCACCACAGATGTTCTTTAGGCAAGTTCAATTCCAAATAACGTATCCTACCTCATCTTATATAAACATCTAGCTGCTTCCTATTATCTACAAGAGTAATGAGTGAAAGCAGTTAAAAAAACTCATACCCAAATATTGCCAGATCTTCAGGACTTGGCTGAAGAAATGTTCTTGGGGCTGGTTTGGGTTGAACAACTGTATAAATTAAAAACAAATCACAGAATTAGCCTCTGTTTTATTTTTAAATAATGTAAATATGACACAAGATAATTTTAAAAACCCAAGGATTGTAGAGGCCATCTTTTGCCAGCAGAACAATTTGGACTGGCACTGCTGACTCCTGTCCTAAAGTAAGATTACTTGGAAGTATTTCCAATTGATCTCAATGGTACTGACAAGGAAGTATGCTGAGGATTTTCACTTAAAATGCAGTCATCACTTACGTGTTCATAAATGCAAAGTAGATGTGCAGTGAATATCAAGGTAATTTAAAGCAGGACTAGTCTTCTAACTATGTAATTCCCTTTATCTAGGAGTCTCCCTTCCTTTGATGTATCTGTATTATCACAAATGACACCTAAAAGGCCAATAAACCTATTCAAGTATAAGGCATTAAATGTCTTTCATACCTATACAATCTGCCATCATTAATTCTAGTGGAACAAAGAGGATTTGGGACTCTGTGTGTGTGTGTGGGGTGGGTGGGTAATATTCATATTTGTTCGACGTTATACTTTTTGTTCTCAACCACTGCCTTTTTGTTTAACACCCATCAATGTTCTTTGGCCATCTCTCACCCCAGGCACATTTTCAGTTTTTAATTATGAAGATTTATAATTAGTCCTCTAATGAAAAAAAGTAATCTTAACTTCATCCTTTACTAACAGGCAGCTAGAAAGACAATTTGGCATGCAGCTGCTGTAGCAGAGAAGACATACAGCTTTGTCTCTGATCTATGGAAGTAGCTTAGGGGGATAAAGTTTAACACTGAAGAAGAGAATTGGAGTGACAGCATGAAGAAATGATTGTGAAATTTACTCACTGAAACTTATCCCATTAGCCACTGACCAAAGACCATTTTCATAATTACGTATTAATTCAAGCAGGGCTTTTTTGCCTATTCCAATCAACATATCTCAAGAAGAGAAACCCAGCACTGACCTGGTGGCTCATCGTGGTACTTTGGTTCGTGGTTTGTGTTTGCAGTGAGATCACTAGTTGACTTAAAAGGCGTAGGCATTGCTCCCATTTTGGACAGTCTATTGGCTGGGTCTTCTTTTGTACTTAAAACAAAAATTAATGTAGTTAATAAAAAGCTGAATACTGATTAACAAAAGTAACAATTTGAAAATGTCTATATACTGTACCTTAGTTTTTCCCTTAGCTTTTCATTGGAAGAATGAGAGTCTACATCTGAATGATGCAGTCTTCTGTCTTCCTGAGGGGAGCAAGACCGGTTTGACTCAATTTCTGAAATATCTGTAGAAACAGCACAATATAAAATCTGGGTAAGCCATATGCCTATAATTTTAACATTCATTTATCACAACAAGCATTAAGAAACAAACAACCACCCAGTGAAATTAGAGCAAGAAAAAAAAAAATCCAGGTTGCTTACCTGTTACTGATGATCTTCAAGTGGTCATCTGTGCAGTCACACCTATGGGATTTCCTATGGGATTATGCTCCTGTGCTGATCCAAATCGGTGGTATACAAAGCTCACAATGGGATTTTCGCACCTCCATCCCAGGCACGCGTGGGAACCCCACTGCACATGCCCAAAGGGGTGGGGCACAGACATCCTGCCAGTTCCTTCTGACCACTGTCATGTCAATACCTGGAGAAAAAGTACTGAAGCAACAGCAGTGGGGAAGGAAGGGCGGGTGGTGTGACTGCACAGATGACCACTCGAAGATCATCAGTTACAGGTGAGCAACCTGTTTATCTTCTTCATGGTCTCTGTGCATCACACCTATGGGAGATTGAAAAGCAGTGGTTCACCTGGAGATGGGTGCTGTCATATATTTAGTGCTCTAAAGGACTCGACGACCAAGGTCCACTCTGTGGCGTCCACAAACATCAACAGCATAGTGCTTGATAAAAGTGTTCAGAGTAGACCAAGTCGCAGCTTCGGAAATCGCCAACAGGGAAACACCCTTCAAGAAGGCTGTAGACGTAGCCATGGTTCTTGTGGAATGCGCTCGAAGCGGCACAGGCAATGGGCGTTTAGCCAACAGGTAGCAGTTTAATAGTCTCAACGATCCATTTGGAGAGACGTTGTAATGAGATCTTGTGGCCTGCAGAGTGACTAGTGTAGGAGACAAATAATTAATTGTTCCTCCTACTTGAACGTGTGAAGGTAAAAAAGCAGCGCTCTCTTAACATATACTGCACGGAGAAGACATTGCTGTTCATCTTTCGGGTTAGAAAAGAAGTTTGGTAAGAAAATCTCTGAGCTGAGGTGGAACTCGGAGACCACTTTAGGGAGGAAAGAGAAGTCAGGCACCAGTCTCACACCATCCGGTAGAAAGACAAGGAAGGGTAGAGGTCATGACAAAGGGCTACGAGTTCACCCACCCTCCTGACTGAGGTAATGGCAATGAGAAAGGCAGTCTTCTATGCTGCATATTTCAGTTCACAAATTGCCATAGGCTCAAAGGGTTTTCCCATCAGGTGGTGCAGCACCAGCAGAAAGTCCCACAAAGGTACCGGCAAATGGATTGGCGGATATAAGTGGAGGAGACCTTTCAGGAATCTCTTTGAGACTGGGTGAAAGAAGACAGAAAAGCCCTCAAAACCAGAACGGTAGGCAGAAATGGCCGACAAGTAGATTCTGACTGAGGAGTGGGAGAGGCCCTTCTCAACTAGCGAAAGCAAAAAATCTAGAATCCAGTCCAGGGTCACCGAAGCCGGAGATACATCAGAGGGCTGTAAGAAGGCCGAGAAACGAGACCACTTCCTGAAGTAGGAACGACGTGTAGAGTCCTTCCTGGCATTGAGTAACACCGTAGTAACTCTAGCTGAAAATGTTAGTTGTCCACGAGATAGGCTGTTAGCTTGAATGTGTGAACCTCATGGAACAGCAGAGCTCCGCCCTCTGCTAGGAGCAGATCTGGGACCAGTGGGAGGAGATGGCGACCTTTGGTCAATGATAGGAGGTTGACGAACCAAGGTTGCCTTGGCCACCAAGGAGTGATCAGTATGCATCTTGTGTGAACCCTCATCAGCCTTTGGACTGTCTTTAGCAAAAGCAGTAGAGGAGGGAAAATGTAGAGGAAGTTGTTGTCCCAAGGGTAAATGAGCCCGTCTCCCAAGGCCTTGGGATCTCGCACCCCCCTGCAGCAGAACAGGCTGTACTTCGCATTGTTTTGAGTTGCGAACACATCGATGTGTGTCGTACCCCACTTTTGGAATATGGGGCGTAGGTAGGTCCAGTTCGGCTCCCAGTCGTGACACTGAGAGAGACCCCTGCTGAGCAGGTCTGCATGCACATTGGCAGTGTCTACGGAGGGCGACTGCAGAAGCTATTGTCTTGGAGAACGTGTCCAAGGTATGTTTGGAAGAACTGATGATCTGGTATGTTTGGAAGAACTGATGATCTGCTTAGAAAGCAGTAGCCCCTCCTTCTGCAGCTTTCTGGCCTCCTGACATTTGTCATCAGACACCAAGATCAAAAAATCAGTAAAGTGCTCCCAGAATGAGTACTGATAACGGTCCATGCAAGCAATATAATTTGACATTTTAATTCCCAAAGCTCCAGCTGAATAAAAATGTCGTCCAAACAAATCCAACTTCCTGCTCTCCTAATCAGAAGGTGTAGCCAGGGTGCATTTATTTTTGGATGAGGACGACACGACCATGGAGTTAGGTTTAGGATGGATATGGAGGAATTCAGCCTCTGGCTCTTAGACCTTATACATATGATCCAGGCACCTGGAAGACACCGCGACAGAAGATGGTTTATCCCAGGGGGCTTTCGCTGTCTGGGGAAGGACGGTCGACATTGGGAGGGCGACTGGTGTGGAGGCGTTGAGCTGCATGACACCGAAGGCAGTGTCCGATACCACATTATTTTATCTGTTAGATTACCTCTTACAGTATCTAACTATATATTTTGCTTATTTTTTCACACCATGCAGATTTGGATAAAACTTTGCTCATAACTAAAGCTATAGTTCATCTGAAAACAGAACACTGACAAAGAAGAGTTCTCAGCTAAGAAGCAGACAGAAAAGTCCTATGAAAAAAAAGTTTATATTCCTGTATGTTTCCTGGGTCTTCTAGGGAATTCATGAGCTACTTTGCAGCAGCTGGCAAGCAAACAGTAGCTCATAACCTATCTGTTGGGAGACCTTTGCTCTACACTAGTGCAAATGCTGCCATCAGCAGCAAGGAAACCATTCAGGTGCAGCTACCTACAAGCAGGGGTAAAATGATACAGAAAATAATCATGTTGCTGCTTCTTAGCTTCCCCAAATCATTACTGGAGCAGTATGACAGCAATCCCACCGCAACAACTCTCATGCCAATACTAGTAATATACATATCAGGTCATTACCCTGGTCTGGTAAAGAGAGCTGTTGTGAGCTCCTTGTGTACATCAAGGCCAAAGCTGGATTAAAGGTTACCAAGATCTCAGTTTAAACTATATAGCACTCAAGGTACAATATGAAAGTAAATCTGCTAGTGAACTAGACACACTTAGACAATCTCTGCCCCCGCCTTCCCCCAGCTAAAGGTATTGTTTGGGATTCGCTGTCACTGATGCCATTTTGTGAGTAATACTTGTCATACATGGAGGTAATGTACACATTGCTTGCCTAATTGATGAACCCACAGCAAAATAAACTTTCACTGAAGACAGAGACTAACACACTTCTAACTCAAGGTTGTCAAAAAGCAATGAGTAACCTAAAGCATGTAATAAAAGTTCTCAGGCTGAAAACTTAGGGGCAAAATCAGCGCATTTTCAGGCTTCTAACGTTTATCTGATCTGATACACAAACATCAAACAGAGTTTTGCAGGCAAGGCATATGGGTCAGTTCTCTTCCCAATCTGAACTCAGGCTCAGCAGCGGAACCTGCTTTTTATACCAGATCTCTTCTCTTCATTGTTCATTAGCTTAAGGTTTTTATGCTTCTCTGTTTTCCATACTGGAAAGAAGAGTACTTCTAAGCATGAGCCTCACTAAAGATCATTTCTCACTTGATATTTTTCTTACACTGGGAAAAATATAACTTTTGCTCTGCTTTTTTATTTATTTAAATCACCTTTCTCCCTTATGGAACTCAAGAAGGCTTATAATATAAATGAAACAATTATAAAAAACACATTAAAACCATATGAATAAAACTACAACTATTAAAAACACATAAAAGGTCACAATTTCAACCTCTCACCTTCCATTTCTGATTCACTATCATGCATTGAGGGAATGTTGATCAGGGTTTGTTTTCTGTCCCTCATGACAACAAGCTGGAGTTTCCCTCTTGATTTCTCAATGAGTTTCCTTGCATCAGATAAGGACATATTCTCTGTCACTGTACCGTTGATCTGGATTGGTAAAGAAATACCCCCAACAAACCACTTTAACACTGAGTCTCCACTCAATGTTTGCAAACAGACAGGAAAACTTGCTAAATTGTCATATGTAGTACATTTTACCACACTTATACAGAATAAAGAGTCCATACAACATACTTTTAGGATGATGTCCCCTTCATGCAAATTGCCATCTTTTGTTGCTAGGCCCGTACTAGTCATTTCTTTGATGAAAATCTGACTCCCAAGCCGGAGACCGTATTCTGTAAGGGGAGGGGGGGTTAGAAAGTTTTGTAGCATCCAATAGATTAAACATACTACATCTCAGAGTCTTCCAAACAATTTACTGAAGGGACTCATCAATGGCATTTTTCTCCTTGCTTGGACCCCTTTGTCCTTCCAATTCACTGGCACTCTGCTACAGGTAGACACAACATGTAATCCACCAAAACAAACCGCAGTCATGAATAGTGACTGAAATAGATATTTAATAAACCAACTGTAAAAACAGGGAAATGTCTGTTTATGAGCACCTTACACTGCATTGTCTCCAATGTAGGCTAGTAACAATCCTGCAGTCCACATGGATGGCTGTGAACTATTTACAGAACTGACTGAGAATCAAACAAACATCCAGCAAATTTGAGGTTTAATTTTTTTAAGTAAACTCAAGTTTCTAGCCATTATGTCTGAAAAAGAACTTTCAAAACGTATTGGCAATATGGATGTGGCTTGACCCTCTTCCCCATGACTAAGAGATGGAAGTGGCTTGACCCTAATTTGACCCTCTTCCCCATGACTAAGAGACATAGGATAAATTCTGCAACTTACATCCGTTCATTATACTTACCTTCATTTGATCTATTTTTTGTAAGGAGAACATTAACTGGCCCACTTGGATCCTGTTGCCCATCATAATCATACTGATGCTGCAATTCAAGTGAAGGGCTGCGGGAATTAAGCCGGTCTCTGCTACCACTCCTCATTTCCTTTTTGTACTGAGGATCAGGACGACGCCTCCAGCTATAGTCTCTTGGTGGACTCCTACTGTCACCATAGCCATGTTCATACATGTCATCTCTGTCAAAACTCCTGCCCCTGCTTCGAGGTCTTTGGTATTCACGATCCAAGCTTCTCTCTCTGTCCACACTCCGGCCACGACTTCGGTCCCGGCTGTAACTGCGCTCTCGGCTGTGACTGCGCCCCCTAACCGGGTCAATTCTGTAGCCTTTATCAAGGCTGTTTCCCCAGCTCTGGCTGCGGCCTCCATTTCCGCTATGCCAGCTCCTTTCTGTATAGCCGCTCCGAGTGCTTCTGCCATCAAATTCTGCATGGTCATCTGTGACCTCAAAGGCTCTGTAGTCATAGTCAAGAGAAGGGCTTCTTCTAACAGCTGGGAGCTGAACTTTACGAGGCCTTTTCACTACCTATTCACAGAATTTAAGAACGGTTTTGCACTTTTAAAGTGTTTCTTTATATATATTTAGCTTTTAAAAAAATCATCACCATGTTAGTGAAATCTAGTTTAGATGTAATGCTGCATAGTATTTACTCAAGTAGGCATGCATCTGGCCGCATACTCAGCACCTGAAACCCAGACTGTGGCACACTAATGTTGCAGATATATGGGCATATCTGTAAATGCAGCAAGCACCTTGTAAACAAGGCATCAGCCACATACACTTTTTATATAACACTATCACATTTAAATCAGGCTGGCGAAAACCTCACCCCTGCCCCCTTTCATTCCAAGTGATATAAATTAAGCTACTCTGGAGGCTGTTTGTTCTTCCAGGATTAAAATTTTACTTTGCATATATCAGATTCCTTTAAAGTGTGTAAGTGCTACATGATATGAGTTTTTCATTGCCTTAACCACAGAAAGAAAAACCTTTAAAGGCCATACACAGTGTGTTTTCCCAAAATAAATATTACAGTGAAGTTAGAAAAAGTTACCCAGACAAATCTGCTCTTTTCATAAGGAAATCCTTCTGTGAGTGATTTCTGTAGGGCTTTTGTTTTGGGCAACTGATTGCACAGTGTCTCCCTCCTACTCTAAAGTAATAACTAGGCCAGCATGCTTTGCTTAAGTGTAGAAACCCCCTCTTTTAGCAATTCAACAGACACTAGTAGTTCCTGTGTTGTTCTTTAAAAACAACTCATAACAAAATATGTAAAATGATCTGCTTTATTAGACAAAATTGGGTTCGCAAGGAAATACTTCAGACATCCAAGTCTCACAGAACCTTCAGTCGTGTTCCCTGAGGTCCTTCGTGTTCATTTATTATACCACACTTTCCTCTCCAAATGGGGACACAAAGTGGCATACAACATTCTCCTGTCCTCCATTTTATTCTCATGACAACCCTGAGAGGTAGATTAGATTGAAAGTATATGCCTGGCCCAAGATCACCCAGCAAGTTTCCATGGCAAAGTGAGGATTCAAACCTGGATCTCCCATATCCTGATCTAATACTCTAACCACCTAAGCACACTGGAGATGCCAGGATTGAACCTGAGATCTTCTGCACACAAAGCCTGTGCTCTGTCACTAAGTGAAGGGCCTTCCCTACTGCTGTTTTTGCCAGGAGAGAAGCATCCCTTCCACTCTCTCTCTTACATATTTGTATTCTAGGTTGAAATATGTTATTATTGTATCAAGGAGAAAGCCCCATGATTAGATGCAATAAAAATTAAAATTCAGGTTAATGGAAAAGACACAACCTCCTCCTTCTGATTTGAATAGCATATGCTGAACCCAGATCCTTCAGATACTCCATGAATCCACTCAGAAATTCCCTTCTTCGGCAAAAGCTTAAGCGGCTCCATAAATTTAAGAAAGCTGCCACCCTCCCAAGTCTCCCTCAAATATAAGTAATAATTCATAGATAATGGGGTTATTCCTAAAAACAAACATTATCAGAGTTTATTGTTTTTTTAATTGGATTGTTTATATGTTTGAACGTGGTATTAATGACAATATACATTAATATTTTTTGATGTATTTTGCTAACTCCTTCTTAACTATTTCTAAACTTGTTCTAATGCCGGTTATTGTTTTGTTCTGTTCTTTTGTTGTATTTAAAACAATAAAAATTATATTAACAAAAAAAAAAAATATAAGTAATAATTAACTTACAATGACAGCCGTTTTCCCACTTTTCCGTAACTGCTGCACGGCAAAAGAATGGGGCACATTTTCCATCAGTGTCCCATTAACCATAACCACTCTGTCATTTTCTCTGGAAACAGATTAGAGGAAACTATTTTTAAAACCGAGATCTAACTTTGGTTTAAAGTGTTTGTCCTAAATCAATCCTACCATGAATGCAGTGCCTAAGCAGAGAAGGATCCCCCACACAGCTTAACAGAGATCTGGTCTGGTCAGCTCACACCTACTCACACAGACACTCTACTTGTGGAGCTAGGTCATTATGTGGAATGGAAGGTCTGTGCATGCTTCCCATATTCCTGTTCACCCCCCTTCTTCATTTGGGAAACAGCAAGGGGTGTGTGTGAATTGGTTTCCTGTAATGGGCTGGCTGGTGGACATTGTGCACAAGTGCCAGACAGTATGGGGAAGACAGGACTCTTACGCTTTACAGTGATCCAGGAACATTTATTATTAAAATATCTATATCCTATATTTCCTCTTGCCTCAGCATGCAGCTCTGCACCCAACACAGGACTAGAACAAGCACAGTAGGGCTTTTTAAATTATTTCTTTTTTAAAAGTAGTAATAAAAGGAATATCTTATGTAAAAACTGGAGATAATCAGAAAACTTTCCCTATTAAACTCTGTTAAATTCATACAATAACAGCACAATGACTTGAGCAAAAGCAAGTTTTATAAAGCAACTCAAAAGCTATGGATATTGCCCTATTTTTGTTTGTCACAGCACCTTTCCAGAACTTGATCACATTCATTGTTAGCTGTATGACTAAAGACAAACTAATGGATTGAATGTGCAATAATTAATAGGTTTCACTTCACTGTGATTGTTTAACAGTCCTCACATATGAAGTATTTCAACCAATGACAAACAATAATATGGAACAGAAGCTCCTACTTACTAATCTCCAAGAGTCTAGCTGAGAGTTGTTCAAACAAAGGGATATCGTTGTCAGCGGCTAACCCAGCATTAAGAAGCCAGTTTAACTGTCATCAGTGTTCCCTCTAAGCTGAGTTAGTGTGAGCTAGCTCACAGTTTTTTAGCCTCCAGCTCATACATTTTTGTCTTGGCTCAGGAAGGATGGCTCCAGAGCAAACTAATTTATGCAGCAGCCAAATCACTTGCTCACAACTTTAATGCCAGTCGCTCACAAAGGAGAATTTTTGCTTACAAGACTCCACAGCTTAGAGGGAACATTGACTGTCATGACTGTTACCTGCTCAAGGCACATGTGGCTTGTGGATATATAAAGTGGGTTCTGTCATGAACAGTGACACCATGTCTGTCTGGGACTGTCCTGTACCTTTTTCCTCCAGGAGCACAAAACATTCCCATTCAGAGGCACTCCAATGATGAGTGGGAAATTCAGTTCACTGCTCTAGCTATTAGACCAGGCGTCAAAGTAAGAGGACAACTAGATTGTACAAGTTTTTCAAATAGAGATGGCCAGCTCAAATAACCATGTTAGTTCGGGTTACATCTGTGCTTTCATGAAAGGTGACATTTAGAAGTACTCACCCCTTGGACAGCAAAGCCCAGGAAAAGAGAGGCAGGCATTACTGATGTAAGGAACCATACTTACTGAAGTAACCCATCAGCTGGACCACCTGCAAGAACATCTGAAACAACTATGGATGTTTCACCATTTTCAAAATGAGGGTTATCTCGGCCACCAGAAACTGCAATCCCAAATCCTCGTTTTGAGTCCTTAAAACAAAATTCCAGAACACACACAAAACTTCTTAGCTAACAACTGAATTGGAATTTAAAATTAGTCAACTACTAAGATAATGCCAATATTTAGACATCTCAAGGAACAATCCTTAATTGTTTAAGATACGTAATATGAACTTTTCCTATGGAATCAGGGCCCATAGCTGAAAAGAAAACTGTTTTTCAAAAGACCTGTGCTCACAAGGACAGTGAAGGAATGCCTATTTGAAACTACCATGGAAGAAATAGTAATGGCACTGATAGCAACACTGCAGCATAAACATACACATTTTTGGAATGATAAGCATCATGAAGAGACCCAGATATTTTAATGCATATTCACAAGTGACAGTACTACAGTTGCTTTCTGCTAATGAAGCTCTCATACTTTTAAAACCTATGTTTAAAAACTGGTGAATTGATTCTTGGTGGTGGACAATGCCATCAAGTCACAGCCAATTTATTGTGACACCATAGGATTTTCAAGGAAAGAGACATTCAGAGGTGGCTTGCCATTGCCTACCTCTGCGTAGCAACCCTGGACTTCCTTGGTGATGTGCCACCAGGACCAACCCTGATTAGCTTCTGAGATCTGATGAGATTGAGCTAGCCTGGGCCATCCAGGTCAGGGCAAATTGGTTCTTAGTCTCCATTTACTCACCCCTTAATATGATGAAAAAGGTTGTACAATTCGCCTTTACCAGGACTCAGTGTTCCAAGCCAGTTATTACCTTTTCTCTTACTTCTGTCTGGAGATGGGGAGGGGAAGATGATGATCAAGTCTGCACCTTCACACATATTCAGCAAGTCTTAAACCTTGCGTGCAACACGCGCTTATATCCCCAGGGAAAAATCTTTATGCGGATATCCTGGATAGCCCAGGCAAGTTTGATCTCATCAAATTTTGGAAGCTATGCAGGATTGGCCGTGGTCAATTTTTTGGATGGGAGACTACCAAGGAATACCAAGGTCTCTATGCAGAGCCAGACAATGGCAAACCACTTCTGAAATTCTCTTGCACTGAAAACTCTACAGGGTCACCATAAGTTGACTGAGATTTGATGGCTATATATATATATATATATATATATATATATATATATATATATATATATATATATAAAAGAGAAAACTGTATTCTGTTGAATCTGTCCCTGGGATATGATGGACTAAGCAGGCTGAATTTAAAGCTTGTTTTTCTATCAGCAGAACACTTCTGCCATCAAAGGATGGGGTGTGGTAATTTTTGCAGACACCCCCGCCACACACACACACTCACACACACACACTGCCAACCCCCAAATCACACCTGGGACTGTTCCTGGGGATGCCCTGCCTCCCAGGAATGGTCATACAGGAGGTACAATGGACTCCAGAAGAAGGTAAGAGACAGGGAAATTCTGTTCCACAAGCAGAGCTACATTCATGCCAGTTTGGACCAATGTTCCCTCTAAGCTGTGGAGTCTTGTGAATAAAAATTCTACTTTGTGAACTACTGGCATTAAGCTCGTGAGCAAGGAATTTGGCTACTGCATAATTAATTTGCTCTGGAGCCATCCTTCCTGATCTAACGCAAAAATGTGTGAGCTGGAAGCTAAAAAACTGTGAGCTAGCTCACACTAACTCAGCTTAGAGGGAACACTGGGCACAACCCAAGTTTTCTTAACTCATTCCCTTACCTGGTAGCCAAAAAGTAGAACAGGGAAAATGTAGTACTTTCAATGCTTGCATCTGACAAATTTGAAAAACCTCCCCAGGTGTGCAGTCTAATTTTTCTCTTATATTGGCTTCAGAATTTGAAGTATATTTATAGTTCTACATGGGGGGATTGATATAAAAATCAGTTTTCCATCACAAGATAGTCTCAGATCTCTGAATTAGAGCATTTAAGCATTTTAAATTATAGGGTTTCAAGGGTTTGTCGGGTGGGGTTGGCAATGGCAAGTCACCAAATATATGATTGTGCTCAATATAGCATGTTTGTCTAGAAAACATCAAACAACACATGAACACATGAACACACAGAAAACCTCACAAGTCTGTTTGAAAACTGAATCCAGAAACAGCTTCTCACCTTTTGTAAAGTCACTGTGTTCTGCTCCCATATCAGTTCTTCCATGCCTGGAGCCTGTTACACAATTTTAAAAAATACACAATCATCACTAGAACATCACAACAAGAGAAAGATGTCACCAAATCAAAACAAAACCAAAAAACCAGAACCATTTCAAAATCTGCATCACTCAGCTGGCATAGTTTTCAAGGATCTCACAGTACTGCTTTAACCATCAATGAGCAAGGAGTACAAAAGTTAACAGGAAAATTCGAGGCAGTTTATATGTCTGATCAACACAACTCTAAAGGAAATCTAGCACAGTGTAAGTTCACCCACCTCCTCAAACATTTGTGGCTACAGTACGAGCTGCAGTCCACAGTAAATGATCAAGAGAAAACAAAAAATAACAACTGTGCACTGCAGAAACCCGCACAAAAGCTTACAAAAAGACTTCAATACAATAAGTAATTCAACACATGAAATTGGCTGACTGGAGATGGCAACTTCAAGTATACGAGTTAACAGGGTGGCTGTGACTTTAAAATTCAACAGGATAGTACCAGCTGTAGTCAATGTGGATTCATAAAATAGAAACAATAGGTTAGTTACTCTGAGGCATGTTTGGTCCAACTTACATAGTAGCAACCTTTGCAGGTGCTTTTTAGAGCTTAGGAGACCTGGCCCATATGTAAGTAGATTATGTAGTGGTCCATACTTTCTGCTTTGTAAATCATATGATTAATTCTAAGAAGATATTCTCTCTTACAGTGAAACTGAATAATGTTGACCTGTTAAGAAATTGCAATAAGACTTCCTATAATGGGTAAGATTGCATGAGACTTTATAAAACGTGTTTAATGTTGATAAAAAATGGTTGTAAAAAAATGTTTGTACTGTGTGAAACATTATGTGGTTAAAATGACCAAAAAATGTTTGGATTTTATTAGCATGATTGTATTCTATATTCTTATAGCTTCTAGTTCCTGAGGAAGGACCTGAAGTCCGAAACACTGATCAATACCTAGGAAAAGTGCTGTACATCTATTCCAGACTTCATTGCTTCCTTCTGAGAGATTTCTATTCTGGACTTTGTTCTTTCCCTTTGGGATATAGTGGACGTATATTTTCCTATGATTGATTACATGTCAAGTAATGTGTTGAATTACTTATTGTATTGAAGTCTCTTTTTGTAAGGTTTTGTGCGGGTTTCTGCAGTGCACAGTTGTTATTTTTTGTTTTCTCTTGATCATTACAGTACGAGCTGCAACAGTAGGAACCAGATCTCCGTAGCAGCGGTACGCAATCTCTGCTTTGCACATAAGAAGTACAATGTTCAATACCTGGTACCTCAGATTAAAATTATCCTAAACTGCCAAACTGCGGGTGACACTTTGCAGAGCCCTTTGAGAAAATGCAGCCATATCAGAGATGCGAAGACACAGTCCAAAAACTTAGGGGACACATATACTTCCCCAACCTTTTCTATGGTTTTTGATTGATCTTAAATACATTTTTATCTAGTCCAGCACAGATCCCAGACATGTGTTCTAGAAAAACCACTACCTCAACTTGGTTTGGTGAAATATCATCATGATATTGACACTGAACTCCTTAATGACTTTCCCAAGAGATTTCATGCAAACATAATGAAGCGTGACACACAAATACCAATCAGAACCACCCCACATGGGGAAACAATGGTATCCTGACATCATCACCCAGAATGTATCCTCTAGAAAGAAACAGAACCACTGTAAAGTGGTATCCTTACTCAGAAAGATAGTCCAAGTGGATACTATGGTCAAATGCAAAGAAAAACACTGACAGATCCAAGAGAAGTTACAGGATCATTCTCCTTTCTATCTCTCCTGCCTTCATGCATTTGTCACCCACCAGTGCAACCAAGGCAGTTTCAATCCCCAAGTCAAGCCTGACACCAAACTGAATGGTTCCACATAACATCATTTCCATTCAAAGTCACCAGGAACTGTCAGGCTACTGCCCATTTCAGCAGTTCAGCAAACAATTATCCAGAGATTTGAATTAAAACATCCCCATATGCAGCCAAAGGACTGGGTGACAACTGTTTACATTACTACTAAAATGCTGGTGTCCCGTGCTGAGAACAACAAGCTATTGGATGAATCATATGGCCAGCAAAATCATTCTTCCAACTACTACCAAACTATTCAACTCACTTCTAATTCTATACACACAGTGAAGGTTTTTAGCTGGCACTTTATTAATCAGACTGCACAATTAACTGGCATCAAAAAGCAGGCAAGCATCTTCTCCTCGAC
The DNA here is from genome assembly GCA_029375565.1 of Gekko gecko. Lineage (NCBI taxonomy): Eukaryota > Metazoa > Chordata > Lepidosauria > Squamata > Gekkonidae > Gekko > Gekko gecko. The sequence continues at coordinate 120,525,617 of JAPDNY010000007.1, forward strand.
CATCACAGTCCTGCATCTTTAGAAGTGTGTGCATGCCACACCCATCCGCTCCAGATGGCCAGCTTGATGCCATCAATCATCGCTGGGCTTCTGACAGATGTCTCCTTCCCCTTTTGCCTCTCTCAAGATGTTGGGGGCACCTGCTCTTCCTGAGGGATCCTGAGCAGCTGGCCCACTTTTATATCTGGTGTGTGGCATGGTTTGGAGGAAACAGGAAGGGTCCACCAGGCATGGCCATGGCACTCCCAACAGAGTGAGGTTGAGTCATTGAGGACTCTTTTGGGTAGCGGGTAGAGCAGACCAATAAGCTTGAGTATCTGTACTTCCTTCATTGTACAGGAAAAAAAATGCCCAAAACAATGAACATATTTCTACTAACATGAAGTTCCTTGCTAAGCTTAAAAAAATCAATGTGGGGGGGGGGATAAGCTGTATTAGGGCACAGTTAGCCTAACACAGAAAGCAGGAAAGAGTCTCCCAGAATGAAATAAACCAAACTGCTAAGGAAGTAAATGAGTTTTCTATTTATATGGCTTTTGCACAGTGGAATCTTCAAATTAAGCAGAACTAGCTCTTGAAGTTACATTCTGGAGGCTAGCAAATGTAGCAGAGACAAAATACTGAAGGTTCACCTTGGGAGTTCACCAGGCACAAAAGCCATCTGTGCTGCCCTAAATCTCTAACTCATAATCTCTTTAACATTATAAAATTTACAGCTGTTTACTGTTGCAGAGATACTAACCAATGCTGACAGATTAATGGAAAGGACCAGAATGAGTGTGGGGGGCAGGGTAATGCCACAGATGTTATAAATCAGTGGCTGAAGACTTCTGACTGTAACAGAATACATCCTTCATCATAACACACCATTACAATTATATTAGAAAGCAGCAAAACAAAGGCTTTTATATGCACAGTTCCTGCAAATGCATTAAGAAATGGATTAGTGAAGTACCACTGATTGCTGAGGATTGTTAATGCCTGACTGTATGAAAATACATCCATCTGTAAGAGGAACAGTTACCACACTGCTACAAAAATTAAACAAGTGGTAAAAAATTGCTAATAAATTTAGCCATTTTACCGACCCTGTATTAAATGCCTATTGCTTTTACTGCATTGTCTCCTACCTTTGTAACCTGCTTTGAGCATTATGGTTTGTCATGCCTTAGATAGCCTTTTTTGAGAGGCAAAAAAAAAATTCTAATTCTGCAATCCTAGGCCTACTGCACTGTCTATTGGATGTTTTATGACTGAATTTTTAAATGTTTTACAATCTGCTTTGAGTCTCAGTGAGAAAAGTGGGCTATAACTAAAGCAAACAACTAAAAATAAAATCTTTTAAAGCAATATTTCCAAGCAGAACTTCACAAAGATCCACCTGCTAATTAATTCTAATTAGAATAGCAATTTCAGAATTCAGATACTTGGAACACGCTAGTACAAAGCTTGACTGAACTATTTAGACTACCATAAATGACTGCATATCCACATTAACTGTACAAGAATCAGAACCTCCAGTTTTAAACTCAGCACCCGGGCAGGGAGGAATGAGGGGGAGAAAGCTAATATAATTATTTCTTGGAGGAAAAATAACTCACGTGCCATTTTAAAATCCTCAACTTTTTCACCGCATGCAACCACATTCGCTGAAGAGCTTGAGCTGTCTTCATTGTGGCAGGCTATAATCTGTTAAGGGACTCTGAATGTCCCAGTGTTTTCATCAGTTTCCACCACTCAAACATTGTTATGTAAGTCTAATACAATAGTGGCCTACATACTCGGCAAATCCTGCTATCACTTCACACAGTAGTTTGTGTTTTTTGAAGAAAACCCACAAATGAGAAGACACCTACTTCTTAAACACCACTTTCTCAAACAGAAAATAAATAACCAAATGCAGGGCTTTAAAATACCCAAATAACTTTTCATATTTATCACTGTGCAAGTACAAACCTATGGACTTCATCCTCTACCCATGGAAGGAGAGGACAACAACACAAAGCAGGTATTTACGGTAGAAGCAGTTCCAAGATCTGCAAGTGTTTAGGGCACAAGTAGCAGATGTTAGTACAATAAATGCCCCATGGGTCATTTGGTTAGCATCTGCCCAAACACCCCCTCAAGATCTTCTGGGGACGAGGGGAGAAGAGAAAGAGCACCTTTGTACTTGTGAACCATTGCATCCCACAGTGTTTCTAACCAACTTAACAGCATACTGGGTTCCCATTCCTTTCCTGCTCAGTTCATCCATAGCAGCCCATTTTGCCTCTCCTAACCACCCTTAACTGATGTTGCTGACTGCAATCACTTCTTTCACCTGGTGATTAGGCAAGAGCTTCCCTGGGGCACCTGAGGGGCTGCTGTACCCCTGTCGGCTCAGGGATAAACCCTACGCTCAAAATGTGCCACATCCTCTCCTTCAAAGCAATGGCCAATTGAAAAAATCTTCTTTTACAGTGCTCTCACAGGGCTTGCATAGAGAACTCTCAGATGAAGCAGAGGTGAAGAAGTCACCAGAAAACAGAGAGCAAACTCAATGATCTGAACCGGTTCTTTTGTGCATTTTTTGTGCGGCTTTTTTCTGAAAGCAATGCGGTGGGGGAGAAGCGCTCATGGAAAATTGCTCATTAATTTCCAAGAAGGGTGGGATTTCTAGCTTCTGAAAGTCCCTCCCACACAGAAACTGACCATCCAGCATTCGCTTCTTAGGGACCAGGGAGAGAGAAGCAATCTAGCTTGCTTTTTATATATAAATGCAGGTAAACTGTTACTTTCTGCTAGACTAACTAGAATTCTATTTAACTAAATTCTGAACTCAGACTAGGTCATGAGATTTGATAATATTCATGCAAAGCTTTATCACTTATTCTATTTGCAACAACCCTTTCACATTCTAGACTAGAATGAAAGACAGAACCACCATGAAGATAGAAAGTAGGATTGGTTTACAAGCTGTTCTTGGAGAGAGAATAAAAGGACACATCTACACAAAGAAATGAAAACTGAGCACACAATAAGATAGAAACAGTTCTACCAGCAAAGACCTTGGGAGCAGGGACAACATTCAACAAGTTACCAGATGCAACAGCTAATACAGGGTGGACCGCACATACCTTCAGCCTCTCTGTTATTCCGTGGTGAGTTGCCAAGTTTTGAACAGGCAAGTTGTCTCCATTAACTACATTTTTGTATAGCACCTGACAATTTTATGGCCTTAAGAAATAAAAATACAAGGCATCATGAAATTTGCCTTTGCTGCATCACCTGTAATGTCTTTCACACAGGCAGTCAACACTTGAGAACTTGCATGTGCAGAAAGGACCAAAGTGTTGCAAGAAAGCTAATGTCTCTTAGAGATTCATTTAAAAAAACCCCAAAAACTTAGGCAAGAAGTACAGTGGTCCTCTACAGGGTTGGAAACCCAAATTCAGGTCATAAATCTTGCATGATGATAACCTCTGGGTCTGCACATCCTTCTGGATTATACAGACAACATATTTGTTTTGTTGGTTTACGTTGTGTTTAAGCACTGTCTTTCCAACATAACTCAACAAGACAACTTAAGTTAGCTGAATACAAGATGGCAGCAGGCTTCTGAAATCAATCACCTCCAATCATTTATCACATGGAACAAGGCAATACCTCATATGACTTTCCATTTTCATCCAAAAGTGCCAGTATACTAATACTTATCATGACCAACTAAAAGATCAGAAAGAAATTGCTTATAGCCAAAAGTATTACCCTAATATTGCTTTTTTGCCCTAACAGGCCAACACCAGTCCCTGTGGTTTTCCTGTCACATTTTTATCTCTTCCTTCCTCCAAGGAGCTCAGGGCAGCAAACACATGATTAGTTTTAGAACATGTTTATTTAACCCATCAGTACCTTTTCATTTTCATCCATTTTGTCCTTCCACTGACCCTGTGATATAGGTTAGGCTGAATGGTGGTGACTGGCTCAAGGTCACCCAATATGCTTCACTGCCGAGCTGGGGTTTGAACCGGAGTCTTCTCAGTCCTAATCTCACATACTAAGTAATAAACAACATGGGATCCCCATACTGTTTTTAGCTTGTTTCCCCCAATGTTATCTGTTGTCCAATACCTACTTGTTACTCTGCTGGGTCAAATGTAGAAGCCTACACAGTCACAGCTGTGTTTTTATGACAGAAGAGCTAGGCTCATTTTCTTACTATCCTCAAGTTTCAGATTTATTATGAGCTTGTTTTTGTAACTGTCTCCTTAATTTTAACAGCTTGTGCACTTACATAATGGCTAAGAGAGTAAATTGTTAATTTAGAACACAGAAGGGAGAAATCTTGTAATTTGGAGCTGAATCATTTACTGAAGGTCGTATCTGCATTGACTGCAAATCTGGAGCAATGCCAATGGACAGTATAAATTAAATGGATTTATCACAGCAGATTATTTACCCCTGCTTCTTTGGTTAGGAGCATCATTGCTACTGAGCTACCTGTTGTTAAATAGCTGGTTTTCCACTAGAGGGTGGTATTATGCAGCTGTTTGAAGCTCTTGCACAAGACTAAGAAAACTGGTGACTGCTGTTGGGTGTTGTTAATGAGATCCTACATATGTTATGTACCTTAAAAGCCACACGTGCACCCCAGGGAGCCGGCATTAACACCAAATTGGAATACAAGATAATTTTGATTCCTATTCTCATGTATATTATTTATACTAGATTTACTGTATTCCTAACAAAATGGATAAAAGCAGGCAAGTTTCTGAATGCCAAAAGGTGGTGAACTTCCCTATATTTTTTGGTCTGAGTAGCTTCAGACAAAAGCATTGGGCAGAACTCAGTTTTTCAAACCCTCTGTGTATCCTCCTATGTTTGAGGAAAGCTGTTCATGGAAGAGCTCAGTTGTGTAATGTCTATCTAAAACTTTAATAGAGAAGAGAGATTAAGACTCATACTTGTCATATTTTATCTTTGCAATTATGACAAACTAAAATGATTGGACAGTACAATGTTATTGCTGTTTTCTTGGAATAGCCCCATTTGTTTCAATGGGGCTTGTACAGAAGAACTTCCTAGTGGATTGTGCACCACAGACTGCAACTCCTTCTTACTCTTTCCCTAGAAAAGTTATTTGAATTTATTTGTTGTTGCAAATTCTTTCATGGGACTCAGTGAAAAGTACAGAGCACTGACAAAAGAATACATCATTCACATTCTCTACAAAGATCAGCTTTTTTATATGTGTATTATTTTAATACACTCAGGTGGGTAGCCATGTTGGTCAGAAGAAGCTGGACAAAGTTTGAGTCAAGTGGCACCTTTGAGACCAACAGTGTTTTATTCAAAGTGTAAGCTTTCGTGAAGTGCATTCTGCCCATGAAATCTTACAGTCTGAATAAAACACTGTTGGTCTCAAAGGTGCCACTTGACTCAAACTTTATTTTAATACATGTCAAATATCCTTTTTCATTTTTAAAAAACATGGATTTACTACAAGAACATTACAAAGGCTATGCTTCCAATATTTTGGAGATGAATCCATGACATTCAACACACACGGAATTAAAAGCTGCTTTTTCATGTAGTATCTGCCTGGCTACAGAAGAGATGAAAAGAATTGTGTTTAAGAAACAGGGCAGCAACAAAGATCTAATCTCAGGTTCTTTGACAAACCTGCCCTACAGGTGAGTCTGGTACGCAAAATTAAAACCATGATTCTCCATGTGAGCAAGAGTACCAGTGCCTATTTGTAATGCACAATTATTTTATTAATGTATTTATTTTATTAATTTAATTTCTATTCCACCTTCCCTACAAACGGGTTCAGGGCAGGTTACAACATGAAAATTATAACAGTGATCACATTAAAACTCTAAAAACATCAAATAAAATCACAAAAAACAATAAAGCTGGCACGGTGAAAATCAAACTATCCTGGTTCTGTTTCAGATATTATTGATATTCGGATATGGACTGATCCAAGGATTCCTGAGGTAGATAGCTTCCTGCCAGCAACAGTTGGACAAAAACAGTTTGTCAGGAAGTTTGAGCAGGAGGGGCCAATAGTATTGGATGTCCGCTGCCACAACTAAAAGCCTGACAGAATAGGACCGTTTTACAGGCCCTGCAAAATTGTAAAATATCCTGCAGGGCCCTGATGTCTATTGGGAGCTCATTCTACCAGGTCGGGGCCAAAGCTGAAAATGCCCTGGGCCCTAGTTGAAGCTAGACAGACATCTTTTGATGCAATTCACTGTAAAGCTGGGATTACTAAAATAAAATAGCCACTTTAAGAACATTCAGAAGGCATCTCAGAAACCACAATCTGTTTTCCCCTTTTCAGATAATTCTTTGTACAAGCCTTGATGTAAAGAAGTCACCCATTATCTTAACATTTCACAGTAACACTACAAATATTGTAGCCACAGTTACTGAATTGGTACAGATGACAACTGTCCACAGCAGCACTGTTTACTACTGCAAACAGAACACCAGACCCATGCTGCAATAAAGAAGATCTACAGCATGACTTAATATAAGAAAAGGAACTGGCTTAAATACAGCAGCTGGCAAGGAGCTGACTGGCTGCCCAACAGAAGACAAATGAAGTACCAAAGACCTCACTAGGAAATATTAAAACTAAATTAGAATTTCCTTCTCTTGATCACACCATAACTCTGATAGAACATGACTAGCAGTCCAGAGAGACCAGAGTGCAAATGGATTGATAGCAGAGGGCTCAGGAAATCAAAGGGCTCAACCTGTAAAGATTTGAGGCCTGCAGGGAGAGAACAGAAGTGGCACCAAACAAGGAGTGGCACTTAAGTACACTGCTCAGAAGGGTCTTTTTTAGCTCATTTGCATGAGTTAGCTTAAATTCAGTGAGTTAACAGAGCTACAGTACCTAAGCGGCCTGTGGCCAGGAAGATTAGGGCTTAGCCATGTCAGTACAGAGCAGAGATGTAGGAAAGGGGGGGGGGATGGGGGAGAGAGAGAGAATAGACAATTTTCTATTATTTATATATAAATATAATTACATATATACGCACATATATTTAAAAATTTACATACATACCCACTACCTATGCTCCCTCTAAGCTTTGGAGTCTTGTGAGCAAAAATTCTGTTATGTGAGCTTACTGGCAATAAAGTTGTGAGCAAACTATTTGGCTACTGTACAAATTAGTTTGCTCTGCAGCCATCCTTCTTGAGGTAGGACAAAAATGTGTGAGCTGGAGGCTAAAAACTATGAGCTAGCTCATCTTAGAGAGAACACTGCCCACAAAGTGGGGGACCTGCAAGGACTTACAGGGGGCATCTCATTTCCCCCTTTTCCACTGTTTTCTCTTCCCCTTTCCTAAAAGTCCCCACAGCATCTCTCTTTTTCTTGCTTCTTTCTCCTTCCCAACCACCAGTCAACCTACCTTCATCTCTCCCATCTTCAGCTTTCCCACCTTCCCTGGTAGCCTGCTCTGGGAAAACTATGGCCTAGTTATGTGGTGTTAGTCACCAGGCCAGGCCCAATTGTGTGGAGGGAACCTGAAAGACTGTGAGAAGAAGCACTTCACTTCTTCCATTTCGTCTTTCCCTCCTTCTGACAAAACCCGTATGGTACCAGGGGGTTCCATCTCTTTCCCACTCACCAACAAACCTACATATTATCTGTCCCCCATCTTCAGCTATATTTATTAATTTACAACATTTATATCCAGACTTTCTCCACAAATCAGCTTACATCATTCCCCTCTTCTCTATTTTATCCTCACAACAACCTTGTAACATAGGTTAAGCTAGGACTTTTTGACTGGCCCAAGGACACCCAGTTAGCTTCCTTTTATGAGACAGATTCTTGTGTTGCCAAGGGTTCCCCCGTAGCATTAATGAGGGCCAAGCTAGGTATTCCCTCTCTGAAAGCTAGAGCTAATTTCAGAGTTTTGTCTTATTGGATGAAAGATTCATTGGGCTCCCAAAATCTCCATCTTCTTTTAAAACATGCTAAAAGCTACAATTACTATTTGGGTTTCATTTAGTCAGATCTATTAAGGCCAGAAGCTAAAGGAATGCATTTTCAAAATGGATGGGAAAATAGACAGTCATGTAATTGATTGATTTGTAGCGGTCCCCCTATTTAAATTCCTGAAAAGTGATCATGTCAGGACCTCACATTTAAGGACTTTAACAACAATGAAATTGAGGATGGCTTTTACTAGTCTAAGGTTCCAAGCTATGCACTCAATAGTTTGTTTGGGACGTTTTCAAAATGTACCTGCCAATTATGATGCTGTGTGTGCTGAGATTTAAATATATGAAAACCAACTTCAACAGAAAATATATCACTCAAAATTTAGCATGTAAAGCAGGGGTGTCAAACTTATTTGTTATGAGGGCCAGATCTGACATAAATGAGACCTTGTTGGGCCGGGCCATGCGTGTCATAAAATGTAATGCCAGGTAGCAGAGATATAAACTTTATAAAGGACACAAACACAAAGATTTTTTTTTACTTAAAATAAAAACATGCTTAAAACATTAGCACTCTTGTAATATTTTATTTAACAGTATCTGATAACTGACTTCTTGCTCTGAATTATTGCATCAAAATGTCTGTGCTGTTGCAATCTTGAGTATGCTGTTCAAGTGTGCATCTGTAAACTGCAAATCTACTTTTTATTTATTGACATGCTTAGAGTCCTGAGTCTAGGACTCAGGTTAAAACATGAAATGGCTGAGTAATTAAGAGAGTCTGGCGAAGTGAGCTATGATGCAGAACTGGAAGCAGGAGATGGCCAGTTCCACTGTGGGCCTGATGGAAGCCCCCCTGGGGGCCTAATCTGGCCCCTGGGCTGCATGTCTGACACCCCTGATATAAAGCATATTAAAGTGAAAAAGCTTTTGAGGGGAGACCAGAAAGGCACCCACCCCCATTTTATTCTTGGTTTTCACATCTGCAGTTGAACTGCTGGTCCCATTCCAGTGGAACAAATGAAAAATCCTCCAAAAAGGCCATCAAATTAGCCTGGGTCCATTACAGGAAAACTGTTATGGTACCAGGTGGTTGTTCTTTTATTTTATTTCATTGGGTAAATTTTGAACAAACCACTGAAAATAGATTGTGAGCTTCTACTTATGCTATGAAACTGTGTTATGCAAGTCAAAGATTCATTTTTTGCAATAACCTCATGTTACTCTGTTAATAATATACAAATAATATTTCAGACTACTGAAAGACAACTCATCCCCTTATCCAAAAGCTGCTTCCACTGGCATTTTATATTAAAAGCATACAAATCAGATTAAAAGGATACTTTTAAAGACTGTGCTGCCTTCTGAATTTCCACAATTAAATCCTTCCTATTCTTAGAAGAGACCCATCTTTGCACCCTGAAAATGCACTCAAACTATTTTATTATAGTTCCCTTGACAAAAAAATATTTAAAATCCCAGCAACAAACTGCAATTAAAACCAATATTTTTACCCTACACAAATGGTTTGAAAATGAAACAAGCAAAAAAAATCATGGTATCAGCCACCTTCAAAAGGAACACTAATTTCAGCTCCTACACTACTGCCTCTTTAAAAAATGCCTTGAAATTCTGTTACTGTTCATGTAGCACTGGACCCCACATGAGGCTTATAATTCCTCTATAGCTTCTTTTTAAAATCTATTTATTTAAGAAGACAGTGGCACTATAGAAAAAGGGGGGGAGGGTTATAAAAGGGGAGAAATGGGTTATACAACATAATTGCACTTGTCAATGACAATCATGTAATATAAAATGTATAAGACAGATAATATTTTCCCTTACATTCCTTTGTTATAATTTTTGATTACACAATAGTTCTTACTTCTATTGAAATATGACTGTATCCAACATTTTAAGTTTCAAACTTCATAGTTAATCTATTTCGACTACATCGTTAGTTTCATCATTACTATGTATTCAATATTACATATTCTCACCACTTCTACATATTCATTAGAACCTTTACAGATAAAAATATATCAAGGTGCGAAAGAAGGTCTATTATTATGTATCTCATATCAAGAACCCATCTGTATATAAGAAATTACATTTAAAACAGATTTGAATTCTACCTCTATTTCATTACCATATGTTTGTATATAATATTTTAGACTACTTCACATTCTAAGTTTGTCTCCTGCTATCATAGTATACATAATACATACTCCATCTCTCCTCAAGTAATAGACCTGTTTCTCAAGTAGGTTGTTAATTTTGCCATTACTTCATTTTCAGCAAGTTCATTTTCCCATTCTTCCACATGTGGACAGACATCTAGCTTCCATTTTGTTCTGTAAATAGTTCTAGCTGCTATCACCATGTATTTAAATACCTCTTCTAAAAATTCTGGTAATTTGCTAAGCAGAACACCTATTAGCATGCTCTTAGCTTCCACTGGGAATTTAATGTTTAATATGTTCTGTATTATTTGATGTATTTCTTTCCAGAATCTTTTTGTTTTTTTTACAAGTCCACCACATATGAAAGAAGGTTTCATCTATATCTTGACATTTCAAGCATTTTCTTTTAATTTCTCTACAACTTTTTATTTATTTCTTCGCTTACCACAATGTATACTTCTACTGTCTTTGCTAGTAATAGTACTAGACCAGTAATAGTACTAAGGGAGGGGAACCCTTAGAAACCTGGGTTAGGAGTGTGTACAAAAGAAAAAAGCTGAATAACCACCTTTTTCTGAAGGCACTTAAATATGAGTAAGTAAAGATGTATTTCACACACGGAGTATTTATGAATTTAAGAGAGAAACAGCTAATTTCTTCAGGCCTTTCCTGTATTTTGATGTTAACAGGGCTCAGTAGAGAATGTAACCTTGTATTCGTTTTCCTTGAGTTATACTTTGGCAATTAAAAATAATCCTCCCTTACTTACTGAGGAAGGACAGAAACAAATTCCCTAAGGTCTTAAAAGCCATTAGTATAACAGTATATGTTAAGTATGAACCTTAACAAGGTAGTGATTTCAACAAAGTGATTTCAGCTTTCTTTAACAGCAAACTCGACGATCAGACAACACACACAAAACAGTGGAGCACAGCTCCCTTTTTAAATGATCCGGGCTGTCAAAGCCACGTCCATATTACAGTTAACAACCAATCATAACATTGGGATAAAGGCCAATCAGGTCTATTCCCTCCAACAAATATATACAGTTCAGGACTGGCTATTTACAGAGTTTCACAGAAACTAACCAATGGGAATGTCGATATTTACAATCCCTTTGGTTGACTCAAGCTTAACATGGGAACATATAGGAGTGATTCAAGCTTCAGGCATAACAGTATAGGTTTTCCATACACCCACACTTGGTAAGGAATTGCCTATACCCAAAGAACTGAGGAGCAGGAGAAAAAATAGCCTCCATATAGTGGCACTCTAGGAATCCTCCCCAGTCTCTATGGTAAAGATGACAGAAACCAGGTGAGGCAGCCTACAGCATCACCCAAGTGACATCACATACACCCATACTTGGTAAGGAATTGCTTATACCAAAGAACTGAGGAGCAGGAGAAAAATAGCCTCCATAGTGGCACTCTAGGAATCCTCCCAGTCTCTATGGTAAAGATGACAGAAACCAGGTGAGGCAGCCTACAGCATCACCCAGAAGTGACATCACATATTCCTCAAACGCCACACTCCCCAGGCATCACCCACAAAATCTCCCAGAATCTGACGAAGCAGTATTGGGAATTCTATAAAACATACTAGGATCCTAATTTCTTTCCTTTCCCTGATTTGGTACACTCATGACTTAAAAGCTGTGGCTCAGTGGAAGAGCCTCTGCTTTGCATGCAGAAGGTCACAGGTTCAGTTCCCAGCATCTCAATGAAAACGACCCTTGGACAATTACCGTGAGGGGTCCCTCTCCTCTGAGGAAAGGAGGACATCTTTGGGTGCTTTTCACCATCCAATCAGGGAGGCAGGAACTAAATTCTTCCTCTTCCTGTCTGGCGTGTGGAACACCCCCTATTTTCAGTTCGGGTGACTCCCAACAGCAGGAAAAAATAAACCTTCCTAATTGTTATAATGAACTCAGAAATGACAACAAGAACAATCGCCAAGTGGCATAAACAAGAACAACATACAGAGGAAAAGTGTAGCTGCAGCAAGATAGAAGAACAAAAGAGTAGAAGAGCGAAGACGTAGAAAGGCAAGATGTCCTCCTTTCCTCAGAGGAGAAGGACCCCTCACGGTAAGCGTCCAAGGGTCGTTCTCCCTCTGAGATGGAGGACATCTCTGGGCACTCCCACAGCAGTGCTCACAGTCAGGATGGGTTGTCGTCTTCATGTTACATCACGTGCTATAGCACTCTTCTACCAAAGGCAGCGTCTGCTGATGCATAAAGGTTCAGCTTGCAATGCTTAACGAAAGTAGAAATGGAAGACCAGGTTGCAGCCTTGCTGACCTCTTCTACAAAGGCATTCTTTAGAAATGCTGCATTCGTTGCTGTGCTCCTAACGGAGTGAGCTGTTATGCCTGGTGGTGCATCCAGGCCCTGAGCCTTGTAGGCTTCTCTAATACATGTTTTGATGGCCATGCTGATGGCCGCTGTTGCCATCTTCTGACCCCTCCTGGGATCTGAGACATTGATAAATAATGAGTCTGAGCATCTGAAATGTTCTGTGCATATGAGGTATGTCTTGAGCGATCTGTGGACACCCAACTTGTGCCAGGATTTCTCTCTGGGATGACTTGGGGAAGGGCAGAAAGATGGCAAGCAGATTTCTTGAGAACGATGAAACTCAGAATGCACTTTTGGCAGGAAAGCTGGATCCGTTCATAAGACTACTTTGTCTTTATGGAATATGCATAGGTCAGATTTAATTGATAGGGCTCCTAATTTGGAAGTCCTCCTGATGGAAGTAATGGCCATGAGGAAAATGGTTTTTAGGTGAAGCCAATGCAGAGGTTTATCGCCTAATGGTTCGAATGGTGGATTAGTTAACACTGACAGTACAGTGTGGAGCCCCCAGGTAGGAAAACGATGAACTGTGGGAGGACTTTTAAGGGTCACTCCTCAGAGAAAATGGCGGATGTCAGGATAATCAGTGAGCTGGAAGCTGTTCATCATTGGGAGAACTGTTGCCAATGCCGAAACCTGTTTTCTGAGTGTGGCTGGCTAGAGGCCTGTCCCTAAATCGTCCTGTAGAAATCCCAGGATGGCATTCATCGGAGGTTGGAGTACGTTCACCATCTTCCTTCAGGCCCATCACACGAAGGCTTTCCAAACCGTGTTGTAAATTCTAACAGTTGATGGTTTTCGTGAAGCCAGCATAGTGCCTACAACTTCTCGAGAGTAACCTCAATCTAAGAAATTTCTCTGTTCAATTTCCACACAGTTAAGCATAGCCAATCTGGATGTGGGTGCCACACTGGTCCCTGATGACGCATGTCTGGGGATTGTGTCAGACTGAATGGAGGGGAGTCGGACATCTGCAGGAGGGTCAAGAAAAACGGGCAAACGGGCACCTGGGCCAGTGTGGAGCCACCATCAAAACCTCTGCTCGCTGCTCTTTGATCTTCCGCAGAAGTTTGGGGATGGTGGGAATTGGAGGGAACGTGTAGAGAAGGCCCTTCGGCCAGGAAGAAGTCAGAGCATCCGTTCCCTCCGCCTTCGGATGAAAGAACCTGGTCATGAACCGCAGTAGTTGGTGATTGTGTGGGTTGGCAAAGAGGTCCAAGATGGGGTCACCAAATTTCCTTGTTATTGCCTCGAAGAGTTCCCTCTTCAGGGACCACTCCCCAGGTTGTATGGTTTCCCGGCTCAGCCAGTCCGCTTGCACATTGGCCGTGCCCTTGATGTGTTCTGCCTGTATTGAGGCCAGATGTGTCTCCACCCAGGAGAGAAGGATGACCATTTCCCTGTGGAGTTTGGATGATTTGGATCCCCCTTGCTTGTTTATATATGTCTTTGTCAAGACATTGTCAGTCCTGACTAGCAGATGGCATTGTTGGAGCTGGTCCTTGAAGTGTAGCAGGGCCAGTCAAATGGCTTTCAATTCTAGAACACTGATGGGAAGCTTTGAATCCTGAGTTGACCAGAGGCCCTGTACCAGATGATTGTCCAGTGTCGCTCCCCAGCCCTTGAGGCTAGCATCTGAGAATAGTTGGATCTGGTGTAGTATCAGAAATCACTTGCCTTGGTGCAGGTTGTTGGATTTTGTCCACCACACCAAGCTGTTCTTGACTGTGAGAGGCACTCTGAGGTTGAGATTCGCCTTTGTCATAATCTGGAATTGATATGGCTTGAGAAAGGCCTGAAGTGTCCTGAGGTGAAAGCGTCCCCCCAGCAGAGCGCTTCTGTGTTGGCTACAAGCAAACCTTGCAATTTGGCCAGGGTCATCAGTGGAGAGTGGGCACTCTGGATCACTAGTTCTGCAAGCCTCCTGGTCTTTTCCATCTTTTCCCTGATGAGGAATAATGAACTTTGTCTTGTGTCTGTTATCATGGCTAGGTGTTCTAGACACTGAGACAGATGAAGTGAGCATTTGTCCAGGTTTATCAGAAAACCGTGAGAACGCAAATACTGGATCATAGTGGGTGTATCCTGCAATGATTTCTCCCAGGAACTGGATCTTTTCAGGAGGTCATCGAAGTACGGGTGAATGTGCACACCCTGTTATCTCAGATTCACCACCAGGTTGACCAGAAGTTTAGTGAACACTCTCGGTGCCACTGAAAGACCAAAGGGCCCAAAATTGAAAATGACATTTCTCCATGCAGAACTGCAGGTACTGATGGTGAGAAGGTAGGATAGGTATGTGTAAGTACGCCTCTGTTAAGTCTACTGATGTCAAGAACTCATTGGGCTGGATCGCCTTTGAGACAGAACGAAGAGTTTCCATCCTGAAGTGTCATAGCTTGATGAATTTGGACATATTTGAGGTCTAATATGGCCCTCCAGTTCCCATTCTTCTTGGGGACCATGAAAAATATAGAATAGACTCCTTGGCCCTGTTGTTGAAGAGGAACAGGTTCCACAGCCTTGATTTCTATGAGATGTTGTACTGCTTTCAGCGTTATCAGTCTTCTCTGAGGATTCTTGCAACAAGGGGAGATTAAGAAGAGTTCTGGTGGGTATCTTTCAAATTCTATGGAGTAGCTTTGAGAAATAATGTCCAAGGACCAGGCATCCACTTGAGCGGCTGCCCATGCATCGAGAAAGTGGAGTAGATGGTCCCCCACCAGAACGTCCAAGGAGTCATGTCTTGGATGATTTGGCATCTGCATCGGCTCTGTCGGCATGAAAGGGCGATGTCCTGTTGTTCCTGGGGTTGAAGGGGCCCTTCTTGAAGGACTTTGTGTCTAGCTCTGGGCAGAGTGTGTTGCATGCAAAAGGGCTGAGGGCTGACATATTGCCTGTCAGAGCGACGCAGGGTCTTGGGCATTGCCTTCTTCTTGTCTCTGTTCTCGACCAGGAACTTCTCCAGAGCATCCCCGAACAGTTTTTCACCTTGGAACGGATAAGCCAAGACCATGTTCTTAGAGTGGAGATCTGCTGGCCAGGCCCTAAGCCACAGCAGACGTCTGGCCACTGCCACTGAGGCCATCGCTCTGGAAGTGAATGTATGTATGTCCAAGGAAGCATCGGCCATGAAGGTGTTAGCCTTCAGCACCCTAGTTGCTCCTTCTAGTAGTTACTTGTTATTCTCAAGGAGCAGCTGTTTCATCTTTCGTATCCAAACTATTGAAGCTCTGGATATGGTGGAAGAGATGCTGAAGCTCTCATGGCTAGGGCTAAGGCCTCATGGACCTTTCGTAGAGCTGCCTCACCTTTCTTGTCAAAGTTGTCTCAAACCGTGCCCTGGCTGTCTTCTGACAGGAGTCCGTAAGATTGTAGACCTGCTACTGTGGCATCCACAGCTGGCACCTGTAACACCTCATGAACAAATGAAGGCATAGTATATAGTCTCCTAATCATTTGTGGGAACTGCCTATTGGCTGTAGGTTTAGACCATTCAGCCCTCATTTGTCGCTCAAAGTACTCTGGAAGGGGGTAAACCTTCTGGGAGGATGCATGTTTTGGAAAAAATTCTTGCATGCCTTGCGTTTTGGACCTGGAAGTCCCTGGTTTAGGTGCTTCCTCCCCAGTAGAGGTATCATGGAGCTGTAGAGCTGCCACAGTCTTGGACAAAAGATATTGGTAGTCCTCTGGTTTGAAGAGGTGGGAGGATGGCTCAGGCACAAACACCTCTTCTTCCTCTTCATCTGATAAAAACTCTCTCTCATCCCTGTCCTCGGCATCAGGATCAGGAGGGAGGTCATCCTCCCAGTGAGGTTCCCTGTTTCCACGGCCCTCTAGTGGTCGTTTCTGGGCAGCTTTGGTTGGCCACTTTTTACCCTGAGCTAGATAGCCAGGTACCCTTTTTGGTGAGGGGGGAGGAGAGGAGGACTCAAGATTAAGATCTAGGCTCATTAGCGGCTGAAGAGCGCGCCATATTAACCATCTCCTCCCTCATTGCCTGCTTCATTCAAGAAAATAAATCAAGGGGCACACCAGGGGGTTCCTGTATACTGCTCAGCAGGATAGTGTTGGCTAGGGCTGACATGGCTTGGCCCTGTGACAAAAAACCTGCTCCTTGGCCTCCCACCAGGAGGTTGGCAAACTCGTGGCTGAGGCTTGTTCCAGAGCTGAGAAGACTACCGGCCTGGTTTTCTGCCAAAATTACTGGGCAAGGGGAGTACAGTACTCACCCTCGCCCTGTAGGGGGCTGAGCCATCCTCCATCTGAGTCTCTTGAGTGTGAGGCTTCTTCTGCAGTGCTAAAATGGCCAACACATCGCCAGCAGTGCGTACAAGCTGAGAGGGCATGTCGGTGCCGGTTGTGTCCCCCGATGACTGCAGCAGCATGGTTGCTGCTTCTAGACCCTCTGCATCAAGGAACTCATCCTGGGTACTGGAGTCCATGGCGCAGCGCGCCTATTCGTTGCCGCATGAATTGCTTGGGGGAAATGGGAGCCACTGCTTCAGAGGCAGTCCTTGAGAGCATCTCCCAAGAATAGAGGAGGTAAAGAGTAGAAAAACTCTAGCGCAGGCAGGCAGGCAGGCAGGCAGGCAGGCAGGCAGGAAGGAAGGAAGGAAGGAAGGAAGGAAGGAAGGAAGGAAGGAAGGAAGGAAGGAAGGAAGGGGTTTAGTAAGAAAAGGATCAGTTTTAAAACTTTAAAGTAGATTAGTAGGCAAAGCCTGCTAAAGAACTGCTCTCCCTCTAGAGGCAAGAACAGAACTGAAGATAGGGGGTGGTCCATATGCCAGACAGGAAGAGGAAGAATTTAGTTCCTGCCTCCCTGATTGGACAGTGGAAAGCACCCAAAGATGTCCTCCACCTCAGAGGGAGCAGGACCACGCAGTACCTGATGTGAAAGACCTCTGCCTGAGACTCTAGAGAGTGGCTGCCAGTCTGAGCAGGCAATACTGACCAAGATGGGCCAAAGGTATGATTCAGTATAAGGCAGCAGCATCATGTGTGTCCATATGAACAGCTTGCTCTTTTAAAACATACAGATGTTATACAGTGGCACAGTTTACAGAGCAGAGAGTCTAGGACTCTGGCAACGATGGTAATTAAACCCATAGCCCTAAATAGCAAGAGAGGTCTAATACACTGATACATTATCCACTCCGAAGTCTTCAGTTTTCCTCTTTCTCTCCGACATCTCTTGCATAAACTGAGACAAAGGTAATTATGTGCCAGAACAACTGTAAGCAAAAAAATCCCCTAGTCTACACACATAGCAAAGTGCGATGGTACACTGAGGTGAAAGACTGCAAATGGGGGAACTGTGTTTTATTGGTCCCCTATGTACACCCCCTGAAAGCCTTAGACAGACAAAACATTCAGAAACGTGATTCCATGCCTATACTCTGAAGTTGTACAGGCATCACTTTGCAGCACTTTGTATCTTACAGCTGGCAACATCAACATTATGTTCTTCGTAGTGACAAAACAAGCAAGGTATCCAAACATAGGCTTGGCTGTGTAGGGTGGATTAAAGAATACTTGAACCTACTTTTGCACTTAAAGTAAAGCTGTCTATGAGCAACTATTAAATTTATTAACATCCCTTACCATTAAATCTAAGACGGTGTAAGGCAGCTTCATATGCTTGATGTAGCTTTGCTCCTACAGCCCCGTCTTCTCTTCCTTTCTTCTCTTAGTACACCCCAACAAAATTAGGACTGACAGCACTACTAGTTTAGACAGGATACTAGATGGAACAGGGCCAAGTTGGAACCTCTATATCAAGGCTACTGCAACACCTACACTAGGCCATAAGCCTTTGCTGCATTCAGCTGATGTTGAGTAAGCTTCTGTACTCCCCCACCCCATTTCTGACACAATCTTTTTTCTATAATAATAATTATTATTATCCATTTATTAATCGCCTATCCCCACAGTTGTGGAGCTCTAGGTGATGTATAAAGTACTAAAAGCATAAAAACATAAAACCATACCCAACAACATATAGTAATTAAAACAAGTGGCGAAAAATTTGTAGCTTCCTCCCATGTCTGGTCTGTGAGTGCTTCACACGTTCAGGGGGGAGTAAGCTCTATAAGGAACATTCTCAGGTCAGGTAGCCTTCCTCTTCTCATCATGGTAGGTCCATCCATTTCCCTATTCATGACTGCCTGGATTACTCACCTCCAGACTGTAAGTACTAGAGACATGACCTCTAGCACCTACCTAAACATCCTAAAGTTGCCCCGTTTTTCTTATCTAGAATAGAGGAACATCTGAACCACTCTTAATAGACTCCCTTGTAATCCCTATAGATATGCTATGGGAATTCTCTAGTCAGATAAATAATTATTCCACTGCTCCAGTGACTTTTACTTGCCACTGAATAGGATGTGGTGATACTATAGGACACCCTCCCAAAGGGAGCCTCATAACAGTTTGTATTTGGTTCTAACCTTTTGAGCAGATTTGAGAGCTATACACTCAAGATCCACCCAGACCCAAGATTCCAGATCCCTGATGTAGATGGTAGAAGATCAGAGCATGGTGTCATGCCTTGCCTGATTCTATACCTTACCCCTTGGTAAGCAGAGGGGCCCAGGACTGGGTGATATGAAACACCACTGGTCCATTCTCGTTCAAGGGATCCTCACATCTAATCCAATACCTTACCCTTGGTAAGCAGAGGGCCCCAGGATTGGGTGATGTGAAACATCACTGGTCCATTCTAGTTCACAGGATCTTCATGTCAACTGACTGAGGAGACTGTCTACAAACTTCAATGGTAATACAGACTATTGTGCTTTCTTTTGGTGAACTAAGGGACTGTATTCTGTATATTTCTCCACCTGTTTCCTTTGTTCTGTAAAATGAGGAAGAAGCCCAGGTCTGAGGAAGCTACTCTGATCTGTGGGGTCCTGTCTTGGCTGTTCAAACCCTTGTGCCTTAGTTTGGTAGAGATGTCAATATTTCAATAGTGTTAGTACCTTTGCCCACATTTCCCATGCTAGCCTAGTCTTACCAGATTACCAGAAACTGAGCGGTGTCATTTCCCTCATCTCAGCTATTACATCCTATATTCTACTAGGTGGTCCTCTAAGAAGCTTCCACCTCCAGGTACGGATGCAATTACGGCAGAAGTATACAAAATAATAGAAGATGAAATCTTATTGTTTTTCAAAGACCTAATTAATAATATGATGGCAACAAGTCAAATCCCGCAGTCCTGGAAGGAAGCGCTAATAACTCTCATTCATAAACAAGATCTAGAAACTAATGATATTAAAAACTATAGACCCATTTTGTTATTAAACGTAGACTATAAAATATTTGCTTCCATTCTAACAAACAGGTTCAAAAAGACCATGATAGAAATTATACACAAAGACCAATCAGGTTTTTTGCCTAAAAGGCAAATTAAAAATAATATAATAAATATAGTTAATATATTAGAGTTTTATGACCAAAATCCTGGGAAACAGGTAGCCTTTAACTTCTTAGATGCAGAAAAGGCCTTCGACAATGTGAGCTGGGAATACCTGAAAGAGAAACTGAAGTTATGGAATTGTGGGGATAAATTCCTAAACTCAATTAATGCCATATATGAAGAACAGTTTGTGAAAATTATTATCAATGGAGAATTAACTGGTAATATTCCCATACAGAAAGGTACTAGGCAGGGGTGCCCGTTATCACCTCTATTATTTATTTTTGGATTAGAAACATTAAATGTCCTAGTGAGAAATAATAAAAATATCTTAGGCGCTAAGATAAAAAAGAACAGGTTAAACTCCAAGCATTTGCTGACAATTTAGTATTTATTCTGGAAGACTCCATAAATTCATTACATTATTTGTTGAAAGACTTACAGGAGTATGGACAAGTGGAAGGCTTAAAAATAAATACGAAAAAGACAAATTATCACAAAAAACTGCTCAAAGGAACAATGTTCCACTATCCAAAATACCTCACATATTCAGATAGTTGACAAAGTTAAATACCTAGGGATAATTATGACAAATAATAATAAAAACCTATATAAGAATAATTATACAAAACTTTTAGAAGAAATTAAAAAAGATCTAAACAGGTGGCAGGATATGCATATCTCTTTTCTGGGTAGAATTGCTATGGTTAAGATGAATATCCTACCACGATTTTTATTTTTAGCTCAATGCCTACCCATCATAACAAATAAAGCATTTTTTGAGGAGTTAAACCGTTTGGTGAAAACATTTATATGGAACGCTAAAAAACCGAGAATCAATAGAAAATTGCTCACTGATAGAAAAGAAAATGGCAGATTGGGCTTACCAAATTGGAACCTATACTATCAAGCGGCCGCAATGGGATGGATCAGAGATTGGATTCTTTTAGAAGAGGAAAGGACTTTGCATTTGGAAGGCTATGATCTACCTATGGGATGGCACGCACACATCTGGTATAATTTAGATAAAAGACAGCAAATTTTTCAAAACCATGTATTCAGAGGCCCTCTGATTAAAATCTGGAAGGAAATCAAAAATAGGTTTTATAATAAAATACCGAAATGGCTATCGCCAACAGAAGCATTTATTCTGCCCTCTTCATGGAGAAAAGATAAAAAATTGACTTATGAAATGCTATTGAATTATAATAATGAACTTAAACCTTTGGATTCACAAGTATTCCAAAAGGCAAACTTAACTATCTGGGAAAAAATACACATAAATTCTAGGTATGCTAAGGATAAAAATACTAACTTTCAGAATACCATTACACATCTTGATAAAATCTGGCTCTCCTCTGCAGATAAGTTGATACAGAAGCTGTATAGCTTTTTGCTTACTGAGAAATTACTGGATGAAGTTGTTAAACCAAATATGATATGTTGGATGTGAGACACAGGATATATTACTACTCTGGATCAATGGTCTGGGTTATGGAAATCTCTTAAATTCCTCAGAGCAACAAATTATAAAGAGAACATCTATAAAATGTTTTACAGGTGGCACTGGACACTGGACAAGGTAGCTAAATGTTACAAAGAAAGTTCTGATATTTGCTGGAGGTGTAAAAAAGAGGTAGGATCCTACATGTCTGGTGGAACTCTGGAAAAATCAGATCCTTTTGGAAAATGATTAGTAAGTTATTGGAAGAAATTACAAATGTTAATATACAATTTGCACCAAAAGTATTCTTACTTAACATCCTCCCGGTAGGAATTAGAAAAGAGGATGTAAGAATTATTCTGTATATAGTCACAGCGTCAAGAATTGCAGTGGCAAAATGTTGGAAAAAAGAACTGGTCCCAACCTGAGAAGAAGTTATAGGCAACTTACTGGAAATAGCTGAATCAGACAAACTTAACTTGATCCTCTCAGGGAAAGATGACTCATTACATGTAAATCGATGGGAAAAAATTATAAATGGATGGAAAATAGAATTTGAACAACTACCCATTGTAACCTCAAATGATCTTCATGTGTTTTTTCTTTGGCTGTGTATATATCGAAAAATGTATAAATAAAATCGTTAAAAAAAGAAGAAGCTTCCACCTCGAGGATTCTGATGTCCTCAGACATATCTATGATAATGAAGCAGATGGAAACCATTAGGTTTCTTACCTTCTATGCCCCAAGTTGTCCCCTTTTTGATGAAAGAATCTGATTATGCTGATTACAATTAAGTTGCCCATTTCATAATCAGTAGGTAAGATTCCTGTGTCCAAGTAGCCAGTGCTTTTCCTCTTCATTATGGAGGAGTACAACTGGTTTTGTGGCACTTCACAGGTTACTCTGTGGAGACTGTATGATCCTGACGGCTCTAGTGTCACTGCCATTTAATTCTATAACAAGGTCCCTCTAAGAACTACTTTGTTCTTTAAACTTCCTTCCTTTCGGCTGTGACTTCAACAGGCAGAATTTCAGACTTTAGTCTCCTACTTTCCTTGCGTTGTCTAACACACCACTGGAAGAGTGGCTCATGGCAGTCCTAAGAAGAACTATGCAGCTTTTCCTTAAGAAAGCTGGTTTCTCCTCAGCTCCCTCCATCTATTCAGATGGGTAGAAGATCTCCAGATTGACCCTGAGCAATTGGCTCAGGCATGTATTGCCTTCATTCATTTCAATCAACTCCAGTTTGGCATTTATTTTATATCACATTTTTCTTCCCAGTTGGGACTCAAAGCAGCTTAGAACATTTTTCTCCCCTCCTCCATTCTCACAACTCTGTGAGGTAGACCAGGCTGCTGAAACTTTGACTGGCCCTAGGTTACCCAATGAGCTTTCCTGGTAGAAATGGAAATTCAAACCCAGGTCACCTAGGATCCCAGCCCACCACTCTATCCACTATGCCAAGCTCGCCTTCATATACAATTAAGTTAGCTATCCCGGCACTGGCTAATTGCAGCTGATAGGTACTACACAGTAGTTGTTCAGACAAAATAAGTTGGCCATTCCCACAGAAAATGACAGTAACTGTTACTGAACATTCCATGCTCAGAGTTATGACAGAACCTTGGGCTTTCACCAGAAAGGTTTTTCTGCTCCAAGGAAAGGACATCTTATCCTGCACTAATGAAGGGAAGCAACAATGTGGGCGACCACATACATATATAAAGAGAGATTTCACTATGTTGTTGTTACTTATCTTCCTGTCTTCTTGTTTACTGTATGTTTTGTTCAGAGTTGTGCAGCATCTGCCTGGCATACTGACCATTTTTTAGTTATAGACAAACTCTGTGTTTTAGACAAAAAGATTATACAGCTTGGGAAACACCTGAACTGAGGAGCAGAGTGACTTTCACCATTGGAGAAAGGAAGTTTGAAATTATGATCTGTCTCCTTGATTGATTGGTGGAAATTGCTTATGCTAAGATAACCTCCCCTCCTCAGAGAAGGAGGAACCTTCTTGGAGTAAGTCTAAGGTTCTACTTTGTGTGTCCTTAGCTCTCCACATATATTCTAGGTCTCCAAACATATTCTACAATGCAGCAGCATAGAAATCAATCCTTTCCAAAAGCTCCAGGTTTTCCCTCCCCCCTTTTTAGGACAACTCATTACTAGGATATAATCCAATCAGGTCAAAATTTATACTTAATCATCCAGTCACAATGCAACAAAGCTCAAGACAATGGCACAATTGTGAGTTTTAAATGGAGTCTCAATACAACCCATATTAATTCCCCCACCCATTCACATTTTTACTATCCCTTTGTTCTAGCTCTATTAATAGAAGAATTGTTCATACTGCTCCAAATGTTACATTACAGTTATGAATATTTTTCTGTAGTAATAAGAAACTAATTATACTTTATTGGTTTCGGGATTCCCCCTTTAGCTGATGTAATAAAAAACTAGTAATATTTTCTAGCTTCATTAATTTCTGAGAAGCATTTTTCAGTATTCACACACAAACTATATCCCAAGCCATCATAACTCACATTGTTAAACGAATCCTTTAAAGGAAATATTCTTTGACTAGCAGCAAGAAAGGCAGACTATAAGCAGTGCTAATAGAAAACTTTAACCTGAATTTATGTTAAAGAAAAAATGCAAACAGTATAAGCCCACAGTGTATACATGTACTCCCAACACAACCAATTAAAATTATAGTTGAAACAATATTAAAAAGATTTAACTGGGGAAATGGATTGGGACAACTACCATAAGAAACCTCTTTGCCCAATTCTGAAAATTTTTCAGACACTGACCTCTTTGTCTTTTGTACAATCCATTGTAAACTGTTTGCACTGCAATTGTTAGGTCTGGGCATGAGAACATGAAATCTGGGCAGAAGAGGGAGACATGCCCATTGATAAAGGCGTAATTTGCTTGATACATTTGCAAAAGCCTTTTATTTGGAACTGCTAGATTTCATTAGTCAGTAAACAAAGCAGCTATTGATCTGCTCAAGGCCCTGTCTAACTATTTTCTTTCTTCAGATATACTTATCTTCTCCTTGGCCTTATTCCAATAATGGTCCAGGGAAAGCAAGTTGTCCAGATGAATCAGACCTTGTCCTACTTTTTCCTGCAATTTCTGAAGAAACTTGTACCTGCATAAAATGTCAACCTTTTGGCAATGCACTCCAATACTGTCTGCACAAGTGTGCTATTCCAAAGTGCATGACACAACTTCCTTCCCCTAAGCAGTAACTGGCACTGGTCAGATTCCCTAAGGATGTCACTGGTTAACTGCTAACACTGTAGGGTTCTCATAAGCCACTACTTACATTGCTATGGAGATGTTTTACAATTTTTAACCAAGCTGTTTTGTGGACACCTATTTGAATTATGAATAAAAATACAGCATCTGAATTATTCACCTCTATATTACGCTTCTAACACTTTTTATAGGATGCATCTATTAATCTTTTCTTGCTGCATCCATTGTCAAACAATTTTTGATTTGATTAAATCTTTTTTCTTATTTTATTGTACAAGGCCTCATCATACATGAACTTATTAGTGCACAATTTCTTCTCAAATAGACATGGGGGCAGTATCTGAAATCCTGGATGTTGCTTTAACTAAAAACGTACCATGGAAGGAGTAAGCAAGAACAATACAGGACTGCAACATTCCCCCCCCACTCCAAAAGATAATGAGGTGGAAAACAAACTGCTTGCATGTCCCTTTCAACAGAATGAAAGCCAAGATCTCAAGTGTAAGGAAAAAAACGTTTTCATCCTTAGAATGTTTTGGAAAGTAGGGGAAAGAGGAAGGGTAGCTAAACATTGACTTCTGCTGTCAAATTAATATCATGTCTCAACCACTCTTCAGCCATGGCACACTGTTATTACATTAAACACCTTCCATATTCTTGTCACTCTTTCCGAAGTTCATCAGTTCACACTGGGGAGTTGCTTCTGTTGCTTGGAATCAGACTGCTGCTGGCATCAGGAGCCACTGTTTAATATGGGTAACTGCGGAAAGAATCCTAAAAAAACCTTTTCATTTTGGAGCTGTATAAAGAAACTGACGTGGGAGGAGGTATTGCTCCACAAGAGTATTTGCCAATCTTTTAAACTCAAGAATGTAGTTATACCACCTCTATAGACTCTATATCAATGAATCTAACTTAGGAGTCTGAACTCATCTTTTCTCAGAGAGTGTACATTTAAATTCCTTATCAGTTCTCCACATGTAGTCATAAATTCTATTCATATTTATTTAGAACATTTCTGTGCCACCTCTCTAGGAAGCCTGCTCAAGGCAACTTAGAAGTAAAAGATGACGCAAACACAATACACTCTGACACAGAAGCCACATAATAATGCTATTAAAAGACAGATTATTATTTCCAGCTGAAGTATCAATGTGGAGGTACACTGAGAGGCAAATAAAAATAAAACCCAGAGACATCACAAAGATTAGTGACAAACCAGGGAGGAGAATCTGTGAACTATTATGCCAGTTCTCTGATGTAGCTCCCTACATAATAAATATGAGCTAAGAAGAAAGGTGGGGTAAAATATTTTAATAAACAAAAGCAACCACAGTGCTGAATATGCACATAGATGGTATTGTGTCATAATATGCTTCTCATATACATTTAAAGCTATGACTTGAGCATTGCAAATCACGTTGATTGCACCAGGATTTATGCTTTGGGGATGGAGGGGCAACATTGTGATTGTGGTGTCTCACAGTGTTGGGTATATGTGAGGAGCTAGCTTGTCCTGAACCAGGCATCTTGGTGTAAAACCCATCTCCTCAAAAATGGAAGTCTGTGATAACTAGACAATGTTCAGATCTGGATCTAGCCTGCTCACAAGGGTCTCAGCTTCACAAGGGTCTAAGCTCCCAAAATGCACATCTAAGTCCTAATGGGTTACTCCTTAGCTCTCAAACAGGCCAGGGCAGAGATGAAGTGCCAATTACTCTGCCTCTATAAGAAAACCAACCTTAACAAAATACAAAAAAAAAAAAAAGAGAGAGACCCATTCTGCATCTTTACTAGAAAATGCTGAGAAACGGTGAGGTTGTAACCGTACATAAATTTTCTGTTGGGACTCAAACGCTGAGAAGACTAACTGAGAAGACTAACTGAGAAGACTAACTGATGGAGCAGAAGTCCATCAGTGGCTATTAGCCACAGGGTATAGAATGAGAACTCTCAGTCTGGGGCAGGTGATGCACTCTATTCTTGGTGCTGGAGGGGGCAGCAGTGGGGGGCTTCTGGTGCCCTGGCCCCACTGCTGGACCTCCTGATGGCACCTGGTATATTTTGGCCGCTGTGTGACAGAGTGTTGGACTAGATGGGCCATTGGCCTGATTCAACATTGGCTTCTCTTATGTTCTTATGTTCTTAACTCCATCTCAGAAATGGTTTGCCTCAGGACAACATACTTCTCACTACTTGCCCAGCCCTCAAACAAGAAAGTAGCCATCACTAGACATGTGCATGTGCACTACCAGTAAGATGTGTACTGTTAAGGACTGTTGAAAAAATCTCTGCAAAGTATACAGTGGTGTTCCATGTATAGAAAGTACTTATTAAGGCCTTGTACTTTTTGCACAAATGCTAAAACGAGATACAGACAGAAAAAAGAGTTCATCTACAATGATTAATATTTGATTAGACAAACCCTGGGAAAATTTGTCTTCTTCATGGAGCTCTAATATGAGTAAGCGAAAAAATCCAAAAGTGGAATCAGGGACAAGTCTGAAATTGAGGTATTAATTACACCAGCTCTCAAGTAATTTGGTTCACTATTCCCATAGTACATGAAGACAAGGCAGTAGTAGCTGTACAAACCAGCAATCTACTGAAGTTACCCATAAAGGTTATTCTCAGTGAACTCACCCACATTTACAATATTGCCGAAACATGCGTCTCTTGACAAAGTCTGAACATTCTATCCAACAACAAAATAATCTTGAGTATCCAACAAAGCAAAAAATTTCACACATACTAGTAGATAACCGCAATATCAGCATCAAAACAAGAGAACAAATAAAAGAATATGTAATTTCAGTACACGGCTAAGGCCTTTTACAAGAGGTCACCAAAATAATTAGTCTTTCACAGCTTTCTTTGTGATGCCTAGAAAAACATCAGCAGCAGATGAGCTGTGTTGCATCCAACACAGTCACATGGAAAATTCAAACGTCTGTTTCCAAATTTTCACAAGCTGTTAAAGCCAACATTTCTATTAGGGAAAATGAATACAAAAAGGCAACCAGCACAGAACAATGAATTGCATTATTTAAATTAAAAATCAACAATAGATACAAATATAGTTTATTTGCTAGTTATTTAGAAGGCAACAACACCAAGCAAGACGCCAAGCAACATATTTCTAGATGACCTCAAAAGCCACCATATGAAAAGCTGAGAAGATTTAATAATACAGATTGTATATGCTTTTTTGCCTCTGAATTCAGTGACAAAAGGAGGAAAATATTGCAAGAAGAAGCAGGTCATTGACATTTGGTAGCCAGGAATCCCTTTCTGGGTTCAACAAGTGCTTAGAAGATTTTCCCATTCAACTGTGAGTCAACCTTAGAGAATACCCCAATGTCTCCCATCCAAGTGTCATCTCTTATAAACTGCAGATGTCAGTGAAGGACAATAATCTAGCTTTTAATCATGAGACTGGTGGGATAACTTATGAATGTCACTAGCTCTCCACCTTGACTTTCCAGTTCTGTGCAATCAGAATAATTGTAACTTCCCCAACCAGTTTATATTACGAAAGATCAGAATTGTAAAGCACTCTGTGCACCAAAGAAATTATAGTGCCTGCAGAACAATCCTCCATTGTGAATTCAGAAGGTTCAGAAAGTCAAGCAAACCTGGGTCCCTATAGTAAAAACACCCCACATCATCCCCAATTTGGTCAGACTCTGAACATCCAACAGCTTCAAGTATTAAAGAACAGTTCAATGTTGTTATAGGCACTATTATTTACTTCATTTACACCCCACCTTTCTCCACAACGGAAACCCAAAGTGGCTGCCATCATTCTCCTCCATTTTATCCTCACAACAACTCTGTGAGGTAGGTCAGGCTGAGAGTGTGGGATCGGGCCAAATTTACCCAGAAAATTTCCATGGCAGAGTGGGCATTCAAACATGGGTCTCGACCCTAGCCCAACAGACTAACCAGTACATTACACTAACTCTCACTATGCACATCAAGCATCCATAAATACATAACACTTTAAAGACAGCATTTCAATATGATGCATGGGACATTGGAGAGAATGCCAGAGACAGAAGAGACCTGAATTCAAGCATCTGCTCAAGTGGAGATCGCTAGGTTGCTATCAGCCTAATTTACCTCACCGTTAAGGGTGAAGAGCATGAAAAGTGATAGGCTCCTATGTGCTACCTTGATCTACTTCAAGAAAGGCTCGATATAACTGTGATAGACACACTAAATGGCCAGATCAAGTTGAGTAGCTGTGTTTGTCTGTAGCAGTAGAAAAGTATCCAGTAGCACCTTAAAGACTAACAAACTTTTAGCTACTAACTAGTTAGTTAGTCTTTAAGGTGCTACTGGACTCTTTAACTCTTTTCTACCGCTAAATGGCCAGAGAAAGCCATTTAGGTGTTTGCATTACCGTCATTACCATTAGGTATTTGCATTACCGTCAATTTTCTCCCTGCATGGGTTTCAAATCTTAGCTTATGATTGCTGTGAACAAGTGTATGCCAGTGAGGAGACAGAGGGGTTCCAAGAAAGGGGGTGTTTTAAAAAATAAATTACTTACCACAAACCAAGATGAAAGCAATGGGCCGGAATGCAGCAAGCGATCTCCTCCTCTCACCGGCATCTCTGGGAAGGAAGAGTGAAGAAACTCCCAAAAGCGACCCCCTCCCTTCTTACACACACTTAGAAAAGGGGTAGCTACTCACTAGTCTTAAAAGTGCTCATTACCGCCTTAAATTTGGGAAGAAACTTAGTAACTATTTTAACTTCCTCAAAGTCGCCCTTTCCCCTCCTCCCGTTTCTCACATCCCTTGCCCAAGCCCGCTCACCGCACAGCCACCAGGCAAGTACCCAGCCGTTTCCTTAACCAAGCGCTACTACCCACTCCGGGGAACATTCCAAAAGACGCTACCATTTGACACGAGGGGGGGCGCTTAAATTACCACAAGCATCTCATGCACATGCATTTCAATAGCTTCGCTACCTGGAGAACTAGATCAAAAAGTAGCTGGCAGTAAGCCAAAGCAAGAAAACAGAGAAGAGGAAAAGGGCGGAAACGGAGGTTTGTTAGTACAGACCTGTTCCCTCCCCCCTTCAGGTCCACTTGGTTCGTTCCCGGTGGAACCCTGAGCGGCTCCCATTGCAACATTGCTTCTTCCCTTCTTGGAAGTTGGGAAGCCGCAGCCAGCAGGGCATTAATTGTTCGCTTTACGCCTCACATGATACGAGGGAGGAATTGCATTAGCCACTCAGTGCTTCAGCTCAAGCAACACTTCCTCCTCCTTCGTACACAGGGAGAGCCAGGGAAGAAGCGAAGGAAGTTTTATATAGTAACTTGCACATCCCGTCCGACAAAGCCTCAAGAAAAGTACTGCGTGGAATTTTAGAGCACGATGAATAACTGGCTCAGAAGCAAAGCAACTCATTAGAGAAAGTGCATGCCAGCAAACGTAGTTTTTCCATTCAATTTACGAATGCTAGAAAAATTTTAAACCGAGCGTTTTGCAGGAAGTAAAATGCATCCTAGACATGCTTAGAAAGCAGTTCTGAATGTCCCTCAACAAACACCTTTGTGATTAATAAGTAAATAAAAGTTATACTGGAAGTTTAATTTGGACTGCAATAAATTTGCTTTCACAAATTTGCTTTCAAGCTATTTTAGCCATTGCTCAAACCTAGGGGGATAAGTATTGTCTTCTCTGAAGGACTGAACAGATAATTTGTAACACAGGTGAGATCCTGGAAGCTAAATAGGATTGGTCCTAGTTAATATTTGGACAGGAGACCTCCAAGTAAGTCCAGGGTTACTACACTGAGGCAGGCAAAACCACCTCTGAAATGTCTCTCATCTTAAAAAACATTAAGGGATCACCATAAGTCAGCTACAAGTTGATGGCATTTTACATACATGAGCACACACAACGCACATGAAAGATTTTTTGGTCATTTAAATTCAGAGAGATTGTAAAAGTATTTGTGGAAAACCTAGGAAGGCAGGGGAGGAACACAGATTTTGTGCCAGGTTTAGAACATCCACTGGAGGGCTTTCAGAGTCTTGCATATTCTTTCCACAGTAGGTAGGTCAAACCCTAAAGGAACAAGCCTGCTGTCAGTCCAAATTGGCAAATGAGTGAAAGATCCTGAAAGGAAGAGGCACAAATGCCAAGAAACAGTAGACATCTTATAAAAGTAAAACCACTGGGAGAGGTTGTTTGGGAATTTGGATTGACATGTCACCAATATGTCTTTGACACCCAGCTGTATTTTTGCTTAACAGCTTTTAGGTGGGTCTGTGGAAGTCCTGGAGGTGCCTGGAAAAAGTACTGTGATGGATGAGAGCCAGAAAACTCAAACTGAGTCCTGACAAGAGTAAGGTGCTATTGGTCAATGGAGAAGCTGCTCGGGACTTCAGAGTCAGCCTGTTCCAGAAGGGGCTGCACTCCCTCTGAAGGAGCAGGTTGCTACGGGAGCCTGGCCTACAGTTAGAAGCACAGGTCTCCTTCATGGCACGCAGCACCTTTTATCAGCTTTTGCTGGTATGCCAGCTATGACTGTGCCTCAGAAAACATCATCTAGCCATGGTGATCCATACTCTGATCACATCTGGGCCGTATCAAGTATAGTGTCCAGATCATGTGAAGTGATGGTATCGCTTTTCTCTGCTCTGGTTAGACCTCACCTGGAGTACTGTGTTCAGTTTTAAGCACCACAATTTAAGAAGGATATAGACAAGTTGGAACATGTCCAGAGGAGGACAACAAAGATGGTGAGGGGTCTGGAGACCAAGTCCGCTGAGGAAAGGTTGAAGGAGCTGGGTATGTTTAGCCTGAAGAGAAGATGACTGAGAGATCATATGATAACCATCTTCAAGTACCTGAAGGACTGTCATATAGAGGATGGTATGGAGTTATTTTCTGTTGCCCCTGAAGGTCAGAATGGAACCAACAGATTGAAATTAAATCAGAAGTGTTTTCAGCTAAACATTAGGAAGAACTTCCTGACAGTTAGAGTGGTTCTTCGTTGGAATAGGCTTCCTCAAGAGGTGGTGGGCACTCTTTCTTTGGAGGTTTTCAAACAGAGGCTAGATGGCCATCTGACAGCAATGCTGATTCTGTGAACTTAGGCAGATCATGAGAGGGAGGGCAGGAAGGGCTGCATCAGTGCTTAGTTCTTCTGGTCCTTTCTTACATGCCAAGGGAAATGCTGGTTGCCACTTTCAGTCAGGAAGCAATTTTTCTCCAGACCACTTTGGCTGGAGATCCTGAACATTTTTTGTCATCTTCTGGGCATGGAACAGCAGTCACTGGGGGTATGGAGTGGGGAATATTTGTGACTTTCCTGCATTCTGCAGGGGGTTGGACTAGATGACCCTGGAGGTCCCTTCCAAGTCTATGATTCTATGATTCTAAATTACTACAATGCACTCCATGGGGTCTTTGAAAATGGTCTAGAAACTTCAAATGGTCCAAAATGCAGTGGCCAGGCTATGGCCAAGGGATGGTTACAGATCTGTACTAGCTATATGAGTGCTTCCAGGCACAATTCATAGTGCTGGTTCTACTTTTAAGACCCTAAAGGGGTTGGGGCCAGAGTACCTGAAGGACCATCATTCCCATACTACTTAACTTGCCAGTTAAGATGGCCTCAAAATGGAATGGGACCTCAAAGTTAGACACTTGTTAATATTTTACATTGAATAAGGTCTAAAACTTGTTTACAAACATATGTCTTCATTTCTGTAATGAATAAAGGCCTCAGAAGCTAGAAGTGGGCTCATACATTACCCTTGACTTCAGTTGAAGACAAAGGAAGATAGCTGAAATGGCAACAATTGAGGCATCAGGGTAGAATTCAAACTTGCTTAAGATATCAGGCAGGCCTGATCTTGTCAGATCTTGGAAGCTAATCAGGGTCGACTCTGGCAAGTACTTGGAAGGGAGACTGCCAGAGAGTTCTAGGGCCAGGAGGGCCAGAGGCAGCCTATCAAGCCACTTCTCTCAATGTCCCCCATGCCCCAGTAGGAGTCTCCAGATGTCACCATGACTTCTAGGCAAAGGTGCGTGTGCATACGCATACACACACACACACAGAGATGCAAAAATACAAAACATATATTAATTTTGTCAAAAATCCAGCAGTGTTCCTTTTGCCTACAACCGTTCTATTTAGTCATTTCTCCCTTTAAGATTAAGTTGCCATGTTGTACAGAAGACGGTATTCCACCAAACTACCATCATTAAGTCACAGTTTTCAGGGACCTGAACTATAAATATGAAGCTTCAGGATTAGTTATAAGGCTTTTTTTTGGAGATATAATAATGGCAGCCTTCAAAACCACTATCATGTTTCAACAAGTCAGTCTATTAATTACATACTTAGGAGCCGGATTCCACACCTGTGTTTGGGCACAGGGACTCTTGGCAGCCTTAAAGTCCCAACACCAGTTCACAGAAGGAGGACTTACCTATAGCCCTAGCATTGATGCAACACTATGTCATCTGTACCTGCTTCACTACCTTCTGCAGCCTTGCCAAAAATGATACAAAAGTTACTGCAAACAGAATTCGGGGAATTTCCCCTTTATACCATGCTTCAATTTTAGATCACAAACTTAACTTTAATCTACACATTGGAGTATACAACAGGAAGAGGAGGAACCAGCATTAAGACCTCACAAAAAAGGAAGGAAGGATCTATTCCGAAACTGCATGCTGAGTACATGAACAACCTACTGGTGGGACTGGGTTATGTTTGGCAGAGGGAAGAAAAAGCAGACTGTGTGTGAGAGAGAGGGGGGGAGGGGTATCTTAATCTATCTGTACTACAAAGGAATGCTGTCCACTGCTGAGTGACCACACCTTGTTGACAGGCTGCGTTTCCAGTGTGCAAAAAAACAAAAACAGGAGAGGCATGATGTTCCTGCCGTCTATGCATGTATAATAGTAGCAGGTGCTTCTGAAGAGCTACCCAAAATGGCAGCTTTCTAGAAACTCTGCAGGCCACAGTTCATGGGTTGTGGATGATGGCTATAGGAAATTTTCTCCCATTAGAAATAGAGAGGCCACAGGTAAGATGCCAAACCATCCAAAGGATATTCCAGGCCTCTTCTTTGACTTTAAAGCTTAGAAAGACTAGCTTTTACTTACAGAGTGTAAAAGGAAAAGCATGTAGATAGTATTCTGTCTAGTTGTTCTTTTAAAAAGTTACTTTGTTGCTTCTAGCATTGTGGCATGTGAGTATCAGGATACTAGGATGACTGACAAGCACTTTTTATATTGTGAAAAGTATAACACAGACAATTTAAATCTATTAGTGCACCTGTATTTGTATTTTCCCCATTCTTTCCCCCCAAAATTTCTTTTAATAAGGATTAATTCTAGTATTTCAAATATGGACTTATCATTATACCAAGTAATGGCACAAAGTCCTGGGTAGCCTGGCAAGTAGGGCACAGACAATTGGCTCTCCTTTCCAGGGCTGCAGATGTGCAAGCTGCTCCTTCGACTATCTTATGGCAATTTGATAAAAGGAAACCTGGAGCACAAAGGTGACAGGGCATTTGTCCTAAATTTCAAACTTAAAAATAGTTAAGCAACTATATGCATTTTTCAGGGACTTGAACTATAACCAGGGAAGGAAGTTGGTAAGAGACTTCAAACAGCAGCAGTGTTATTATCTAGGCTAGTTTTTCCTTTGTCTGCAGGTACATATGCCTGGGTGTGACCAGAGCAAAAAGTGAAGATTCACGGTATGGAAAAACTAACAAAAGACAAGAAACCTGTGAATATAATAATGAAGAATTTATAAAAATAACTTGCAAATTGTAATTTTTTATCAAATGTTCTAATCTGAATAAAGAATATTATACAAAATGTCTCTGGTGTCAGTCCAATATTGAAAACACCTCCAAGTCCCAACAAATTTCCTGTCTGAGACAGTCCTTCCCAGTGAAGCAATAAAGTCCAATGCTGATGGAGACAAGGTGATCCTGTTAACGGGGCACTGGTAATATCCCATTTCCACAGTTCTTCTTCAGGAACAGGTACCACAACCAAACATAATTAATCCATATTTTGTATAATATTCTTTATTTCAGATTCATGGGTTTCGGGTCTTTCATTGGGTATGATCAGAGGCACAAGCCTATGGATCACAACTTGGGGGGCCATAATTGCCCACCCAGTAAATGAGGACCTACCAGAAAGGATGTTTTTGTTTAAACCAGTAGTTTTGGAAACTTCTCAAGCTCCTTTGTGGAGAAAAACAGTCCATGTTCAAATCCACACTATCCCATGAAACTTGCTTGGTGACCTTGGGCCAATTACTCACACTCAGGCAAATTTACATGTCACAAATGAAAGAGGCTGGCCACCCTGTGTCAGACATGAGTTGAGAATTCTCTGCAATTCCCATGGTCTTAGTGCCCAATTGGATCAGTACCACGGTGCATGTGGAGAAGGGGCATCACCTTTCCCAGTGCTTCTTTCCTGATCAGAAGTTGTTCCCTGTTTGACTCAAAAGTGGGCATATGGGTTTGCCCAACAGGACAAATAGTGCAACCTCAGGATCATAGCAGGTCAGAAAAACGGTGCAAGTGGGAGAGGCTGAGTCCCCTTCTCTACAGCTGTGATCAGAATAAGGCCTTACTTCCAGGAATTGAGAACTCACGACTTTTAAGAAGGACATAGGACCTGGATCCAACCTGTATACTTCATAATGTAAATTGGCCTTATATAGCCTAACCTACCTCAGAGAGTTGTTGCGAGGACAAAATGAGAAGAGAGAACTATGTGTTTCACACTGGATTCCTGGGAGGAATGGGAGAGACAAAATGTACTAGACAGAACTTTATTCCTACAACTCCAAAACATCTGAAGGGCATACAGTCTAGGAAAATAATACAGTAACATTTTCAGTAGCTGTCTCATCTCTTTTCCTCCTAAACAACAATGTGGAATTTTTTCTAGAAAAGTAAATTGATTACTGGGAGTCGATTATGAACACATGCTAATACTACATATAGGGTGGGACTTGGTCACAGGATTATGGAACTATACTAGCTTTCTTCCACACATGAAAATTCTCATCCTTGTGCTCCAAATGAAATCTGGTTTGCTGCATTTACTACATAAGGGTATGCCCTCATAACATTTTAAAAGAGGAAGACTGCACTTTTTACAATGTACTCCTAGCCCAAGCAAGCCACACACTGGGGAATTATGTCTGGGTTGGCACCCGTACACATTCTGCCTGACTGGCTTCATGATACCTGAACAGAGAAGCAGCATCTTGTTTGACAAGCACCTCTTCCTGTACTTCCAAGCTGGCAATAAAGTGCTCAGCTGATCCGAAGCTTAATACTTCTTTAACATCTAGAAAAGAACTAAACCTTGCACCCTCCATATCACTGCCTTCTCCATATGCAAACTTTGCTTTTTGACTTTTCATACAGTTATGTCAAATAATACACAAATAACAATGTAATGGCACAGAACAAGTCTATGGTTTCATATAAATGTAGAAAACGTAATACAAGTAGGCAATTATTATGGTGAATCTATGTGCATATGACTCAAGAATGGAGAGGAGGGGGCCACATATGCCAAGTTTTAAAGCCTACTTGGCTATTACTTCAATTACCTGACCTGTCTGAATCAGCAAGGAACACAGAAGACAAATTTCAACTTTGCCAACTTAGGCACTGTTATGACAGCAGGGGCAGTGCTTCCATTTGTGCTGAAGCATTATATCAGGCTGGTTTAGACTTTAGCCAGCGAGTATCATTTCAGGGGACGTGACCATTTGCTGAGAGGGATAAGAATCCCACTGACCAAGGAATATCCCAGTAGAGACCAGCCTCCCATCTTTCTCCTTGCCTTGGGAACAGGGTCAGGAAATTGGAGTCTGCCAGGACTGTTCTTGAAGCTTTGACTAAGTGACAAATTAACCTATCATCTAACCCCGGGCAGAGCAAGCTTCCTTATTAAAGGGGATGGGAGAGGAAAAAAGAGAGACTAGACACCAGGTTCAGCCAGCACCAAGCTCAGCTGCCATGCCTCTTCTCCCACGAATGACCACTTGTCATATTGCTGAGACAAACAACAGTCATCAATAGAGACAGGGCTATTTTACTCTGCAATACATAAAGTGACCAGGAGAGGATGAGCAGAAGCAAGCACACTGTTTATGTGGAGTCCTTTGAAAACTTGACAGTGTTATATAATGCTAAACAGCATAATTCCTTGCAGATCACTCAGATTACAGAGGATAGAGGGAAACTGACCAGACAAGAGAACTTGCATTTTAAAAATTAAAATAAAAAATTCCAAAACTGCATTTCCAAACAGCCAAGCATAGCCAGAGCACAAAAATTTAAACTGAAGCAATAAAAATCAAGCCAATTAAAAAAGTATAGAACAGAAAAGGACACTTCCCCCGTAATTCAGCTAAGGCAGGTTCCCCTGAAAGATGGTTCCTCTAGAAGAGTAACAGGGAGAGAGTACTATTTGAACTTCAAACAGGAAGCCATTTGCTAGAATCTGGGGGTTTCAACAGAAATGGCCTTCCCAACACGCTCTTCACATAAGATGGGACCTTCAGCAAACCATCTTCTTTAGATCTTAAATATTGGGGAGGGGAGAATTAATACAGAGAGAGGCTTCCCTAAAATAATCAGGACACAAGTAGAGTTTAAGCAAGGGTTAAGCAACCAAGTGCATGCCAAATGGAGACACTACTGATCATTTTGCTTGACTCAGCTGCTTCTCTGCCCCACCCCAAAACCAAGGGCAAAGTAGAACCAGAATGGGCAGCATAGCTTTAGAACTTGTTCTTGGTCTGCAGCAGTGACTTCAGCCAGAGTTCCTTCTGGTCCCACCCCCCCAGTCAGTGCCAGCAGTCCTGGTTGTTGCACAGAATCACCGTGCGACTGTTCAGTGCATTCTCATTGTGAGCAGGTGCTCCAGTAGGTTGCTGGCTACATGTATGGTATTGCTCTCCCTAAGGAGCAGAAGCCATTGCCACTTCCATACCCTAATCAAGTGGAACCAACTCCATGGCTGGCAGAGTTTGGGCCTATCTGGAGTGGTGGTGGAGCAGAATACTGGATCCAAACTTGGGCCAGGAGGCCATCCAACACACCCTAACAAACTCAAGTCCTTATGGCCAATTGCTGTGCTGCCACCTTCAACTGTCTTGTGCAGTTCCACTGGACTGCTGGAGAAAAGGTAGGCCTGATTTCCCACACCCACCACACAGGATGGAGGATGGTGAGACCCACATTGCATACCATGCCATGCTATGGGCTTCCTGCCCTCTTTTCCAGTCAAACTATGTGCATCTGAAAAGAAAGTTAGTAGGAGACAAACTCAACGCTGAGCTCAGGTAATGGCTGTGAGGTAAAAGAGCAGGCTACAAGCCAGATAGCTCCCTTCTGTAGAGTAGCAGTGGTTTAAAATTAGAATGTGACAATTCCAAGAGAGAAAGCTGAGTGCAATCTTTCACATGGGTGCTCTCAAATCCCACTAGGCCAGTGTTCACAAAGCATCTTTTAGACCAATACATATTTTTTTCATCCATTAGTATCCTATTTTTAAGTGTGTGCACTGAAAGCAAAACCTCTGGCTTTCATAGTGACATCTCAAAGGCAGCCTTATTTTAGCCTCTTACTCCTGTGCAAACAAATACATGAACGATCTACACAACAGAGACATTGTGTCTGGCTAACTGCAGTCTTACATCTCTTTCCACATCTCTCTTTTGGTTGCTGGCATACCAACAGCTTCACAGGTAGATATTGTGGAGGTTGTTTTTTTGGCATCTGTTATATTTGTCTCCTCTCCAAACAGCTGAAATAGGAGCATGGCAATTCATACCAATGGCAACATTATACAATAGCCAAAGTTTCCCAGACTGGCTTTAGGGCAGCCCCTTGAGGATTGTGTGCCACTAATCTAATCTAGAAGTTGTATTTAAATCAGTGTAATAATCAGTCATCAAATTCTTCATTATCATACCAATTTTAATCAAAAATATCCAATGTCAGCTTCAAAAACACATTGCTGTATCCATTTCCTGCAACGCAGTAGTACAGATTTCACGCAATGATCCCATGGCACATCTAGTTTCGAGGCAAAATTATGCATGCTGCTGATCAATTATTCATGTTTTTAAATGTCTAAATATTCATTTAATCAAAGAATTATAAGTACAGGATGGCCTAGGTGTTGTACCTTTTCTTGGAATTCATGAAATCCATTTGGGAAGGATATACATCGCCAGCCTAAACAGAGTTATGTCATTCTAAGTTATGAGTTTAGAAGTATGTGACAGTTTAAGATGGCACTCAAAATCATTTTGAATAATAAACAGAAAGCAGCCCTAACTACGGATCCATACAGATTTCAACTGTGGCTTTTAACAAGCACAGGGATGTGCTTTTCAACTGATTTGGCGGAGGGGGTGGGTGGGTTAGTGTTTTCCCCAGACTGTACTATGACCATACCAAGGGTCATCTCTCTAGTCATCTAAGGACATCCTTCCACCCCTTTTTAACAAGTTCCTCTTATGTAACTTTTCCTTTCATAGATACAGGGAAAGCTACATTTTAAAGGACTGATATTTTATAAACAAAGAGGAATGCAAGTGTTTAGAAGTTATTTTGTACTGAATTCCTGTCATTAATAAAGTCACAAGTGATGAGTTCCCTTATGCCTTCATGCTTAATCATTCAATACAATGAAAAAGCACCCCTCAGGAAGTATTTTTAACAGCCTCTTGCTGGCCACTATTACCTGTAGGTTATTCTGGTGAACTGTTCAAGAATGTATATGTACAGTCCTAAAATGCATGCTGAAAAGACATTCCAAAGTGTCCAGAAGACATTTCTTTTCATAAGAGCCATATAACTCAATGCACAGGTACTTATAACTTCAGACACTTATAGATTCAGGTGGGGTATCTGTGTTGGTTTGAAGCAGCAGAACAAAGTTTGAGTCCAGTGGCACCTTTAAGACCAACAAAGTTTTATTCAAGGTATAAGCTTTCGTGTGTATGTACACCTTCACATACAATGAAATGGAAATTACCGTCCATACATATACAGTAGAGGGTGAGCAGTAAATTAGCATATGACATAATGAAGATGTTTAACAGATTCAAGGACCAAACAGGAATAACAAGCTTAGTTTATACTGTTACCCTTTGTTTGGGTCTAATTGTTCGGGTTTAATACCATTTCATTGTATCTGAAGAAATGTGCGTGCACACAAAAGCTTATACCTTGAATAAAACTTTGTCAGTCTTGTTAGAATTCACTGGTATGGTAAGCCAGAAACCTGTATCAATTTAGCAGAATGCACAAAAGACAAAACGCAGCAGAGCTTCCTTTCTCTATACATGCTAGCAAAGTTACAGAGCTACACAGAACCACTTGTCAGTTTCAAAACTAATAAAGAGTTTGTTATTTAGTGAACTCCATTCTAAATAGGATAGATGAGAATAGGAATAGAATCTAACTACTTTAACTACCTGGATGGATGCAGATGGAGGTTACATCTGTGGTGCAAAGAAAGAGAGCAAACATGTTCCTTCTTTGTGTGAGTGAGAGAAGTGTGCATGGAAGGAAGCAGTTCCCCGTGAATATCAGTCTACACATCAAAGGGACAGAGGCAGAAGAATAAATAGGAAGAAAAATCACAGTCTATCTGACTGTCTTGTAAACACAACCCCAACCACCACCCCCCCACCAAGGCTGAGGCTCTAAGAGACAGTGTCTGGTCCTTCTCTTCCAACAGGTCTTAAAGTTGCCACTGGACTCAAACATTGTTCAGATACTTATTTCACGGTTCCCATATTACATTAGCATTTATAAAACCTAGTTAGTACCAGTGCAGGTGTTGTGCTAAACTCTCGTTAAGTCCAACAAGAGGAAGAAGGAGACAATTTTTCCAGAGAATGAAAGATGGAAGGAGAAAAGCACCCACCAGGTGCTGCCCCCCAACCAGTATGACATCTAAAAAAGACCTTGGTTTAAACCAAGGATACTCTATTAACATAATTCAAAGTTATTTTATGCTAGATTGTTTCTTGTATAGCTCACTTGATGCTGGCAGGGGATGAAGATGGGAAGATCTAGTGGTCTTGCTAGCAGCACTTGAGTACCATTGGGGCTGCATGTAGTTTTTTCCCCTTCTCCTAGCAGAAGCTCAAGCCTGGGCACAGTGGGAGGCCTCAGTGCCCAAGGGCTCATGGACTAAAGCTCCTGGCCTGGCATTTGCATTAGTCAACCCAGTGAATCAGGACCTGCTCAAGAAGTCTGCGTCTTTGTTCCTGTTTCATTTGCTTAAATTATATGGTTTAAACTTTGGAAATTTCTGTGAGCTGCTTTGGGTCCTTTGGAGAAAAATACAGCACAGAAATACCCTACATAGATTTCTGTGTCATGGCCCTTTGTTGAATGGCATTTATCTGAAATTAGGTTCCTTGAGTTTTATAAGCTTCTTTCACCACCCTGTCACTTGCAGTTGAGCTCTCGTGACATCCCCTAGTTTCTTCTACAGCTATCAGCTTTTTAAGGTCACAGATGGATACTTTTTAGAACAGCAAAGTCCTGTTCTCACAGATAATGCCAGAGCAATTTTTTTTAAAAAAGAGAATGTCACTGTACAAGTGGAAATGCTGTTTATAAAGAAGCAGCATTTATTAGGGGGAGGACATTATTTCATCTAAACTGTTCTTCAGCAGAGGACTAGGCCATGCTTTACATTTGCCAGCAAAACAGTGCTATAAGTGGCCTCCCGGGAGCAGCTCATCTCTTTCTCCCCTAGAATAATCAGCAGCACTCACCTTGTGTATTAAGGCCATCACACCAACTCTCTCAGTACTATCAAATCCACATTCTGGATGACCAGGATATGTGTGAAAGAAGACTTAAAACGTGGAGGCCTTAGCCCACTTAGCAAGCGAAAGTATCAGTAACCCAGACACTTTCTTTTGGCAGCACCTTCCTGGCAACCATCATGTTTGCTCCAAATTAAGAATAGCTAAAGACTCACACTTTCCATATTTAAGTGTGCATACATACAATGCATTCTTTTCCTTTCCCCAATACCTCTGTGTCCTCTATCCTTCTCTATATTTCCTAGTCTTGCCTCCATTTCTAACCTCATTTACGCTTTCTCCAGAAAAGAGCACTGGGAATTACTAGAAGAGTCCAGGTAGGGGCATCGTATCTCTCAGCATGAATATAGCTGGATTAATTCATTAACGCGCAAACCAACATTATCCCTCACCACCTGAAGTACGTAGACCTCTGGGTATGTAGCAGTACCGCTGGGCAAGCAAAGCAAGTCATACAGCTACATGCATAGTTCTCTCTTCTAGCCTAGAAAGGCTACTAACCCTTCAACATTTTAAGGAGGATAAGCCACTTCAGAGCTGCACTACAACTTGGGTTCTTTTAGCCTTGGTGCCTGGCTATAGGAAGGAATTAGAGCTATTGCACATCAACATGGTAGTGGCAACAGTGCAGGCAACTGAGGCATGCACTCCCAATTTGCAAAGCTGCTAAAAGGTAATGGTAAAGGTTTCCCTTGCTCGAAAGCCAGTCAAATTCAAGCAATAAAACTGGTAAGCAGCCATATATGCTTCTAGGACCTGTGCATCTAAGGGTCAGAGAGCACTGCTCCTTACCAGAGACCAACTGTTCCTTAAGAAGAGGTGGCCTTGCATCGAATTCCTTCAACTAGAACAGATGATTTTGCTTCATATAGTCCTTTTTTTGGAAGTGGCCTTAACTTTTTGGAATGTATCTTCGTTAGTACTGTGTCTTTAAGAAAGGTTAACTTGTCTGTGGTTGCATTTTTAAAAGCTATTAAGTGATGGTATGGCTTGCTGTCTCCATTATAATATGTTCTTATGCTATGATTTTATGTAACATTTTGGATTCTGAAGACTGACATGTACACTACTGTGAGCTGCCCCAAAGTATATTATTTCTGTAAAGTGGAATAATTGCAGAAGGCTTATCACACATTTAAAGAGCTGCAGTCAGTCAGCAAAACTAATTCTATGGATCTGTTAAG
This sequence comes from Gekko gecko, assembly GCA_029375565.1. Classification (NCBI taxonomy): domain Eukaryota; kingdom Metazoa; phylum Chordata; class Lepidosauria; order Squamata; family Gekkonidae; genus Gekko; species Gekko gecko. The sequence goes on from JAPDNY010000007.1 coordinate 120,568,329, forward strand.
TACCTGGTGATGAAAGCGTCGTTTCAGTACTCTCAGTCTGTTCCCTGAGATGCGTCTTGTGCTTGAACTAGAGCTGCCTTCCCAGTCCCATTCACAAGGGGATGGTGGTATAGTTGCCTGTTCCCTAAATAATAAGAAGCGGGAGAGAAACTGAAAGTTATGTCCAGTGCTACTAACTTATTTTCCAGTTAATCCAGGACACAGAAATTAGACTGCTAGTAAATTATAATTGGAATATAAAATAAAATATTATATTAGCAAAGGAGTTAGTAAGCAGTACTCTTTTAAGTATTCTCACACAAAATTTCCCCTCCATACTTTAGGTACTGAACTAGAGTGATTTTTCTTCAAGCTTCCTCAATTCCCCATTTCCCATTTGTCATCTTTCTGTGGCTTTTCTCAAATCAGATCAAAGGTGATGTGAGAAAGCACGGAAGGATGACAAATAATTTTTTAAAAGGACATGAAGGAACTTGGTAAAAAAACCCAAAACACTAGCACCCAAACCACTGGAACGCCTCCCTGTGAAAAAAACTTCTGTGTCTCATTGTGCTTAAAACTCTATATTTATACCAAGAAAAAGAATAACACAGCATGTTAATGTACATAGGATTTGCAAATACAAAAGTGATGGATGTAGAAGTTGCCTTAAAGTGAAATACTTAGTAATTTACCAGTGTTACATGCAAACATTTCCCCTATATCCCTTTGCCCCTGCAATTTTTTTGATCCCCTGAAAGATGATGTGAAACTTATCTGGAGTCGGGAGGGGGGCGCGATGGGGGAGCACTGTAGTGAGAAGGAGGAATCTGCGAGGAGACAACAATTTTTCTTCTACCTGTGGAGCTCTACTGACAGAACAGGAAGGAGAAACAATTTCAAGCCTTTCCCCTCCTCGCTGCAGTCCTCCAACTTGCATGGCTTTTTATTTACTTATTTAGCTTATATGTAGCTCACCTTTCTCACTGAGACTCAAGGTAGATTACCAAGTACACAAAAAGAACAACAAAAATATAATCATACAGTATATAAAACATTGAATGAACAATACATAGGACTAGGAATACAAAACTGAATGACAATGCGAGCAGCAATGTGATTATACAATGCAAGATACATGAAGAGCAGTGCAAATGGACAGTGCAATAGAACTAGGACTAGAAAACTGAATGCCAATACAGTGTAAGATTTTTTAATTGTTTATGTTATTTCTCGTCCACCTTTCTAATTAAGACTCAAGGCAGACTACATGATGTAAATCACTGGAATCAAGAGAATAAGACTTCTGATAAATGAAGTAATGGAAGTAAGCAGGCCTTTGTTGTGATGGTACTCACTGGTACTGAATACCAGCACCTTTCTTCAGGTAATCTGTGCAGCTTTATATGAGGGCTATTTTTTGTTTTGTTTTTTATGAAAATCACTGGGATTAGGATTATGGAAATCTGAAAACAAAGCGTAAACATTAGATATGATATGCTAACAATGCCAAAAATTTGGATTACACAGCTACGTAACAGTGTAGTGAGAGCCAGATTATACATGCAGCAAACAGATAATATATCTATACACAGTAGTACACTTTACAGTCCTTTTCCCTTTATTAAATTACCTTCTTGAACCATTGCATCATAACAGTCCTTTTGCCTTTATAAAAATGCCTTTCTGTACAATTCTGCTCTACAGAGCTTGTGGGATGCCAGAAGTGTGGGTGCCGTCCTGACCATCTCAGGCAGGCAGCTTCACGAGGTGGAGAGCACAACAAAGAATGCATGTATACAGGCAGTTGTTGATCTCACCCATTTGCAGGGCAATACCTACAGAAGGCACTGCTCAGATAATGAAGCTGCCGTGGTGGGGAATAGTGGAGAGGCAGTCCTTGCTATGAAGGGCTTTATACCCGACAGTCAGTACTTTTAACTGAGCCCAGTATCTGGTGGGAAGTCAATGGAATGACTGCAGAGTAGCTGTAATATGCATGTTGTACCCAGTTCACAATGGTAACCAAGCTGCAGCATTACATATCCACTGGAGTCTCTGAGTTGACATCAAAGGCAGACCTATGTAGGTAGACAGTAGTGTAGTCTCGATATTACTTTGGCATGGATTCAAGCGGCCAGATCTGCCAAGTCTAGGTATGGGAACATCTTCCAGGCTAAAAGAAGAAAGTATTTTTGCAGCTGCACTAACTTGCTTCTCCAGGGGTAATGCTGGGTTTAGGATAACTCATAGACTCTTAAGTGGGTTAGCAAGGGTGGGAAGCAAAATGTACTTTAAGACTTCAGTCTTCTCAACCAGCATTACCTCCATCATGTCAGGATTCATTTCTAAGTTGCTCACTCTTAGCCATTTAACCATTACAAGCAGGCAGTGGCTCACGACTTCTATCGCATCACCAGGAGATTTGGACAGAGAGACATAGAGCTGGATGTCATCAGTATATTGATGGCACCAGTTCCAAAACTATGAATTATTTCTCCTTTATACAGAGATTGAATAGCATGGGGGATAAGACTGCATCCTGTGGAAACCATGGCCCAAATCGTCTCTTAATGGTAACTAGTCTCAAATAGCAATCTTTTGAGTCTGGTCTGTAAGGAAATATTTAAACCAATCCAGAACACAAACTTGATACCTATTTCTGCCTTTAGATATCCCAATAAGATAGTATGGTCCACTATATCAAAGGCTGTGAACAAATCCAGAATTCAGATGTTATCCATCTGTCCATATTCAGATGTTGATCATCAATTAAAGCTTCCAATGCCATCTCTGTCCCATAGCCTGGCCTAAAACCAGACAGAAAAGGGTCGAGAGCAAATGATAGATCCAGGTGGGCAGCCATGTTGGTCTGAAGCAGTACAACAAAGTCTGAGTCCAGTGGCACCTTTAAGACCAACAAAGTTTTATTCAAGGTATGAGCTTTCATGTGCCCGCACATTTCCTCAGATATAGTGCCTTGCACACGAAAGCTCATACCTTGAATAAAACTTTGTTGGTCTTAAAGGTGCCACTGGACTCTAAATTTGTTCCAGAGCAGATGAGTTATTCAAGAAGGCCCAGCACTGTTTGCCACTGCTATCTCAATCACTTTGCCCAGAAAAGACAGATGGCCACATCACTCTTCTGCAGAGAATTTTTTAAAGTAGTAGATAGATAACCACCTCTGAGTGGCTGAAGGAAGGTACCCCGAGTCAGTGATGGAGTCATGATAGAGATCAATTACTCATTAATGTGGTCTTCACATGATTTCAGCAACCAGGATGGACAAGGATACAGAGCACAAGTGGTGGCCTTCACAGATCCCAGGATCCTGTTAACATCTATCCATACAGGTCCTATGACTGCAGGCATAATCTTTTGAGAGGGTCAAAAGGGAGTGCTGGAGAAAGGGGAACAAACGATACAGCCAATGAGAACCAAGAAGAGCACTTCACATTTTTAGAGTTACAGGTACAGTGCTGTCATGGCAACATGTGCCTGTAAAGCACTGTATCTCTTTTTCTTTTTGTCAAAAATAAATGCTCAGTCTGTGAGTAGCTCATGAATTCTGAAGCTTAGGTGTTGCCACAGATATCTATGTGCCAAGGTGGGGGTGAGTGACAGTAGTGGATCTCTTCTGACCAAACTACAAGGGATGGCAAAGGTCCAAATAAGTGTTTGTATTGGCTGAATCAACATGCTGTCTCATTAAGAGATAAATGTATACATTTGCCTTGGAAAGAGGAAGAACTGCCCAACAGTAGTTAGTGGTGAAACAAAAGGGAATTTCACATTACTGAGACTCTGCCGGATTGAAGCCGTTTCTGATTCGTCTTGAAGTAAACCGGTACAGGGCTGCCATTTCACACATGGCTTTCCCTGACCGGAAAAGAGCCGAATCAGAAGCGGTTTGGCAATTCAGATTGCACCGCTTTGTTTTCCCGCCGGTTCCCGCCACGCCTTTTTTTTTTTAAAAAATGTTCGCTTTAGAGCGCTATAGCGCTATAAAAACAACACTGCAGGCATTCCAATGGGGTTGCTATGATGCTATTGCGCTATAGCGCTATGGCGCTATAGCGTTATAACGCTCTAAAGCGAACGTTAAAAAAAAAAAGCCGGAGATCGCCCGCGCGGGCGAAAAAAGGCGGGAAAAAAGCGTATCCGATCCGGGAGAAGAAACTGACGACTACTTGGAAGCGGTTGACAGGTAAAACGCTTCAGCCCCGTTTCCTGAACGGGACAGAAGCGATTCTGTGTGAAATTACAAATATATTCCGGTAGGGAACCGGTTCTAAAACGGTTCTGTCTGAAATACCAGACCAGAAACCGTTTGGGAACCGTTCCTCTTCCGGATTATATCATCTGTCTGAAATTCCCCAAAGTTATTTTGCACACTTGCAGAGAAAGTACTACTTCTTCAGATGCTCAGGCACCAATCTGGCCTAAAATCAGGTTCTGGAAATTTCCCTTTATCCCATCCGAAGCCCTGCAGAATTGCCACAGACATTGTGTTCAGCTGGGACTTTCTTAAACTAAAAGAATAATAGGTCATAATTAAACTACCTCCCAGGCAGTTTCAAACATCTAGCTGGTTCAGTCCCCAGGCTTAGTAGCTACTTCCTCTAGATAGATGTCATTTAATTCAATCCCTTAAGTAAATGATTCCAAAATTGCTAGCTAAGTTTCCCCCTATCTCTGGGGCTTCAATATTTTTTCCCACACATTCACTGTACATAGTGCCCACAAGTAGGGTTGTCAAGCTCCTAGTGGAAATCATCTGGAATTACACCTGATCTCCAGGCAGCTTTGGAGGGTGGACTCTATGCATTATCCCCCACTGAGATCCTTCTCCTTCCCAAATGATGCCTGCCTCAGGCTCCTTCCTCAAATCTCCAGGTATTTCCCAACCTGGAGTTGGCAACCCCAGCCATGATGGTTAATTCTCATGATGGCTTAAACTGCCTCTGGAGCCAGTGCTGGACTAAGCAGCTCATGGTGGCAAAGGCAGGGAAAAGCTCCGCCCTCCAGCCATGTTGTCACTAACCTGCACCTCACCAGGGCGGCATAAGAGGAAGACAAATTGCTTAAGCCAGCCCCAACTCAACAGTAGAAACTCTGTGACCAGGGCTATTTTGGGGCAGGAATGCACAGGAATGGAGTTCTGGCTGACTCCTGAGTTGGCCGCGCCCATCAGGAACTCATTAGCATAATAGGCCACACCCAACCGCAGAAACTCATTAGGATTGACTACATTTGGGGTGTGTGGCCTAACATGCAAAGGAGTTCCTGCTACAAAAAAAACCCCTGGGTTTTGACAACAAACAAGGTAAACAGAATAGGAAGCAAAAGGTAGGTGTGGCTGGATGACCACACTGGTAACATGGGGTGTGGCCTAATATGGTAATGAGGTTGTGCTGTTGGGTGTGGCCTATTAAGCTAATGAGTTCCTGCTGGGCTTTTTCTACAAAAAAAGCCCTGTCTGTGCCTGTAATAGAGGTACATGTCAGGCAGAATTCAACCCAATTTCCTCATCTTTGCATCTCCAATCTTTTGTGCTAACTCTTATAACTATTGCTGTTCTGCCAGCCAAAACAGTGCAGTCTCATCCTCTCTATTGTAAAGAGGCTGCCAACTCCACTCTGCTTTCTCTGTGACTTTGGAACATTTGTTTGTCACGCAGGAGCACCCCCACAATGCCTTAACTTATTTTTTCCTTGGGGTTTTTGGAAGTTCTGCCTAAAGCCCCTACTCTCAACCTGTGAATCATCAAAACATACAACATACTGGAAGGTAAGGTTATTTTGGTATCGTGGGGATTGCTACTTTAGAGAAAAAGAAATGGGGGAAATGGAAATATTTCTCTCTTTAGCCATATTTTGGGTCTCTGTGCATTTATACATGGGGTGGAGATAAAGGTGGTCCCTCAGATATGGAAAGTGAGGTGATTCTGCATCAGATGCTTGTGGTAAACAAGACTATCTCCAAAGTATTTCATACACCAAATGGAACTGTACAAGTGGCAAAGAGAACAACATGCAGTCCTGAGCAACCGTCATCAAAACGCAGCAGCCATCACTCATATCCTCACATAGAAGTTGGAGGGATGATTACCATCAGTTACTCCTGTTATGTTTCTCATATGGCATATTTACATCCTGGGTGTGCAGCTAAATGAAAACACAACAGGTGTACAGGGGGAGGAACGCACAATGGGTGTAGACATCTTTTGCCTGAGGAATAGCCAATGGATCCCATTGTGTACATCATAAAGGATACCTACCTCTCTGATTCAACTCTAGTACTCTCAGCCATAAAAAGGGACCTCATTTACTGAGAGGCAAGTCAGACATCTGTTCACCTAAGTTCAGTGCAGAATGGATGTGCTTAGCCATATGAACCCATTCAGATTTGTTATCCACAGACTTGCCTTTCACAGCTATTGTCTTTGCCACAGCTATCCCAAGTTTTATTTTGCAATCCTTTTAGAAAAGCAACTTAACAAGATGATGTTTTCTAGTAATGTATTTCAATTGTAAGTGCATTTACAGTAAACCTGTATCTCAACTATGGGGAAAAAGGAACTATATTGTACTCTTGTAAAGTGTGAGCACTGGAAGGGACTTTTTAAATCATACATGGCAAGGCACATTAACAACAAAAGTTAGATCATTTTGTCTCCCCTCGTGGCAGACACCATTGTACCCCCCACAAAAAAAGGTCCGGGTTCATCCAAAGCAGTCTCTCATGATGCAAAAGAGGCTGCTTCCCAAAAGCAAAAATTAGCTGCTGTCATCATGTGCATGCACATAACTGCTTTTTGCACATGCACAGAACCTCTTTAGATTTCAAATACCAACATCACTGAAGCAGGACATAATTTGTCAAGTTCTTTTCTTGATTAAGCACCTTAATTAAAGTTCTCTTTAATGCATTAATTCAACCGTTGAAACCTGGCTTGTGCTAAGATAAAGGGCATTAAAACTGACAAAAATGTGCATTTCGTTCTCCGTTCCTGTCTAAGAGGAAAAGCAAACCCAGAAAAATACTATCCTTGAAAAAGGAAAAATACGGAATTTAGCACCCTGGTTGCCTGGCCTCAAAAACTATGTCATAAAGAGATTATAAGCTATAAAACACTTCCTTCAAGTGTAAAATTGATATTCCATCTGATAGATTTCTCTCTCACACACACACTTCGCAATTACACTGGCATTTGGCACACTCCCAGTTCATTGCCATGATGCAATGACTTTCAAAACACTGAACACAAAATGCACAAGTATATATTAGATGTGAATTGTCTGAACCTGTCTACTTTTCAGTTTGTGCATGCAAGTGATGACTGGGAAAGGAGTAGCACTCCAGTTTATTGCATTACAAAGAAACAACTACTGAAAAACACGTGTGTATACCCTTTCACATGCAATGCAGTAAGTATCATAGAAGAGTTCAACGTCTCAAAGGTTCTAATGTTCTGCACTTTGATCTCATTCAGTAAGAACAGGAGTATTTCATTTTTAAATGGTCTTCAAATTCAAGCTCTACCTTGGAAATATTAGGGTACAGAGGGAGAACACTAATGCCTACAAATGCCTTCAATAAACAAAAAAAACGTTAAGGAGGCTTATAGGAACCTTCAATGTATTCAATTTTTCTTGTTCCCCTAGCATCGAAATGTTCCATTTCTAAAATAACAGTCAAAATTACATTCCAGATATGAGGAGGCAGGAAATGTAATCAAGGATTAAACCACAAAATTCCCATTTAATTTGCCATTGCTTCAAGTTTGCATGGGCTTATCTGCTAAGTTTTTGTATCAACAATTTATACAGAGGCTTAAATGCTATTACTGACACTGCTGTCAAATTATCCTAGCAACCCATAAGCCAGCCAAAGAACAACATGTACATTTCACTAAGAAAATTAGGTTCTGGCTCTGCAACACCCTAAATGAACATTTTTGTACATTTGCAGATAGCTGCTTGCACTCTAGCATGCATTCTCACTGAGTAAATATTTGTCTTTTGCAGTTACTCATTTATCCAACTTACCCTGGATGTTGCCAAAGGTTTGCATGTCGGACCACAGGCAGTAGTTCCCTCTTATTAAGGGGAGTGATCCCAATTGCAGCCTCAAGAATGGTTATATATTTCTTGTACTTCATCCTGCCTCTTTCAATACACTGCTGAACAAGATCACAATTTGTGTTGGGCAACAGCATCCAAGATCATCTTGCCTCAGAAATCTGAATGAGCTGAAGTGCTGTTTTTCAGAATGGGCTGCGCACATTGCAAGCTAGAGTTATAAAAATAACTTTTGGAGAACAGCAAAAAAAATTCCTGACAGATTCTCCTGAAACGTCATAGTTACATAATTCCAGCGATCTTTGAATAAAGCACTAATGAAAATGAATCAAGAGACAATCATGGGTCTAAGCCTGGTCCGATAATGTACACTCTCCAATTTACTAATCCTCAGCTAAATCTCCGAGGCTTATAATCTTCCAAGTCCTAATGGAGTAGCAGGTGACGCGTCTCTCAGATCGAATCAACGGCTGCTAAAGATTTGTTCACTCAACTTTATAGGGCATTAAGTAGTGCTGGATGCAAAGCATTCTGCCTCCCTTCCATTTCATGCCAAACTAATGGCATCCAAAAGGACTGACCAGGGGAACAGGAGTGACATATGGGACTTTTATTTAAATGAAAGCAAAAAATACAAAATTTAACAGATGCTGGGGGGGGGGAATCTGTACAGAATTAAACAAAATAACTGCATTTGTTTAGAAGGCCCTTGTAAATACTCTCCCAGTAGGACTGCCTTCAGTTGGCCTAGAAGGAAAATGTTGTCTAAGTGGGGGGTCTTTTCCTCTCATTCCCCACTTTCCAGGTAGCCCTTCATAAATTACTAACACAGCTATATGTAGGCGTGCCAGTAAAACTTAATGTGGGCTAACAACATTCAAGAACCCTCTTTCTACACAGCTGATTTAGAGTCTGGCTTGTGGGCCTCACATAGCAGCATCCACGCCACATGCACTCCTGAAAGCTCTTCCCTCCCTAATTTATGAAACTTATTTTGAAGGATGGGCTCTCAAGAATATTGTGTTTCTTAAATATTAAGTGCCCTTATTATCTGTAAAATATGTTATTTTAAAACAGAATGAAGGGTTGGAGTTTGATGGCAATGAAGAATAGGACAGCCAAAGTCAGGTTAGTTCAGGATGAAACTACAGTGACCATTGTTCATTTTGAACCTCTTGCCCCTGCCTCAGTTGACATGCATGCCTCAACAGATATTTTAAAAGCATGTCTTTACAGCTGTGATGACTTAAGATTTGGTATAATTTTTGTCACATAACTTTATTCATCGCATCATCCAACAATTTTTAAGATCAGCAGTGAGGTGTATTACTGACTTTAAAAATGACAAACTGAGCACTTTCAGACTAAACAAAAATGGACAGTTCTTTCAGTACAAGAAGCCATTATAACACTGTAGAACCAAACTGAAACACCTAGATGTATACAGATTCTTTCGTCAAGGCCTAACAATTGACAACATTGAGTGGGAGGAAATCATTTTGAAAGACAGGGTTGCCAGCGTTGGGTTGGGAAATTCCTGGAGATATAGGGGTATTGCCTGGGGAAGGCAGGGCTTGGGGAGGGTCCTTAGTGGGGTACAGTAGCATCCACCCTTCAAAGTAGGCATTTTCTCCAGAGGAACCGATCTCTCATCTGGAGATTAGTTTTAATTCTAGGATATCTCTAGTCCCCGTCTGGAGTTTGGCAGCCCTTTCAAAAGTGCAAACTACAACAATGTGCACACACAGAGAGAATTAAATACAAGAAAATATTGGTACACAAAAGAAAAAAGAGTGCTCAGCAACAGCTAGTGAATTGTCTCTTTCCTTCTCCTTCAGAGAAGAGGATTACCACCTGTTTCATGGTTGCTGGGCTGGTGAATCCATTTATTTAATTTTGAGCCTCAAGCTCAGGAGCAAGGTTACCATCCACAAGCATCACACAATAAAATCTATACCACCATTTGCCAACAAAATGAAAATAAAATGGTCTGTTTCCATCAAAGGTTTCCCCTAACTACTTTTAAGTAATTAAAACACAAACCTGACTCCTCGTTCAGACAGCTTTCAAGTGGTTTTTAAAGGGAATTAAAAAGAAATGTTGCCTAATGCCCTGAGGAAATATAGATTACAAAGAGAGAAAAAGCACTGACTACATTCCTTTCCCCAAACCAACACTGCTTCCCATGATAAGATCACTGGAACTTCTTTCCTCCTCTCCTAAGAACAATTACTTGGAACGCTGCTCCAGTGGACTTCAAGGCAATCTGCACATGGCTCTAGGACATTGAAATGAGCCTCAGTGTCACATACCCTCGCTGTAATACATTGGACAAAAGACCAGATGCTGCACGTGTGATATGTAAACACAACGCAAGACTGAACTAAAGAGCTAAAAGCCTTTACCATCTCAGATGACATGGTGCAACCATAACAGCCACTAGCAGGGGTATGGCTTTGTAAAGGATGGGGATCTTCATGTGAAATAAAGCCTTATGTGCTTTTTATGGCTCAGTTCTTTGCCTTTGGGTGTCAGGCTGGGCAATTTTCATTTATTTACGTCTACTTTAATAATACTCATGTTTTTATGGCTTCTGCATTTTTAATGCTGCTAGCATGATGGTCGAAGTATCTGTTATTGTTTGTTAAAATTGTTTCAATTTTACAACTGAAGGGCAAAGTAATTTTTAAAAAACCAATAAATGTATAAGTACACAAATAAGCACCTCTCCATCCTTTTGTATGAAATAAATTGTCACCACCTGCATGCAATCCCCAGTTCAGCTAAAAATTTATATTTTATGGGGGTGGTGGTGGTTAACAGATTAGAGACTACATATGCCTGGACCATATGTGATGTAGCTGTTAAATTGCGTAACTACATTTAACATATCAAGGGGTGTGGGGGCAGATAAGTTCTTTTCTTACAAGGAACAGGCCTTAATGTATCAGTTGCTGATTTCAGGTTGGGAAATTCCTGGAGATTTGGGGGTGGAGACTGGGGATGGTGGGATTCGGGGACAAGAGGGACCTCAGCCCAGTATAATACCATAGACACCACCCTCCAAAGCAGCCATTTTCTCCAGGGGAACTGATCTTTATACTCTGAAGATAAGATGTAATTCCAGAAGATCTCCAGGTGCTACCTGGAAGTTGGCAACCCTATATATCACTATGGTACACAAAAGAAAATAAGAGACAGCATTTAAATTGTGAAAATTAAAACATTAGGACGACAATGGACATGAATCCCCACGTAGCCTATGAAGATTCAGCTATGTATTTAAAATGGAAGAAAGCCTCTTTCAAAAAGGAGAATAATTTGATCTTTATCCCTCAGGGAAAAGATTTTAAATACTATTTTATATTTCAGTCCTCTGCCTGTGAAAACACCTGAACCATTCAGGATTTGATCAACTATGGCTTACTTCAATATAATCCCACGAACTAGCAAGTAATCCCACTTATCTTACTAAATTTACTCTTTGTCCTACAGGCACCTCTGGCACCGGTGCTGCTTGGTCCTTCTTGCTCTCTCTTTATAGCACGCTATACTTCAACAGAGATTGTGACCTGCTATATATCACGGACAAATGGGCTGACTGAATAGATAAAATCCATGTGTTTCAGTATATAATTAACTATAAATGTATAGAGCACACAGTGGAAGCCAAATCATAGTTGTGACTTAGTCCCATTCAACTGAAATTCTCACTCTGGATTTGCTACTTCTCAGTTAAAAAATAAAGAACTCCCATAAATAACCATAAAAATATATTCACATTTCTCTACTATCATTTTCTGGTTTCACAGATGTTGGTATCATGTTCAAAATTACTTTGGAACAAAAGCAAGACAATGACCTCACCATTCAAAAGTTGTTTTAAAGAAAGTCAGAGTAAAAATTGAATATACAGGGAGAGGTAGAAACTTCTGTCTGCATTAAGACAGAGCTACCTAAATACTTATTGGGGGGGGGTTAACATAAAATGAATGAGGCCAGAGGGGAAACAAATTCGCATAAACAATCCTATGAAGGCATTTTATTTTGCTTTGGTCTATCTTGGCCAGTTTTACTAGATTATTAATGGTGGGAGAGGAGAATAAAATTATCTTTCTGGCTTTGTAAAATCCTTTTAAGATAAACATATTGCAGACTTTAGGACTAATGGAAATGAAAGTTTCACACCCACACAGGTGTCTGACTGTGCTATCCTAGAGTTCAATTGAATGTGGTCTGAAGCTAGAAAATGCCTCAGCTGGGAAATCTGTCTTCATTTCCCCCTACTTGGCAAATGATACCTGATAATATGGTCAGTACAGGCATAGTATATACCACTGATCCATAGACTTATAGAATCACAGAGTTGGAAGGGGTCATACCGACCATCTCACCCAACCCCCTGCTCAATGCAGGATCAGCCTAGAGCATCCCTGACAAGAGTTTGTCCAGCCACTGCTTAAAGACTGCCAGTGAGGAGAGCTCACCACCTCCCTAGACAGCTGATTCCACTGTTGCACAATTCTTACTGTAAAAAAGATTTCCCTAATATCCAGCTGGTACCTTCCCACCCTTAATTCGAGTCCATTATTGCAAGTCCTATCCCCTGCTGCCAACAGGAACAGCCCCCTGCCCTCTTCTAAGTGACAGCCTTTCAAATGCTTAGAGAGAGCAATCACTTCTTTCCAACATGCTGCATAATCCTACTTTGGGCTAGATTACCTACAGATGAAACCTTAGACCATTTCTCACAAACAGACCATTTCACACAAACAGTTACTTAGTTCACTTTAATCCTAGGACACAATCCAGCACACAGCTAAACATGCTTAAATCCCACTGGTTTTGATGGGATTTTTACAAGGTGAACTATGTGCTACATTGCTTCCTTGAACTTCTAGAAACACAAACTTTCAACAAATGCAACAACAGCTAATGAGCATTATCAGAGCAGAACACTGTCCCAAACATCTCAGAGTATCTGCATCTTCCTATGACAGCCAACATTTGAGTTCAGTTCTCCAGGCAGGGTTGAAGATCACCAACTTCTGATACATTAAAAAAACTGTTACCTCAACAGATTGAATGACAGAAGGGAATTTCACATTACCAAGTTTCAGCCGGTTTGAAGCCGTTTTTGATCTGTCTTGAAGTAAACTGGTACAGGGCTGCCATTTCACACATGGCTTTCCCCTACCGGAAAAGAGCCAGATCAGAAGCAGTTTGACAGTTCAGACTGCACCGCTTTGTTTTCCTGCCGTGTCCCACCCGCGCCGTCTTTTCTTTTTTTAACATTCGCTTTAGAGCGCTATAGCACTATAGCGCTATAACACAACCTAAAAACAGTGATGGGATTCCGATGGGATAGCTATGGTGCTGTTTTGACATTGTGTTATAGCGCTATAGTGCTCTAAAGCAAATGTTCAAAAAAAAAAAAGCTGGAGATCGCCTGTGCGGGTGAAAAATGGCAGGAAAAAGCATTTCAGATCCGGGAGAAGAATCTGAAGACTACTTGGAAGCGGTTTACAGGTAAAATGATACAGCCCCATTTCCTGAATGGGACAGAAGCATTTGTGTGTGAAAGTACATATATATTCCAGTAGGGAACCGGTTCTAAAATGGTTCTGTCTGAAATGTCAGACCAGAAACCCTTTGGGAACCGTTCCTGAACTGGAATATATTGCCTTTCTGAAATTCAGAGTGTTGCTGTTTCTGTTGGATCCAAGGGCAGAGTCTAGCACAAAAGCTGTCTATTCATAAAATGGGCAGGCTTTAAAAAAAAATATTGGACCTTGCTTTTCAGGACAAGTGGCTAGAAAGAAAGATGGCCTTCCCAAAAGACATGGTGGCCATCCCAAAAGACATGGTGACCTAACTTTCTAAGCAGAGCCAGGGAATGAAGAGGAGCTATGCCAATATTGCTAGGCTGGGGTAGAACTTGGAGATCAGAATGCAGAATGTTATGGTAGACCACTATAAGAGTTGCCACTTTAGCTTGAGAAATTCCTAGAGATTTGGGGATGGGTGGGGTTTGGAGAGGGCGGGATCCTCAGCAGTCTATAAAATTAACTTCCCCAAAGCAACATTTTTCTTCAGGAGAATGGATCTCTGTTGTCTGGAGATCAGTTGTAATTCTGAAAGGCCTCCAGCCCCCACTTGGAAGTTGCCACCCCTAACCACAACAGAGACTTGTGGCTCTGAGTGCCTAAAAAAGAAGGTCCTAATATTAGTTACTTGTGAGACCTCAGTTTTATTGACTTGTGACTCTTGGCATACTACAGAAATACCTACTTTGTCTATATTAACAATACTATATGACCTGTTTCCAGTGAAAGGAGAGCAGGTGGTTGGATAGACCTCACAAAAATATTATGGTAAGAAGTTCTGGATTCCCCATTCTTGGGCCTTTGTGAAAGAGAAGGGGGGGGGGAGAGTAAAACATGAATTCCTTTTTCTGAACAAAGGAAGGCAAGATGTCACCTAGGATTAGAGGGAATTATTTCCCCAAGAAGAAGATGAAGACTGGTGTCGTCTTTCCCATCTGCTTCATTTAGAGAAAGCCTTTTGACTGTTATATAGCAAACCTCCCCTAGCTAGAGCAGCCCATATGTTCCCAGAGATTCTGAGAACCAATTTATACAAAGTTGCACTAGAGTATGACAAGTCAAATCTGTTGTCCATTAGACAGAAAGTGCTCCTGAAGCAGATGCTTGAATGAGGAGGGGTAAAGGCCAATTAGAACACTCAGCACCCACATTTCATGGTCACAGGCAAGAGACTGCCTCATTGTTTTCTCCAGCAGTTTGTACTGGGGTGTGGCTAGTTTCACCGGAAGCTTCTATTCAGTTTCAACTGCAAAGAGCACATAAAACTAATTTCAATAGCACAGAACCAGTGTTGAACCTTCTGGAGCAGATACTTACTACCTGAAAACAATGTTTTGTAATAGTCATATGCAAGCACGCACATACAAAGAAATGGAACAGCCATCCCAAGCAAAAATTAGCAATATGACAACAGAAGTGCAAACTACAGGATCTTGTGATACTTGCCCAACCCATACCCACATCCAAAGGCTATCAACACAGGCAATTATTTTCATCTTCCTAGGTAAAGAACACAGCACTTTGGATTGTTAGGGAAATGAAATATTCCTAACACAAAAAAACTTTGAAGACATGAGGTTGCCCATTGGTCTTTCAAGGTCATTAATGGTCAATGCTGACTGGCAGCTGCTTTCCAGAATCTCAAGTAGAAATCTCTCATATACCCTATCATGTGATCCTTTTACCTGAGGATACCAAGGATCGGACCTTCGACATTCTGAAAGCCAAGCTAATGCTCTACAACTGAGTCACAGCCCCTTCCCATCTTTCACTTGGTAGAAACTGTGCTGTCAGTGAGACATCAAGTGGGGGAAGAAAAACTACTTGTATTAACTGAGGGACAGTGAAAAACAGAGAGAAACTGCTCTTTCAAACAATACAGCTAACATTACGGAGAGTTCTCCAATCCAAAGTTTCTCAAACATATCACAGCTATTCTTATGTCAGGTCCTTTTTCATCTCCAATTATAATGCTTTTCATTCTGCAGCTTTGAAGCTATACCAGTTATCAACTGATGCAATCCAAACTGAAGCTCTACTGCTCATTTTATTAGATGAAAGGAAATCTTTTCAACCACTCCAGGAATCTTCTTTCTTTGGCATATCTTTTACATTTTTTCCAAACCACGCCAAGATTCTTCCAGACTGTATGTTGGCTGCTCTTACAGTTATGACTAAAAAAAATAGTAAACAAAAGCTAAGCCATCACACTGCTGAGCAATTTCAAATAAAAGTTGAGGCCTGTAAGGAATCATGGGGGGAAAGAGGACAAATAAGACACATACCCTACAGCACAGCTGGTCAAGACTACCGGGCCAAATGAAACAATACTGTTGGGGTCACCAAGCCCTGAACTTCAGCCGTCTCGATGAAATTGCCCCGTAGCATCAACTGTTGAGATCCAAGGCTGGTACACAAAAAGCTGTTCCCCCAGCCATAAACCAGTAGCATTCTGTGCTTCCAGGTCTTTGTTGGTCTTAAAGGTGCCACAGGACTCAAACTTTGTTCTGCTGCTTCAGACCAACATGGCTACTCCACCTGAATCTATCTGCTGGTCTCCTTGAGAACCATGACTGAGCACTTGGCAGAGTCACAACAGGCACTAAGCAAGCAAGGTCTGGAACTGGATCTAGCACCCAAGGGTTATGGCCTTGTGAACCAGCCGGTCCAAAAAGGCTGCCTTCCCAAGCCTCAGCCTAAGCAGGCAGAGAGGTAATTGACCACAGCTGCATTGCAGGCAGGTGCTGGTGCTCCTGAGGGTGTGCTGGGCTCTGGCTAGGATCCTGCAAGAAAGTACCAGGGCACTACTCTAGTTCTACAGTGGGATCGAGTGCAGCCAGTCTGGCATGTTGCCTCTGTTGTGCCTTCTCAGCCCGTGTCTTCTGCCACCACTGTCCCTGCAGAGTGGGAGAAGATCCTGAGTCGCTACAGGCCAGGTTCAAGTCCTGAATGGTAGAGGCTTGATGGCTGCCTCAGAGGCCTGCAGCAAGATTTCATTGGCAGTTCATTGTCAGTGGAGGCCTCTGCAGTGCTGGTCCTTCTGGCCCTCCTCAGCCACTGACCTCGAGGACTCCAAGTCAGAGTCACAGAGCTGGTCAGAGGAGGTCATGATATTCTACAGGGGAAGAAATATTTTTACCTTCTTCTTGTGCTGTGTGGGAGAATTGGAGGAGCCGGAGACATTACAGCCAGATTATACATGCCTCATGGTGCCGTCCCCTGCCCCTACTCCCACTTGTTTTCTAGGATGCTCTTTGCTGTGAAGGCAGAAGAGTGCTCAGAGGAGAAAATAATTTGAAGCACCTTTCCTCCTACCCTAACAGACTTCCCACAGCCCTTAAAAGCATGTGTCATATCCTGGACCTGAGAAAAGCTGTTTATACACATTTTAAGAGCCACTAGGTATACAGAGTTTAATATACTTAAGGTAGTCAGGTAAGGATTCTCTAAGTTAAGGAGACTAACAAAGTTAACAAACCTGTAAATTAGCCACCTCTTTACATGTTCCCAGAGTGATAATGTAATGAAACAGATCGCCATCGTGCAGCAAAATGTATAGACAGATCAGATACAAAAAAATCTGGGCTCTCATTTAATCCTTGTGGAGCTATAGTCTGAGGATCCCTTCCCCAATAACATTCTGTCATGGTGAGTCATCACTTTTGAATAGCCCAGGTGATATCAGTGGTTCCAAGAAATGGGAGTAATGTTCAAGAAAGTGAAGAACAATGAGATCCAACATTATTACTGGAGAAGCAGCTGCAAAAAAACAAAACAAAAAAACAACAAGAAGCCAATTTCTTCCGACTCTGTTTAGCCCAAAAGATGGTGCCCACCCTTGACACAATCGACCTGGCCACCTAGATTCACACCGTGGTAAACAGCAAGTCTAGACTATTGTAATGCACTCTTACATAGGTCTCCCCTCAAAGTCAGCTTGGAGACTCCAGTTGGTACAGAATGCCTCAGCTTGGTTATAATCTGGAATCAGGTAGAGCGTGCATATTACTCCAATTCTGCAATCTCTTCATAGGCTGCCCATCAGTTACCAGATTCAGTTCCAGGTAGTGGCTATCCCATACAAAACCCTTCATGATCTTGGACTCTTATATCTACAAACTATTTCTCCTCCTATTTTCCACCATGACAGCTTCACTCATCTGAGCAGGGTCTTCTGCAGATGCCACCCTGCAAATGGGCAAGATCAACAACTGTCCATATATATCCATTCTCTGTTGTGGCCTTCATCTTGTGGAATAGCCTACCACACTCCTGGCATTCTGAAAGCTATGTGAAACAGAATTATTCAGGAGCATATTTTTGCACAGGTAATAAGGCTGTACTATAACAGAAAATAACTTGGATGGGAAACCACAAAGGAAGTCCAGGGTTGCTATGGAAAGGCAGGCAATGGCAAACCATCTCTGACTGTTTCTGGGCTACCATAAATTGGCTGAGACTTGATGGCACTTTCTACCACTATCACATAACAAAATGGTTCAGAAAGGTGCTTTGATTAAGGAAAAGGACTGTGAACTATACTGCTGTGCACAGGACATATTATCTGTTGCTGTATGAATTCTCCTACTCTGTAATTTCTGCATCATTTAACACATTGTGCTTTATTTCAACTTGGTTTAAGATTTCTGCTTTGTTTCAGATTCCTGCAACCCTAGTGCTATCACATTCCTTACTGGGTCTCCCATCCTGTTGATTGTATTGAGTGACACTGTGTAATCCACCTTGAGTCTCATTGAGAAAGGCGGACTATAAATAATGTAAGTAAATATATGCTATGCAGGTTTATCAGTCAGGATGGAAAACCACTCAGAACCCCTGGTGAAAGCAGGTTATACATAAAATACCCTTTTGAAATCTAGATTAACAGTCCAGAGATTAAAAAGAGGAAGAAGTTATCTACTATCACTCTCACTTTGAATGAGAAATACTCAGAAGTGTGTAATAATGCTTGTACCGCAGACCAGTCCCTACACAATTGCCCTCATCCAGCTCTGGTCATGTATGTAACTAGTTATTCTAGAATGGAAATGAAGATGCTTATTCAGATGTACATCTAATTGAAAATAAGACAAATGCAAGTTACTAATTGCATCCACTAGATGTTATTCTGTAGGGGTATAAAAGCATATGCAGGTTTCCAGATGCATATGTTTCCATATGTATATTTGCTTATATTGGTTAAGAATAGTGGCCACTGCTGAAGATTCAGATGCTATTGTGACTAAATCTGTTGGAATGTGATTGGTAGGTAGGATCAGGGGTCTTTTTGTAGAAAAACAGCTGCAGGAGCTCATTAGCATATGGTATGCTAATGAGCTAATAGGCTATTAGCATATGCCACGCCCCCTGACATCACCGGAAGTGATGTCAGAAGGGGAGGCAAAAGGGGGGGAGGCATCTTCAAAAGCCTCCCCTTCCCTTCCCTAGCTGGTCTGGGTGGGGGAGCTAAGAGAGAAGGGGTTTAAAGTTTAAACTCCTTCTCATGAGAGTTGGGCCAAAGAAGGAGGAAAGAGGGAAGGATAGAGAGAAAGTAGAGAGAAGGAAAGAAGGAAGGAAGGAGGGAAACAGGGAAAGGAGGAAAAAAGAGAAGAGAAGAGAAGAGAAGAGAAGAGAAGAGAAGAGAAGAGAGAGAAGAGAAGAGAGAGAGAGAAGAGAAGAGAAGAGAAGAGAAGAGAAGAGAAGAGGAAGGAGGGAGGGAGGGAGGGAGGGAAAGAGGAATAAGAGAGAAGGAAAGGAGGGAATGAAAGAAATTTGGCGGCAATTCGGCCCCATTATATCCTATGGGCCATTGAGGTCAATGGTGAAAACATAGGGTATATTCTGGGGGCTGGAGGGAAGGGGGTTTGAGGGAGAGGCTCCAAACTCACAGGGTAGCTGGTGGAGCCTCTCCCCAAGATACCCACCAAGTTTCAAGAACATTGGACCAGGGAGTTCAATTCTATGGGCCCCCAAACAGGTTGCCCCATTCCCGCCATTGTTCTCTATACTGGGAAAAAAGTAATTTTTTTCCCACCACAGAGAACAATGGAGGGAATAGGGGCAACCTGTTTAGGGGCCCATAGAATTGGACCCCCTGATCTAGTGTTCTTGAAACTTGGTGGGTATCTTGGGGAGAGGCTCCATCAGCTATCCTGTGAGTTTGGAGCCTCTCCCTCAAACCCCTGGCCTCCAGCCCCCAGAATATACCCTATGTTTTCACCATTGACTTCAATGGCCCATAGGATATAATGGAGCTGAAATTGACATTCGGCTGCCTGAAAGACTCCCCGGGATGCCGGCTGGAGGCGGGGCTTGGCTCCTGAGCTCCCGGAGCTGTGCTCCGGTGCATCCCCCCCCCCAAAAAAGACCCCTGGGTAGGATTTAGTATATACTGAATGACTTCTGATTTCCAACCATATGAATGTCCTTCCTCACCCTAGGGTATTGTCAGCTAAGCTACTAGCTCTTAAACTAGTATTAAGAAACATATGTGGTAAGACTGTCTCAGTGCAGCCCAAGAGTTATAGCACTTTGGCAGTATGAACAGCTTTGACTCATTTATTGCTGTACTCAGCTTCTGGGGAAATAAGTTTCTCTCAGGTGCATGAAGTGAGCTGGGAAGAGGGTGGTGATTATATTGATATGTACAAAGGTTAAAGTATACTGAAAGATAAACCAAGTAAATTTCTCTCAAAGATTGTTGCCCTATCTTTTGGACAGGAGTTGCCATTGGCTTTGTTCTTCATTTTAAGTTCTAAGTTTTTATGCCGCATCAGCCAAAAATTATCCCTTCAACACTGCTTACAGCTTTTAAAACAAAAGCAAAAGGTAGCTAAACGTTATTGAACAGAGAGGCAGCAGTGTATTTTTTAAGCAAAGGTGTAAGTCCCACACACAACTGGGGGAGGTAACCTGACTACAACATCTCACCCTATTGCTGAAGAAATGGCAGCTGGGAGTAGGGCTGGGCTCTTAGATAGAGATGGAGCCAGCCGTAATGTGAAGGTGCCGGGCTGTTGCCTCCCCTCCATCAGATGGTCTTACTCTGTCATTGTAACTGCATGTTACTTCTTGAATTTCTTTAAAAATTACTACCAAAAAAGTTACAAAAAACTCCTCCTTAAATTGCAAGAATAAGAAATTAGGAAAGCAAACTTAAAACAGATGGTCTACAGCAACATTTAATAGTAGCAGAGTTCTTGTCTAGGTGTTTTGTATGGTTTTCATTTAGCTAACTATCTGGTCCATGGTAAAATAAGTTGAATAATGCAGTTTTATGAAGTATTAACTCTCAGTTCTCTTTTGTGCTACAGTTTTTAAAATTCCCAGTTAGGCTATAGAAAGGAAGACTTCCATCAGAATACTTTTGCCCCACTTTACTTAATCAGACTGTCCTTTAAAAAGCCAAATGTTCAGCAAAATCCAACACATCTGGGTATTAAAAAGCACAGGCTATGTGCAATTATCCAATATGTAGGGTAGGCATGTCAGAGTCACTACATGTAGTCTGCCTCTACTAATCTAGAAGCTTCCTGTCAGAAAAGAACAAGATGAAAGATTCAGGGTAAGAAAAGAGGGGGGGGAATCCTTGAATGGGAGCTCAGCCATTGGTTCTGCACATCCACTGTAGCTGCTGTTCTGAATCCTATCAGTCTCTCCAATTACTGGTTTACAGCACTGGCTGCCCTCTTCTATTGTTTTGTAGCACCAGAAAACTAGATCATTAGCAAAATATAGATGCCTACCTTACTTTCCCAGAGTATTTTAAAACTAAATGCACAGATTAGTAAGAATCCAAGACTTAATTCTATTATAAATAGGAATTGGAGGGATTCTGTATTAAACATCTGTTTCAGGATTCATCTTCCCTTCCCTGCTTTACAGAAGCCCCCTTGACACACTTACGGTCACTCCTCCTAAAGCCCATTAGTTTCATCACTTTGCAAGCAAAAACCCTACTACTTCAGTACTATTTTTGACATGATTTTTTTTGTGCATGCATATATGTTATGTACATACACACACCACTATATATACTCACACAACTAGCAGGTGTTGTGTTCTGTGATGGTGTCACAGCATCCATAGTCTTATTTTCCAGGTTCCATCTTGGCTGCAAATATGAGTACTGGTAACCATAATGATGTTCCTACCTAGAACAAGTCGGTTTTGTTTATTTTTATATTCATTCTAAACTCTTATGGAGCACAAAGGACACAGCAACATCTATTGGGGCAAAAACATGAAACTTTGAATTACACCTTTGTAAAACCCTGCCTTCCAGCTACAACTCTGTAATGCACCATCATTTTACCAGGCACAAAGTAAAGCCCATAAGTGTCTGTATTTTGAGTATGATGGCACTGAGGGGAGACACAGCACTATTTTATTTTAGATTACCAACTTTCAACACAGTATTTTTAAGCCACTTTGAACGTTTTATTGCAATAGCCCATAAGAAATACCGACAAATATTTTAAATCTATCTGAATTCCATATTTTAGAACCGAAACATGTAGTAGTCCCTCTCCTTACTGATTATCTAAAGCGTAACTAGTGTCCAGAGGTTTTCTGACACCACAGAAGTAGCTCCTCATGCAAGTACCAAACAGCACAAGCAACCAGGGCCCTCTTTTCCTTCAGCCTCACCCTTCTTCAAAAATGGATTCACCAAACTGTCATTATGTACCCCACCTAGATAGTATCATCACCCTTCCTGAAAATACTTAGAAGGGAAGCAGAAACATGTATGCTCTTAACACTGTTAAAGAAACCCTCCTCTGTTAATCAAACTGCTCTCTCCCTAAAGGAGTAAGCAGCATCACAGGAAGAAGGTAAGAGCGCCTCCTTTCCCACTACCAGCACCAGCCAGCACACTCAAGCTTGCCGCCAGCAGGAAAGCAAAGGACAAACGAAGGCTAATAAAAATCAAACACGAGGTGGGGACGCTGGCAGGAAATCAGATGGCTGTAAACCTCACAATCCGGATCCAGATTGACACTCGCTCCCCAAATTAGCTCTAGACAAGCCCATTATGGAATTAGGGAACCAGATATTTGGATCCAGATGATGACTCTCTCCAAAACATGTCCTATTTGTTCCCCCCGCCCGTCTCCCGGAGTTTGGTGCCCCCCGTTTAAAACCAGGCCGACATTCCTATTGCAAACTGAACTCAGTCTTTTCTTTGCAACAGGGATTTACAATGTAAAAAACAAACAAAAAACACTCATTTCCATATTTATAAAGCGTAACTCTTTAGATCGAGCTCTTTTCCTTGGGGTGGGCAAGTGGAACGCAGATTGCCAGAATACCATGATGGAGAGTAGATTCTACCGCAAACCTCTCCTCATCTGCGCCGCTGCGCCCCATCCACTCGTTTCCCATAAAGGGTGTCATGCAAGACTGAACCTCAGTGAAAGGACAGCAACTCAAAACGAGCACACACCCACACTCCCAACAGGTATACTTACCTGGAGTGGAAAATAATCCGTATTGGAAACCCGCCCGACGGCTGGAGGATGAAGCCCCAGACGTGCAGCCGCTCCTACAGATCCGACCTGGAGGCTCTTTGGCAGTAGCCGCGCCTCTTTCCCTTTCCTACCTCTGCTCGCGCTCCTGGCTGCCAGACAAGGAAGTCGCCTGGGATATCTTGGGGAAGGGTGTGTTGTTGCTGTTGAGTACTTTTCTTCTGAGTCAGGCTATTTCCTGCTTCAGAAGGGGGAAAGAAAAAAAGTTGGGAGATGTTTTCGATTCAGGGCAATGTTCTCAAGTTGCAGCAAGCAGGTGAGCACACAGTCAGTTACACCCCTTTTGGGGCCCCAACAGAAAGTAAAGGGATCGAGCGCTTTGGCACGCGCCATAATAGACGCAGGGAAACAATCGCAGCCCAGGAGGCACCTGCTTGCGGAACCACACACGAGCGCGCATATTTACACCAGCCGCGAAACTTTCTTTTGCAAAGGGATGTTCACACAGCACATGGATCGAGGAACCTGGGAAAGGGTTGCTGGGGGGGGGGGGGGGGCCGGCGGCAGCAAGCATGTAGTCCGATCTGCTGAGGAAGAAGAAGTTGGAGAACCAGGCTCCAATGTAATAATTTATCAGGTTATGTTTCCTCCCCACCCCCACCCCCACCCCGATTTTACTGCAGAGATTTTGATTCGCCGTTTTAAATCGTGTTCCAACACAGCCCGGCCATCCCCCCATCCCCCCATCCCGAGGCGGAGCTTCCAGTGTTAGCCACAAGCAAACAGCAGGCAGGGGCTTTTCCGCCCTTTCTCTGTTTATCCTCCCTCATGACTGATTGGCGAATGGAACAGGAAATACCGGTTCAAAGCTTTGGTACAATAGGTGCGAGGAGGGAAGGCAGGCGCTAGACTCAGTGCTTCGTCACCGCTCAGTATGTATTGTTGAGCTTTTCAACAAGTTACTGTTGTGAGCTGACACTCCTTAGCCTGACGGAGGAGGGGGTTGTATATGTAAACGGATACTCTCTTCCAAATCGATTTTAAAATTAAGTGCACTTAAGATGTAAATGCAAAAAAGAATACGGCTCCCCCCAATTTTAAATAGAAAAGAACAAGAGTCCACTAGCACCTTAAAGACTAACAAAATTTGTGGCAGGGTATGAGTTTTTGTGAGTTAGTGCTCAGGAGAAGTGACTCAGAAAAGCTCAAAGGCTGCCACAGATTTTGTTAGTCTTCAAGGTGCTACTGGACTCTTGCTCTTTTCTACTGCTACAGACAGGCTAACACAGCTACCCATCTTGAATTTTAAACAGTTCACACTAATTTTATGGGTTTGGGCTGAGCTGCCATTGCAAGCACCAATCACCAACATATGAACCAAGGGATGTTAGAGAAAATTAAAGTCTACATCATTCTGCATGCTGATGTTCCTAGCAGATGACTGCAGGTTTGTCCTGTGCTAATCAATCTATGTGAGGCATATCAGCAAGTTCACAAATAAGCTGCAAAAACAGGCCCTGTGAATTGGACCTAGTTACAGGTCCACAGACACTTAAATTAGGAAAAAAGAACTTTGGCCTGTTTAATCAAGTCTAGTAAAATACTAGTCATGTTTTAGATAGCTATGCTCCACTTTTCCCCCAATGGGGAAAAGCAGTTTACATCACTCTCGCCTCCTTCATGTTATCTTCACAACAACCTTGTGAGGTAGATTAGGTAGAGAGAGGATGACTGGCCCAAAGTCTCCTAGCAAGTTTCCATGGCAGACCAGAGATTCAAACCTCTGTATCCTAGATTCTGTAGGAGGGTAAAAGACCATCTGTCGTTCAAATCACTTCATATATGAGTGAATTATAAGAAAAACCTTGTATACTGAACAAAAGATGCCATTTTCTCCCCCTGAGGAGAGTCATTTCTTATCATATTAGTCTTCAGGACACCTTTAGAATAAGCACAGATTCGCACATCAGCTTCTTTGTGCACTCTGAGGCAAATTAAAAACACCACCATTAAGTTACACATGTGGATTTGGATTTGTGAAAATGTGGGTTTTTTGTTCCACATTACTGCTACTTAATATTGTGTGGCACACATAACATCTTTAGCTTAATCAGTCAGCGATGTATCTAAAGTAGCCTGTGAGCTAGTGTGCTAAAGGAAGGGGTGGTTTTATTTCTTGTGAATTAGGCAAGAGATGTAAAGTTGTGGAATAGTCACAAACATTATGTTTACTAAGGAAAGTTGGTTGTGGCATTCCTGCTTTGTGAGTTAAGAGAAAGGTGAGTTGCTAATCCCCCTTCCTTCTAGCTGAGGAACTATGTGTGGAAAACTCAGTGAGAGATGTTTACAAAAGCTAGGGCACAGAGGGGGTGAGAAGCTGCATAGTTGGCAGAATGGCTCACAGCAGTCACAGTATTTAGAAATAAAAGTGCAAGACATAAATAGGTCTGTGGCAGTAGCATCAGAGGACAGAGAAATCTAGCTGATAAAGGAGCCACTAACAAAAGAAGGCAAATGTGAAGAAAAAAAATTACAGGGCCTAAAGTTAGAAGTGTATGGAAAGCAGAGAGAAAGAGCAGGCAAGGAATGTGGTAAGAGTCAGGGTGGTTAAAGGAAGCAATAAAGAGAAGCAACTACTCAGTTAAAGGCCTGGAGAAACAGTATGTGGCAGAAGCATGGGCTTCTAATAAGAAATGACCAGCTGAGGCAAAATATCACAGGAAGGCTATAAGCTACTCTGTGATTGCAAGAAAAAGCTTTAAAGAAAATTTTGTGTGGGCCAGGAAGCCAAGTGGCATAAGGTTACCAGGCCAACACCTTGAGCAGCTCCAGCACCTTGAGGCTGTAGAGAAGAAAATTTTATGTCAGGTATAAGCTTGTTCCATCTTCACAGTACTGTATAAGATAGTGATGCATCTAGTGAAATTCTTGTCTTCTGTGTAATTGTTAGAAGTACAGAGGCCCTGTCAGAATCAGAGCCTGGCAATCTCAATGGGAACATTGGGCCCTCAGAGACTGATTAAGGGACATGTATTTCACAAATGGGTTTGAACTAACCAGCCACTACAGAGGATGCAAAAAATGAACAAACTCTGATCTGCTCCAGACTAGCTGCCCACAGTGGAATGAGTTATTAGGGCATCTGTTGTTGCAGCACCAAAGTTTGCTTCTCCTCTTTCTACTGTGACATTAGCAATTTTGCCTTTAAAATTTGAAAAGGCTGAAATGCTGCCACAGCAGGCTGGCAAAGTGAAGAGGCTAGCACAGGTCTTAGTTCACCTCCCTCTCTGAAAGAACTTAAATGGGCTAGAATGGAAGGCTTTGATGTTCCTTTTTATCACTTCATTTAGGTTTATGTGATTAATGAGAAAATGCTTGGAGAGCAGCCCTGAAGGTAGCAAAAAGAAGGTTCTCCCTTTGCCACATACTTTTGGTGAGCTGGGTGAAATCACTTAAGCTTTGTGACTTGTGATTCCTTTCCCTGTCTGTTCTGATACGATTGCAATCTCCTTTAGTAAGAGACTTCCTCTTATTGTCTGTGCTCAGAGTTTCACACAACAGTAAGTACAAAGGATGCTTTTAACACAAATGCACGCTAAACATCTTGAAAAAGTCTTCTGACCTGAGAGTAGGGTGTTACGTTTAATGGGACAACATGGATTAACAGCACAGATACTGTCTACAAATCCTCTTTCTGGTAGCTATTTCTTGTCAAACTGAAAACTCTAAGAAATGCTTGAATCCTTCTGACTTTGCTACATCTAGGAACTACAGAAATGGTTAACAGCTCAGTGGATATCTGCTATTAAGGAGTTATAATCAGGCCCTTTCAGTCTGTTTGTAGGCTATATTTTGCAACAGAAATGGCTTATTATCTAGATTTTCCTAGATGTTTCAGGGGGTTTCAGTACTATCCATCACTATAGCCTTCTGAAACAATTCAAGAGAGTGAAGAACTGGCATCTCAGCTTTGCAGTAGTTGTACCACTCCTTCCTGAAGGGAAGAATCCAGAAGATGATTGTAAGAGACTGCTGTTCTACCCTGTAGGAATTATCCTCTGGCGTTCATTGGGGTCTGTTTATTATGGACACTTAAAACGTCCACATGAAAGTTTTAGGAGAGGTAATCCATAGTTATGGAGTGCAGTGACATCATTACCCTGAACTTATTTTGTATCTTCTCCAGGTGGGGTAATGTGCCTGAACTGGTACACTGGATAAGAGTAAATAAGGGTCGGGAAAAGGAAATAAATGCAGCCCATACAAAATGGAAGTGGTAGGAGACATTTTACTGCTATTTTATTAAACATTTTTATGGCACTTCACCTTGCAATTGTGAACAATGGCTTCTACATTTCGCAAATAAACTACATACACATCTTGCATTAATTTGTAAAGCTGAAGGACTCTTGACAATCTTGAGTTAAAGAACCTATTGATCAGTTGAGGTCCTCATTGAAGGCCCTTCCCTTGGTGCCTTTGTGAATAAAGATAGGAGCAGCCTTTTCAACAATTGTGGGCCACCAATGGCACTCTGCTCTTGGAGATGTTCACCTAGTGACATCTTTGTTACTGTTTGGGTACCACAGTCTGTACATGCTTTTAGTAGCTGAAGGGGTAGGGGAAGTTCCGGGCTTTCCCATGGGTTTTTAAAACTATTTTTGTTACTTGCCTGGAGGATTTTTTTCTCATTTTACTGTTTATGTGCTGACTTAATTGTTGTTGTAGTGATTGGTATTACCATGGTTATTGATTTAATAATGGTTTACTAGTTGCACAAGCTGCTTCAAGTTCTCCTTTAGATACTACAGCATGTGCAATTTATTAAATAAGTACACAGTTCTGAAGCTGTGTCAGCACCCAGGTGTGCCAAAGGTCATCCCTGAAGTTCAAGCAGCACTAAACTATGCAATTCTTAAAAGCTGTAGTTTTGGACATTTCTAAATTTGAAATACTGTAAAGCTCCATGGCGCTCTGTCACACAGCGGCCAAGGGTGCCGCGTGCTGTTGGGAGGTCCAGCGGTGGGGCCAGGAAACTAGAAGCCCTCCCACTGCTGCCCCCTCCAGCACCAAGAATAGAGTGCATCACCTGCCCCAGACTGAGAGTTCCCATCTCTCCTAGATCCTAATCCAACACTTTGACCCCAGAGGTAAGAACATAAGAACGTAAGAGAAGCCAATGTTGGCTCAGGCCAATGGCCCATCTAGTCCAACACTCTGTCACACAGTGGCCAAAATATACCAGGTGCCATCAGGAGGTCCAGCAGTGGGGCCAGGACACCAGAAGCCCTCCCACTGCTGCCCCCTCCAGCACCAAGAGTAGAGTGCATCACCTGCCCCAGACTGAGAGTTCCCATCTCTCCTAGATCCTAATCCAACACTTTGACCCCAGAGGTAAGAACATAAGAACGTAAGAGAAGCCAATGTTGGCTCAGGCCAATGGCCCATCTAGTCCAACACTCTGTCACACAGTGGCCAAAATATACCAGGTGTCATCAGGAGGTCCAGCAGTGGGGCCAGGACACCAGAAGCCCTCCCACTGCTGCCCCCTCCAGCACCAAGAATAGAGTGCATCACCTGCCCCAGACTGAGAGTTCCCATCTCTCCTAGATCCTAATCCAACACTTTGACCCCAGAGGTAAGAACATAAGAACGTAAGAGAAGCCAATGTTGGCTCAGGCCAATGGCCCATCTAGTCCAACACTCTGTCACACAGTGGCCAAAATATACCAGGTGCCATCAGGAGGTCCAGCAGTGGGGCCAGGACACCAGAAGCCCTCCCACTGCTGCCCCCCCAGCACCAAGAATAGAGTGCATCACCTGCCCCAGACTGAGAGTTCCCATCTATACTCCAACAGTGAGCTAGATGGACCAGTCTGAGTAGGCTCCTGATATGTTCATCCTTCTCACCTTCTTCCCCATTCAAGCCCATCAGAGTTGGTGAAAAATTCTAAACCAGAGAAGCAGCTGCTGTGACCAAGCCTTACATATTATCTTTCATTCCAGGTGCAAGCAAAACATTATTCTACTAGGCCATGTGCCATTTTCATGGGACACGTCATTAGGCCAGAAACTTTGTATTTTCATGAAACTCTAAAAATTTAGCCCAACCGCCATTAGTTTCCCCATTCCATCTATTGAACGGTATCCTTTTCTTCATTGCTAGCCTAGATATTGTTCTGTACAGGTTTCTATAACAGAGTTGCAGTTTTCCACTGCTGAATGACAAGGCATTTGACAATAACTGCTCAGATATTCATCTTCAATTGATCCCCCCCCCGTTTTTTTAAGCGTTCTTTACCTACTCTCTTTCATCATTCCTCCTCCTCTTTTAAGCATTCCTCTGTTCATCCCTTTCTTGTTCTTGTTTAGGACAAGAGAAGAAGGTAGGTTATGGGAGGAAAGAGACTGTTTGACAGAAAGCACTTTAAATTGTATTGTCAAAGTAGCAGTAATTTTAGATTTAAATTTTTAAACGAGAAAGCTGCAATGAACTTAGGTTACAGAAATATGGTGTAAAATACTTTTTGAGCATCTGACATAACTGCTGTGTCCTGCTGTTGCTATAGCCCCAGGTACTTTAGCATTTTGATTATGAAGGAAGAGAACTAGAGTTGCCCTGTCAGAATTTCAGAGGTCATAGATGCTTCACTAGATAGATAGGAAACTGAACCATTCCTGTTACTGCCACAGTGTGGGACAGCCTCAGCAAAGAGACTGATACAGAAGCACCCCAAGGCTGAGAGACTAATTAGGAAACACCAGATGTCGTCAAGGGCACAAATCTCCATACAAAGGGTATTGGGCATGTCAGTCATAATTATTTCAGTCAGTCCTTGGTTCAGCTTCATTCCTTAACAATGCAGAATCTGTGTATTAGGCAATGTGCTTAAAATAAGTTCCCAATAATTATTGTTTGCTATCAAGAGCTCTTCCATAATCCTGAAAATTTAACTGCAATTGAGAAAGTAACATTTTAATTATTGATCTGTTGGTAGTCCTACAATTCTTACAAGGAGTTCACTGTATATCCGGCAAGTCTCAATTCTTCTTAGTTCTAAAACAGTGTAATGGGGACTTGTTTGTTTCAGTTCTGAACACTGTGCTTCAGTTCCTCATTCAAACAGATCAGTGCAGCTACTGGCCAAACTCATATCAAAAGCTGATGAGGACCCCATATGACTATAACAGCCACTGAAAAAATGCAGCAGGTTGTGGTGCTCTACAGGGGTAGGTGGAGTACCACCCATAAAGGTGGGACGCATGCTGTGGTACTCCAGAGGGTTGGGAATGTGGTACAGTAGATTTAACTCCTTAGGCTTACCAATGATACAAAATGCTTCCACTCATATGGCTCCTGCTGTTGCCACCATTGGGTTGACTCACATGATAAACCTAACACAAACACCATACTGCAGCAAAGAGTGCTGTCTTGTGGATAAGCTTTTTAATGGGCTCCAGCTGAGCTAAGTAACATCTGAATACCCTTGACTGCATAGCAGTCTTGGTGACATTTCTACAGTCCCTTATAAATGGGAGAGTAGTGGATTCTGTTGGAGAAAAGCTCTAGCTGTGCTATCAAAAGATTAGCATAATATGATAGCAACCTCCAATGGCAATCCTTGGGTGCAAGATGAAAGGGGGGCATAAATAACCAAACATATCTAGCTAAAGAAAAAAATGTTATTTTCAGCTGTTGTACAGTAATTTTTGGAATTTCAACTCAAATGAACACATCAAAAAGTTGAGGGGAAAAGGAGGAAGAGAAGGAAGACGCCGTGGGTCAAAGTCTGAGTCATCAAGTATGTTTTCTTCCAGCATATGCTAAAGTTGATAAGTCCAGCTTAGTCTTTAATGCAGATGAAAGTTCCTTCGTCAGTAGTTCATGAAGGGAAACTCCGTCATGAGAATATACCCAGTTTTCCCCAGTCCAGTCATAACGTTTGGGGCCACTGTGAAATCATAAACAAAAACAGAATAAGCTTAAAATTCAAAGTATGATGATAAAATGTATAAGCTGAAAACTGATCTTGCCTGGGTCTACCACCGCAAAACTTGCTGAAATGAGATTAGGCCAGGAAATGACAACACAAAAGGCAGGAAACCTGGAAAAATCTTGATTCTGTGGTCAGACTTCAAGAGTGTAAGAACTTCTTAATTCTCATGAACACAAACAGGACTTTCACCTTGTCTTGTCATGACTGGGCTTATTGTACATTGAGGAGGAAGAGAACATAAGCGAGTGCTTCTGCAGTAATGCATGAAGAGGACTGAATTTTGCATCTCTGCTACTAAGAGTGGACATGTGGTGATAAGAACATGAATCTCCTGGTGTAAGATATACATTATATCCTACCTCCCCACATTATGGCAGAAATACCCATTGGAATCACTGATCTCAGGAAAGCATAAAAAGAGATTGGAGGCTGGTGATGTGCCCTGAATAAACCAACATCCAGCCTTACTGCCCCTACCACCATGGAACAGGCATGGTTCAGACTTAACCAAGCATGATCAGTGAGCTGAGATGATCCTTAGGTTCCCATGCTAGGGTTGCCAGGTGTGGGTTGGAAAATACCTGGAGACTTTGTGGGTTGATCCTGGAAAGGGTGGGGTTTGGTGAGGGACCTCAACGTGGTACAATGCCATAGAGCCCACCCTTCAAAGCAGCCATTCTCTCTGGGGGAGCTGATCTCTGTCGGTTGGAGATCAGTTGTAAAAGCGGGAGGTCTCTAGTCCCCACCTGGAGGCTGGCAACCCTATCCCATGCTACCTTCTTCCGTCCATTCCACATACATCATTTTTTGTTTTCTTTTCATTACAACTGAACCATACAGCAGAACTTACTGTTTTACCTACCAATCAGGATTCAAAACCAGTATTACCAAAGTGCTGGATCTTTTTTATGAGAAAGGTAGCAAATGGGTGCAGTGGAAGTCATTAGTTAGATCACCAGTCACCACTCACAAGAATGAGGGGAACATGTGAACCCAAGAAGCTCACTGATCATTCATGTAGCCGCAAACCATGGCTTTTCATTGTCTGAACAATGCCATTTTCTTCCAGCCATTACAAGGTAAAGACCTTGTGCAATTAGCTGGTATGATTTACATATTGGGCATATTGATTGAGAGGGCGGTGGCAACTCAGCTACAGGGCTTTCTGGATGATGCTTCCATCCTTGACCCATTTCAGTCTGGTTTCCGCCTGGGGCATGGGACAGAGACAGTTCTGGTCGCCCTAACTGACGAACTCCAGAGACATCTGGATCGGGGCGGTGTGGCGGCTCTGCTGTTGTTAGATCTGTCGGCCGCATTTGATACAGTAGACCACCAGTTGCTGACCCACCACCTTGCCAATGCCGGGATTCAGGGGCTCGCCCTTCAATGGCTTGCCTCTTTTCTCCAAGGTTAAGGACAGAGGGTGGTGCTAAGGGAACAGCAGTCCCGGAGGCACCCGCTTGAATGCAGAGTGCCTCAGGGGGCGGTGCTTTCCCCGATGTTGTTTAACATCTACATGTGCCCCTTTACCCAGATTGCCTGGAGGTACGGGCTTGGGTGTCATCAATATGCGGATGACATCCAGCTCTATCTGATGTTGGGCGACCAGTCAGACTCCGGCCCAGAAGATCTTCACCAGGCTTTGCAGGCCATGGCTGGGCGGCTCAGGCTGAGCCGGTTGAAAATAAACCCAGTGAAGATGGAGGTCCTGTGCTTGGGTTGGTTCGGGGGTGGGGCTCCCACTTCTGACCTTCGATGGGGCACCTTTGGTGCCAGCGTTGGAGGTTAGGCATTTAGGAGTGCTCCTGGATCCCGCCTTAACTATGGAGGCCCAGGTGGCAACCACTGCCAAATCAGCCTTTTACCATCTTCGGCTGATTTGGCAGTTGGTTCCTTTCCTCGACCACGATGACCCTGGCTACAGTGATCCATGTGATGGTCACCTCGAGGTTAGATTACTGCAACGCTCTCTACATGGGACTGCTTTTGTCGCAAATTTGGAGGCTGCAGCTAGTGCAGAATGCTGCGACCAGGCTATTGGTGGGCGCCCCTAGACAGGAGCACATCCAATCTGTGTTGAAAGTGCTGCACTGGCTGTCTATAGCATACCGGATTTGCTTCAAAATGCTGGTGCTTACCTCTAAAGCCCTATATGACCAGAGTCCAACACACCTGAGGGACTGCCTTTCCCCACATATGCCCCAAAGAGCGCTTTGGTCAGGGGCACAACATCGCTTGGTGATCCCAGGCCCCAGGAAGGCCAAGTTTGCTGCAATTAAGGCCATGTCCTTTTCAGTGGCAGCTCCTACCTGGTGGAATGAGCTCCCAGAGGAGATCAGGGCCCTGTGGGACCTTTTACAGCTCCACAGGGCCTGTAAGACGGAGCTCTTCCACCAGGCTTTTGAGTAGGAGCCGCCACTGAACCACCACTACTACCAGTACCATCATTGGTAGATCAGTGGGGTGGCCCCATGAAGAACAACCATGATATTGCTGTGGTCAGTACCACTGGGTGGGGTTGACTAACAACTATGGGTTTTAATCCCCTTATTATTATGTAAGATTTGGGGGAGTCCATCTTGTAAATGTGATTCCATCTTGTTAGATTTTCATTGTAACTACTGAGCACTTTAATGTTGATTGTTTTATCCTGTTTTTATGCTGTTTTATGTGTAGGCACTTGGTGCCCTATTGTAAGCCACCCTGAGCCTGCTTGCGAGAAGAGTGGGGTAGAAATGCGATAAATAAAATAATAACAACAGTAACATATACATAGTTTACAGGATAGCACATTTGACCCTTCCTGAGAAGGAAAAATTGTTAAGTGAATCACTTTAGGTCAAGAATTAATCACTCTCTTATAAAAAGCTCATTTAATATATATCCCCACAATAGGAAAAACAGATACCCAACCAACCACCCCAAAATGTCTGCCTGAATCAGTGTTTATGGGCAGAGATTTCTTGTCTTTAGGACTGTCACAGAACACAAGTCTGACTACACCTACTGGCCAAGACTGCTCTGAAACTCGTCAGAAAATAGGAATAAGCACAGAAATTTTTATTTAGGTAGCTTTCACTTTGCTTTATTCTTTAGTAGTGTTACATGTTTCCTGCTTTATATTAATTTGGATTCTTTATTCTTTTGTTTCCATTGATTTCAAACAGGAAGCACATTTCTGTCTATGCTTTTTGTTTTCCATCCACCTGTCGCTTCCCAAACGTTTGCACGTGGCACATTTGTTCCTGAGACCAATGCCTAATGTTCTCCCCTGCAGGCTTATCTGCATGGCCCTTCTGAACATATGTACTGCCACTGTCAGATCTTGTGGAATGGCCATCCAAGTATGCTGGGAAGCCACACACTTTGTTGATATTTAGAAACCATGTAAAGTGGAATTGAACAGGATGTCTTTTATAGTAGATGATTGGCCCTTCCTTTGTTTTAACATGACTTGAATAGATTTATCAGAGACATGTCTTAAAACTAGGGGTCTCCGGACTTTCGGTTTCGGCGGAGCGAATGGCGGCCACCTCTTGGGACGCTCCCGGAGGCGGTTAGCCCACGCGCAGTTTGGGGGGGTCTTCGCTTATGCGAAATACCCTAGTGAGCCTTAGGCAAAGGCTCCGAACCGGGGGCGCTTGAGGAGTAGCCTCTTTGCCGGCAAACAGCCGGGAAATTGAGGCTTTCTCCCCGCCCCAATCGGCCCCGCTGCGTCGTGCCCATAATGGGACTTAGCAACGCCACCGACTTCCAGGAGTGAAAAAAGCGATCGAGTTGAAGTTAAATGGAAAGAATTGGCATCGAACCGTGAGTTGGAGATCTATTTTGAAGCGAAAAGTCGAAACCCCCCGCAAGCATATAAGCGGATGGGAGGAGGGAGGAATTCCCACCCCCCCTGAGAAACGGGACTTATAAAAGAAATGCGGAGGGGGGCAAAGGGGAAAAAGAGTTGGTGAAGATACCTTTGGGGAAACACTGAAGATTAAGAGTTTGTTAGTCTCCTGAGTGGCGCAGCACGAACTTTTTTAAAGTAAACAATTAAAAAGATGTCCGCTTTGAAAAAGGTCCCGCAGAAGCCGGAAAAGAAGGGGGGAGGGACTTCCGGTCTGAGCACCCCCCCACCGGAGTCAGCTGTCAATCAACAGAAAAGCGAGTCACTGCGCCCTCTGCTGGATCAAATGCAGAAAATCAGCGAAACTCTGTGTAACATGGAAAGTGTTCTCAACAGTCAACAAAAACAATTAACAGAAACATCAAAGAAGATGGAGGAGATCGCACAGAAGTGTTTGGTCTCAACAGAAGACACCAAGAAAATAAAGAAAAAGGTCAATAAATTAGAAAAACATCAGGATATGCAAGAAAAAAGAATTTTAATGTTACAGATGGAAAAATCAAATCGGACTCTCCGCTTTCAGGGCATTAAAGAAGAGGAAAAAGAGGATCTCAGAACTACATTGGCGAATGCCTTGGCACCTCTAACTGGCAGAGAAGCGTTGGAACTGAAAGAAGAGATGGATATGGCCTACAGAGCCTATTCAACTTTTACAAAGAAAAATAATCTGCCAGCAGAAGTGGTTGTCAAGTTTATAAAGCAGCGTACCAGAGATCAAATTTTGCGTTCAGTTTCAGCGGTGCCCTTGAAAATTGGGGAGCAGACCATCAGAACTTTGAAAGATGTTCCTTATGAAATCCGTATGAAAAGAAAAGCATATAAAGGATTGACCACGTTCTTACAAAGGCATCAGACAAATTACAGATGGTGCATTCCCGAAGGCCTAATTTTTAAATATAATGACAAAAGAGAGACGATAGACTCCGTCTTCAAAGCACAAGAATTTCTGAAGAGACACGCCAGTACAGAGGAAGATGCAGCACTCGCAATTTGGACAGATTCAAGCAGCGAGGAAGACAGTGATCCGGAAGAGGGAGGAGCTGGAGCGGGAGACAAGAAGCCTAAAGAGGGCCCATCGTACAACTTGAGAGATGTAAAAGGAAGATATCCAAAGAAGTAGTTCGTGGAACGTCAGAAAGGAGCTGATTAATAACTAACCCCAAAGGACTTTACTAACTTTACTAACAGAGTTATCTTGGACTTCTATAAGATGAAAAGAAGATCTTCCAACCGTGGTGGTTGCCAAAATTTGTAATTATACTAACTAAAACTAATTTTTTTAACAGGAAAAACTCACTCCACTCTTTTTCTTAATCCTTCTATATACCTTCCCTTTTTCTTCTATAAAAAGTAATAAAATTCTCTCCTTTTTAGGAGGGTTTATTCAAAAAAACAACAACTAGGGGTCTCCAACAAGGAGCATACTTGCTTCTGCAGAGCAGCTCATGCAGCCACTAGAAGACCCAGGGAAAAATTGTGAAGAGATCTGCATTAGGCTTCCCCTTTTTGAAAAAAGTTTTTATTTCATAGGGTTTTCTCTGTCTGACACTTAGCTAACAGTTTCTTTTCCGGTGCTCATCCTAGTCCATGTTCTTTCCAGAACAGAGTAAAACTTGAGAGCTTGCCAGGGAGGAGTAGCAGTTCAAGGTATTTTTCATTATTCCAAAGCAGCTCTCATTAAAGAAAAGGTTGGCAATCCCTGTCTTAAAGCACATAAATAAGAGACTGTCCTCTTGACCAAGAGTTTCCCCTGCCAAGTATCAGGAAAACAGAGTAAGGATCTACATTTTATAGATAATTATAATTCTTACGGGCACACAAAAGCATGAACTGAAGTGAGTTCTCAAACAGGGACCATGTGGGTATAGGTTTATTTCTTTTAAACAGCATTTAAGCTCTCCAATGTGTTTAGTATTCAGTCACCCAGTTATACCCATCATGTGCACTAAGTAATAAAAAATATGACTTATAGAAAGCAAATAGCTTTAAAAGGGAATTAGACCGATTCATGGAGAATAGGTCTATTAGTGGCTATTAGCCATGGTGACTGAGGGAAACCTCCACATTCAGAGGCACTAAATCTCTGAATCCCAGGGCCATGAGGCAACATTAAGGGAAGGTTTCAGCCTCTGTGTCATGCTGTTGGCCCTCCAGAGGAACTGGTAGGCCACTGTGTGAGACAGGATGCTGGACTAGATGCAGGTCTGATCCAGCAGGGTCTTATGTCTTAAGCAGCTTAAAGGAAGGAAGTTAATACCTATTAAAATGTTGGAGTTGGTTCTTCAATAATTACAGATCAGACTGTTTTTATATATATATATATATATATATATATATATATATAGCACATGCTGTAGAGAAAAAGATGTAGCAGATCAGTCTCTCTCTCTCTCTCTCTCTCTCTATATATATATATATATATATATATATATATATATATAAAATATGTTGCACATGCTGTAGAGAAAAAGATGTAGCATCATGGCATTTCTGTGCATTATTTTTGCTAGTGTTAGGAGAGCAAGCATGTAGCCACACTATGGTTGCAGTGCTCTCTCTGCTGGCTGAAAAAACCACTGCAGGATGAGTCTTGTTTGTCCTGGTATTCTGCAACAAGGACAGCACTGTAGCAGTTGCAATTTGACCCTTTTGTTTTGTTCACTGGTGGCTTGATTTTCACAGTGCTTGGCTTGTATTAACCCCTAATGTTTGCTCATTCTATTGAATGGGAGTGAAATATTCTGAGAACTGGGTAGTCAGTTCCTGTAACATTAGAGATTAAAAAGCTTCCATTTTCTATAGACTCAATGCTAACCTAGGAATAAAATCTTCTTATCATAACAGGAAAATAATACTGGTAGTTCAGAGGAGCACATGGAGAAAAATGAGGTCTAAAAGATTTTACCAACATAATTCAACTAATGACGTTGTTACACAGTTAAAGCTAAACAAATGTCAGCCTGGCCATTGTGTGCATGGGAGACCACCTGCAAGATATTCTTAATATTCCCAAAGGATTCTCATAAATGAAAAGCCTATAAAATGGAGCTAAAGTTCAGTTCAGTTCAGGTATGAATGTTCAGACTGGCCTTGCCAACAAATCTCTGCTTACCTGGTTGGAGAGGACAGCCATATCTGTTTGTTTGGAGTCTGTTTGTTGATAACATATGTTCCCATGTTTCCACCTAATTTAACTGTTAGCACTCCAGTCTAAAAATAAAAAATAAGCACATTTTTGGTTTGAAGCACAATTCCAATAATTTAATCTGTAGCAAAGAACTTTCAAATAAAGCTGGGTTTTCTAGTGGCATAAAATAAATTATTTATCAAGTAAAAAGTTCATTTGAAGTTAAGCCTGCTGGAGCCCAGTGTATTAAATTATATCTGCTGCCAAAATGGAGTTTCAAGAATAGGACTGTAGGCACAATTTGTAAATTCACTTTCTTGCACATGACACCAGTTGACTGCTTGTTGTAAAGTAAAAATAGATTAGCTATTTGTTTTCATATTGAATTCTGAATTATTTGTTACTTTATACTCCACTTTTTTTTACTGAGACTCTAGGAGTTTTACTGAATTTTAAAACAATGCAATAAACACAGTGTAAGATATAATGGTATAAGACTCAATTACAAAATCAGAAAATAATGCAATAAAAACAGTGTAAGGTGTCATTCCATAAACAATTACAAAAATTAGAAAACAGTGCTGAAAAGTCACAATCTCAACAATGAGGCCATCTGCACATCTGAATGACACCATGTTCATACAGTGGACTCTCTGAAAATCAACTTTACTATTTGCTTCCAGATATGACCTGGGAATCTTCTATAAGTGCTGTCTAATTTGATCTCAGCAGTCAGTTACTATACTTACTCACTTTGGAACAGAACAGGTAACCCAAAGCAGGGCTTCAGAGAACCCCTTCATACCACCCAGACCCAACCCAAACATCATATGAAAGTCCCACTATTAATTGGACTACATGAGCCCTCCAGTCCACAACTCTGATCCAAAGTTTTATGTTAATGATCCTGACTTGTGCAGGGCATATTTCAAGAAAAATATAGATGGTTTCCAAATTTGTGTCTTAACCTTACTGCTTCAGTGCTCTGATGAAATGCCCAGTTTTTAAATTTTATCTCAGAAATGTTCTGTCTTAATACCTTGATATTTGTTTGAGTTTGCATATGTAAGTTACACAGCATTATCCAAGGGAAAGTTTGTTTTCATACCCTCTCCAACAGCATCTAAATTTATATTTTTTGTGTTTCCCACAAGGCCAACTCAGTCCCAAAATTTACAAGCTGGAACAGAAATCTAAAAGAAACAAAGATATATGTCATAGAGAGACAGGCTGTAGGCTAGATTGGGCCTTCAGGAACTCCTTCTCTTCCATATATCCGCTCTGCTCCAGTCAGACTGTACTCATGAAGCCCATCGGGGTGGGCTTAGGTAGACACCAGCCGACCAATGAGCTGCCAGAGGGCCCACTCATCCTTAGGGTTATGGCATCTGGTACTGACCCGTCTGCAACCCACTAGAGCACTGCAAGGCTCTGGGGGAGCCTCCATATGTGACAAAACACTCATGGTTCCATCTGGCCCCACTGGCTATGCCTTCTAAGCCAGCTGCGGCCATCCTGCAATCAGCTCTGCTCTTTACCTCCATGCCTCTCACACATTTCACAGGAGCCATTTTAAATTCTGCTTCCTGAAAAGCTGGCTGCCAGCTGCAGCAATACAGGGAAGAGCACTGCAGAATCAGGAGGCTCACATTTTGAAAGCTCCACCTTCCCTCTTCTGGCTAAGCCGGAAGGGCATGGAGGAAGGAAGGCCCTCCTGTGGAGGATCTGCATAGTTTGGATTGAAAACATACTTTGTTGTTGTTTAATACTCACCAGTTGCAAAAGGGTCACCTATAGACAATGATAATTATGTTATTGCAAGGGGGGGGGGAATTTCTCCCTTCTTATGAACAAAACCAGTTTTGTTTTGTTTTTAAGTTATCTCATCTCTCTCAGACCACTTCGAGTTTTACCATAGTCTGGGGGGCCCTTTAAACAAACAAACTAGGAAACAGAGTGAGAGTGGGGCAGAGTGATTTGTCCTGCACAGCAATGGCCAATGCATTCAGAAGCAGCTTCAGGTAGAGAAAATTCCTCAGTTTCTGTCTTGAGCTGAGAGAGAGGAAATGGGAACTGGAAAGCTGCAGATGGGAGGGAGGAATGGGTCATTTATGTCAGCTTGTCTGAAAATGAAGCACCCCTCTCCTCCTCTGCCTTCCCCCTCTGCCCTGAGGCTTTGAAATTAAGGTTTATTTAATTTTAAAAAAGCTATGTGAGAAACCCAAAGATGGGGATAGGTGGGAATGAAAGTCAAAGTGGACAAACAACTTCAAGCAGACTGATTCCTGGTTGACAGGAAGAAGTTCCTTGACCTACAAAGAGTTAAGTGGCTGTTTCCTAATTCTTTACACCCCTATTCAGTCCATGTCACCATAGTTATCACACCTATAGCTGATTTTTTCCCATTAGCCAAGTACCCTGGCACCTTTATGATGTATTTTCCTCACCAAGATTTGCAAGCAAGACTCCTCTTCCTTTTTTACATAACAGACTCTGCAGCAGCACATCTGTCATCTGCCAGGGCCTGCCCATGGGCCCACTGGAAGAAGAAAAAAAGAGCTGTGGAAGGGACTCTGCTTGCACCTGATACAGGAGCACCCAGCCACTTGCTTTCTCCAGCACTAGACAGGCTGCAGCTAGTCCTGCACATTTGAGTGTGTTTCCAGCACATGGCTGAATCAGCTTGCCTCGTGCAACAGCTTGGACTGTACTCCCTTCTTGAGCCCTCCAGCAAGGTAGGTAGGAGGCAAGCTTCAGGGCTAAATATTTCTGGGGGATGAAGATCCTTCCTGCCTCCCTCCCCTCTCCCCAGCTTCCCCCTTGAGGTCTGTACACAGCATTTTGCCGCTGTGTGTTTGGGAGGAAGCACATGACATGTATTTGCTGCTGTTTCTGGAGCCTCAGCTTCAATGAGACATAATAAAAGGAAGGACAGGATTGCCCATTGGGAACAATGGAGAGGGCTTGAAGGCCTATTGGATATAATGAGAGCCACTGCATAGGTTTCACTGAAATACATGATAGCAAGAAAAAGTTGCAATGAAAATGCAGAATGGATTTAAAATAATGGTCTCTGGGTCCAGATAGACGGTTCTGGGACTGGAATGACAGCCCCTAGAGTGGCATGATGGCCCCTGAGAGTAACGGAACTGTTCTGGAATGACAGCCCCCAGAGTGGAATGATGGTCCCTTGCAATAGAATCAGTGCTGTTATTCCAGGCTCAGAACACTTCTACTACTCCCAGGGACCATCACTCCACTCTGAGGCCTGTCATTCCAGATCAAGAATTCAGGTATCTCTGTCTGACAGTGGAAAGCTGACACAGTGGAGAGCTGACACAAAGTGACTCAGCGCCACTTGGTGAAGCTCCAAGATTGGTACACAAAAAAGACTGAAATTGACATGCTGTTTTTCTTGGAATTACCAAAACCTGAGATTACATTCTGAGGTAATTTTAAATTGCATATCTATGATCAAATCCTGAGAAATTTAATTTTTAAAATACAGTTCAAAATATAGCTGTGACTTTTAGTCCTAATAAATTCAGCATTTTTCCATTGCTTCTGTTTAATTTTTTTAATGAACTAACATGGCCCATGATATCTAATTTTTACATTCTAAGAGTGAACAAAACACCATGCAAGCACATTCTTTTCCACGTCGTCACAAAACACTGTCTGATCATGCCGGGGAGCAACTGCGTGGCAGCTCAGAGGATCCGTCTGCTCCCGCCACCACGCTTCTCTTTTGATGCGGCTCTAAAAAGCCGCACTTCAGTCACGCCTTCTCTCCCAGTGTGACCGGGGCCAAAGTTGGAGGTGCTCACTCTAACGTATGACTGTGATAACCCCAATTTCACCCTCACCAAAAGGAAGATAAAAATCTATAAAGTCATCTGTAAAAGCTAAGCAAAATTTACCCCAAAGGAGACATCATAATCTTCAGGAATAAAATGCTTGTCTGCCAAATCCTCAAAGAAATCCATTAATGACTCCAGTGTTTCTTCAGCAAGTTTTTCATAGGTAGTTTCATCTAATAAGCTGTGTCATGTAAAGACAATTAATTAGCATCCCATTCAGAGATTCTCCTATGAGAACACTTTAAGACCAGTGTTAAACAATTAGTGCAACCCTAAAGACAATTTTCTGGGAGTAAGCTCCACTGAGTAGACTGGGGAAGGGGAGACAGAGACTTAGACATATAATAACATTAATGTAAAATGTATGGAACTGCCCACTTATGTATGACACTGAGACTTAACATTACAGAAGATCTCACCACATTCCAAGAGGCAACAAACAGAGCTTTTACAATAATTTGGGAATACATCTGGTTTAAATTGCGGAGTTCCTTAAATTCTTAATCCTGGCAATATTTGCATAACAAAGTATTCTGGGTAACTTCCATTCATTTCAGTAGGGATTGAACAGCAGTGTTCTGGTTAGAAAAGAGGGCACTACAATACAGACAGATGTACAGAGGAAGCCCACTGATGTCAACTCCTTCTTAGCTGGCAACAGTTTCCACCCCTACCATTTCAAAAAGAATCTGCCATGTTTGAAGCTTCTGAGACTCAGAAGGAATTGTAATTTAGAATCAGATTTTAATAAACAGGCTCAAATAGTAATGAAACAACTGTCAGAGGTTATTCTGCTAAAATTCTTAAACAGGTTTTTTACAGGGCCAAAGATACTACCAGATCATCTCTTTTAACTTGCAAAAAGGAATAAACAGAATACTGATAGGAAGGTGATAACCTTCACATATAATAAAACATATTCTCTAGTCAGAGATATAATTTCAGACATCTTATTATGGTTGAGCATCTATTAGTACCCTTTCTAGTTCATTATTTTTCCCTGTGGGGAGATTGAATATTTATTTATTTACATTAACAAATAGGCTGTAAGTTCTGATAAATAAAAGTTATTTTGAGGAATCTGTAGCCTACAGCCTGCCACCCACCCACCTTCCCATCATAAATACAACCAGTTGAACATGTTCTCTTCCACAGTTCTAATGGGAAAGAATGCAATTCAAGCTGGGAAAACCTGTAACATTGCTGTAGAATTATG
This sequence comes from Gekko gecko, assembly GCA_029375565.1. Taxonomy (NCBI): domain Eukaryota; kingdom Metazoa; phylum Chordata; class Lepidosauria; order Squamata; family Gekkonidae; genus Gekko; species Gekko gecko. The sequence continues at coordinate 120,611,566 of JAPDNY010000007.1, forward strand.
GGTAAACTCACTGCATACTGCAGAAGTGTAACATAAATGCCATACACATTAAAACACACACCTGCGTCATTATTCATGTAATCCTGTAGTAATTTTAGCAACTAGGATCCTGTCTAACAGCCACAGTCGCAGGTTTTTTTGGATGGCAAAATACAGTGTTTGTTGAGGAAGCCAGATGCTCATTTTTGTCTTACATACAGATTTATGTTTGAGAAATCCCAAAGTTAGCAGTGATATAAATGACAAGTTTTAAATACAACTTACCTCTTGTCATTGACCATCCCTACACTTCTTAAACATATCAGCTGAACTCTCTTGGTTTTGACCATCAGAACATGGTCTGCAGAGTGATGGTGAGAATCCTGTAAACAGGTAAAGAAATGATGAAATAAGCTCTGACTTGTGAAAGCTCATACCACAATACATTTGCCAGTCTCACAACATTTGGCTTTACAGAAAGGTGATATTCAGTAGAAGGCCAGATTAAAGGGCCATTAAGAGAGCCAGTGTGGTTTGCTGGTTAGGGGTGCTGGGTTTTCTCAGTGTTCCAGTCAAGGCAATTTAAATCCATGGCAAATCAGCATCCAAATAACCTGGAGCAACAGCAGGCTGAAACCAGGCTGACCACTGAAGGGAGGTAATGTAATGCAGAATGGGGGGGAAACCCAGAATAAAAAGGTTGAACTCGTTTTAGTGCAGAATGGGGAAAAACCTGGATTAAAAAGGCAGTTGAATTTGATTTCAGTGCAGAATTGCATGGAGGACACCACAGTGAACATGGATTAAAAGCAGAGTGCAGAAAGGGCCTATGATCTGTAAGGCCTAGGTTTGAATCCCCACTCTGCCCTGGAAGCTTGCTGGATGACCTTGGGCAAGACACAGACACTCAGCCTCATCTATTGCACAGGGTAGTTAGTTATTGTGAGAATAAAACAGAGGAGGGGAAGAATTGTCATGTTGGGCTACCGCTGGTGAAACAAACACAGTATAACTTGCTAAACTGAATAAATAGATATCTAAGCCCTTCACAAGTTTCAGAAATATGACGTTATCATAGAGGGAAAGAGTAAGCCCTTTGGACACTATTCTTATTATTTTAAAATGTCTACACAAAATACAGTACAAGTAAAAAAAACCCCAGTCTTCTCTACTCCTAGATGAAACCCCCAAATTTGACTGGAACTGACTGTTCCTTGAAAGTGCTTCCCAAGTTCATGTATTACTTTATTAATGTAAAAACTGAATTACTGAACTATTGCAGTGTATAACAGTTTATTCACCGAAGCCCATCATTTCTATTTACATAGACTGTTACACTTAGACCGAAACTCCATTGCGCAAGTTACCCACGAACGTACTAAACAACGCTTGTGACGTGTAACAAGCAGTATTTTCTCGGTCCCTCCTCCTATGCATTAATGCTCATATCAGAATTAATCGATAGCTGCAAACTCCAGTCTGACCTGCCTCCAGGGCTCCAGAGCCTAAAATTTGGCAAACATTTTCCCTACACGTCACTTCTCCATCTCAGACATTGTATGGATGCAGATGAAGAAACTAATATTTTCAGGCAGTCTGCATTCCGTAATATCGCACAACTTCCTCCGCATATGGAACAAACGGTAACATTTCAAAATTCCTGTGAACCAGCCAGCAACATAATTGGAGAGCGATGATAGATGCACACAAGGACAACCCGCCTGGGAAGCGGCTTTTCAGACCCCTTTATCCAGGTGGATAGAGGCTCTCCTTGTTCCGCTTTTGCGGAGCGACAATCTTTTGCCGCGTCTAGAAGCGCATTCCTAGGCAGCGGGGTCCCCTTTCTCCCTCCCAAAGGAGGCCTGAGCCTTCCATTCTGCACGATCTGATCACTCACCGGCAGACTGTAAAGCATGGAGAAAGCTGCTGTTCGTCCCCTCAGGGGCCGCGCTGCCTCCTTCCGCCGCCCAAGGCCCTGGCTCAAACTGCGGACTGCAACACGCGAGGCAGCGAAAAAACCACAGGCTATGCCGGGCCTCCACATGCTACACACCGGGGCCCGCAGGAAGGCCCAGTCTCCTGTAGCAACGCCTGCTTGTTAACCACGGAGAAAGGAGAAGGCCCAGCTAAGGCAAGCTGCTGCCCTCTCGTGGTGTCACAGAGCACGTGCAGCGGGATCATCACTTATGTTTAATTTCTAAAATAAGAAGCCTCTCTTGAGCTCAAACCCACCTATTAGCGTTGCCCTTTGTCCCCGAGACCTTGCTTTCTTATTCTAGACGGGTAACTACTGCATAATGAAACCCCCTACAATGGAATTCCACTTTTTAAGGAAACTTTAGCAGCTACAAAACAAATTCAGCAGGTGAAGCTTTCCCAACATAGAGTGGAGTAATGGGGGAAATTTGAACTTCTGCCTGTTGTAGGGTTGCCACCTTCAGCCTGGGAAATACCAGGAGATTTTTTGAGGGTGGAGCCTGAAAATGGCAGGGTTTGGGGAGGGGAGGGACATCAGTGAGGTGTAATGCCATGGAATCTATCTGGCACAATGGCCATTTTCTGCAGGTGAACCATCGCTGTTGCCTGGAGATCAATTGTAATCCCAGGAGTTCTTCAGACACCACCTGGAGGTTGGCAACCCTACATACAAGCTGAGTCAGGGGAAGCAGCAATTTTGCCTACGATATGCACAGAAATAATTCTTTGCTACTTGGCACATTCTACAAGTCAGCCACTTTTCGTCCGCCATTTTTAATCCATTGGCGTATGCACATAAGCAGAGCTCTGCTCCTGTGTTAATAAAACCAAAGTTTAAAAGGTGACTCATTTTAGTATTTAGATGAGTTTGGGATCTCATGGAGGCCAGTTTCGGGTCAAAAGTTTAAAGGGAAGTGTTTGTTACAGTGGTTGGAGATACCTCAGGGCATGCTTTTGGCAGGAAACTAGTTGTTCTGCTCATGTGTGAAGATTCTGCCTATGTGCATGTGCAAACTGAGAATTTTTTTAAAAAACACTGATGTTCCCGCACATCAGTAGTGTAGATGGCGGGGAGCGATGTGACTGTGTGGTGAGCCGGGATGAGGTGAGTGTGATCGTGATTATCCAGATTTTTAAAAATCGCATTTTAAACCGCAGTCACCACACCATCTGACCCACACCCATAGGGTGCGTTCTGACATGCCGTTTGATCTGGTGTCATGACTGTTCAACAACAGATTTTATATGCATGATCACACAGTCAACTTCTGCCTCCTGTCCTGATCCTGCTCAAAACCCCTTTAACCTGGAGTATTTTGTTACCAGGTCCCAAGTGGTGGTTTCTCAGTTCTCCTGTTTAAAGCCAAATTTTACCCCTCCGGTCTCAAGCCACTTCCAATGGTTTAAACCCCTCCCTGCTCGAAAACTGCTGTGGAAACCCAAGGATTCTGCTTTTCGCCTGCCATTTTTTAATGTGTCGGTGATATGCATGTGAGCAGAGCTCTGCTTCCGTGTTTATAAAACTGTTGTTTAAACGGTCACTCGTTTTAGTGTTTAGATGAGTTCAGGATCTCACAGAGGCCATTATCAGGTCAAAAGTTTAAAGGGAAGTGTTTTGTTAGAGGGGTTGGATTGAAGTTTTTATAGAGGAGTGGACAGCTCATGCAGATTGATACAGTTATGTGAGTGAAATCATGGTTCTCTGCGGAAGTGTCAAAACGAAAGCTGTGATTCGCCCTAGTGTTTCTGCATATGCTCGAGGATGTTTTTTCAGTTCTACGGATAAGTGCTTATGCGCATGCGCAAACTGAGAAAAAAATTAAAAACCCACCAACACACACTCCTGCACGTCAGTAATGTAGACAGCAGGGAGAGCTGTGACTGCGCAGCAAAGTAGGATAAGGGAGGTAAGTGTGATCACAATTATCCAGATCAAAGATAATCGCATCAGAACCGGACCAGTTTAAACCGCTCTCAGCATGCCGTCTGAAGGCACCTATGGTGTTTTCCAGATTAACAAGTGTTTCCCTCTTGTTCTCTCTCTCTCTCTCACACACACACACACTCTAACTGTGCTAAGATACACATACATATATATATAAAAAAAAAAAAACCAGTATCCGGAAACTTAAACTTTTAAACTGAATGTAGATTCTAATCAGAATAGATCAATATTCAAATGGCAAGCCATGGGAAATGCAAAAATGAAATTAATTATCACTGAAAACAAACTTGGGACTGCATCTGCTAACAGTGTAGCATGTATTACAATGACAAAATATACAAGAAGTCCTCCATACAAATAACTTGCCACTGAGCGCCTGTATATTAATAATAACCAGGTAACATCATATGACAAAATAATAGATGTACATAGCACTTATCAAAGATGAACATTTTAAATAGTCCACTAAAGAAACCTGCCACATTTTGTCTATATATTTATTTAACCAGGAGCACTCTAAACATCTGGGGAATAACCTGCCCTTCCTCACCATCCTCCACTGTCTTTGTAGTGACACTAGAACAAAGAAGCATCCAGAAACTTCTTGGTACTGGCCATGCTCGTAACTGGAAACACAGCTTGCTACATTCAGGAATTCACTTGTATAATTTGAAGGTTCAGTTGCTTTCAACTCCTTTCCTAGCACAGTGTGCTCATTTAAGAAAATGCACAGAAATGTCAGCAAGCAGAAAAGGAGTGGCTGGTTGTTCTATCAGGGTTTTTGTGCTTCATTTATGGCAAGTAGTGATATCCAGTTGTGTCTGAAAAAAGTAACAAAATATTCTTCCCAATGTTGGTAGGATATCAAGAGCTCTTTATTGGAAAAAACCCCTTCAAACTAGAGAAAAGGACACAACTTGTTAAATAAATACAAGGTAAACAACATTTATTTGACTTTTTACTCAATGTGGAAGGATTGAGTAAAGCAATGCATAGAAAGTATATAAGCGAAGCTATTTTGGACTAGATCGATGGTCCATCTGATACAGCATCTTATAGCCAGTCACATAGCACAGGAAATCCCGTACTATAAGCAGGGCTGGCTGTCAACAGTCCTTACCTGCTGACTGTTCCTCAGCATCTGCAATCAAAGACATTTTCTCTTAACCTGGAAGTCCCATTTGGCTATTACAGCTAATAGTCAACAATTGGTCTAGCCTCCACAGATCTATGGAACCTCCATTTCAGTCCACCTGAATCATGGCTATCAGCACACCTCATGACAGTGAGTTCTCCAAGACAATGACCCATTGTGTGAGGTCGTATTTCTTTTTTCCTGTCTTGAATCTACTGCCATTATAGGAGAGGGAGGAAAAAAGTTTTAATCTACTTTATCTACACAATACATAATGTTGCAGGCCTCTTATCATTTCACCCCTTGGTCACCTTTCTTTTAATTTAAAAATTCCAGAATGCTCTAGCCTTGCCTTATATGACAGATGCTCCAACCTCGCGAGCAAAGTAATAAGCTGTTATGTAACTTCCTACACTAGTCGAATACAACAAAGCTTAGTTCTCAGGGCTAAATTAGTATTTCAGGGCTTTATGGGGATGTTTTAAACAAATGAAAAGCAGTTGTGGGATAATATAAGAAGAGAGTGCCAGCTCATGATGGTTGCTCTTTGGTTTTGGGGGGGATGGAAGAGCGTTCAGTCACCTGCAGTTTGAATTGGTACAGACCGTTGCTACTGTCTCCATGAGAATTAGGCCTGACCAACAGCAACCCACAGCTGGATCCAGATTGCGATGTATTTTCATAGCTATATCCCATGATAAACTATATCATGAAATTTGTGTAAATTCTTGCCAAATCATAGGAAAAGCAAAGTGCTATGCAGGGTCCTGATGACTTGCCTGTTCTGTCTCACACACTTCTCCCCTTTGGCTTCTGAGATTTCAGCCAGGCATTGCCTACATACTTTCAAACCTACTGTTTTAGCCCTGTTGTATGCTCTGGCTGGTATATGGTGGCATGGAGGGAAGTACAATAGTCACTAGTCTTCCCAAGTGAGCCCCATAGAGTACAATTATGGTAGCAGGCCATTGACACACTCATCTAATGGGTAATGCTCAGGTTGCTAGCAGAGCAGGACTGTTTAAACCTTGGTAGGATTTCTTGGGAGTGTTATTGATGCAACGAACATGAAATTAAGGAAACTTTGGAGTACAACAGAAGACAGGAGGGCCTGGCGTGGTGTGGTCCATGGGGTTGCAAAGAGTCAGACTTGACTGTGCAACTGAACAACAACAACAAAAAGGATTTCTTGGGACACTGTCAAGGCGTCAAAAGGATACAAACATCAGCAGGATACCGAAGCAGAACTGTAGCACTAATCTTGAGCCGTTTCATTCAATCATAATTAATAAGACATCCACCCCTACTCTTTGATTCTCGATATCCTTTCTGCAAGCATTAATTTTTTGAAGCAGAATAACTGGGTGAAGTCACCATGCTCTCTGTATATGTATATGTTTGTATCACATATGTTGACAGAAACAGAACTGCGTACATGGGCCTACTTACCCAATCTGCCTGCAGAAGCTTTAGAATGAGAAATAAACCAACCCTTAGAAACTGTTATATTAGCCAGGAATACTATGGCTACCACTGAAGTACTATTGGCTGGAGTACAGACTTTCTCTGAAACTCAAATAGTTCTGCATATCCAAATTAGTGTAAGCAACATAGCACATTGCCAACTTTTGAGCATATAAAGACTGGCAAATCAAGTTTAGCACTGGCATGTAGACAGAGAGCCAGTTTGGTGTAGTGGTTAAGTGTGCGGACTCTAATCTGGGAGAACCGGGTTTGATTCATAAGAACATAAGAACATAAGAACATAAGAGAAGCCAATGTTGAATCAGGCCAATGGCCCATCTAGTCCAACACTCTGTCACACAGCGGCCAAAATATACCAGGTGCCATCAGGAGGTCCAGCAGTGGGGCCAGGGCACCAGAAGCCCTCCCACTGCTGCCCCCTCCAGCACCAAGAATAGAGTGCATCACCTGCCCCAGACTGAGAGTTCTCATTCTATATCCTGTGGCTAATAGCCACTGGTGGACTTCTGCTCCATATGTTTATCTAGTTTCCTCTTGAAACTGTCCATGCTTGCAGCTGCCACGACCTCCTGTGGCAGTGAATTCCATATGTTAATCACTCTTTGGGTGAAGAAGTATTTCCTTTTATCTGTTCTAACCCGACTGCTCAGCAATTTCATAGAGTGCCCACGAGTTCTTGTATTGTGAGAAAGGGAGAAAAGTACTTCTTTCTCAACCTGCTCAATTCCCATTCATAATCTTATAAACCTCGATCATGTCACCCCTCAGCCGTCGTTTCTCCAAGCTAAAGAGCCCCAAGCATTTTAACCTTTCTTCATAGGGAAGGTGTTCCAACCCTTTTATCATTCTAGTTGCCCTTCTCTGCACTTTTTCCAATGCTATAATATCCTTTTTGAGATGTGGTGACCAGAACTGTACACAGTATTCCAAATGAGGTCGCACCAATGATTTATACAGGGGCATGATTCCCCACTCCTCCACTTGCACCTGCTGATGTGACCTTGGGTCAGTCACAAGCTCTGGCATAGCTGTTCTTGAAAAAGAGCAGTTTCTGTCAGAAGTTCTCTCAGCTCCACCTCCCTCACAAGGTGTCTGTTGTGGGGAGGGGAAGGGAAAGGCGTTTGTAAACCACTCTGAGATGCCTTTGGGCAGTAAAGGGTGGGGTATAAATCCAATCTCTTCTCTTCTTCTTAAATTTCAGCCAGTGTTTCACATAAAGGAAGATATTCCTGCATAGCAGAGTCACTACTATTAGGCCTCCATAATATTGTTCAACAGATTCCTTAGCTAGGATGTTATCCTTCCTGGGTGATCTGTAGAATCTAGCAGAATATAGGTCATTCTTAAAATCTGGCACATGCTGTGAAGCGGAATTTCTTAATCTCCTGTAATGTTTATCTATCAATATAAAGCCTGGCTCAGTCTAAAGCCATTTTCACCTGGGAGGCATGTGCCTAGATTGGTCTTCAGTGCTAAAATAAAACTTATATTTGCTCAAATGGAATTTAAATTTGCATTCTGATGGATTAACAACATTCACATTTGGCACAAAGGCATATATGTCTCTTTCATGAAAACACCTTTAGACTTTAGTTTAGCATCCATTCTGCAACCACAATCCCTATGTCAAAAACAAGATTACTTGCAAATACTCTTCACTTCTTTCTTATGGATGACCCCTGGTGAGAGAGATGCAATATTTATCATGCCACATATATGACATCTGCTATACCTTTGGTGTAGTGGTTAAGTGAGCGGACTCTAATCTGTGAGAACCGGGTTTGATTCCCTACTCCTCCACTTGCACCTGCTGGATGACCTTGGGGCAAGCCCTAGTTCTGGCACAGCTGTTCTTGAAAAAGAGCAGTTTCTGTCAGAGCTCTCTCAGCCCTACCTACCTCACAGGATTTCTGTTGTGGGGAAGGGAAGGGAAAGGAGTTTGTAAGCCGCTCTGAGACTCCCTTGGGTAGTGAAGGGCGGGGTATAAATCCAATCTCTTCTCTTCTTCTCTCTCTTTTCAAGGTTAACCATTCTTCATGTTACTCACAATCTTCTCTTCCATGTGTACAGAACAACTTGTTCCATTTTCTCTCTCTCAATCAACAGTACTACATTTGGAAAGTTACAGAACTGCTCAGAAACCGTGCAGTAGATTCACAGCCTTCAGAGCTACTTGCCAAAACTTTGTTTTGAGAACAAAATACTTTATTTCTGTCAATAAAACTATAGTTTACGGTAGAATATACTAAATAAATTATGTAATTTTTATCCTTTACAAGCAATATATCTAATCACAAATATTTCAAAGACAATATATGTACACAACATAAGGCCTTGTTATAAATAGCATTTCTTCATTTCACTAATAAACAGTGAAAATTTCTTTACAGAAGAGTTTCCATAAAGTATGTGCAGACATATTACACTAACCCTTGTATGAAAATAATGTGAGCAATTATAATTCTGAGGGAAGGGGAGGGGAAAGCAGAATTGATTTACATAATATTCACCACTGTGATGATGGCTCTTTAAATAGGCAAAGCGGATTAGATATTTTTGTGTGTGTGCATAATCAATGAATACATGCAAAGAGAGTCAATAGGAAAATATCACTTTCAAGTCCTGAAAAAGATGATTAGCGATAATAGAGAAAGCAGCTTAACTATGGCATATGCAGTTCTTCACAGTTGAGCAGGCAACAGCACATCATAGTAAAGTGTGGAATGTTTCACATCTCATCTGCTGAGTCTAAGGGATTATCTTCTATGGTTTAACGACCCTTCGATAGTTTTCACTGAAGTTCCGTTGATTATGAACTCTTTGTTTACTAGGCTCAGCCATTTTTCCTTGTAAATCAGGAGTGCAGAAAATGCTTTTTCTTCAAATGTGCTCATTTTTAAATGCACTGTTACTGAAAGCAAAAAAAAGTTTATGAATATATTTTACTAGCATTATCAAATCACCTTTGTTATGCTTCACATGCAGATGTTTTATATACATACAAACATCCCAGCCTTAAAAAAGTCATCACAGCCAAGTCTAAACTGGAGGCAGGAGAAAATGATGTTTTAAGGTGTTTTGGATCTCCACTGAGAAGCAAATTCAAGTATAAATAGCTAAATAAATGTAAGGTGGTTTACAACATATATAAAACATTATGAAAATCACAACAGAAACAACAGTTATAAAACCCATAACAGTCACAGACTAAAAACTCCAATTAGGACTGTCAATAATAAAAGCTAAATCAATTAAAGTGCAGCCCTAAATAAAACTGCCTTCAACTGCCTCCTGAAGATCAACAATGGGGGGGGGGCAGTTCCATAATTGTGGGGCTGCCACAAAAAAGGCCCTCTCTTGTGTACACACTAAATGAGTGTCCTTAATTGGTGGGACCATCAGGAAGCCATCTCCCCGTGATCTTAATTTGTGCACCGGAACATATAGGAGAAGAGAGTCCTTCAGATACCCTGGTCCTAAGCCACATAGAGCTTTAATGGACAAAAACAACACCTTGAATTGGGTTGGGGAGCACATCAGTAGCCAATGTAATTGCTAGAGTTGCCAGGTCTGTCAGAAATGCCGGCAGGGAAATGGGGAGCCGGAAATGACATTGTGCAATGTGCCTATATCACCCAGAAGTGATGCAGGCACATCGATGATGTTGCTCTAGCTTTGGGGCAAAACTCTATGGTAAAACCAGTCTCAAACCACAGAGTTTTGCCCAAAAACAGAGCATTGCTCCCCTCCGACATCAGCAAAGTACCTATGTCACTCAGAAGTTGAGCATGTTGAGTTTATTTCTGGTGATGTTGTCGTTGTTGGGGATTTCCTCCCCACAACCAGCTGGCCAGCAGTTGGCAAGAGACTGCAAAACTCCCAACTGGGGAATGGTAACCCTAGTCATTGCTGTATTGGGGACATGTGCTCCTGATAGCTGGCCCCAACCAACCACCAAACCATCTAGCCACAGCATTCTGCACTAGCTGCAGCTTCTGAACATTCTTCAAGGGTAGCCTCAAGTAGAACACAATGCAATAGTCCAGTCTCGATGTAACTAAAGCATGGATCACTGTGGCTAGATCTGACTGATCCAGGAACCGATGCAGTTGTTGCACTAGCTAGAGCCACAGCAGCTACCTGGTTTACTAAGGTGACTGTTGTGTCAAGCACTGCTCCCAAGCTGTGAACCTGACTTTTCTGGGGGAGTATAGCCCCATTCAAGACAGGGGAGATCTGCTTTCCTACGAACCCAAAGAACCTCTATTTTGTCAGGATTAAGGTTCAGCTTGTCCACTCTCATTTAGAATCATCATAGTGCAAAATCATTATCTTCCTGAAGCCTCAAAATCAGTTAACATATTTGCAAGTACAATCTGACAGCTCCTCTATTATACTTAATGTAAAGTTCTAAACTGTTTTACTGTACTATAACATCAATTACAAATCCGTAAGGTTACAAGATGTCCTCTTTTTGGAGGACATGTCCTCTTTTTTTGGTGTCTATCCTCTTTTGGGCTCTTTTTGAAAAAACTGACAAAAATACCCTCTTTTTGGGTTGGAAGTTTAGGAATATTCCTAGTCAGTAGTAATTACCACAGCTTGATTATTTATTATTTAATTTCTACCCCACCCTCTCCGCCAAAGCAGGCTCAGGGCAGCTTACATAGGATAATAAACAATAAAATTAATCTAAAATCACAACAAATACACATAAAAACATATAAAGTGCTAGTGCTAGAATGATTCCTATATGATGGCGGGCATGAGCAGCATCCAACAATACAACAAACAATCAACTGCTAGTGTAATCTGGGTTATATCTGGCTGTTTAAATGATCTAATAATGATACTGATAATGTTAATATTGGGGCCAGTTATATAGTGCAGTTCCTTAGTCAAAGGCCTGGTGGAAGAGCTCCGTTTTGCAGGCCCTGCAGAACTGCAGAAGGTCCCACAGGGCCCTGATGTCTTCTGGGAGCTCATTCCACAAGTGTGGAGCCACCACTGAGAAGGCCCTCGTCACAGCCAGCCTAGCTTCTCTGGGGCCCAGCAGAGTCAGATGGGGCCCAGCAGAGCAGACTGTAGTGCTCTCTGGGGAACATGTGAGGAAAGGCAGTTCCTTAGGTATGAAGGTTGCTGACCATATAGGGCTTTAAGGGTAAGAACCAGCACCTTGAACCAAATTCAGTATGCTATGAGCAGCCAGTGCAGAGGTTTTAGTGCAGGCTGGATGTGCTCCCACATGGGGAGACCCAACAACAGCCTGGCCACTGTATTCTGCACCAGCTGCAGCTTCCAGATTTGGGACAAGGGCAGCCCTATGCAGAGAGCATTACAGTAATCTAATCTTGAGGTGACCACTGCATGAATTACTGTTGCCAGGTCATTGCATTCGAAGAAGGGAACCAACTGCTTGATCAGCCAGAGATGGTAAAAAGCTAACTTTACAGCGACTGCTACCATCATTTAGGAGGCTTCCAGGAGCACTCCCAAACTCCTAACCTCCGATGCTGGCACCAATGGCACCCCATTGAAAGACAGGGGTGGAATCCCTACCCTCGGCCACTCCGACTCAGGTACAGGACCTCCGTCTTCGTCGGATTCAATTTCATCAACTCAGTCTAAGCCAACCAGCCACAGCTTTCAACACCAGGTACAGATCTTCTGGGTTAGAGTCAGACTGGCCACCCAACAACAGATAGAGCTGGGTGTCGTCTGCATATTGATAACAACCCAGCCCATGGCTCCAGGCAATCTGGGCAAGGGGGCACATGTTGATGTTAAATAGCATTGGGGAAAGCACTGCACCGTGGGGCACTCCACAGATTAGTGGATGCCTTTGGGACAGCTGCTCCCCAATGGCCACCCTTTGTCCCCAACCCTGAAGGAACAAGGAAAGCCACTGTAAGGCAGACCCCTGAATCCTACTGTCAGTGGGGCGGCAGGCCAGTGGTTGGTGGTCGACCATGTCGAATGCCGCCAACAGGTCTAACAACAGCAACACAGCCGAACTGCCCCAATCCAGATGCCTCTGAAGACCATCCGTGATGGTGACCAGTACTGTCTCCATCTCACAGCCTGGTTGGAAACCAGACTGGAAGGGTTCTAATGCAGAGCTGTCATCCAAAAAACTTCACAACTGAATCACCACCACTTTAAATAGTAGGAGTATTTAAAATGAAATTTGTCATAGTGATCACTTGTTTGAAGTAGTCAGTTGGGAAATATATCCTCTTTTTTGATTTTTGAAATATAGTAACCTTAAATTTGTCATCCTTAACAAGGAAACAAATATTGTGGGGCACATTGATAAGTTTATCTTGCTTCTGCATACATCCACTCAAATTAAGTTGCAATATACTGAAAATCCTGATAGCCATCTAACATAACTGGCACAAGGCAGAGATATATTATGTTGCATAGACAGACACTGCATGAGATAGTTGGAAATGATATTGGAAAGCACATATTATTTACAGATTATACATAAATAGCAGCATTAGGTCACTGTCTGAATGGATCTCATAACTTCAATAAATATGATTTAAAATACAGCATTCCTCTCTGTTAACATCAAATTCTATCATAGGCCCACTGGCAGTTGAGATGCTTGATGGGCTGAAAGAGGAATACCACTGCTTTAAATAACATATGCCACAGGAGCCCCCAATGTCATGTCTGCGGGCACCATGGCACCCGCCAGCACTTTTCTGGCATCTGTCAAGTGTTTTTAGAAAGTGGTGGGGCCAGATGAGTGTTTCCCACCAGGGCTTCTGATTAGCCATTTGAGATCTGACTGGCTGGGCAGATTTTAAAAAACTGCTTTGGCAGCAGCTGCCACCACAACACAAGAATCTTCATGACTGAAGGTAAGCTGCATATATGCAAGAAAATACTTGCAAACAATATGTTCATTTTAAAAGGCATCCTTTCAATTGGAGCCTCTACCTGAAATGCTAAAGTGACAATTAGGTTTATGCATAACCTCACCTGACAACATTTCATGGTTGGCTTTGCTTCCTCTGACAGCCATTTTGCGATTGCACCCACCAACATATGTCAGAATTCTAAAGGATCCTGCAGGCTCAAAAACTTTAAGACACCTAATATACATTATTCAGTGCCAAAATCAGTGTGATACAGTGCTTGTAGCATCACATTAGGCTTGGGAAGTTGTGGGTTCAAATCCACATTCTGCCATGAAGCTCACTAAGTGACCACACACAATCTCAACCTAACTTCACAGGACTGTTGGAAATATAAAATGGAGGTGGGAATGACCATGTACTCCACCCTCAGTTCACTGTGAGAAGGCCAGGATAAAAATTTAGCACAGACCTCTTTGGGCAGCAACACTTTTAGGAACTGATTGCAGTCAGAGAAGTATATTTGAGGATGCCTCCCAATGTCACAGATCATGTAATGAAAATCTAAAGTCACATGCACATGAGCTGAGACTTTCATCCCATCATCCTCTGGGGTACATCTTTATTTCACACAATTCATGTAGATGCTTAGGGCAGCAAAAAGTCTTGGCCTGTCATAAGATAAAGCAGTGTGAGACAGTCTTCTGTTGGATTTAACAATGACAACAAATTTCTTTTTAATAGTATCCTCTTGTCTGTACAGGCAAACTATCCCTATACATTTAGAGAGAGCAGCTATGACATCTGCAGAGTGCAACTGAGAAAACATGTATGCACGGTGAGATGGCAGGGAGAGAAAATGGTATTCTGTGCTATATTAAAGAGACAGATGCAGGCAAGTCTCACTACTGGGCCAATCCCTCACACTTCACAGAAAAGAGCTAGATTCGAGTCCATTAGCACCTTAGAGACCAACAAGGTTTTCAAGAAATAAGCTTTTGAGAGTCAAAAGTTCCTTTGGTCAGATACTAAAGAGTCAGAGCTTTGAGTCTTGAAAGTTCATACCCTGAAAATCTGGTTGGTCTCTAAAGTGCTAGTGGACCCAAATCTAGCTCTTAAGATCAAAATGTCTACCTCTGAATCTAACTTAACAGAAAGAAAACTTCAGGTGGAGAAACACTGGTTGCATTCAGGTGGCATGATAAACTGTGGTTTGTCTATCAAAGTCTGGTTACTCTACCAGATACAAAGAGCATATCCTGGTTAGTGCTCAGTGCATCATTTCCTCTGGTTCTTACTTCCTTGCTGCCTCCCAGTACTGTAATATCTGTGGCTAGAAACTTGAGGAAATCAATGCTACCCAACAAACTATGGTTTGTAAGTTTAAACATCACAGCCATTAGTACATCACTAAGTGGTTAAACAAACCAGCTAGTTTGAAACTCTGGTTTGGTGCTAAAAATGCACACAGTGGGGTTTTTTCTAGTATCTGCATTCAGATGTCACAATTAACTAGAGAACAAAGCCTGAGTCCAGTGGCACCTTTAAGACCAACAAAGTTTTATTCAAGGTATAAGCTTTCATGTGCAAGTACACTTCCTTAGATACACTGAAATGAAAGTTACCAGTCCATACTGGTATAATGTAATTTGGAATGGTAGACCGAAATTTATTTCTCTGGTCTGGGGACAGAGGAGACATACACTGCACAGCCAATCACCCCACCTCAAAGAAAAGGATGTTGTAAAATTACCCTCATGCTTGAGAGGAGACAGATGGAATTTAACAGGGTTTCAGTTAATTACTCTAAGCATTCCACAATTAAAAAGGGTAGATCTACCTATCTAGCTCCAATTTTGATATATTTATTTCCTTTACTATGTATTGCCTTGGAATCAAACCCAAACAAATGGTGGCCATATAAACCAAGCTGATTATTCCAGTTAAGCCCTTGCATCTGTTAAACACTGTTTATTATGCTTCTGCTAATTTGCTGCTCACCCTCTACCTATATGTATGGACTGGTAACTTCCATTTCAATGTATCTGAAGAAATGCGCATGCAGACGAAAGCTTATACCTTGAATGAAACTTTGTGCATCTTAAACATGCCACTGGACTCAAACGCAACCACTGACACAGTGTGAACAATACCTGTTACTGTTGAAATACTCACTTGGCCAAGGTAAAACCACTAGAATTGTAAAGCAATATGTAAATAATCTGAGCCAAAGTATTCTCCTATCTGTCATGTGTCAAGGCAATGCAGTCCAAACTGAACTACTTAAAATAATAATCTAATCTATATGAATCACAATGTCATGTTACCAACATACTTCATTGCTGCAATGATTATTTTTTACACACTCACTTTCTCCCATGTATACAAATCTCTCCTATATAATAAAAGCATTTTAGTCTGGCAACATTCCATGCACTCCAAAATCGGTTCACTCCGCGATCTGTCACTCAGAAGCTGTCCCTATCCACTGGCTGTGTTGCCTGAGTCTTGCCTCCAATATTCTAAACAGTTTGCTGTTCCTCTCCCCCCAATAGCCAGAGGTCATTTGCATATTTGGCCTAATTGGCCTTTGCCTCTAACATTCTAAACAGTTTGGTTGTGGCTGTTGGGAGTTACTGAATGTGTCCTGAGGTAAAATTCATATCCCAGTCTTCCCTTAAATGGTCACTGGAGTTGCCAATCTCCTTGTGGGGCCTGAAGATCTCCCAGAAATCACCGTGTTCCCCTGCCATAGAACATCATTTCCCCTACAGAAAATTTCACAGCTATTACAATGGCTGCTTTGGGCAGTGGACTCCACCGAACCCTGCCCTCCCCTGGCTCTACCCCTCAAATCAACAGGTCTGGCCCTCCCCTTAGTATTGCCAGCCTCCAGGCAGCACCTGGAGATCCCCAAGATCAGTTCTCCTGGAGAGAATGGCTGCTTTGGGCAATGGACTCTATGACATTATACTCTGCTGAGGTCCCTCCCCACCCCAAACCCTGCCCTCCCCAGGCTCTACCCCTCAAATCTACAGGTATTTCCCAACCCAGAGTTGGCAACCCTGTAACTGGCTATGGAACCGCTTTCCAGACCCTTGGAGCCCAGAAGACATGGCACAGGAGGAGGTGCTTTTCTACCTTAGCTGCCACTGCATAACCCCAAATCGATGTAAGTCAGGGGTGGAGGGAACCATACCAGTTACCATGAGGCTGTCCTCCCATACTACCCACTTGGGGCAGCAAAATGACTTGAGACAGCCCTGCCTTATAGCTAAGCAGAAAGAAATAAACAAGGCTTGCCTACCTCTATTTTCCCCTTTCCTCTGCCACCCCTCCAGCCACAGCTGGGACACTCACCTGGATCTTCCTTCTGAAGCCCATTGTATTTCTTCCCACAATGGGCCTTATTCCTAGTCCAGAATAATTAAATTTTCCAAGCCTAATGCATTTAAAACACTTCAGGGTACAAAGGATTTATAATATGATGACAAGACTTCTCAGCTCTAAACTATGAAGAGCAGGATATGAACATTAGGTAAGAAACAGCATCTGACAACACTTGATTTTATTGTATTGTTTTAAACTATGTCAAAAGAACACTGGAAAGTTCAAAGCCTCAGAATAATATTTTAATGGCCAGCCAGTCTAATAAAGAGATACTGTGTTGTCCATTCTATTTTTAATCAGCAATAGGTGGCAGTATTGGGTTTGGATAAATAAAATCAAGCCAGTTCCAAAATCCATTTAAAACTGTAACCAAAATGTTTTAAGCAATGCATTTATGAGACAAAATGGTCACATTGACGGATTTTAATTCTGGCTTGCTAAATAACTGCGATTGGTGTTGACATTAACAGCTGGCTTACTCTGGGTGTCACACGGGAACACGGATGAAAAGAGGACAGTCCTATTAAACTGCAATCTCAAAAAGTACAAGCCCTTAATAAGAATGCCTACACAACTAGGCCATAGCTCAAAACATGTTAACTCTTCAATGGTTTCTTGAAAAATTCTCTCTTGGTACATATCTCAGCCACTGAGAAACACTGACCACTGGACACAGAAATGTTTAAAGGAAACACATTATAGGGCTATGCAGCAGATATCACTGTGCCTTCTCACCTACTGCATGTATGTGAATGGTGGGCACAAAAAGAACATATACATGTGTATGACCAACCAAATGTAGTGTAGTGGCCAGAATGCAAGAGACCCAAGTTCAAATCCCAGTTCAGCCATGCCAGTTCTTGGGTGATCACAAGCCAGTCACTATCTATCAACCTGATCTATCTCACAGGGTTGTTGTGAGGAAGGCAAAAGGGGAGGGAACCATTCATGTGAGCTATGGTGTGGAAGGACATAAAAAGGTCACTGATGGGGTTTAGAACTATTGCTACAGTTCTGACACTATGGGAGAGCTACTTCTGCTGCTGTCTTGCTAGTTACTCTATGCTGATGTGCTGCATTAGGTCAGGGATTGCCCTCCTGAGTAGGGATGGGCACAAACCAGCTCACGAACTAAGGTTTGTCATGAATTCTGGCCAGTTTGTGATTCACAAAGCAATGTTCATGGAAAGGTGCCTGGCATGAACATTCCACAAACTTTGGTGCTGTTCGTAGCAGTTTGTGAACGGATACATTTCCAGACAGTCTCTGTTCAATTAAACTGTTTACAAAACTCCTTGGCAACCGAGGGGGGGAAAGAATTCTGTTGCCTTGGTAATACCAATAGGAGCCCACTACGGCTTTAACAGGCACTGCTGGCTGCCAATAACAGAGTTCCCATTCTGCTCTATGGGATCCGAAAGCTATGTATACTCTCAGCTCAGCTCCACACCCTTTTGTATAATGGCTGTTTGCAGTTACACTGAGAGGCAGGGAATTTGTTAAAAGCTGATTAGCACATTCATTTATTCCCTCCTGATTGTGAACTCCTCTTCCCTGTTGGGGTTTGGGTGTTAGGTAGACTTGCGGCTCTGAACCACCTTGTCTCTTGGCTCATTCCGAGTGGTGGGGACTTAACTACTAGGTGCCTTGGCTGAGTGAGAACGCAAGTTTTATATCCTTCTGATTGGGAACTCCTCTCCCCTGCTGGAGTTTGGGTGTTAGGGCTCTGAGCCCACCCCATCTCTCTGCTCATGCCAAATGCCTCAGCTAAGGACCCACATTTTGTACCCACCTGATTGGGAACTCCTCTCTACAGCTGGGGTTTGGGTGTTAGGTGGATTTAGGGCTCATGGCCACACAAGAGAGGTTGGGCCAGATGACAGCCTTGTATGACCAGTACTCCAGGGGATTGGCATCAGTGGACTCAGAGAATTTGGCGAGGTACTCCCTCATCATCAAGTCTGCTGAATCCTCCTCAATTGCACGCCTGGCATCCCCAGCGCTGCTGACATCCCAGTTCACCAGTGGTGGAGCTTCTTCCTGGTTGTGCTCTTTGAGGTAAAGGTGCTGGGCTGTGCCGCCTCCTCCTCCCCAGCCTCTTCCACTTGCTGTTTCCTCTAGCCACATGTTGGCCTGTAGCCTCCACAGTCTTTGCAGAGTTCACACTTCCACTGCAAGAGCTCTGCATTCAGGAAAGCAATGCTGCCTTTTATCTGGGCGGGGGAATGACAGTCTATACAGGCCAGCTTGTACTCCCCTTTCTTACAGAGAGGATGCAACCTGGTGGTGATGCCCACTTGCAAACTCTCTGCCAAGTGAGAGAACAGCTGGCTCCAGTGCAGAAGCCAGCACCCAGTCCAGCCTTAGATCAGGAGATGACTTGCCCCAGGCTGACCATACAGGCGCACAGCACATCATTGGTATCCTGGAAGGGCTTGAGGACATGCATCATTTGGGAGAGGGTCAGGCAGTCATTGGAGCTGATGCTGAGCTCCTCTTCCCCGTGGAGGATGATCATGGAGGAGACGACATCCAGCAGATGTGTTATCAAGGCACAGGTCGAGTTCCTCATCCCCCTTCCCCTGCTTTTCATGCAGCAGATAGGCAGACTTGATACTGCACTGGAAGTGGGTGGCCAGGCACCAACAGGTCTTGAGCAAGGACCATACCCTGAAGGGAGTAGCATCCCAGGTGGCCTTGACAGTGCTTCCCAGCCCCAGAGCATCTTTCACCACCAGCTGAAGCATGTGCACTGGGCAGATGATGCCCTTAAGGTGCATACACTTCAGCTCTGCCAGCATATTGGCACCAGCTTCCATGACCATGTAGTCACAGACGATGTTGCTGCTGCCCGCCCACTCCCTCAGGCTTCTCTGCAGTGATGTTTTGTGCTGTGTGGTCTGCATCCATCCCCTGCACACGGAGTAGAACCACTTTGTAGCCTAGTAGCAGGACTGTCCCCTCCTGGTATGCCATGAAGTGTATGGTTCTGCCTTGAGTCATTGCCATGACAGCTGGTGAAAGGCTCTGTCCTCCATGAGGGAGAGGGGTTGGGCATCCACATCAATCATCTCGCCAACAACAAGATGAGTGACTGCTTCCTGGGCCCTCCATATAGCCCTTTTGACCTCTTGGAGAGTGGCCTGCCTTGATGTCCCAACCATGGCTGCCCAAGGGTGGGAGTCCTTCTTAAAGGGGCCTCCTGCTCCTCCTCCATTTCTCCCTGCTGAAAGGGAGTGTGCCTCTTCTTCCTCCCACTGGCCACCACTCCCACTTTCCTCCAGTGGCAACATACTGGGGTGCATGTTTTGCAGGTGCCTGTGGAGGACAACTGTTGGAGTGGGTTTGCACCTCTCCAGACATAGGTGGGGAACACCTGGCACTCTGCCACACAGAGGTCACTGGAGAGGGTGCGGAAATGTTCCCAAAATATGGCCACAGGATTGGAGGTGGGAGGCACAGCTGCTTCTTGGCGTTGGTCCAGGAGGGGCCATGGAGGGGTGTACTCGAAGTGGGAGCAGCAACAGGAAGTTGGGATGGGAGGACACTTCCCCCCACCCTCTGAATCATTGCTGTCAGAGTCCTCCTCTCCAAAAGAGTGTTAGCAACTGCTGGTGTTTCTGCGTAATGCTAACAACTCTTTTGCATGTGCAGAGAGCCCCAGGGCCAGGAACAGATCAGGGGAAGGAGGCTCTGAGACCCCTGGTGATGCCCTGCTAGGGTCGGGCTCTAATGACCTGGCAAGATGAGTCTGGTGCCCAGGGGGTGGGCTGTGGTATACAGGGGGTGGAGGACTACTTCCCCCCATGATGAGCACCCTTTGCGCCCACTTTCACCCTCACAGCACACAGAAGTGTTCACACTCAGTAAGGGTAGGAGGGTATAAATGTGGGAGACCTTTTTTGGGGGGTCTGTAACTGGGACCCTAGAAATGTAATCAGCCCCCAACTTGGAAAGATTATAGAGGGGCCAGTCCTGACATCCAATATGGGAGCAACCCTAGAGGCACAACTATTACTTAAGAACATATTGAAATAGTCCCCATGCATTATTTCAATGTATGAACATACATCAACACTTCAATCCATAAACACTTGGTTGGGCAAGAAACTGTACAGCCTGACATTATTATGCAGGACAGTTCACATTACCAATCACTTTAAATGGTTAACTCTGATTTCCACTGGTCTGGTAGGACTGGGGTGCCCACCAAGCAGTCGTGGGGTAACTTTGGGGAGCCCCTGTCAGAACTCTTGTCATGTCTGCCATTCTGTCTCACAGAACCTGTCTTTGGAGACTTGGGGGGGGGCTGCCATTGCAGGGGGGATGCTTGCCTTCCTTCCACTGTCTGGGGGGGGAGTCTGCCCAGGTAGTTTCTCGGTGAATTTTGTGTCACTGGCTTGTTCCTGGGCCATTCCATAGACTCCTGTAACTGCAGCTGTCTTTTCCAGAGAGAGCACTGGGGAGACCTTTTTTGGGGGGGTCTGTAACTGGGACCCCAGAAATGTAATCCGTCCCCAACTTGGAGAGATTGTAGAGAAGTGGACAGCAGGGTGAGGTTCTGTGTGCGTAGCTTGCAGGGGGCCTATTCTATATACCATGCCTGACATTTTCCCCAAAAACACTTTTCTGGCTTGATCTTAGTACCATTGGGTTTGCAGTGCCACAGTGGCACTGGTCCTGCTTGGCACATTACACTGGTTCTGCTAGACTTGCAAAAATGCCCCCCACCTTCAGTTTCTACTGCAGAGATTCTCAGGGACTCTGATTCTGTTCTGTGGGACTTCTATTGCCCTTGCTTTTTTGCAGTTTTTTTCCTCCACTGGAACCTATGGAGGATGAGGGCACCTTCTTTGGGGGGGGGGCATAACTCAGATTCTGTAAATCCAATCCTCACCAAACTTGGAGGACACATAGAAGAGAGTCAGCCGGAGAGCCACTGTGAGTTTGGTCTCTCTAGCATGCTGGGGGGGGGCATTCTACTGCATCACAAACCTCACACACTGAACTAGTTCATCTAGTGTCAAAACGTTTGTGACAGTCCATGGTTCATGATCCACGGACACCATGAACCATAAACTGATACACATTTTCTTGGTTTGTGCCCATCCCTACTCCTGATCCTGTGGAGATGATCAGCACACTGACGACCCATCACAAAAACATGTTTATGTAGAAGCCCCTTTATTTTGCCCATGCTAAGAATGCCCGTCATGATTTGTATGCTCATTGTTTCCCTATCTAGTGACAAGCAAGCTACCAGTAAGTTCTGAGCAGGAAATTTTAGATGTAGAAACCATACTGACTACATAAAACACAAAAATAATCCCCCTTCTCCATAGAATTCAGAACTTAAATGATAGCTGTTTGAGACCTTTTCAAACCAAAGCAGATATTCAAAAACTGTGTTTCTTGGATAAAAGCTTTTCACTCTAGGTGACTAGGTGCTATGTAAATGAATACTAATGCTCAAGCAAAACACCAAACAACTGATTATTTCCACTTTTAGTTACTCTGTCACAAACATTAAAAAGCTTGGTGCAGAGAAACACTGCTGTGTTTATTTTTGAGAATTGACCTGTAGACACATTGCTGCTTCCACCAGCTCCACAAATGATTCACTGTGGGATAACTAGGGACTGAAGTACATATAATCATAAAGTTCCAAAAATCACAGCACCTACTGTGAAAAAGTATCCACACGACAAAAACACAGGAATGCTCATAAACTTTCCCTCCTCATTTTTGCAATGTATTATTTCAATGCAAAAAGTAAGTAAGGCCCGGAAAAAGGCCCCGAATTAGGGTTATCAGCCTCTAGGTAGGGGCTGGAAGTCTGGAACTACAACTGATCTGCAGACTATATAAATTGCTTATTTATTGGAAACATTTATTCCACTTCTCCTGGAGAAAATGGTTTCTTTGGAAGATGGACTGCATGGCATTATAAGCCTACTGTGGTCTCTCCCATCCCCAAACCCCGCCCTCTCCCTGGCTCCACCCTCAGATCTCCAGGTATTTCCAAACCCAGGGTTGGTAACCCTGCCCAGAACTAATTTCAGCCATGCATCTCCTCAGCTGCTCTCACGATTAAGCAATAATGAATACAACTGTAGTCACTCCATATCTGTAATTAAATCAACCCAGAATATGGAAGAGGATGTTATCGTATTTTATCACAATACTCTTCTACAACCAACGCTAGTGGCCATGGTGGCTCAGAGGTTAAGACTCTGAGCTGCAGACCGGAAGGTCAGCAGTTCAAAACTCAAGTGCCGCGTGACAGAGTGAGCTCCCATCTCTGGCCCCAGCTCCTGCCAACCTAGCAGTGCGAAAGCAAGAAATCGCAAGTAGATAAATAAGTCAGATTCGACTGGCTTTCAAGCAAGGGAACCTTTACCTTTTTAAATAGGTACTGCTTCAGTGGGAAGATAACAGCATTCTGTGCACCTTGGTGTTTAGTCATGCTGGCCACATGACCATGGAAACATCTTCGGACAGTGCTGGCTCTTCGGCTTGGAAACGGAGATGAGCACCGCACCCTAGCTTTCGAGCACAGGAAACCTTTACCTTTAACCACTTCTACCAAATGAGGAAAGATGTTTAAAGGGTATGAGTATTGGCTCTATAGTTATTTGTGGAATGTGCATGCATTATTTTCCTGTAACATTATTGGGTATTAATGACACAGTTCTCCCTCCATCACATCCATTCAATGTTGTAGAATTTTAATTCTTAAATATTTAATATGGCTATGCATATTTCTCGTATGTGTAATCACAACCAAGAATATTGTTCCCCCCACAAAGAAGGAACAGCTGCAACCTGCTTCCACCTCACTTTCCTGAATTGCTCAATGTTTTATGAAATTTTATTAATATTTTTAAATGCTTCAGAGGTTGCCCTCTTCTCTTCTCTGCTGCAATGCGCAAGGTTTTTTTTTTTAAGTGCAAATATCCTTTAGCTTGGTCCCAAACTGTAGAACTGAAAGGGTTTTTAAAAAAAAACCAAATAAGAAGATATTATTCATGTTACACCATTCTATCAACCTGACCCAGTGTAAGGGTCTGTGTGTATTTTCTTACACAAACTGCATTGGTGCATTCTCTGCAACCCAGCGGACCATGCAATATGCCATAATGACACACCTTAATAGTTTCTGATGTTGGCACACTGGCATCAGGTTTCAAAACCTGGGAAGAGGAACAAGATATTATTATGCCATACTTTCTGGCTGCTGAAACTGTGGTGTATTTTAGTGACTAGAACATTCAGCCGCACAAAGCAAGATCAGCCTCATATAAATTGTGTCTTAAGCTATACAAATTTAATATGAGCAGCTATTTGTAGCATAGCCTTGCAGGTATTATACACCGTTCTAAGATGACACAATCTCCACTAAACCCATTGCTCCTTGTATTTGGCATAGTTGCACATTTTCATTCCCAGACAGATTAAATCTGTTGTAGTTTTTGTGATAATGGCAAATGGATGGATTCCACAAAATAAAGAGCTTACTGGTGGAGAGTGGGTGATAACCAAATATGGGAACACTTTTATTCTCAGATACATGCCAAGATCGTAGACACCTTCTGTCTGAATTCACATTTTGAGATATTTTTCAATGTGTTGAGCAGTACTTGCTCAGATATGGCAAAACATTCACATAACCAGACAACACAAGCTCTCCAAGTAAACTGTGGCTTAATGAAGCCATCCATAAGCCTCAAGGCATGTATGAATCTACCCTAAGAGCCGAAAATAACTATTCAATGCTATATTTTCAACAGGATGGCTTCCACTTTTGCTTCTTCCTCCTAGCAAACTGGGGGACTAACTGATACCAGTTAGCCACACCCTGCACCCAGTGAAGAAAGCTAAGCACCCTACAGGATGCAGACATAGAGCCTGGGCCTGAAAGGAGAGTTACCTGCTCTTTTGTTTTTTAACATCCTGCCTGATGAAGAGTTCTGGCAAACTTGAAAGCTCACACAACACGTTGTGTTATTTTTGTTGGTCTTAATAAAAGATATTATATGGCTTTTGCTGTCATTTTGCCCATAATTATGGGGTATTACAGAGACAGACTAACTATACCCACACAAACCCTATTGAAGCATTCAGCTTGGATCAACAACATGATTTTTGTTCACTTCAGTGCCCTCAGTACATGAAAACTGGTTGAATTAGTATCAGGAAACCACATGCAGCCTGGGAGGGGGGATTATTTTCCAAGCTTCACTAATTACTGAGAAATTCTCTTAATTCTGGATATGTCTGCTAGCACTACTTATGTGGAACAATATAGTAGAGGAATACTTAAAAGATATGCCTTTTCCCTATTAAATATTTTTAATTGAACTACCAAAGGAAATGGAGGTTGCAAAGCCTTTGTATACTTAAAGCTTTTCTACATGGAAAAGCCTGTGGACTTGTAACAAAAGAGTAAGTGACGGCATCCTGGTCTTAATACAAACAAGTGGCACAGCATTACAGCTACTAGATTTCCTAGGTGAGTAATCTGGCCAGCATCAAGAATTTAGAAAGAAGAACTGTGAGTGCTAACCTATTCAAAGTTATGGAAAGTTACCACACCCATGGGATTTCCCAAGGGGATCCTAAGGAGGTCATAGGCCCTTTCCTTGTCTTTACATTTAGCACACAAATGAAAGGGACAATATTTATAAGCAGATCCATGTGTTATAAGGCATTTTCTCTAAAGTGGCACATTTACTGCTCAAACTTTAAGAATCTATATAGTTAATCCTCTTGGAAATTTTCTGTTTGTACATACCAAATCCAGTACTGCACTATGTGGCTGTGGGCAAAGCATTTCTCACTCCAACCAACAGACAACGAAATGGAAGGCCTTTTGGTAACCAAAGCAACACTGAAAATCTTCAGCACCAATGTGCACAGACTACAGTTTATGAACAATTATGTCATGTCTCTCTTTTCCCAAATGACAACTCTCCATCAGATAACCTTATCTTTCAGCTTCACAAGAATCTCCAGGGAAAATATTTTATATTTGCCACAAAACGTGTATATTGGGGTGGGGGTGGGGAAGAATAAGTGCTCAGGTTTGCAGAATACAACCCACAATGAATAGTTGACTTTTAAAAATGTATATAAACATTGTTTTAAAAAGCAGTTCTGTTAGGCAACTTACTAAGTATACGTCCAGCACAGAAGCATTATCATTCTCTGTCTCTACTGTGCTCTGCTCTGAAGTCAAGTAGATAGCACTATCTTCTAAGGTGAATGTTGAACTTGAAGGCAATCCTTTACTGCATATAAAAGGAACACACAAGGAGCATGAAAAGAAAATCAGGTACTGTGTTAGAATACTTATGTTGTTTTTCCCCCAGCAGTAAATAATTCTCGTTTAACTTTATGCAAAAAAAGGCCCTCACTAACTATGCACAATTCATTTTTATTTGCATATTTGCAACTAGACATATTCATTCCTTTACAGCTGAAGCTCTCCTTTACTATCGACCTACACCTAGGGTCCTGCCCAATGTCCCCAAATACTGGCTACTTTTAGCAGAAAGACCAGAGTGCACAAAGGTCTGGGGAACAGCTGGGAAGAGGATGCTAAAGGCAAAACACAGAAGAAATCTGGTTGGTACTGAATGGTTAAAGTGGGTCTCAGTATGTTTGGTTGAGCTGTCATGCACATTAGCTATTTGTGGAAGAATACAATAGGGCCTCATGGAAGTTACTGTTCGCTTTGAACTACATGACTGCAGAGTGCAGGATTCTACCTTCAGCATAATTTTTTATTTTATATAATGTATCTGATTGCAATGTTGGGTCTTTCTGTGTGGTTCAATCTGCAATTCGGGAACACCCAGGGACCAGTCAAGGGGAGTGGGGGAATGTGCAGCTAGGTGGATCGGGGAGGAAACTGCATAAACAGGAAAGTGGGGGGAAGGGAAAGAAAACAGGCAGAGCAAGAGGAGAGGAAGCAGTGGCCAGCATGTGTATGTGTGTGGGAGGGGTTCCCTTCCCTAAAAGGTCTCATTGGCCATCCTCTTGTTAAATTAGAGGGGGGAGAGAATGTCATGTTTATGCACTACTCATCTGATCCACTAAAAATTGTATCTTCTTAAATCTGCAGAGATTCTAGTGGCATCAAAACAAAGGTTTGGGGTGGGTGTAACCTGTGTATCTTTGTTACTTTTCCAAGCAATATGTAATATATCACCCTCATCAAAAGCTTGAGGCAGCCTCATGCAATTTCTGCATTCTTTCAGACTGTTTACATAACACACAGTATTTATACAATTTGTGATTATAGTTATTGGGGGAAACAGGAAAAGCTAAACCAGACACACCCACAGAATGGTCAGGCTTCACAGAGACTCATGTGTCATGCTTTTCCTGTTTCGCTCATCATAAGCTATAAACAAATATATTATTAATGCTGTGATTTTTTCATGTGATGTATATTGCCTGCCCATATGTCAAATACAGAAATTGAAGGGGGGGGACAGAATGTTGATGTTGAAAGCCTGGTTGTTCTGTAAGAGATACTTAGGATGGAGAATATTCCCATCACAAAAAAATATGTATATACAAGTCTGAATGAGGAAGAAAACACAGCTACTGCAGCTTCATACCAGGGAGACTAGCCATCTGCATGTATAGTCTCCACAGTTTCACGCACACATAACAGTACGGGCTGGAGCAAGTTCTCTATTCATATCTCACACAGCAACATTTTGCTCCTGCTGGTATTTCCCCCCAGTGCTGAACTAAATGCAAGCAAGCACACAAACATTGTCTGATTGCCAGAAAAACACTAGAATGGCTTTTTAATCTGCACTGTATTTCATCATTTTTGTAACTAAGACTCTGGCTTAGAAAGCAGTACTGACTGCAGAAGAGAGAGAGAGAGAGATCATTTTAGACAGGACATAATAAATAGATAAAAGTAAACACAAGCCTGAGATTGTGCATAGTTTATGCCCAAAAAGAGAGAGCATCAGAAAAAATTAAGAGGTTGTAACTTTGATCACATGGAGCTGCGGTGGCTCAAGTGGTTAAGACGCTGAACTGCAGGTTGTGGAAGGTCAGTAGTTCAGCAGTTTGAGACCCGGGTGCCGCATGACGGGGTGAGCTCCTGTCTCTAGTTCCAGCTCCTGCCAACCTAGCAGTTCGAAAGCAAGAAATTGCAAGTAGATAAATAGGTACCACTTTGGTGGGAAGGTAACAGCGTTCCGTGCACCTTGGTGTTTAGTCATGCCGGCCACATGACCACGGAAACGTCTTCGGACAGCGCTGGCTCTTCGGCTTTGAAACGGAGATGAGCACCGCAACCCTAGAGTCGGATTCGACTGGCTTTCGAGCAAGGGAACCTTTACCTTTACCTAACTTTGATCACAGCATTTATTATAATTTATGAACAATAATGCCAACTAACAAGTAGATCCAACAACACATTTCTGTTAAGTGAGGAGTCTTCCTCCACCAGAGCAAGTGTTCTCATTTTGTGAAAGGATTAATCAGATCAAATTTAACAGGCTTCTTCACCAAACTAAGTAGTAACACTTTCAGAGTCACCTTACAAGTAGCAGACAAAAGCAACAAATTAGGAGAGATAGCAAAAAGTAAGACGTCATAAATTCAAGAATTGGGCAGCTGCAGCAGCTACTCAAAGCTCTTCCACAAATGTGAAAACCCATTTAATTCTAGAAGCTTGGATGATAGAAGTCGAGTCACATCCCAACAGGATTTACCATGGGTTAGAGTAATTCTCAACCGTAACTATTAAATCTATTTCACAAATATTTCTGATATAAATACCTAAAAGCTGCAAAACAACATTGAGAGGCCACCCTCCCTCACTGAAATCACTGTTTTCAATTCAAAAAATCAGAACTGAAGAATACTTGCCCAATACATTTCCCAGCATCTTTGCTAAACTACTGCCCCCAAGATATCTTGGAGAAAACTTTATTTAAAACTATTATTTAAAAAACAACCTACGTTAGTAGTCAAAATATTTTTAAAGACAGTAGTTTAAATACTTGGCATTTGTGGAATATGGATTGAATGATCAAGTATTAAACATGTCTGGATGTACAATGTATACAAAAGATGAATTCTTTTCCAGAATATTCTTTAGGGCTGCTTCATACATGACATTTCTCTTAGAAATTACAACTATATGTAGAAATAGGATAAACACCAATTTTATCTCAAGTATGTATATCTGGAAGCTGGCAAAATAGACAATCAAATGTCAGCATGTAACAATGTACATTTTTTCCTGAAACTGTTATCTCTGTTCAGAAAAAATATTAGATGTAATATTGAGATTTTAGCAGGGATGCATGAACATCTACCAGTCTTGCCCCAATTCTGTATGCATATTGTGATCACCAGACCTAAATACTAGAAACACCATTCAGCTGCATCTAAAAAGATTGAATGTTTGACTGCATAAAAAAGAGTATGCATGCATAATTACATACCACTTTGCCATAGCTGACTTCCCCCATTGTTAAAATGCAGTGTAAAAGGAAACAAAATTTATTACTTAGGTGTGTGTGTTCCTTATGGCAGTATCACTGAGTATCTAGCTTAAGCTGTCTATATCTGAGTTATCCAATTCATGTATGCATATTATTGCTAAGCTTGCACGTAGATGAATTTTTATCAAGGTAAGTTCAGCTGGCAATCACGTTTTGAGTTTTCAGCATCTCTGGAATTTAATGCTAGATGCCCCTTCCCATTCCTAAGAATATGCACCAAGTATTTAGAAGCTACCCCAATTCACTACCAAAATAATAAGTCTAAACATCACTGTGATGGCCCTATCTGCTCACAGAGTGCCTATCAGCCTCTTAAACCTCTCTCAGGTTATAGGTCACACGTACGGCCAGAATGTCACATTCACCACCCTTCTTGTCTCTTTTAAAATATACAGAAAACCAACCATTTCACACCTCAGGTCCTCTCTCTTGGACATCCACAGACAGGTTAATCCAGTCCAGTAAGTTCCCTTTAATAACAAGCCCTCATTCACACAGTTATTGGGGCTGAGGCTCACACTCTGTTTTATTTGCACACTGCCATCATCTATTCATATCCTATTACATGCACAGGTGTGCATGCGTGCACACACAAATGCAAGAGGGGACCTGCAACAAAATTTTGCGTAATGTGTTGTAGTTTGAATTGTGTGTTAATTTACAGTGCCACCCTGCTTCACTATATAGAAAGGCTAACACATATGATAATGGATTACAGTGTTGGCTGTAAGGATCTATATGCATTGGTGCCACCACCTCCTGTGGCAGTGAATTCAATGTGTTAATCACTCTTTGGGTGAAGAAGTACTTCCTTTGATCCATTCTAACCTGACTGCTCAGCAATTTCATGGAGTGCCCACGAGTTCTTGTATTGTGAGAAAGGGAGAAAAGTACTTCTTTCTCAACTTGCTCAATCCCATTCATAATCTCATAAACCTCGATCATGTCACCCCTCAGCCGTCGTTTCTCCAAGCTAAAGAGCCCCAAGCGTTTTAACCTTTCTTCATAGGGAAAGTGTTCCAACCCTTTTCTGCACTTTTCCCAAAGCTATAATATCTTTTTGAGGTGTGGTGACCAGAACTGTACACAGTATTCTGAATGAGGTTACATCATTGATTTATACAGGGGCATTATGATATTGGCTGATTCGTTTTCAATTCCCTTCCTAATAATCCCCAGCATAGCATTGGCCTTTTTTATTGCAGTTGCACACAGTCTAGACATTTCCATTGAGTTATCTACTATGACTCCAAGATCTCTCTTTTGGTCAGTCTCTGCCAGTTCGGACCCCATCAATGTGTATTTATAGTTAGGATTTTTGGCTCCCATGTGCATCACCTTGCATTTGGCCACATTGCATTTGGCCAAATTGAACCCCATTTACCATGCTGACGCCCACTTGCCCATCCTTGACAGATCCCTTTGGAGTGCCTCACAATCCTCCCTGGTTCTCACCACCCTGAACAACTTTGTGTCATCTGCAAATTTAGCCACTTCACTGCTTACTCTCAACTCCAAATCATTAATGAACAAGTTAAACAGCATCGGACCCAGTATTGATCCCTG
The DNA here is from genome assembly GCA_029375565.1 of Gekko gecko. NCBI lineage: Eukaryota > Metazoa > Chordata > Lepidosauria > Squamata > Gekkonidae > Gekko > Gekko gecko. Next base: position 120,642,457 of record JAPDNY010000007.1, read on the forward strand.
TGGTACCCCACTGCTTACCACCCTCAACTGAGAACATTTCCCATTTATACTCACTCTGTTTCCTATTAATTAGCCAGTTTTTGATCCACAAGAGGACTTGTCCCTTTATCCCGTGACTCTTGAGATTACTTAGGAGCCTTTGATGAGGAACTTTATCAAAAGCTTTCTGGAAGTCAAGGTAAACAACATCTATTGGGTTCCCTTGTCCACATGTTTGTTCACTCCCTCAAAAAATACTAACAAGTTAGTGAGACAAGATCTTCCCTTACAGAACCCATGCTGAGTCTGCTTCAATAGTTTTTGTTCATCAATGTGCCTACTAATTCTTTCCTTAATAACAGTTTCCACCAACTTACCTGGTATCAACGTCAGACTGACTGGCCTGTAATTTCCCGGATCTCCTCTGGAACCCTTTTTAAAGATGGGAGTGACATTAGCTACCTTCCAGTCCTCAGGAATGGAGGCAGATTTTAATGAAAAAATTACGTATTTTTGTCAGGAGATCCACAAGTTCACATTTGACTTCTTTCAGAACCCTCAGATGTATGCCATCTGGGCCTGGTGATTTATCAGTTTTTAAGTTGTCTATTAGTTGTAGAGCTGCGGTGGCTCAAGTGGTTAAGATGCTGAACTGCAGGCTGTGGAAGGTCAGTAGTTCAGCAGTTCGAGACCCAGGTGCCGCAAGACAGAGTGAGCTCCTGTCTCTAGTTCCAGCTCCTGCCAACCTAGCAGTTCAAAAGCAAGAAATTGCAAGTAGATAAATAGGTACCACTTTGGTGGCAAGGTAACAGTGTTCCCTGAGCCTTGGTGTTTAGTCATGCTGGCCACATGACCAAGGAAATGTCTTCGGACAGTGCTGGCTCTTCAGCTTTGAAACGGAGATGAGCACCGCAACCCTAGAGTCGGATTCGACTGGCTTTCAAGCAAGGGAACCTTTACTTTATTAGTTGTAGGACCTCCTCTCTCATCACTTCAATCTGTTGTATTAACTTTGTTAAGTTGTGCATTAGTTCTACATTAAGGTTCTTGCATTCTTATTTGATTTGCTTTAGTAACATCTATAATATATAGCTGGCCATATTCTGGCATTCTTTGATGATCTGGGTAAAGCTTGTTATGCTATGGTAGACGGATCCCTGAATATGGAAGCAGTAGACTCGAAATGAAAGTGTGCTATTGTATTGATGAATGTTTTCTAAGAGGAGTTTGCCTGAGAATTGCAATCACTTTGTTTATGTGAGGTGAGATTTCAAAGATTGTCTTACTGTGTACTGCAGGTCTTGAGGTGCTACAGGTATCCTGTACCACTCTCCTTCTAAGTGCTGTTTAAATGGCCATTGGTTTATCAATGGATCAGCCTGAGGTACCTTTTCCTGTTCAGTCTTTCACCTTGCCATGGAGAATTGTGTGGTTGCAGGGCTCCAGTCTTCTTCAGCCTGAGATGAATCCATATTCACCCACAGCACCACAGCTGCCTTTAGCAGTTTACTTGTCTGTCCGGGTTGCTAAGGAATGTTTTAAAAGGTGGTGTGCACGAACTGACACCAGTTGGAGGAAATCCCGCTTCCTTTCCACCTGCCCCCTCCCTCTCAGTCACTGTACCCACACATTAATGATACCCCAGCTGTTCTTTTATAACTTCCCTCTGGCTTCTAGTCAGTCAGAAGTGAGAAGCAGCTGGAAGAAGCAGTGCCCAAGCTGGTGGGGGGATAAGCAGTTAGAAGCTGGAGATAATGGTTTTAAAGGATAGCAGAGCCCACAGGTACAGAGACTGGAGTGAAAACAATCGTTCTGTCCCACTTGCAAGGCTTCACAGGTGCAGACTCAGATGCCCTTTAAAACTTCCCTCCACTATTTAGCCATTCATACTGCAGGAAAAACAGCTTTGGAGATGGTTGAGTGGCAGCAAGGAATCCTCCCCAATTCCAGCTCTATTTCTGCTGTTGCTTCCTCCCCTCTTCCCCCACCTATTATCTGTGTGTGTTTGTGTGTGTCTCAGCCAGTCAGTCTTTCTCAAGCTTGTGGAGGGGGGGGGAAGCAGTTAGAAGGGCCCCCCTCAGAAAGTTTTATTTATTTTATTACTTAATCTTGTACCCCGCCCTCCCCGCCAAAGCAGGCTCAGGGTGGCTAGCATCATAAAAAACATGTTAACAATAAATATCACAAACATCTAAAAACAATTCATAAAACAATTCCTTAATAGGCCAGTGGAGCCTGCAGCAAGAGAGGTAGGAGTGAGAAGCTCAGATGTCCTTTTAAAATGTCCCCCTGCTATTTAGCCATTGATACTTTAGGAGGAATCCTCCCCAATCCCAGCTCCAGTTCTGCTTTTGTTTCTTCCCCTCTTCCCTCACATATTATCTCTCTCTGTCTCTGTCTATTAGCCAGTCTCTCTCTCACTTTCATAGAATCATAGAATCACAGAGTTGGAAAGGACCTCCAGGGTCATCTAGTCCAATCCCAGTATGATGCGGGAAATTCACAAATACCTCCCCACCCACACCCCCAGTGACCCCTGTTCCATGCCCAGAAGAGGAGAAAAAACTTCAATGCGGTGGGGCCTGGAGTAGATCCCTGTGGTGGCCATTTCAAAAGGTACTGGGGGGGATTCAACCCTCCCCAAACAATGCTCCCTCTAAGCTGTGGAGTCTTGTGAGCAAAAATTCTACTTCATGAGCCACTGACATTACAGTTGTGAGCGAGCAATTTGGCTGCTGCATAGATTAGTTTGCTCGGGAGCTGTCCTTCTTGAGCTAAGGCAAAAATCTGTGAGCCGGAGGCTAAAAAACTGTGAGCTAGCCCACACTAACTCAGCTTAGGGGGAACACTGTCCCCAAGTTTGTTTTTTACTTTTTGGATTTTTCTGCAAACCCACAGAGTTCCCTGAGTCTGTAGAAAAACCTGTTGGGGAAGACTGTGCCTCCGTTTGCAGAAATAAGTATCTGCAGGCAGAGGGCACTGTTGAGAATTAGAGATATTAAATTGTGCATGTGTGTATGCTTCTTTCCCTTAGACATGTAGCCTTGGGTTAAGCAAAACAAGAAGTTAACTTTTATTTATGGTATCAACGTAACACTGAGGAAAGTCAGGCATAAGTAACATTTTGCTTCCATTGAACTTCTGAACTGAGGTCCTATTCCTGCAACTGAGATCCTTTAGTTACAAATTGACTATTTTCAGCCTGCTCTAAACCAGTGTTTTTCAACCACTGTGCCGTGGCACACTAGTGTGCCGTGAGATATTGTCTGGTGTGCCGTGGGAAAAATTCCAATTTCATCCGTAACATATGAACAATTATAAAATAAAGTATTATTATTTCATAATAAAGTAATTATAAAATAATTTCTTTGTGTTTATTTGATTCCTATTCAAGAGAATTACTTTATATATAGTCAATACAGGCACAGAGTTAATTTTTTTTAACATTTTCTAATGGTGGTGTGCCTCATGATTTTTTTCATGAAAAAAGTGTGCCTTTGCACAAAAAGGTTGAAAAACACTGCTCTAAACAGCTCTTCTCCACAGTTCCAGTCAATTCCCCTCAAATCCCAAGCTGCTGTTCTGAGCAAGGAGGGCAGGGTATAACTATAATAAATAAATAAACAAACAAATATTCTTAACTCCTGCTTTTCAATTCCCTCTCTCAACATTCCATCAGCTCTCACTGGTTGCTCTTAGGGAGAGGCAGAACCTAACCTGTCTGTCACAATCATATTCTTCAAAGCTCCAGCAATATGCCACCTATGTTTTCTCTTGCCCTACTACAACATATTGTTTACTGAATGTTAACATAACTTTATATACATGACATTTTTTCAGCTGCAGAAAGAACTGATACTGAAATGAAGTTCCCCCTCTGCCATTTGAATATAACACTGTAATGCAAATGAGGTATCTCTGCCAGTTACTGTTTTGCAAAGCTCTACAGTTGTCATTGAAAAAACAATAACTGGGATAGCCTTTTTAATACATGTTCTGGCTTCCAAATGAAACTGACTGACATTCATGATTCCTTTATTATACCAATCCTACATTGAAACAAACTTGTTTCTGTAATTATCAGTAATTAGTGTAGACAGTCATTATTGTATTTGTCATGATGATTGTTCTAAAGAGCAAACTGGTTCCAGAAGGGCATCTGCATATTACCCCCCCTCCCCATTTCTTGGAAATTTATTTTTAATGTGTAGTTTGTAAGCTCCCTTACAATATTTATATTTACATGGTTTAATGAAAGGTAAAAATCTTGTTCCATTGATATTACATTCTATAGAACAAAAAAGTTTGTGATCTACTATGCAGGATACTGTAAGCATATATGGAGGAGGTGGGAATCCAAAATAGCATTTATAAAACCTAAACAGTGCTTAGCAGGTGAATAATGAAATGTTAATATTTAATCTGGACTTCAGCTGGGATGCACTACAGTTAGGAAGGGCTTTTGGTCAATCAAATAATTGCATTTCTTGCTTTCTTGTGCATCAGAGATTTTCCCAGCTGAGCTCAAGATTGCTGTGAGCTGCAGAAGAATAAGGAAGATCACCTAGGAGAATCTTGATACCACATGGTCCAGCTAATCAGGATTAAGAAAACAATTTCTCAATACTCAGAATGGCCAGCAACCCTGTGTTTTTCCCCTCTGAATCCGACCTATGGCTTGGCACAAACTCAAGACAACTAACCTTTCCTTTGACGTGGAACACCAGACCTTTGCTTGCTTTGTAAGGCATCCCATAACCTGATAATTAAGATTGTTATTTACCTACCTACCACCTACTTCTAGGCACTTTACATAATTAAAGAGAGCTGAAAACTTACAGCTTAAAAGACAAGAGGCACAAAGTCAAGGAAAATGGGTGCAATAGAAAGTAAATGATTGGATTAAGCAGTCATTTGTAAAGGAGGGTTAGGAGAAAAATGAGCATGGGAGAATGAATTCTGTGATTCATACCTACGGATGGGAAAATCTAGTTCAACTGTCTCATCCTATCAGGAATCCACAATCTTCCAAGCAAGGGCTTGGATCCAGTGATGAACAAGCAGAAAGACAAATGGCCTTAGTGCAGTTGTGCTTGCACAGGATTTTGTGTTTTTTCCGCTACCAATTATAGTGGTCAGAACTTGGTTGCTCAAGATCTGGCACAAGCAGAAACACAAGTGGGGATACATCCGGGTGGTCAGCCATGCTGGTCTAAAGCAGTAGAACAAATTTAGAGTACAGAGGCACCTTTAAGACCAACAAAAGTGTATTCAAGGTATGAGCTTTCATGTGCAAGGCACTTTTTCAAATTTGTGCACACAAACGCTCATACCTTGAATAAACTTTTGTTGGTCTTAAATGTGCCACTGGACTCTAAATTTGTTCAAGTGGGGAGACAGTAAGTCTGACTTAGTATGAGCAGCTACTGTAGTCTTTTTGTTGCATTTCCACATGTGCAATAGCTCTTGCACAAGTGGACATTTTCCACTAGGTCCAGTTTGTTGTTTTTATCATTTCCACAAAATTTGAGACTAAATTTCACATACTATTTCACAGAACATAAGTAATTTTATATTAATATTGCAAGTTGTAGTTCTGGGTGCACGTAAAACAGCAAAACAGCAAAAATGAACTCCTTTTTTTTTTAGCTTCATTCACTTCTATGGAACAAAGTACTGGCATATACATACTGGTAGATGCTGACATAACAGAGCCCTTCTCTACATATTTACTACACTGAACCAAGCCTCTGAAGTCACAGGAAAAGAATTCTATTTTGTATCACCTGACCTGTTAAGTCTCTAACTGCATATAGAATATCAATAGCATTTTACATAATAATTTTTTCTGCAGTTCATAATGTTTTATTAGATTGAGCTATAGTTTCAGCCTTTACTTGGAGCTTATTTGTTTATACGTGTTAGCTTTTAAAAAAAACAATTAGCCTTTTTAATTTTATAGTCAGCAACCCCTGCAATATCTGCTAACGAAAATAATTATGATGCATGCACATTTCAGCCACAGTGTTCATAGTGTTTTTACAAACAAACACTATTCTAATTTAGTTAAGCTTTCCAGCATTCACCAGACCTAGACTGACATCTTATCAATGATGCCTTCAACAGGGAACTTTCTTCCCAGGGAGGTCTGCCAGATGCAATCCTTCGAAACTTGTAACAAGCTGATGAAAAAATCTTTCTTCAAAAGGCACTGGGATCTAGGATGATTTTAGTAAACATCTGCAGTTAAACCTGTTTTATTTATTAACTAGAAATACTTATCTGAAGGGTTAAAGATAAATAAGCTGCCTCTGGAGTCAGACTAGTAAGCAGGAGTTGCTGAGTGAAGTGCAGCTAGTGCAGGGATCCATACGGGAAACAAGAATCCATTGGAAGTGTGAGTACCTGATTCTGGAGGGCTTTAAGACCAGCGTCTTGAAAGTATTTTGGAAGCAAACAGGCTACCAACAGAGTGATTCTGAACAGATGTAACATGCCCATATTGGCTTGCCCCAGATACCAAGCAGACATCTGCATTTTGTGGTGAGTGAAGTTTCTCAGTTGGCTTTTATGAGCAGCACTACATTAAGTATATTACAAGAGTCCAACTTCAAGACTATACCTGACCTGGATAGCCCAGGCTAGCCCAATCTTGTTAAAACTTGAAAGCTAAGCAGGGTCAGCCCTGCCTAGGACTTGAATGGGAGACCAAGGAATACCAGGGTCATGACACAGAGGCAGACAATGGCAAACCACCTTTGCACGTCTCCTGTCTTGAAAACACTACAGGGTCACCATAAATCAGCTATGATTTGATGGCACTTTCCACCAACACCAACTTCAATAGTACAGCAGCATGGATCAACATATCCAGACTCACTAAGTCCAGAAGGCATGTCACTTCACAAGCAGGAGGCAATTTTAGAAAGGCATTCTTAGCAACAATGCCAAAATGTTTCTCCGATAACAACGTTAAGAAGACAATATTACCTCATTCAGGGCAAGCAGATTGCTCCCATTGTTCTGTCTCTGCCACTTTATCACAGTTTCAAGAAATCATTTTACATCAGACACAGACATTTCTTGGGGGGTTACAGCGAGGTACAGCAGGATATTGACAACCCAAAGCTGTAGATTATCTTGTTTACTGGCCTGACACATGTGTTAAAGAGCACTGATGACAATCCTAAATGCTGTAGAATCCCACAGATCAGAACAGTCTCTGTTGATCCTCCATCCCATGACTGAAACTCTATGCATCCATCTGAACACAAACCATCCTTTTAATTACAAGTAGACAAGCACACCAGAGCAACCAAAACTCTGTTAATCCCAACCTGGGTCTGAAGCCAAGCTGTAATGATATATAGACAGATGATTCATTTAGTTTCTGCTAGGGGCCATTTCTTATAAAAAGAGATGCAGGAGCTCATTTGCATAACTCATTTGCATATGCCACACCCCTGACAAAGTTATGCAATGAGTTATGCAAATGAGTTTAAATCCCTCCAGTCTCTCTGCAAAAGTGGAGAGGTTCAGGGGGGAAGGCAGGCATGTTGGCCTCCGTGCCCTCCCTGTCTCCATCCAGCCCACCGTGGCAGGCTGGCCGGAGATGGGAGGGCACGGAGGTAGTCTTGCCTGGCTTCCCTGCCTGATCTTCTCCAGGTGTCCTGTGGCTGCGGGGCACCTGGAGAAGATCAGGCATGGAACCCAGGCATTTAAATCCCCCCTCCCTGTGTGTCTCTGCATGCGGGGGGGGGCCTGGGCTCCTTTCAGCCAGAGCACAGCTCCGGGACACTCCAGCAGGAAACGACCCCCGGTTACTGCAGCTACTGAAGAAAGGAAGATTAGATACAGGTTTCTAATTAGTTGGTTGTGTCCTGTTTTACCATGAAGGTTTAACCACTGCCTCCTTAGCAGCATAGGAAAGACCTTCTCCAACATGGTGTTCACAATTTTAGGGAGGGAAACTTTCACCTTTTTTTGCATAATTTCACTAACCAAGAAGTGCAAGAGTCCAATTTTTACAGGACCCTGAGAACTCCAAGGACCCTGACTACCTACGTCAAAGAGACCAATGGCAAAGCTATCCATAAGACCCTGACAAATAGATGCTTTTGACGCTTCCAGTTCAGGTTCTATGTTCAAACTGACCTAATCTAGACTAGATAAGAGAGATTCTTTCAGCAAAGTATCTTGCAAAAACATAAGAACATAAGAGAAGCCAATGTTGGATCAGGCCAATGGCCTATCCAGTCCAACACTTTGTCACACAGTAGCCAAAAATACCAGGTGCCATCAGGAGGTCTACCAGTGGGGCCAGGACACTAGAAGCCCTCCCACTGTTGCCCACCCCCAAACACTAAGAATACAGAGTATCACTTGCCCCAGACTGAGAGTTCCTATCTATACCTTGCGGCTAATGGCCACTGATGGACTCTGCTCCATATGTTTATCCAATTCCCTGTTGAAGCCATCCATGCTTGTCATTGCCACCACCTCCTGTGGCAGTGAATTACATGTGTTAATAACTCTTTGTGTGAAGAAGCATGGCTAATACTTTAAACAAAGGGTTCAGACCTAGATGTCAAAAGGTCATAAATCACTGTAGTCGTTTGTAGTTGGTTTGCTGTTTACAGATAACTCTGATTTTTAATTTTATTTAATGTCTGTCTAATATTTAATAATTTCGATAGTAATCTGTTGTGAAAGTTTAAATGTGTTACATGCCCTGGTAACATCTAGATTAGACTACAGCAATGTGGTCTATGTGGGGCTGCTCTTGATGAGTGTTCAAAAACTACAGCTGGTATAGAATACTGCAGCCAGAATACTGACTGTAGTGGCTTGTACGGACTGTATCACCACAGTATTGTTCCATCTGCATCAGCTTCTGGGCACAAATTCAAGGCCTGGTATTGACCTTCAAATCCCTACATGGCTTAGAACCAACATACTTTAAAGAGCCTACCCAACCACTGTGTTCATAATTCAGGGGCCCTGTTTAGGTGCCCTCACTGTCTGAGGCTAGATGGCTGGCAACCTGAGAAAGGGATTTCCTGGTCATGGCGCCAAAATTATGGAATTCCCTCCCCAGGGAGAATCATCTGCCACCTCCATCATTTATTTGTTGTTCCAACACTGATGTTCCTTCCTGTTTGTGTGTTTTGTTTAATTGTTGTTTTTAATACATATGTGAGTGTATGTGTATGTTTAAAAGCTTGTTTTATTAATTTTGGTTGTTTGCTACCTTAGGAACCCCAAGATGGGTGGAAAGGCAACATAAAAATCTTTTAAATAAATAAACGAATGGCTGGTTATAAACAAATGTAGAATGCTTACATTATCAATAAAGAATAATTTATACAAAACTGCTTTCTAAATCTTGACTGCTTAAGTCTTGAGAGAAAGAATTTACCATGAATGTATCAGGCAGCTATAGTACACACACCCATCAAAGATGATAGCTCTATACAACCATACCTCCCTTGGCGGTTGCTTCACTTTTGAATGACAACCTTCACTTTTGTTTGACAAATGGACACACACTTTGAATAGAGCAACGGCCATGTGTCAAACAAAAGTGAAACAACTGCCAAGGGCAGTATGGTTGTATAGAGCTATCATCTTTGATGGGTGTGGGCTTCTCTGTGTGTGTAGGCCTGACAGACATCAATACTTTATTATTTGGAGCTACACTATTTAGTTGATTCAGATGGGGTAGCCATGTTGGTCTGAAGCAGCAGAACAAAGTTTGAGTCCAGTGGTACCTGTAAGGCCAACAAAATTTTATGCACGGTATAAGCTTTCATGTGCAAGCACACTGTATCTGTAATAAACACTATCTCATGATTTTTATCTATGTTCTTAATCTATATTTACTGTGCACTTTGTAATAAATGGATATATCTTATTCTTTTGTTTAGCTGCTCATATTTCACCTATTCCATCATGAACAGAAGCACATAACATTTGCATTTAATATACACCTAAGTGTGGCAGCTCATACAGGAGCCTTAATCAGACCTCATGCAAATCATCTGCACAACCAAAGAACAGTCTGGGTACACATTCAAGATCACTCTTGCAATTGGGCTGACTGCTGCAACAAAACGTTGAATTTTCCTAGTAAATAAAAAATAGGGAACTCTACGCAACATTCATTACTTAGGCATAAACTGTCAGGCCTACAGCAGTTTTTGAAAATAGCATTCCATCACTTTGCAGAAGTGATATGTATCTCCATTCCAGGGTATTCTACATAGTAACTGTTTGTGTGAAGATAGCCAGAGACATGAACACATTTTGTTATCCTGTATCAAAGATATTTTCTACTAGAACAACAATATAGCTTGTTTTATTTTGGACAGTGATACTTTGTTTAGATTATCAGATGTCCCACATTTATGAGCAAAAGTTTTAATGTAAATTACTGCAAACTGCCACTTAAATCAGCTTATCTTAAAACATAGCTACTCAAAACCTAAATAGTGCTTAAGACTAGCTTCTAAGTTACTCAAGAGGAGGCTGACATATAACTTAAACACACTTCAATTACTTCCCCCTGGCTAGAACAGATAAAGAATGGCTTGAAAAACCAATTAGTTCAGGAGAAATTACTGAGGCTGTCAAAATTTCAAACAAAACACCTGGCAAAGCACTTTACAAAAACAGAAGGATATTGAGCACACTATATTTCTCCTTATGAAGCACAGTACACAAAAACACTCTTTAATAACATCTTCCTCCTTCCCCCTCAGTCTTTTTTCCACTCTATAAATACAGCTCTATTAGAGAAATCAGTGGAAGGGAGTATAAACGCTATGTAACCCCAACTGCTCTAAAATAAAACTTTATTTACAATACTACCAAATATCTTAAAGACCAAGCAAGAATGATAACAATAAATTTTACAACCAACATTCCAACATAAGCATACAACAAAGATGTTTTCATTGTTCTTATTAGGCCCATAAAATTATGTGAAATTGTCCTTTTTTGTGAAATGGTATATTGACTTTTACAACAGACACATGAGTTTTGCTATTGTACAATTCATTGTTTATATTATTACTAGCATACATACATTCATAGTTTTAAATAATGTTTCTGTTCATCAGGATTGATAAAGATTTCGAAATAAGGTCACATCCGGAATCCTTGTCTGATAATGTGATGACAGATGTATATAACTGATTCCACAGCTGCATATAGAGCCCAGAGCCACATTACTTGTGAGATGTTTACATCGTCCCTGCAACTGTTTATGCATTGATTCATACTACATGGCTCTTTTTGCGGGCAGTTCAAAGTGATTAGCCAGGTTTTATCCACGATTCTTTGTTTTATGTTTATGTTGGAATTTTGATTGTAAAATTTATTGTTATCATTCTTGCTTGGTCTTTATGATATTTGGTAGTATTGTTAATAAAGTTTCTATTTTAGAGCAGCTTAGGGTTACATAGCGTTAAACTCCCTTCCACTGATTTGGCTATGTTCCCGGTCTTTCCGTACTATTAGATAAATCAGCACAGGAATCCCTAAAGCAGTGACTGGTTGAGCCATGGGAGAGAGAATTCTAATCTAGGAACTGTTCTTGCTACCACAGTATACATCAATCTAGTATCTCGTCTTGAAAAGAAACATTAGGTAATTAAATGTTCATTATAAAATAGACCATATGACCAAAATGCAAAATGTACACACAGCAATAGTCTCGCTCTTTTCTGGATCCTGAGATCTTATCCAGTGAGGTGCTATGTGCTGCTCCTACTCTCTCTGCTAAGTCCAATGGGTCACCTCAAAGGGGCAAATGGAAGGTCCCTATCAATTCTGGATGGGATACTGAAAATCTCCAGTGCCCTGGAATACTGGGGACTTGATCTGTAATTAACTATTATTGTTCTGGAATAATAACAAAATAAAGAAATGGCAAGGCAGGGGGAGTATGTCCTTCCCATCTCTACTGTATATGAATTGAGTATTTTGATTACCTGTTAGAATAAAGCCTAGTTCCATCATGTTGGTAACTGTCATCTACATACAGGGAAGAAGAAGATATTGTGGTTGCTAAAGAAGCTGCTTCAAACAGAGATGGGGTGCTTGGCACTAAGTCTGGTCGATGTCGCGAGGCTAATACTGTACAGAAAAGAAAAGAAAAGACCTCTTTAGATCATTTTTGCACACATTTCATTTTAAACATATGAAATGAATTACACAAATTATGGGAAAAGGCTATATGGTTACTTATTTACCAGTGGTGAAGACACATATGGAAACCAGTCTACAAAAGTTGACTTTCAAAGACAAGTACCAGTTAACTGACTTCACTACTTTATCTACCGGAGGTTCTTCACATGACTCACCCAAGACTGGCTGTTTCGGGCCCACAGTGTGGAGAAAGCAGGGTACAAATGAAGTAAATAATAAATATAGCTGAAGATGAAAGGGCAAATAAAGGATAGCCTGGTAGGTGGGTGAGGAGAGAAGGAAGCAAGGAAAGGGGGTTGCTGGGGAGGGGGAAACAGTGTGAGGGAGGGGACAGAGGAGAAAATGAAGTGCCTCCAGCAAGTCCTGGCGGGTTTTCCCACCATGCAACTGGGTCTTGTGGCTGGCACCATACAATCCAGCCATTGTCTTCCTGGATATAAACTATCAGGGGAAAGGAAGAGGGAAACCCTGAAGACAAGCAGATAAAAGTAGGCTGGTTGGTGGGTAGGAAGGAGGGAAGGAAACAGGAAAAGAGGAGAGGCTATGGTGGCTTTGAGAGAAGAGAAAGAAGCAACAGGGGCAGAGGGGCAAATAAGGTGGCCCCACAAGACTTTGCAAGTCCCCAACTTGTCAATATATCTCAACATGGCCCCAGAGATTGGTGCCATGGACAGATGATAGATCTTTCTTCGAATGTAAGAAAAGCCCTAAATTTGCAAAAAAAAAATTTTTGAAGACATTGGGAGGTTAAAAAAATCCCCAGAATGACTAAAGCAGTGCCTTTAGCTAGGCAATCACAATAGTATTGCCAGCCTTCAAGCCTTGGTTTCTGTCAGTAAAAACAGGGGGAGGAGAAGGCTGTTTTCAGGGCTTTTTCCCACCAGCATCCACCAGGCTACTTGCTACTAAATGACTTGCATGACTCATTCAGACCTGGTTGCTTATTACTGCTCAACAGCAGCCACCCCATGGTGTAGAGGTTAGAGTTTCAGAGCAGGATCTAGGAGACATCAAATAGTAATCCAGATTGCTCAGGAAAGTGATGATGGTGAACATGAAAACCAATAATGGGTGGGGGCAACCACTGGGCAGTGGGGAAAAAACAGTTCACAATTCCAGGTCAGTTACAATCAAAAGAAGTGACCAGAGAGGCAAATGCCTGTTTCATGGCCCAATGACTGTTCAACTATTTGACAAGGCCTGTATGTCCCGACATTTAACAGGAAAATATAACTGGGTAAGTATATATCATAAATTATTCCTGAAACAAAAAGAGACTCACCAGGACACAAATGATTTATATGAAGAATTCTTGTATTTTCCCAGGCAACCTAGAATCCCTTGCCATTCTCATAGAACAGCTTTAATCTGGTTATCTTTCCTTTCTTTTTCATTTCTTTTTAAACCCTACTACATTGTATTTAGGAGGACTACAGCTGGCTTTGAAAAAACTTTGGATTCATTCACAGGGACTGAGCCACTACTGAAGCATTACCTTCTTCATCAAGACTAGAATAGCTCTGTCCTTCTGTAAGCAAGTCATGCTTTTCATCTTTCCAATCCTGGCTAACTGCAGACACAAATTCTTGCGATGTTGCTTTTAGAGCAGCAATGGAATTGCATCGTTTCTTGGACGGAGAGGATTTTAAAGCTGTGTTGAAAACAGAAAATTAAACCTTCTTCTTAAAGCCAAAGAATTATATATGTTTCTAGAAGCTCTACAATCTTTTAAAAATTCAATTTCACATTTCTGTTGGCTCTCTTTCAATTAGTCTTCCAATTATCAAAGGAAACTAATAGTGTTATTTCTTCTCAATATTATGCAAGAATGTTAATTGGCTTCTGACTTTTTTAGAGTATAAGCCAACAAAAATCTAAGAAATATTAACTTTTATCAATGGCATAAGAAAAATGCAATCTAATGTTTTAGCAGCAACCAGCTATTAAGAACCTAAATATCTGAGTTACACCACATAATCTTTTATGGTTATATAAGCATAAATCCTCTTGCAAAATAAAATTACAAAGAAAAACTATTGGCTTCAAAACATAATCCCAAATAAACAAAATATAGATGGAAATTCTTGATGCCACTCTTTAAAGCTATGGTTAAGAGCTCCCACAGCTTTTTGTTTTAATAAAATAAACCCAGAATCTGCATAATTTATATTAAAGTAAGATATGAATATCTGTGCCTCTATAAATCCACATTAATTGAAAAAGCACTGCAATTGAACCTGAGCACTATGGAAAATGGAAAACCTCTGTGAGTTTCTCATATCTTCATCAACCTCTCCCCTCAACTGGGTTAAGCTTAATTCTTGTAGATAGCCACTGCTCAGGTTGGGTGGATGCAGTTAAGAATAAAATACAACTGCTCGGCTTCTCCCCCTTAGCAATATGCCAGCTTGGGTTCTTGGGAGCTAAATAAACAAACAACAAATCTGGGACACAGGTCTTCAAGCCTAAAGAGCTCGGGCACATCTCTATCCAGCGGTAGGGAATCATAGCCAAAAAACTTTGTGCTGGCAAACTATCTTAAGCTTTAGAATTCCTAAATACTGCAGAGCTTTCACCCTAGCCCATTTTAACTGCCTTTCCTCAGCACTATTGGAAGGGAGATACATATTCCCTACCCTCAGCATCTGTGTTCTTGCCAATTGAACACAGTTGAAACAGTAGAACATGCATTATTATACTGTTTATTTTATAAGGACATCCGTTCCACTTATCTTATCCCTATTCTATCCAAATGCTCAGGAAGATCTGAGAAATTCTACACATATTTCCTCCTTGCAGACCGCTCCAGTGAGACATCTCTAAAGTGGCCACATTCTGTGCTGAGACTCTCACCATAAGAAAGCAGATATTTCAAACTTTTAAATAACTTTGTATCATTGTATAAATGTATAATTAATTATAGCACAATAAGGTTATACATTTAAATCTCTTTATATTAATTTTACATTTATATATAAACTGTGCTTTTTGTTGACTGATCTACTGATTGTAATAAATGTTGTTTGATTGACTGATTGAACTGAGTTAAGCAATGCAAGCCAAACTGGTGTTTCTTTTCCAAGCAGAGGGGGAACTCTGAATAAGGACATGAGAAATATGGACATCCTACAACAGGGTGTCAATCATGCAGCCCAGGGGCTGGATCAGGCCCCCAGAGGGCTTCCATCAGGCCCGCAGTGGAACTGGCCATCTCCTGATTCCAGTTCTGCTGCTGCTACTGCATCATAGCTTGCTTCGCCAGACTCTCTTAATCACTCAGCCATTTCATGTTTTAACCTGAGTCCTAGACTCAGAACTCTGAGCATGAGATTTCTGTGGTGAATGTCAATAAATCAAAAGTAGGTTTGCAGGTTACAGAGCTAATGTTTAAAGCAAGTTTTTAAGTTAAAAAACCCTTTGTGTTTGTGTCCTTTATAAAGTTTATATCTCCACTACCTGGCATTACATTTTATGACACACATGGCCCAGCCCAACAAGGTCTCATTTATATCAGATCTGGCCCTCATAACGAATGAGTTTGACACCCCTGGCCTACAACAACCAGGCATGTTGACTGGCATTTGTACTAGGTGAGGGAATCATAAAATGTTAGAGTTGGAAGGGGTCTTGCAGGTCATCTAGTCCAACCCCCTGCACTCTGCAGGAGCATAGCCAGCAGCCCTACAACGTACCCGAAAGATGATCGTCCAGCCTCCACTTGAAAACATCCAGCGAAGGAGCATCCACCACCTCCCGAGGCAGTCTGTTCCACTGCTCAACCACTCTTACAATTAAGGAAGTTTCTCCTGATATTTAGCCGGTAACGACTCCCTTGTAATTTCCACCCATTAGATCAAGTCATGCAATCCAGAGCAAGAGAGAATAGATCTGCTCCATCTTCTACATGACAGCCCTTCAGATATTTGAAGACTGCAATCATGTCTCCTCTAAGTCTTCTCTTTCCCATGCTAAACATACCCAACTCTTTCAGCCTTTCCTCTTAAGACTTGGATTCCAACCCTCTCACCATCCTGGTTGCCCTCTTCTGGACACGCTCGAGCTTGTCAACATCCTTCCTAAAATGTGGTGCCCAAAACTGGACACAGTACTCCAGGTGACGCCTGACCATAGCAAAATAGAGCAGAACCACCACTTCCCGTGATCTGGACACAGTGCTTCTGTTAATGCATCCTAAGATTGCATTAGCTTTCTTCACAGTCACATCGCACTGCAGGCTCATGTTTAGCTTGTGATCAACCAGAACACCGAGATCCCTTTCACACGTGCTGCTATTAAGCCAAGTCCTTCCCGTTCTATATCTGTGCCTTTTTTGTACCTAAGTGTAGGACTTTGCACTTATCTCTACTGAGATTCATTTTATTTGCTTCAACCCACTGCTGTTTTATTTGCCTCAACCCACTGTTGTCGAGAGACAACTCACAGGGAACGCTTTGGAGTACGAATACTGTGCCTACTTGGGAAATAACCACACAACAGGAAGTTACTAACAGTGTTCCCTCTAACTCACAGTTTTTTAGCCTCCAGCTCACACATTTTTAAGTTAGCTCAGGAAGGATGGCTCCAGAGCAAACTAATTTATGCAGCAGCCAAATCACTCACTTACAGCTTTAATGCCAGAAGCTCACAAAGTAGATTTTTGCTTCCAAGACTCCACAGCTTAGAGGGAGCATTGGTTACTAACTGCTGCACTGGCAGAATCTCAGAAACAGCACATTATAGCAGCATTGTTCAGGGGTAGTGGTGGTAGTACGAAACCAGAAATACCAGCTCAAATGTTAGGGTCCAGATGTAAGGGCTGGACCCTAACATTACTGTGAACACACAGAGACTGCTTCAAAAAATCTTATAGGTATAAAAAATCATAGGCACAGATATAGAATGGGAGGGACTTGGCTTGACAGCAGCATATGTGAAAGGGATCTAGGTGTTCTGGTTGATCACAAGCTAAACATGAGCCTGCAGTGCGATGTGAGTGTGAAGAAAGCTAATGCAATCTTAGGATGCATTAACAGAAGCATTGAGTCCAGATCGAGGGAGGTATTAGTTCCGCTCTATTCTGACATGGTCAGGTGTCACCTGGAATACTGTGTCCAGTTTTGGGCACCACATTTTAGGAAGGACGTCAACAAGCTCGAGCGTGTCTAGAAGAGGGCAACCAGGATGGTGAGAGGGTTGGAATCCAAGTCTTATGAGGAAAGGCTGAAAGAGTTGGGTATGTTTAGCCTGGGAAAGAGAAGACTTAGAGGGGACATGATTGCAGTCTTCAAATATCTGAAGGGCTGTCTTGTAGAAGATGGAGCAGATCTATTCTCTCTTGCTCCGGACTGCAAGACTAGATCTAATGGGTGGAAATTACAAGGGAGTCGTTACCGGCTAAATATCAGGAGAAACTTCCTAACTGTAAGAGTGGTTGAGCAGTGGAACAGACTGCCTCGGGAGGTGGTGGATGCTCCTTCACTGGACGTTTTCAAGTGGAGGCTGGACGACCATCTTTCGGGTATATTGTAGGGCTATCTTTCGACTATGCTTCTGCAGAGGGTTGGACTAGATGACCCGCAAGGTCCCTTCCAACTCTAACATTCTATGATTCTAAAATAGAACAGTTTCTATAAGATGACATACCCCATTATTGAAGTAACACTTAAACCAGATGTCTTAGGACATGGGCTCAGAGGACACAGCTTCAGCCTTTAAGATAAACCTGCTGCCACCAAAAACCTCCTTCACCCCAGTTGAGGAGGAGAGGGAGATTACTTCATCATAGGCTACCTGAGCCCTAGGTGATTAGTGTCACCATGGTGCTCAGTTCAGCTGGGGATGCCAACATTGCTGGTTCAGAGCTAGATATTATCCTCACATTGGAGTCTTTTCAGGTGAAGTGTTGACTTCAGTCCCTCAACCAGCCTTCAAAAGGACTGAGGTGATTCCTCTCAGTTCCTTTTCACATTCCTCCTTGGCCTCTGTGCAGCAAGAACAGTACACTTTGGCACTGACTACTTTGCTTGAGAGCCTTCCTGTCTCCTTTAGCTTTTTTACCTTCTGCTGTTTCTGGTGACAGTTACTTCAGGCATAGGTATAGCCACATCCTGAATGTCTGATCACCACAGAATGATGCCTGAACAATGCACAGATAGTTGGGACTGTTTTCTGGCATCAGTATCTTTGTCCTAACTCCTCATCTCATTGACCATCCACTGACAATGCTCAAAGATTTGTAAGTGAAATCATCACACTGAAACTACTTCCAAGTGGTCTCCCTTAGAAAAAGACAACGTGTTGCCTGGCCCTAAGTTAAGTAATGATGAGATGGTACCTACCCTGATTTTTTTTGAATACCCTGGAACTCATAAACTTTAAAAACCTGTCAGCATAAAAGCTTGGTCTGTGGACTGAAACCGTGTCCTACAAAACAAAACAAGAACTTAATATTAAGGCAGAAATAAAAGGGAAGGAATTAAACAACAACAGAATACATATACCATTTATGACAAATAGGGTTATAAATTAAATTGAGAATCTTCAGTAAATCATGGAAATAAGTTTGCACCTCACTACTCGCATTAATCTACTGTTGAATTATCATTGGCAAAATACACTGCATGTCTGCAATTAATCAGATTTCCTAATATTTATAAAATACTGAGATTCATTTTTAAATCACCAAGAAAAGTTAAGATTCCCCCTGCTGTTTAAACACTAAGATAATATTTACTGAAGTGTTTCCCCCTGTTTTCACTGACAGATCCATAACATACAGGAATTCCAAAGACATTTGCCTGAATGACTGGCCAACTCTTGTACATATGCTATTCTGTTGAGGCCTGAGGAAAAAAATGTCTCTATTGGATGAATTATCAACACTGTCCAATTTGAGAGAGATCAGGATTTTGCCTGATAAGTATATTTGTTACATTATAAGACATTATAGCTAAGATGCATTATTCTCTTTCTGATCCTTGCCTTTTTCTCTCCTTCCCTCCCAAGTTGTCTCCTCCACTTTTGAAATGTATACTCTCTCTCTCTCTGTGTATTCAGTACAGTGTCATATACATAACTAAATGCATAATGAGAATGAGAACCAATAGCTTAAGTGTCATAATGATACACACATTATAAATACAGAAATGGGTTTTCAAAAGAAGAACACAAGCAAGAACTAATGAAAAATCAAAAATGCATCTGACCTAAAATATGGCTTACCCCATCATAAACAAGTGCCTTCCAGGAATGTTCCAGCTTCTTTATCAACCTAACAATACAACAACAAAAGTTAGTTTGGTGAAGTATGCTCCATTTTACAAACACTGTATTTTAATTTTGTGTCTGAGCCAACAGCAAAACAACAGTGTTCTACATTACCTGTAAGACTGCAGGATATCAATAATGCCCATGAATAGCAGCAGTTTTTCTCCTTTGTGGCTTTTAGCAGGTATGCCTCCCATTCTGATGGCAATAACAAAATAATTTTGAAATGTTGTATGTTAAAAATAACCACTGACTCAATTCAAACTAAAACCTATGCTGCTTAGATTTAAGAGCAGAATACCACAAGCCAAGAACAACATAACTTGGGCAACAAAAGGAACTAAGCATACTCATTTTTTTCTTTTAAGATATTTTCAATAAGTTTTCATTTGGATAGCTGAAACAGACTCAGTGCACCCCTGACACACAATTAATCTTATTTGTTATTCATCACTGTTGTCCAAGTATTTGCATTATTGATAATACCAGGATTTTAAGGGTGCATTCTGGATTATCAAACCTTTTTTTGAACTTTCTAGTCTACAGGAAAATAGTCTAAATGCTTTCTCAGAATCATTTTAATGAAATGTACCCTTGCATTATTCATAAATTGAAAGGCAGCTGGGCCAATTTTAGATGCAAGAGTCAGACTGAAAATGTTTAGCCTTTTCTTCAAGAGTAGATTTTCAGAAACTTACGTGTTTGTACTTTCTGTGATGACACAATCTCCAGTTTTTCCTGGACCTTGTATGGATTCCATAGCAGTAGAATAAAGAACTCTCTGACCCCCTGGACGTTTAGAATCAGATGCATTCTGAGAACTCTCGCCTTCCCTCTCTTTTGCAGCATTGTCTAATATGTGGATTCCGAGCAGTAAGCTATAATCCATTATTTTAAAGCTTTCCAGCACCTATTAATAAACATTTTTTTAAATCGAAACAAGTTATATTACAGGTATATAAAAAGAGAGAGCAACAAATGTATTCAAGTAAAATGTATTTCCACACAGTCATAGGAAACCCTATATTAAAATATCTAACAAACAATCCAAATAAAAAGTACTGTATTCCAGTTATAAAATTGTGTGAAAACATAAGTAAGACAAAAGATAGGCAAAATAAATGAGACATGAACTTTGACATAAAAGCAGTATTAGCATTATGGAATGCAAACGTGATGGCATTTTATAAGATGGTATTTCATTTCAAAGACTGTATGCATGGTTTCGGTTTCCGGCGTCGCGAATGGCGGCCGCTTCTCGGGACGCTCCCGGAGGCGGTTAGCCCACGCGCAGTTAGGGGGGGTCTTCGCATATGCGAAAGACCCTAGTGAGCCTTAGGTAAAGGCTCCGAACCGGGGGCGCTTGGGGAGTAGCCTCTTTGCCGGCAGACAGCCAGGAAATTGAGGCTTTCTCCCCGCCCCAATCGGCCCCGCTGCGGCGTGCCCGTAATGGGACTTAGCGGCGCCACCGAATTCCAGGAGTGAAGACAGCGCTATGGTTTAACATAAAAGAAGAAGTAGCATCGAATCGTGAGTTGAAGATCTATTTTGAAGCGTAAATCGGAGCCCCCTGCATGCGTATAAGCGTTGGGAGGAGGGAGGAGTCCCCACCCCCCTCGAGAAGCAAGCTATTCAAAGGGAGCGCGAAGGGGGCAGAAAGAAAACAAAGTGTTGGTGAAAGTACCGTTGGGGCTGCATGGAAGAATGTGTTCATCTTAGCTTCCTGGGGGATGCGGCACGAACTTTTTAAAAGTAAACAAAAAAACAAAATGTCGATAATGGAAAAAGCCCTGCAGACACCGGAAGAGAAGAGAGGAGGGACTTCCGGTCCAGATAGCCCCCCCAAGAGCTTGCTGTCAATCAACAGAAAAAGGAGATGCTGTGCCCCCTGCTGGAACAATTGCAGAAGATCAACCAAACTTTGTTTAAAATGGAAAGTGTTCTCATCAGTCGACAGAAACAGATATTGGAAACAACTAGAAAGATGAAGGAGATTGAACAGAAATCGAATTTGATTCCAGGTTTCCAGGGCGCTAAAGAAGAGGAGAAAGAAGATCTCGGATTTACCTTGACAAATGTCTTGGCACCCCTAACTGGCAGTGAAGCGATAAAGTTAAAAGAAGAGGTGGATAAGGCTCCCAAAGCCTATTCAGCCTTTATAAAAAGAAATACTCTGCCAGTAGAAGGGGATGTCGAGCATAGCAGGCGACAAACGGGAGATCTAATTTCATCTGCTGAGTTTGTGGAGCCCTGGAAGCTTGAAGGCCAGAAGTTTAAGAAAAAAAGAAAAGAAAGAAGAAGGATTTCATCTTCAAAACACAGAAACTCCTGAAGAGACACGCCAGCAGGAAGAAGGATGCAGCATTCAAAATTGGGATAAGTGCAGAGGACAGCAGCCCAGGGGAAGGTGATGGAACGGAAGACTTCAAAGTTAAAATGGACTTAATCCATAACTGGAAGAAAATTAAGAAGAAGATACTTTTGAGGACTGTTCGTGTTACATCTGGAAGGAGCTGTTTAATTACTAACCCCAATGGACTTTACTAACTGCATTAAAAGAGTGATTTTGGACTTTGCTTTAGTTAAAAAGAAGATCTTCTAACCATGATGGATGCCAAATCTTGGTATTGGTTATTAACCTAAACTAACTCTCACTAACAGAAAAAAATTTCACTCCACCTTTTTCTTTCTCCATCTGTCTACCCTTCCCTTTTCTTATAAAAAGAATAAAATTCTCTCTTTTTTAAGAGAGTTTTACAAAAAAAAAAAAAAAAGACTGTATGCATTTCATAAAACCTCAATAAAGACTAACTAATGTAAACAATTGTCATGTTTATCTATAATGATATGTGTTCAAATTGATTATTTGTTAAGTATAATGATTAACATAATCACCAAGCAGCAACTTTCGCCACCAGTGTGAATTCTTCCATTTGATTTTTTAATAAATGTTGAGACAGTGGTTCCTAATGGAGAACTCTGTGTGTGTGTGTGTGTGTGTGCGTGCGCGCGCGCGCGCGTGCATTCGCGCACTTGTGAGCCTGGAAGTAATGGTGACTTCTGGTGACCCCTAGTGGGGCTAGATTGCTTCAGAGAGGTTGCTTTGATATTACCTGCCTCTGCATCCCAGTCCTGGTATTCCTTGGAGGTCTTCCAAGTACCTGCCAGGATTGGCCCTGCTTAACTTCCAAGATCTAACAAGATCAGGCTTGCCTGGGTTACTCAGGCCTAATGGAGGACTCTTGAGGTTACTAAAACATGGAGTTGAAAGCCACAATCAGTCATAAGTAAAGGTTTCCCTTGCACAAAAGCTAGTCAAATCTGACTCTAGGGGGCAGTGCTCATCTCCATTTCCAAGCCGAAGAGCCAGTGCTGTCCAAAGACATCTCCGTGGTCATGTGGCCAGCATGACTAAATGCTGAGACGCACGGAACACTGTTACCTTCCCACTGAAGTGGTACCTATTTACCTACTTACAATTTCTTGCTTTTGAACTGCTCGGTTGGCAGGAGCTGGGGCCAGAGACAGGAGCTCACTCCATCACACAACACTAGGGTCTCAATCTGCCAAATTATAGACTTTCCAACCTGCAGCTCAGCATCTTAACCTCTGAGCCACCGCGGCCCCATAATCAGTCATACTACTAGTCTATTCAGCTCAGTACTGTGTAACTGGGAGAAGGTCTTACTGTAAGCTAACATGAAAAGTTTTTCCCAGTTTTACTACAGAAGTTCCCTGGTTTAACTGGACATGCCAGGGATTGAACCTGAGACCCTATCTATATAAATCATGCTTCATCATGTCCTATAAATACAGCCTGAATAGACAGTGCTGCTCATACGTCTGAATTGCCTTGTTTTTGTATGTGTATGTGAAGAGCTAAAGCAGCTCTTAGAATTTAATTTCCACTGTTCTTTTCTAATGAAATAAAAGACAATAAAGGCTGTGAATCACAAAAGTTCGTACCCTGCCACAAATTTTGTTTGTCTTTAAGGTGCTACTGAACTCTTACTCTTTTCTACTGCTGCAAACAGACTAACACAGCTACCCATTTTGATCTAATCCTATGCAGTCACTCCAGTCTGATCCCATTGATTGCTTGACTTCTGTTCCTGTTCTGTCAGCTTGACTCCAGAGAAAGAAAACATTTGTCAATTGACACACAGAGGTGTTGATTTCCTGCTTCAGATAATGCTGTAATATTTGTTAATGATTTGTAGTTGTGATGAATGAGACACTGACCAGATTAATACTAAGTTTTCGAACTCATGTTAAGATAAATGAAGGGTTTTTTATGAGACCGAACTTCATCAGCAAAACATGACTATGAAACCCCCAGCACTATGGCTCCATCTACTCCTCTTAACATATTATAGTCTCAGTGACAGTAACATTTTGTAACTAACAGATGGTTTGTTTTTTATTCCTCATTAGAAACAATGCATTGTTTTAGCATTAAATAGCCTATTTCAACACTGAGATTCCAATGTATTATTTTATTTATTTATTTATTTTATACCCCACCCTCCCTGCCAAAGCAGACTCAAGGATTAAGCTATGAATAATTACAAAATCCCCCAAGAAGGAAAAGGAGGACACATGCTGTATCTACAATTAAGCTACTGTGTGTTTATGTGGACGTGTGTGCGTGTGTGTCTTTCCCAACACCAGGATAAAGATTTGGAAATGCAAGCAATCCAAAAAGGTCTGACTTTAGCCTCATCAGAAGATAAACTTGTCTTACATTTCCATAAAACAAACATTTATCTAGGAAGTTGTACAATCTGATTCTAGTCTATGATCCTCAAACACACATTCAGTTGTGGTTCTTTGAGTAGCCAAGAGCCAGAGCAATTGTCACGTATAAAGCTTCATAAACCATAAAATACAAATATATGTAGATATACCAATGCAGGATATTCAATATGCGAGTTGTAGGACCACACAAATTCCAAGAGAAGGAGGAATTGGGGACGACAACACCAAAATAACTACCTCACCTTCCAGGATTCATTATGCTTTTAGAAGCCTGAGCGGCCTAACCCCCCACCCTCCCTTATGATCCTTCTGCCCTTTAACTGGCACTCCATTGCTCTCAATATTTTCTACTTCCTGGAGGGCAACAAAATGCTTCTTCCTCCTCAGGCCATTTGGGGGTGGGGTTGTGGTGGGTGATTTTTAAAAGAAATTTTACACATTAGTATTTTCCCATGTACTTGGGGAGTTCCCTGCTTTGTTTCAATGCCTACCTATAGGCACTTGACTATCAAGCTTGCTATTGGAAAGATAACACACAAACACCACCAAAAAATAACTTTAAAAAGAATGCAGGCATTTCATGGTTTTAGGACAGAACTGGAAATATTGCAGGAACCATTTTTGGACAGATCTTTGCTGAACAGAATCCCCTGTGCCCCCACTGTCTAATTTTAGCAGCCACTAAAGCACACTAAGGTCCAAGTTACACTTGACACTGGGGACCCATGACTAGAACTCCACTAGGTATTTCAACTGATAAAAAGGGCTATGTGGGGCCACATATATGTCGGGGCTATAAAAGTAGGATTAAACATAGTATGGGTACCTTTTTCTCTGCCTGGGCTTAAAGCAGCCAAGGAAGCTTCAGTTAGGAACATAACATGGAAAAAGAGTTTAAACTGTCCCCTTCCCCAGCACTAGAGCTCTGATATTAGGCTCCCCGCACACAGCTGTTTGCTGCTGAGCCACCTATCAGGAGATAGGTAATTCAAGGACCCTTGAACATTTTATGTAGTTGTAGTTTAGCCTATTGGTTTTTTTATCCCAGCTTCCTCCAAAGAACCCAGAGTGGTATACATACTTCTCTATTCCATTCTACTTCCTTAACTTCTAATAAGAGATATCCAAAGTTTATTATTAAAAGCTTTTACTATATTAGATTCTCAGTCAAAATATATCTAATGATACAATGCAATAATACCAAGAATGATGGATTTGGCTTTTGAGTGAAGCACATAAAGCAAGCCAACAGAGTATTTTTTCTCTATCATGACCGCAGAGGTCAGAACTGCCACTGACAAAGCCAAAAGCTATCCTAAAACAGCCAAGGATATCAATGCCATTAAGGTACAAATGCTGCCATGTTCCACAATCACAATATTACTAACTAGGAATAAGACCCGTTGTGGAAATAAATACAACGGGCTCTAGAAAGGGGCTCCGGGAGAGTGCTCCAGCTTTGGGCACTCAGTGACAATTTGCTGTGGCAATCTCAGCAGGGTATAATGACAGAGTCCACCATTTTCTCCAGAGGAACTGATCTTTCCTACCTGAAGAGCAGTTGTAATTTTGAGTGATCTCCAGCCCCCACCTGGAGATTGGCAACAATGGTTCCCCATCAGGGAATGGCTGGATTGGAGGGTGGAGTCTATGGCATCGTACCTGTCTGAGGTGCCACCCCTCCTCAAACCTCACCCTCTCCAGGCTCCATCCCTCAAATCTCCAGGAATTGCCCACCTGGAGTTGGCAACCTGATCAGGACTGGGCCCAATGAGTTTTCTCCCAAAGGCCAACACAGGTGTGGAAAGGGCCTTTTACTGACAGAGGAGAAAGTACAGGTGCCAACTCTGATTAGGGAAATACCTGGAGATTTGGGGGGGTGGATCCTGTGGAGGGCAGCATTTGGGGTGTGTGTGGAAGGACTCAGCAGGGTATAATGCCATAGAGTCTACCCTCCACAGCAGCCATTTTCTCCCGGGGAACTGATCTCTGTCATCTGGAGGTCAATTGTAACAGTGGGAGATCTCCAGGTCCCACCTGGAGATTGGCAACCCCATGGGAAAGTCAGCTGCTCAGCGGGGAGTTGAAGAAAATGGTTTGATGGTCGCTGGCCCACCTCGTTAGCCAGCCAGCCATGCTGAAGCTAAGCAGGAGAAAGAGCCTTTTTCCATTTATTCTGACAGGAAAGTGGCCGTTGGGGAGGGGGTTATGGGCGGGGGAGGGGTTATGCTGAAAGTCCTTTGTTTTTTTACTCACAGAACCAAGCTTGGTTGCCTACCAACAGCCACTGAGGGGACAGTCCCTCACAGGAGTCAAGAGAACTGTCTTCCTCAGGAGAGAGAACTGTCTGCCAGGGGGAGAGGGTGGGGAAGAGGAGCAGACCCAGCACGAGTACTCTTGAGTGGTGGCTGATGGGCCAATGGCTGAGGGAGGGCATTTTACAGCCAATGGGAGTGCATGGAATCTTACAAAACCAAAAGATAATTATTATAAGGAGAGGTAGCGAAGCCAGCCTGATCTTTGGGTACTTAAATCCAGTGACTGGAGCCACTTTCTAAATACCTGTAAAGGACCCCAGATTTGCAGTAAAATGTGAAATCTTAAAAAAAAAATACAATGGGGTTGTTTAAAAAAAAAAACACCTAAAAATGATAAAAGGAGCATCTGTAGCTTTGGCAAACAGATACCCCCTTCTGTGGCTGTTGCTAGGCAACCACAGTAGTCCAGGCCAGGTTTCTTGAGTAAAAAGGCAGGGAAAGAGGGCAGGGTCCTTTTCAGGCCTATTTTCACCTTTGAGGGAGGACTCATTGGGACCAGGGCTGAGTAGGGTTGCCAGCTCCAAGATGAAAAATTCCTGGAGATTTTGTGGTGGAGTCTGAGGAGGGCAAAGTTTGGGGAGGGGAGAGGCCTCAGTCGCTTTCTATAATGCCATAGAATCCACCTGTTATTTTCTCTAGGCAGACAGATCTCTGTCATCTGGAGTTCAGTTGTAATTCTGAGAGATCTCCAGGTCCCACCTGGAGGCTGGAAACCCTATGCTTCAAGACAACCTCTGGGTAACTTGATCCCACCTGACCTATGTAACAAAATGGCAATTACCTGGGTGTGTAAGATGGCTGCTGTCCGTGGCTGTTTGTTTAAAATGATTCCTCATAAGGCTTAATTGGCCTATAGTTCCAGAAAGGGGTCTGCAGGGGTATCACTCACTAGGTTGAATGGGGCTTCCTCATTTGCTGGACTACAGTTCCCAGGTGCCCAAGGACAAAAAGTGCAGGAAAAGAGGGACTGGGGCGGCATTAATATATACTCCAGCCCAAGCGTGTGAGGAAAGGGTCCTGCTGTCCATGCTGACCAGAGTGTCCAGGCCACAAGCCAGAGATGTGGGGGAACCCTGGGGGGCAGCAGAAAGATAGCCATTCAATAGCCAGCTGGTTTGAGGACTGAATGGGAGTCTCCCTGCTCTTTTGGGCAAGAGAGAGAGGCTGATGTAGAGCCAGAGGCCGGTCCAAGGAGAGATCCTTTCCTGAGCCCACAACCTCCAGAGGTAGAGAGTACTGTGTGTAGGGAAAGAGGATTACATTTAACCCCTGTTGATTTATGCCCTGTTGGTTCATAGCGTGTGCTTACTTACTCCTACAGTTATGCTTTATTCATTCAGTGTGTGTGTGTGTGTGCTCCCTAATTGTATAAACAGTTAAATTCTTTTATTTGGGCTAATAGTCTGTGTTGTGCTCTGACCACATAGTCCTCCCTGCTCAGCACATTGCACGTGGCAAAGGAAGACCAGGGAAGCCAAATGGGCCCAAATCAGAGGGGTTGCTAACTCTCCGAAAGATTAAGGTATCCACTTCCCAGGGTTGGGGAATCAGCCAGAGGGGTCTCACTGTCCCTCTAGGAAGGCGGTATAAATTCAGTGAGTGGTGGCAGCGACTGAGGAAAGGAAATAGTCCCACCAGCCAGGGTGGGCAGGCAAAAACAGGAGCTTGCGAGCCATGGAATGGCTGCTCAGTCTCCCAGGGCCGAGGGCGGATCCCCACCTGTTATTTTTCCAGGCAGACAGATCTCTGTCATCTGGAGTTCAGGTGTAATTCTGAGAGATCTCCAGGTCCCACCTGAAGGCTGGAAACCCTATGCCTCAAGACAACCTCTGGGTGACTTGATCCCACTTGACTTGCATGACTCAGCTAGGCCTGGCTGCTTGCTACTGTACAACGGCAGCCACCCTAAGAAAGTCAGTGCGCTTTAGCAGTTAGAGTTTCAGAATAGGGTCTGGAAGGCCCCAGTTTGAATCCCCACCTTGCTGTGGAAGCTCATTGGATGATTTTGGACTAGTCACATACTTCAGCCTAACATTTTTCACAGGGTGGGGTACAGCCTGGGTAGGGGGGATGAGGAGGGAAGGGACCTCAGCAGGGTATAATGTCAGAGTCCACCCTTCAAAACAGACATTTCCTCCAGGGGAACCAGGTTTCAAACTGCAAGTGGGGGGTGGAGATCACTCAGAATTACAATTGCTCTCCAAATGACATAAATCAGTTCTCCTGGAGAAAATGGCTGCCTTGGAGAGTGGACTCCATGGCATTATACCCTGCTGAGGCCACTTTCCTCCCTCCCAAGGCTCCAATTCCAAATTTCCAGAATTTCCCAATCTGGAGCTGCAGCCCTAATGGGGGAACTGATCTCTGTAGTTGGGAGATCTGTTGTGAATCCAGCAGTTCTCCAGGCCCTACCTGGAGGTTAACAATCCTACAAGAAGATCAGGAAGCAGGCTTTGGGGGCTTTCAGGAAAGGGGGAATAGTAGAGGAGGGGGAAATGAGATGCTTCCCACAAGTCCTTGTTGGCTCACTCTTGTATATTCTAATCATGAACTCAGCCAAGTCTGGGGATATTTAAATCAGTGACTGGAGTTGTGAACAGGCAAGACAGATCTTTGTACAAACCTGAACAATGCCCCAGGTTTGCCTGTATAGCGACCAAGCACACTTTGAAAAATCCTGGGGAACTCCCCACAAAACCAGTCCCAATCTACCACCTTTACCTGGTTGACCCCCATCACCCCAAAACCCAGTGGCCCAAACTAAGATAAACCCAACAAGCTCTTGAGCCGCCCCTCAACCAGCAACAAGTTTGATAGTCCGTCAAAGTCTTTGTAAGTCACTCTGAATTTGCCCCACTCCTTAACTGCTACTGGGTTTTGTTAGAAATCTCAGAGGGATAGGCCCCGAGGTTTCTTTAGGGGGGGCCCCCGTGGGCACAAACCTCTCAGCGTGTCTGCTGAGATGATGGAGAAGGACAACCCCATGTCCAACTCAATCCTGCAGGGGGACCCCTCGATTCTAACAGTCACGTGCATCTTATTTGGGGCATCTGGGGGCAAATTCAGTACCTGATGTTGGTTGCTGTTCACGGAGTTCACAGAGTTCAGGTCTGGCATTGCGGCATGCGTTGCCTTCCGACGTTGCTGAGGCCCCTTGGAGCAGCAGACCCGAGTGATGTGGCCCGTCTTCCCACACGACCTGCAGACCGCATCACGAAACTTGCAAGTCTGGCATTCGTGGTAGTCTCCGCAGCTTGCGCAGGTTGCAGCTGGGCTGGCTTGGCGATGTGTGTTGGGCCAGAGGGTTGGCCTGGCCGGGTTGTCACAGCTGGTGGACCTCCTCGGTGTCGGAGTCACCATAGTCCACGATGACGTTGGTCTGGTGCATGGTGGCGGAAACCTGTCGATCCCGTTGGGACGTCACGAACGCTGCTGCCCTCTGGAGGGCCTTCTCTAATTTCTGCTCCTCGATGGCAATTAACTTGCGCTGGAGCTTTGGCTCGCGGATTCCCCATACAAATTGTGTGAGCAGCGTGGCCTCCATGTTGGGGAACTCGCAGTCTATGGCCAATCATCAGATGTTGGCCAGAAAATTGGGGGTGGTCTCACCAGGTTTCTAGGTCCGGGCAATGAAGTCCATCTGCATGGCCATGGCTGAAGGCTTCGGCACATAATACCTGCTCAACGCCTTGATCAAGTCATTGTAGGTGGCCTCCTCCATCTTTTTTGGAATGATGAGACTTCTGGCTAGACGGATTGTGGCGATGCCGCATGTGCTCAGGAGCCACAATTTTTTCAGGTCCACATCCGTCATTTTTTGGATCTTGAAGAAGTGGGTTAGCTGTTCGACTCATGATTCCCACAGCTCGGGATGTGCCGGGTCAAACATAGAGATCTGTGCCGGAGTGGCAGCCATGACTAGAACGCGTGGCAGTGAGCAGTGATCGGAGGAGCAGAGCATGTGGCGGAGCTGGTGGGGTGCGGTGTCCTCACACTGATTGGGGCTCGGTGCCAGCTGGAGTCAGGCTCACTCAACAGGACCCCACCTTTGTCGCCAGTGAAAAGTACGGCGATGAACGCATCGTAGAGCGATTATCAGCTCAGGTTTTATTTAGTGATTCAGAAGGAAGGAGATGCCTTGCCAGCTCACTGGCTGCTTTTATGTACATTTCCAACCACACCCTTTACCCACACCCACATTCGTGATAGGCTATATACAAGGTTTCTCATCCTATAGGTTCTCTACAGACTCCTAGCTTGCCGGTTAGCTGGTTTTAGGATCCTAGGGTTCTATTGTTCCAGGTATCGAAGCTTTGCTATTTTGTAGGACCACATGTTGCCCCGACTGCGTGTGTGACTCGGCCAGTACACAACACCCAAGTTAGAATCTTCATCTTGCTGTGGAAGCTTGCTGGGTGATTTGGGGCTAGTCACACACTTTCAGCCTAACCTACCTCACAGGGCTGTTGTGAGGAGAAAAAAGGAGAGGAGAATAATGTAAGTTGCTTTAGTCTCTACTGTGGAGAAAGGGAGGGTATAAAGCAAATAAATAATAAATATTGCTGAAGATGAGAGGCAGATAAAAGATAGATTGGCAAATGACTTAGAAGACAAGAATGAGGCACCTAAAAGGGGTAGGATATGGAGGTTGACAAGAGGAGGGGAAGAAGAAATAATGTGGGGAAGGGGATAATAGTGGAAAGTGAGGAGCCCTTCCACCACAAGTGCTTGAGGGATCCCTATCATGCAAGCAGGCCTAGCCCAGTGGCTACCACCACACACCTGGGCCATAGTTTTTCTAACTAGAGGCTGCTGGGGCACGGGATATATGACAAGGTCGCAAAAACGGAGGAGAGGGCTGCAGGGAAGGAGGGAGAAAAAGAAAGCAAAGAGAGATTATGTATATTTAAAAGGAGGGGCTGAGTTCAAAAGTTTGAGAAATATGGTTTTATGAGGTAGAGTAATATTTGGTTTGAGGTGTTAGATGAAGTTCTGTGGGGGAACAAGGTCCTAATTCTTTGTTGCAATGTGTTTTCTTTGGGAAAAAAATAATCCATTCTCTCTGGTATGAAAGTAGCATCTGCACAAACGGAGAGGATACCCTGCTGGTACATACACTGCTTTAGGGCTTACACTAATCAAAAAATTTTGCCCAAATATTTAAACACACCAAGCAAAACAGCTTTTGACCTTATTCTTTCAAAGCCAGGGATCAGGAAGACTTTAGTGTGGAACAAGAGACAAAATGCACAGTGAAATGTGATATTCTATTGTGATACAAAACATTTCCTGAATGTTATGCTGACATGTACTAAGTGTGGAATATGCACAAGGAAACAAAGCTGCAGCTCGTGGTTCTAGAGAATAGAGGCTGAAGCCAGATATGCAACAAAAAAGGGGCTCAAAGCTCAATGGTTATGCTGCTAGTTCTTACTACATGTCTGTCTCCAGCATATGAGTGCAGTGAATGCTAAAATGCTCTTCCTGCCCTTCTGGACTGCTGCTTCCTCAGCACTCCATGTTTGGGTGTCTGGCATTGCCTCTATCATCTGAAGCTATATGTGTTAGACTTTCAACATTAGCTATCAGTGAGGTGTGTGGTGAACGACAAAAATAACATATCAGCATCTGATTTGCTAGTTTGAAAGAAGAGATAAAAGAGATAAGGCATTGCCATGTTGGAACTGCTCCATTTCTATACTATCCTGTCATCATAGAGTGTTCTGACAGAAAAGAAACATGGATAAGTGACAGCTCATGGTTCTAAAGAGCTGCAATGACCTTGTGAGCTTTACTGTTTGCATTGTGTGGCTCTGTGTGTTTGTTTGTGTGTGTTAAGTGCTGTCAAGTCACTTCTGACTTATGGTGACCCTATGAATTAATGTTCTCCAAAACATCCTATCCTTAGCAGCCATTCACAGGTCTTGCAAACTGAGGGCTGGGGCTTCTTTTATTGAGTCAATCCATTTCATGTTGGGTTTTTCTCTTTTCCTGCTGCCTTTAACTTCCCAGCATTATTGTCTTTTCCAGTGACTCTCATCTTCTTATAATGTGGCCAAAGTACAATAGCCTCAGTTTAACCATTTTAGCTTCTAGGCAGAGTTCAGGCTTGATTTGGTCTAGGACCCACTTATTTGTCTTTTTGGTGGTCCACAGTATCCATAAAACTCTCCTCCAAAACCACATCTCAAAGGAATCAACTTTTTTCCTGTCAGCTTTCTTCACTGTCCAATTTTCATACCCATACATAGTAACGGGAAAATACTATGGCATGAATTAATTTGATCTTGGTCACCAGCAACACTTAAGGATCTTTTCTAGCTCATTCATGGCTGCCCTCCCCAGTTTTAATCTCCTTCTGACTTCTTGGGTACAGTCTCCTTCTTGGTTGAAGATGGAGCCAAGAAATTCAGTGCAGTCAGTCAGCTGGACTCCTGTGGTCTGTAAGAGGTATGCATTCAAGGGACATTCAGGGCACGAAAGCTCCTAACAGAAATTGGCTTATTCTTTTGGGACACAGACAACTAATGTTACTTATAGGTGTGGGCAGGCAGGCAGTAATATTTTTGTGGACAAGTCTTTTGTTGCATAGTCCCAGATAGATTCCCATTAGACTATAAGGTCAAGTTGTACTGACTGGTAGCAATTATTAATGTCCAAGTTTTACAAAGTTAAGAATCTTATGAGACATTTTAAAGCACAATGGTAAGATTCTATTTATTTATTCAGATATTTATATCCTGTTTTCCTCCCCAAACTGCTTACATCATGTCATGGAATTAGGGCCTGGATTGAGCCTCAGTCCTCTGTACATGACTCTTGCCTTTTGGAACAGTTTTTCACCATCAAATTCTAAATAGAAAGGGTATCTGTAACTAGCTTTCTTGACTCTCTGAGTCGCCCTAGCTTTCCCTTGACTTTCATGATCCCAGAGATAGAAAGAAAGGGCTGAGTTTTGTCATGTATGTCAGGTACACATCAGATGCCTGGCAACAGACTTGACAGATAGTTACATTAGCTCCTATGGATAAAAAAGGTACTTAATGAATTTAGTCTTGTTCGTGGTTATTCTGGCCAACCACACTCCATTATGGGTCTTGACAGAGCAACCAAGGATATTCGTTATAGAACTACAAGTGCACTATTTATGTATTGGGGTTGTGTTGAAATATTCTATGTTGAATACTGAAATGCTACAGAACAACTCTCTCTCTCTCTCTCTCTCTCTCTCTCTCTCTCTCTCTCTCTCTCTCTCTCTCTCTCTCTCTCTCTCTCTCTCTCTCTCTCTCTCTGTGCAAATGGGATCCCTCCCAGCTTCTCTCACTCCCCAATTAACACAGTTCCTGAACTCCTAATTTCCCCAACACATCATCATTCTTCTCTTTTCTATTTAATCCTCACAACCATCCTGTGAGTACATTAGGATGAGCAAGAGTGACTAACCCAAGGGCACCAAACAAGCTTCCATGGAAGAGCAGGGATTCTATCTTGGTCAGCCACTCTAACCACTATGTTTCATTCCTTGGCCTCTAAACCAAATCTGTGTATGTGTGCGTGTGTGTTTTCTGCCTGCATAATGGACAAACCTGGAAAAGACATATAAGAAAGCTTCTTCACACATTATGTCAGAAATTACTTTCTCTTGTACTTTCAAAATCTGTTCTTCTCACTTATATGTGGTACATTTTGCTATAGCAGCATGTTATTTAATAAGTAAACTTTTGACATAATAAGGGTCAAAGGAGTAGTAGAGTAGATTAGAGACTAGGAGGAACAACAATGCCCCTTGTTAAGAAAACCATCTGATGAACATGCAGCTGATCATTAGATCTCCAGCCTCACTCAAAAAGAATACAGAAGGTAACCTTCAAGTTCAGTAACAGTTTTGCTGAGTGACAATAAGCACCAAACACTGCCCATAAAGAACTGTCTTCCAGACGCAAGTCAGCATTTTCATGCAATACAATTTATCTTCTACGAATTAGGTCTTTTATGAGTTAAGAGAATCTTCCCTCACTTTGTTCTTTTATGTTCTCCACTGGTATTCTCATAGGATTTATTCTGTTTCATTTTAGTCTCCTACACCTCTTTCTAAGATCATCCCACATGCTACAAAGAGCACTTTTTAAAAAACAATAGTATGCATCTACATGCCTCCAGTGGCAACTGGCCTCAGGTTCAGCATATATGTAATACGTATACATAGAGTTCTCCCCTGCCTCTGATAGGATCCTCACAATGGTCCACACATGAGAATATAGAGACTGCAAAAATTAAACATAACTCAGAACTAGCAAGTGAATGTATCTGAAAGTAACAAAACTGTATACTGAATACAGAAATAAAAGGTTACTAGCATAAAGAAATCAAAAGTGAAACAATATTTGCATTGTTGAATGCAAATGAGTTGAAGAATGCAAAGTAAGGCATAATCAATTCAAAAGATGAAGGAAAAGATGAAGAGAGTAGCACATGTGTACTTTGACAGGTAAGAAAAAATCAAGACAAAACTACAAAAACATACCATACGCAAAGACCACCACTTCTGCTACATGTCTTGCTGTGCTTTATCTTATATTGTGACTCTATCTATCTATCTATCTATCTATCTATCTATCTATCTATCTATCTATCTATCTATCTATCTATCTGCAACAATTATTTTTCTGCAGTTTTACCTACGGACATAAAAGCAGGATTCATGGTCTGAACAACTATCAAAAGATTTCACTTACTCGACAATCCCTCTGTAGTGTTTTCATCAGTGCAGTGTACGTTTCTGAGTCAAAATATAAACCTTCATGCATGTCTTGCAAGAAATCCAAGTCTTTAAAGGTAGGATTAGACTTCTCCCTCTCTTTCCTGGAAGCTCTCCTTTTGTATGTGGAGCCTTTCAAATCATAGTTGTAATGCATTTTCAGTGCTCGAGGCAGAATATTGTTCATCACAACTATCCTGATATTAATACCTCCTGACTGAACACAATAGAGTCCATAAAATTTTGGTAACAGTGTCCTTGGATTCTGGTTGAGATTCTTTAAAAAAAAAAAGAGAGATAGCAATATTACAAGTGTCCATACTAACAACTGCTACATCAAACTCATTAACACAAGGGAAGCGAGTCTAAGAAATTTAGTAGTTATTTTAAGGACTACTGGTTACTTGGTCACTGCAGTTGTTCAAAATACATTAAACCATAGTGAATGGTTTGCCTCACACTCTACACGGGGCAGTGAACACATGATACTCCAAGATGGCTGCCAGACTGCAAACTCCTCCCCACTTAGCTTGAAATGACGCTCACCCTAATCATGGTTAAATCTTTTATTGGCACTGACATTGAACAGTGTAAAAAATAACCAGAGTTCTCTCTTAACTAGTTTTCACTATTTCAAATCCTGATTAAGAGAGAAACCTGCTTAATGATAAAAGAGATTAACATTGGTACTAATGTAACTCTTAATGTTTCAAGGTAACAATTAGGGAGGAATTCTTACTGGGGGTGTTTGTGTATAATCCTGTGTCTGCTACCTATCTCTCAACCACAGTGAAGGATCAGAAGTAGCATAACTACCCAATGAAGAGCAATATGTTTTTTTTTAAATATATGAGCCTACATAGTTAAATACTGGATGGCTAAAAAAGGCTAGAACAGGCAAGTGCCACAAAATTGAGATTACAGGTTAGTGATACTCACTCTGGGCCCTTTATTTCCATCCATTACACAAGACCTGCAATTTAGAGAAGTCTGCAGCTTCCCTGTACTACTGCCTCTCCAATTGTAGCTGTTTCAAGGTGCAAACCACCTGCCAACACAGCAATGGCTTTGCCCACTTTCCTAAAACAACCATATTCAAAACTGCCATCAACCAAAAGAGCCACATGGCTACTCTAAACCCTGTGGTGCACCTCAACAACATGTACACCATCTATATATCTAATTCCCAAGTGGCCCCCTGTGTGCAGATATCTAAATCCACACATCGGGGGAACCTGGGGGGCAGGAAGATTTTCCTGCGCACGTGGGGCAGTCCCGTGTGCAGAAAAATCTAAAAAGGTTTAAAAAGTGTAGGGGGGATATCTAAATCCCAAAAAAAGTAAGAGCATGCGCGGGGAACACTCTGGGAACTCTGTGGTGGCCAGCGGCTGGAAGCCGCTCAGTCCTCGCCACCAGAGCTGGGGGGGGGAGAGGAGATCAGCGGTGGTGGAGGAGGAGGATTGCCGGAGCAAGGGGGGAGGAGATCGGCAGGCCCAGCAGCTGGAAGCCGCTCGGGCCTCGCCTCTGGAGATGGGAGGGGGAGGAGGAGATCAGTGGTGGTGGAGGAGGGGGACATTGTGGTGGGTGGGGAGGAGGAGATCAGTGGCGGCGGAGGAGGGGGACACTGCAGGAGCCGGGGGGTGGGGAGGAGATCAGTGGTGGCGGAGGAGGGGGACATCGCTGGAGCTGGGGGGAGGAGGAGGAAATCGCTGGAGCCAGGTGGGGGGAGAGGAGATCAGCGGGCCCGATTGCTGTAAGCTGCTCAGGTAATGCTGCTGGGGCCGGGGGGGGGGGGAGGTGATTGCAGGGGCCGGGGGGGGGGACATTGCCGGAGCCTTCCCCGCGAATATCGCGGGTCCCTCTTATTGTAATGTAACTATTAACATACTTATTAACTATAACCAGGGCTCTTTTTGTAGCAAGAACTCCTTTGCATATTAGGCGACACACCCCTAATGTAGCCAATCCTCCAAGAGCTTACGGAGCTCTTCTGACAGGGGTTACTGTAAGCTCTTGGAGGATTGGCTACATTAGGGTGTGTCGCCTAATATGCAAAGGAGTTCCTACTACAAAAAGAGCCCTGATATAACCAAGTTTTTAAAACTCTGAGTACCTCTAAAATGTAGAATTGTCTCTCCCCACCACTGCTGACTGTTACCCTCATGTATCTGGAGTGGGAGAAAGGACTTCCCTTGCTGCCCTCCCACTCTTACATCAGCATAAGAGACAGTAGGTCAGGCAAGAGTGAGACTGCCATGGCACCTGGAGGAGAGCAGCTGCCCATGGAGAAAGGGGAGTAAAATCACCAGGTCCCCACTGTGACCAATTCGTTTTTTCCTTGGGTGGCTGTTGTGATGGTGGTTTTACTCTCTTTCCCCCCCAGGCTTGGCTTACTGTCTTCCTGGCAGCTGTCCACATGCTGGGATGAGAATGCACAGCCTGCAGAGAAGGGGGGATGATGGAGAGGATGGGCCCTTCATCCATTACACAAGACCTGCAATTTAGGGAAGTTTGCAGCTTACCTGTACTACTGCCTCTCCACTTGTAGCTGTTTCAAGGTGCAAACCACCTGCCAACATGGCAATGGCCTTGCCCACTTTCCTAAAACATGGGCTAGATGCTACTTTGGATAACAGTGCCCAGAGGAGCCACAGTTGGCATGTCAAAGAGCCATATGTATTTCTCAAGCCATTGAGTGAGTATCACTATACAAGGTCAGACCTATAATTTATACTGCTAGCACTCATATACATATGACAGAAATGCAAGCAAAAAAGCACAAATTGAACAGCATACAACGGTAGTATCACAGAGGTAATGCCATGGGCACAGACATCAGCTTTTAAGGATGTCATCTATTCAAACTGAGATTTAAAAGTTCATCCATCTCACAAGTATGAAGCACAAATATAGATAATAAAAACTGTATTAAAATCCACAAAAAAAGGGCAGCAGCTAAGTACTTTTTTAAAGAGATAAGTAAAAATTAACTAAAAGAAAGAAAAGAACCAAACAGGGAAGGCCTGGCACTTGAATTTATTTACCATATAGTAGCCAGGCAACAGCTTCTGAAGGAACTCGGCTTCTTTGTGTTGAACGGTTTTGATTATGAACTCATCATCACTAGTGACAAAGAACAAGGATCCGCTGGCACCAGGGTTGGATAGTTCTATCAGAGGTTCACTACAAATTGAATACTGAAAGAGGGAAAAAATGTTAATGACACTATGGGTGACTGCAATACAAAAGTTATTTTTTAAAAAAAAGTAGGTTAAGCATGAAAGGCCCTGGTGTTTAAACATTCTGCAATACTCGGTTACTTTGGAAAGGCAAGCCCAGTTAGAACTGACAAAGCACAAAAAGGATCTCCCAGATCTCACAAACAGCTTTCTTTTCCACTTTTCTTGGAGAGAACTGGCATCCCACAACTTTTCAGGTGCTACTTGAAAACTTTATTAGGTGCCTCTCTTTTGGTAACTCATGCAAGACTCAATGAAATCTACAGAGACAGTTCAAGAGCACAGGGTTTCCCCCCCCCTAATTCTCAGTCTTTGCTATCAGATGCATGCATAAGACATTCCAGGCAGACTGAATCAACTGTGAGGAACCTCTCAGGCCATATGCCTCAGGGGTTGGCTTTAGCAGCTTTGCCTTCATGAATCTGAGGGACTGGAAATTAAGTAACAATCTTTGCACTGTAATACACAATTCATATAATAGAGTTGTATTCCCCCTAAACGTTTTTGGGAAGTTAATTTTTATTTATGCTTTGTAAGAACAGAGATTGATTCCTGTGTGTACAACAAACTCCAGTTACTGATGTGATAGGATTAAAAAATAGGATCCTTGAAACACCTCAGAAAATTAGACTGTTTTTCATATCAACTTTGTGAGGGAGAAAAACAAGCCTAATGCAGAAGAAATTCATCCAATGGAAACTTTTGAGGTATGGCAACTAAATAGTAAATATTGAATATAGGACTTGTTAGTGCAGATAGATCCACTAGAGCAAATAATAGTATTTTGACAATTCAGGCTAACAAGCATGTTTAACTAGGTTAAGGAGTGTTAACCTAGATTCCCTTTTAAGGGGCCTCTCTCTTCAGTAACAATAAGAAATAATCTTGCCAAGTTCCCTAAAATCTTAGCAGTTTTCCTATTATTTAAAGTGAAATGACAACATTCCTAATTAAAATATGTCAAATAGGTAGTTTTTGTAAAACACTGTATCAGTTCTGAAGTAGTTCTGAAGTACTATGGTAATTTTAGAACTGATATTACAATTACTGTAACTTTATCATGACAGAACTACGAAGTATATAAAGGATTCTTCACACAAATTTCCAAGATGGATATTATTTTCTCATAGGAAACTCCATACATCTACATGCATGTTGTTTATCAAGACGGAACATGCTCTTGAAATAGGAGATCACAAGGAGAGAGAGCAATGAAAATAAACTGTTTCAGTGGAAAGTAAATCTATAACTCAATATGGTAGGATTATCCCGACCCCAACATACAGAACCATAATAAAACGTGAAGCAAGTTAAAATTAAATAAACCTCCACAAAAAAACCCTCTGACATTTTTATACAACGCAGCTTTGAAACTACTTCCAACTATAGCTGTGTTAACAGCATGGCAGAATAATGGGGACTTAATGTCTCAAATATGGATAGCAATCTCAGGGTAGTGAGATTCTACAGTGTCAGCAGAATACTCCAAGAAACAGGATTGTGGACTAGCCTTTGTGAACAAGGGTAGCCAAAGTATCAAAAGTATGATTGCAACAATGGATTATTTGGACAATAGTACCCAAAGGCACTTGATCCTCTCAGTCATGCCTTTTTGAGAAGGTTCGCTTGAACCAGAAATCCACGCCTAATTCTTGGACAGAACATATATATTTATATTCATTCAATGAATTTCATTATCAAGTGCTAGCATTTTATATACTTTACAGCCACAATTTATTTGTGCAAGCTTTTTCAATGTATGTATTTCCTGCTATTTGCTTTTGGTAGACAACTGAAGGAAGCAGAAGCAGAGCTGTGCCACTGCTGTGCCCTATCAATGTAAACCTAATATTCCCCATTTTTCATCCTTCATTCTTCCTCATGCATAAAATAACAATTCCAACGCCTCTAGTCAGCTCACTGCTGTGGAAATCTCAGTCTAAAGATCTGACAGGTTTCATATCTTGCATGATGAAGAGGGACTATAGGCAGATGCTGCCTTTAGGTAAATATTAATGACACAGTAACCTCTAACAGAATATGTGCTTTCAAACTAAAATGCTTTTGGCTGTACTACAAAATTAATTTCTTTTATTGCCATATAGACAGAATATAGTAAAATTCTTTCCTATTCCATTATTACCCATCATCCAATCAGGAAGGCAAAACTGTATAGTGATTTGATTTGAATATATTTCACATAAAATTTCGGATTAAAACAATTGGAGGCAGTTTGGGAAGCTGAAACTTAATCCAAACAAAATGGAGGTGCTACAGGTGGGGCGGGGGGGAGGTGTGACCAAGAAAATGGTTTATCTCCTGTTCTGGATGGGTTTGCACTCTCCCTAAAAGAGCAGGATTGTAGTCCGGGTGTGCTTCTGGACCCAGGCCTCGTGTTGGGTTAAAGAGGTGACAGCAGTTCTTCAACTTCTGCAGGTTAGCTGACTGCAGGTCTTCCTAGGCAGAAAAGATCTTGCCACTATATGACATAGTAACATTTAGGTTAGATTACTGAAATGTGCTCTATGTGGAAGATTGTCTGGAAGCTACAGTTGGTACAGAATATTGCAGCCAGAGTGTTGACTGGAGTGGCTTGTAGGGACCATATCACGCCAGTCTTGTTCCACCAATACTGGCTTCCAGTTTGCTTCTGGGATCAATCCAAGGTGCCAGCACTGACCTTTAAAGCCTTGTATGGCCTGGGGTCAAAATACCTTAAGGACCACCTTCTCTCAGTAAAACCTACCCATTCACACCGGTTATCTTCTGAGGCCCTGAGGCTTTAGTTGCCCCTCTAGATGGATGTCAACCAGATAAAGCACTTTCTAGTTCATGGAACCAAAACTTTGGAACTTCCTCCCTGGGGAGATTAATCTGTCTTCCTCGATCAGTGTCTTCTATCAGTGGATGAAGACTTCTTTGTTTTATTTGCACACCACCAATAATGGTTACCGGCCCTCCTCTCTACTCCTGGTATTGTTTGCGTATGTGTTTTTATTTAATTATTTCATCAATGTAAATGTTGTTTTTATATAAAATGTTCATACATTTTAATGTTTTTAGGTTCACTGCCTTGCAGACCCTGATTGGGTGGAAAGGTGACATAGAAATGTTTTAAATAAATAAAATGGGGTGGGGGAATCTCTTACTTGTTACATAGTAACATAATGCCATTTAATTTTAGGGCAGAGGGAAATTCTAGCAATTGTTTTCAAAAAAATAGATTTTTCTCCAGGCAAACTGGTCAATATATTAACCTTCTTTTTCTCTCATATAATACATTAGAGAATGGCTCTCTTCATATGCACAGATAGACCTACTTGAATAACCCTGCTAACAGTCTCTTTACATAAGAGTATACTCCTTAAGGCCTTTTTTGGCCTTTGTTTTGGAATGTTCTGGCCCCAGAAAGGCATATCAGAGTATGCACTTATAGAAGAGAGTGCAAAACATACTTTTTAAAACAGGCATCTGAAGCAGAACTTTAAAAAGCAGGACTTTGAAACCTTCACTTTGATTTTAACTAGACTTTGTTTATTCGTGTTTTTAATAAAATGTTTTATTCCGTTTAACAAGACATTAATTCATTTAATTGTTAGTTTAGCTATGCTGTATGTTGAAAGTACATAAATCACCATTAAATAAAGAACTTCCAGCTCACACATTTTTGTCTTCGCTCAGGAAGGATGGCTCCAGAGCAAACTAATTTATGCAGGAGCCAAAATGCTCGCTCAGAACTTTAATACCAGTAGCTCACAAAGTAGAAGTTTTGCTCAGAAGACTCCACAGCTTAGAGGAAACACTGACTGGAACACTGTCTGCATACCTCTGAACTTACAGTTGTTCAGGAACTAGCTGCCCATAGAGGGATATGAATAGAGCAAAGCACATCGGTACTAGTATGTGCTCTCCTTTCCCCCTGCTCAACAGATTACTATGGATTTGATACCAAAGTGATCACGCATTAGCAAAAGGCATGTCCATTTGCACAAGAGATGATCCCCAATTTCCATCCATTCCTCTTCCTGCTACAGCACCCCACCACCATCACCAGTGACATCCTATCCTCTGACCAGCAAGATCAGCTGTTCTGAGAGCAGAGTAGAAGGAAGAAAAGGAATTCTTCATAAGTAGAATTCTACTCAAATTCTGTTGGGTCCAAGCTACTACAGCCAAATGCAGAAGCCTATTTCCACATTTCAGAATATATCAACAAGCGTGTCTGCAAAATCTAAGAACTGCAGAGTTTTTATAGTACAGTGGTTATATTCTAGATATTATATGTCATTTTTCAGGTCAAGGTTACAATGTATTAAAGCAAATATTTACGTACTTCATGAGACAATTAAAAGGCAATTAACA
Organism: Gekko gecko; assembly: GCA_029375565.1. Classification (NCBI taxonomy): domain Eukaryota; kingdom Metazoa; phylum Chordata; class Lepidosauria; order Squamata; family Gekkonidae; genus Gekko; species Gekko gecko. Next base: position 120,685,347 of record JAPDNY010000007.1, read on the forward strand.
AATGGAGGTCCCTCAACCAGAATTCAATCAGCAAAATCCACAGGAGTATTTAACTTCAATTACAGTATTTCCAGTAGAAATAATGACATGAACCAGCAGCTATATGTTGGTTTCCGAGCTTTCAATTAGTATGTCAGTTTTTAGGACAGACAATTAAAAGCTGAAAAATTAAGTGCACAGGCAAGAACTAAACATATACTTGGAGATAGCCTTTCTATGAAATGCCGGGGGCCACATCAGTTTTATTTATTTATTTATTGAATTTGTACCGCAACCTACCCCCAAAAATGGACCCTTATTTGACTAATAAGAGTATGTTTTAATGTTTCTAATGATGAGATCCTTTTCTTAAAGCAGCAACACTTTTCAGTTAAATGTAATCTCAGAAGCAGAAGTAGTTCCAGTATTTTGGCCACACCCCATCCTTCATTTACTAGGCCACTGACTTCAGGGATGTATTTTAATATCCTGTTTGACCTGCAGATGTAATCAACATATAGCGAATTATTTTTTTCTCCTCCACAGCCAAAAACTTGGCTGATTGCCAGTAAGTATTCATTCCTGCTATTAACTCCATTGCTCTAGCCAGGCTAAGTTCAAGCTCCCAATGGGCAGTGTTGTCAATATTTGTTTCAGAAACCCACTAACTAAAGGAGGATTAAAAGAACAATGGGATGATCCTGTTTGCAGAAGGTGTGCAACACTTTGCTAGTGAATCCAGTTGTAAATGTTGGAATCTTTTCGTTTGAGACAAACTCTTAACATACTGCTTTATTAAATTCTGATACTAAATACATACTTTTTTTAAAAGACTGCATACATATCTATTTTCTTCCAACTGAGGGCGGGGAGGCCATTGACATGGGCTGTGTGGGTGAGAGGTCAGATGGCTGTTCAGCCCCTGGCATCGCAGTATCTTTAGAAGGGCCTGTAGGCAACACATGGAGCTCCCACCTAGTCTCAAGCTAGCATTCATGAATACTGTAGTCTTAACTGCCTCACTTAGACAGGAATTCTTAACCCCTACAACATGGAGGAGCTCCTTGGCTATTCAACATTCCTTATCTGCCTGAAGTTGGGTATAAACATTGAGAAATGACACCTCAGAAGAATACTGCTTTTCCTACCTTAGAGTAAAGCAGTTTGTTCCTATTAGTTCAAATACAGATATTTCTTTTTTCTTTTTATGAAAAAAATGTAAATCCTTACCAGATAGTCATCAGGCTTAATACCAAAAAGTTCTCTGAAGTAGCGGAAGGCTAGAGGAGCATACGTCTTAAATCTGAAGTCGGGATAATGGTGAGCAGGGGTCAGGTTGCTCCCTTCACTGAAGAAGAAAGAGACAAGGCATTACACAACAAATAGTTGAAGGATGGTGACATACACTAATTAGTCCACTATTTTCTATCTCATTTTGTGTTCCCATATTATTTTTGCTTTCTTTTACAATGTATCGCTGAAAAAAATGTTAAAATATTGTTATGAAAGTTATTCAATTCACCACCTTATTTTCTTAGATTACAAACCTGAATACCCAACATATTCTTGCAGTTCCCACATTGATCCTTTTTTGATATTATCTTCAGTTTTTTCCTTCATGTAATTCACACCATGGAACATGCAATATGTCCCAAGGAAAGTCAAGTAGCTCTTTCCCTTAAGACACCCTATTGTAATCAAGGCAGGAAGTCAGCCATACAGAATGTGTGAATTACTCCCTTGTCAGCAGTATGAACCACTAAAGAAGTGTTTATTGAGTTAGATTAAAGCTCCAAAGTGAAACAGAACTTATGGTCTGTTAAATTAGGACCATTAGCTGAGCTGACAGAAAACCGACAGAGTGGTCCTTTCTCAGTACCTGTGTAGTCAGATGCCACAGTAGGAACCAAATATTAATGTCTTCAGTGCAAACTTAAGACCTGAACAATTAGCATTTTACACCTGATGGAGAACAAAAGGTACAAGATGCATAAAGAAACAGCAGGCACAATTGCATATACCTACAAAGTTCCTACTCATTTCCTTTGTGAACCAAGAAGTGACATCATTGTGTTAGAGCAACACTCTAGGATTCACCAGAAGCACTATGGTAAAACCACAGAGTTTTCGGTGATTCCTATAGCATCATGTTAACACAATGATGTCACTTTTGCATTTGCCTTGGAAGTGATGATGGTCGATTGACAGTGATTTCCACCTCATATTTTCCCTAGCCCCACCAGGCCCGTAGCTACAGTGGGGCATCTTGAGGCTAGGCCCCCTGACATACAAGCCAGGCCCCCTGACTTCCCATCCAGCCCAGGGGCCCTGAGTGGTGGCAGGTGTGAGGAAGGAGCCAGGTATTTCTTTAATTCAATTAGCCAGTGCCCCCCTGAGAAATTTAAATGCCCCCCAACTTTAAAAATTCTGGCTATGGGCCTGAGCCCCACTAGTGAGCATCAGCAGGGGTCAGGAAACTCTTCTGCTATAGCAGTAGACATGGCAGCCCTATTACCTACCATTTACAAGAGCACAGTACAGTTCACAGACAACACTTTTCTCTAAAACACTGCAGTTTTCAGAGAGCAGATCCAGGCCAAATCCCATGGAAGGGAATGAAAATTGCACTTAATAAGCATTTAAATAATCCTAATGTAATTTTAAAGCATTTTTGCATATTCAAAAACTGTTTGCCAGCCATACTGATCTGCTTTGCTGATGATGATATTGCTCTTTGGGGAGCAAGAAGAATTGCCTGCAAAGCAGAAAAGCTAAGCAGGACATGAAATTGAGGTTTTCTTTGCCAAAATATGCTACATATAGTGAAGTGGGGTATAACTAGCTTTAACATGGTGCCAACAGCACTTGATAAAGGACGTCCTTCCACAGCCCTTGCAGCTACTGATAAGATTGTGGGAATGGCACACTACAAGACAAAAAGAAAAGAAAAAAGAGAGCAAGAAAAGCTGGAGAAGGAAATCTATTAACAGAACAGAATTTGTCCTCTGAAGCTGAGGTAGACAACAATTCTCACAGTGTTCTTCTATCCCCAAAGTAGTTCATTTTATTGACTGTTCTTCCTACTCTCTATTTAACCTTTACCAATGGGACAAAAGAAAACTGGAGCAACAGGAGAGAGTACTAGAGTGTGACTCTGTCTTGTTTCTGTTTACAGCATCAAAAGAAGCCATCGATGAATAGTGTGTTGATGCCAGCACTATTTTTTTTGGTTATTTTTTCTATAATATTCCAGTTTAACATTCAGAAGGGGAGATTAAGGCTCTGGGTTGTTTACTCGATTCATTTTCATATGCTTGACTACAACCCTAACATATTTCTTAATTCTAATTGCAAGGTAGCCAACTGAACCCTAAAGGAAATGGGATAGCCCAAGGCTTGCAGAAAGCTACAAAATGTCCATACATACTTCCCCACAATATTGCTGGTAGCACCAGCCTATAAATTGAGTAGCTGTGAACATTCATGACATCCTCCACACTGCTTATAGTGTGCTGCTGCAACATCTAGAGATTTATATAACATATTTGTACAAAAGGAAGATGACCCTGAATGTAAGACTCCTCCTCCTCAAGACTTATTATTGGACATAACTGTAAGTTGTATGTGAATTTAAGGCAGGCCTCTCTTGATGGAATACATGGGGGAAACCCTAGTCTTGCATTTCAGTAAATACAGCAAAATCTCACTTAAGATATTATGGCCATAGGAAAAACTAAGTTCACTTCTTTTTCAAATCCTAATTTATAGCAAGTCAGACACAAGACAGGAAAAAAGGATGCGTATTAATTTATTAATTAATGGGGATGTGAAGCAAAATTGCAATTTTGTTATTACAATAAAAACAGTTAATATCTGCTATTATGGCACCAGGATGTCTGATTTAGAGTATAAGGTAGGGATGCCAGCCTCCAGGTGGAACCTGGGGATCCCCTGGAATTACACCTCAACTCCAGACTACAGAGATCAGTTTCCCTGGAGAAACCCTAGTACAAGGGGAAGGGGAGAGACTCACTCCTTCTCCTCCCATCCTCCTCAGATTTACTGTGGGAAATAGGTGATGGAGCTGAATGCTGGAGTTGCCAATTTAACCAGATCGGACAGGGGTTGATGGAGAAGGACACCTTAAATGCAGGATACAGCTTCCTATTTCCAGGGCTGGTGCCAGGCTTTTTGGCACCCTAAGCAAGGCTAACTACTTGCGCCTCCCCCACACACCGCTAACCAATTTTCAAAAACAGATGAATTTTAGGGAAAATTAAAAGCACAAAACTTGACATTGTTATTTTTTTAAAAAAAAATTGTGAGAATAAGTAAAATGACAGCCTTCGAAACCCAGCTTGTACTTCTGACAGTTCTCTATCCACATACCGTTGGAGCCTAGCTTGTAGGATCTTGAGCATGACCTTGCTAGCATGTGAAATGAGTGCAATTGTGCAATAGTTTGAACATTCCTTGGCATTGCCCTTCTTTGAGACTGGAATGTATACTGACCTTTTCCAATCCTGTGGCCACTGTTGTGTTTTCCAAATCAGTTGGCAAATTGAGTGCAGCACTTTAACTGCATCCTCTTTTAAGACTTTGAATAGCTCATACAGAGCTGGAAACATGATAGACCAGGGGTGGCCAAACTGTGGCTCAGGAGCCACATGCGGCTCTTTCGGACATATTGTGTGGCTCCCAGCAAGACAGCTGGAGAAGCGAAGGGGAGGCATACCTCCCCAACCAGTTTTCTCTTCCTCAGCCACTGTTCCCATCCCTGGGTAGGCTTGAGGTGGGGGGGGGAGGCAAAGAAAGAAAGCAACTTTAAATGCATTCTCAAAACCCCTCACCCTGGCTGACCTGGAGACAGCGTTTGTCTCTTTAAATTTTGTTGTTGTTGTTGTTCAGTGGCACAGTTGAGTCCGACTTTTTGCGATCCCATGGACCATATCACACCAGGCCCTCCTGTCTTCCCAGGCCCACCTGTCTCTTTAAGTATCATTATCAATATCTGTTTGTTACCCCTTTTGTTTTTATTTCTGGCAGTCTTATTTAATGTTAATGTTGATAAAAAGCAAATCTGCATATTTTCCAATGAAAACATGTGTGTATTTGTTCATGTCTTGCAGCTCTCAGACATCGGATGTTTCTTCTATGTGGCTCTTACATTAAGCAAGTTTGGCCACCCGTGCGATAGACTGAAGCATCTTTAAATTGAAGGAGCAGAAGGAGTTCCTACCCCCGAGGGTATCTATGAATTGCTGTTCAATGAACAAAAGTCCACTCTTTTCTTTAACTTCAATATGTGCTTTTGTGTTTGCAGGTATACAGTGAAAATTCATGACAACTATCCCAGAAATCGGCATCTGATTGGAAATTCCGGAATAAGTGAGCACCAGAAACAGAATGGCTAATCTTCATTTCTTATCTCAAAAGCGCAACAATTAGTTATAGCCATTATAGTGCTCTGGTGTCAGGATAGGAGAGCAAAAACACTTAATTTGTCTAGGAAATTTCTTTCTGCCAAGAATATGAGACTTTATTTGCATGCCATCTCAGGGCAACTTAATGGCACAACCCAAATGCAAAGCAAGCCCTCACTCATATGTTTATGCCACGGGCACTATTAGTCAGCACACACAGTGTATATCAGAATTTGTTTGTATAATTTACATTTTACCTCCAAATTTATTTAATTCAAACGTCTACTGTGGGATTCCTCAACTACATTTAAAGTAGCCTATAAAAGCCAATAAGCTACAAAGTTCTTTATGAATAAACTAGGTAGGTATAAAACTAAATGGTAGGAATAAAACTAAAGGGAAGAGAAAAAGTATATTTTAAAAGATAAAAAGAAATCATTTTAAAATATTCTTTACATTTGAAATAGTTTGCATTGTCTGTCCTGCAGAGAAACCAACAGAACCAAAATAATTATCTGCTAGAAACAGAAGTAAAACTGTAAATTCTGCTTTGTTATACTGATAATCTAGTGCAAGGATGCAGAAGTTCATTGAGGTACACAGTATTTCTCAGTACCAGTGCTGCACAGCACGGCTGGATCTGCTATATTTACCATAATATGCTAAGCAGTTATACCCTTCTACACCCATTGACCTCAATGGTCATAGAAGGCTGTAACTCTTCCTTGGATAATACTGTGAATTTCCTAACAATTTTTCCCAAACCCCATTCGGTATCTCTCAACATAACTCTTCCAAATACCCTTCTGATTGGAAATACCCGATTACCTGAATACCACAAAACAAATTACTGCTCTTTATCTTATCTCAAAAGTGCAGCAATTACTTACAGACACTCTGGTGCTGTGGGGTCTGGCTATTATACCTAACTGCATAGAAATGGGGCAGTTTTATAGGCAGAAAACTGTGTGCAAGTTTCGCTTTAGCGTAATTACTTAATCAAGAAAAGCATCTGCTGGCTATCTTGTGCAGCAGCTCTATTACACTGGTGAATCAGTGTTATTGTACTAGAATGCAAACAGGACTCCTTTACTGAATTTCAAGTAGGTAGAATCTATTGTAACAATGTCTCTTCATTGTCATAATAGAGTGCTGGGGACAGAATACAAATTCTGCATCTAAGCAACTTGGCATTGCCTTCAGCAAACACTCACAACTCCAACAAATATTACCAGATTGCGTTCACAATACACAGCCAATGATCCCCAGCCTTTTAACTTCTCAGCTAAATGTCCTGGTCTACATATACAGAACAATGAGGTGTCAGAATCCCAAAATAGCAGGGCTGATTATGCCACTTTGGCTGCAGAAAGGAAGATAACCAGCTTGGATAATTTCTGTAAGTAAATAACTATCACAGCAAGAAGGACAGGTTTTAGCCTTAATGCTCCATGGTGTATTTTAGGTTGCTTCCTGCAGGTTGCTTTTTATAAAGGTCACCATTAAGAATTATTACCCCCAACTGTAATGTTCATTCTGGAGCACGTGTAGACCTGATATATCTTGCACATAAAAGCATGTAATGACCTCAACAGCTCCCCCCCCCCCAACAATAAAGAAAGTTTATTTTCAAAAGGGCAAGCTGAGTCAGAAAAGAGGAGGATGGGGCAAAAATCAAACACCTTCTCTACTTCCCATTCCCCTTTTAAAATGTAGCAATTTGAGTTTGGTACTCTTTGTAGGCAGCAGATGGTAGTATTTTGAAGGACTGTGTTACTACTGTTATTCTAAGCAACTTGCATATCTTTTGGTGTTTCAAACTTCACCTTTAGATTATGAAACTAAAACTGTGAGACATGAAGCTTTCTATATTGGATATATCGCTAAGTAAGAACACATTTTTCCATTAAGATAGCAAATGCCATGACAACTAGATGAAGTTTCAAAATTGCACATGTGAAAGGAATATCTCAGTGAAAGGATCTGTCAGAACTATATATTGTGTAAGCCCAACCTCCTTTCCCCTACCTGTTACTAACTAAAACTCCCTTCTACACAGATTATGGGACAGCTTTGTTTAGTAAAATGGATGAATCATGCTTGCTCCACAGGTTCCTATGTGCTAAAAGATAGGACTATAAAGGAGAATGCTACTATTAAACTCTGTTAGGAAAATGGAGTAGACATACCATTTTAGCACCATCCTCCACTGTTCTCACACCCACACATACAACCTTCTTCCTCTAAACATAGATAAAGCCAGCTTTGTGACTGGTGAAAGAGCAGGGGGTCCTGTTTGACCACCAAAAAGAACTATGGTGGGAATCATGGACAAAAGCCATGTGGGATGGGGGATGTAGTAAGCAGGGAAATTCAGCACGATCCGCTAAAAAAACTGGCAGGTTCCAACCCATATTCTAACCATAAACAGAACTTGTATTTTAAATTCACATTTGTTATTGTAGCATAATAGTCTGCAAAGCATAGGCTCCTTATTTATTTCTCCTATAAAATCTCCATTATACATGAAATTATGTATTACCGATAATGCTCACAAAACAATACTTCTTTGCTTGTAGCTGGAAAATATATTATTGTTCATCAACATATATCAATGTACTAGAAAAAGTAATACAATAAAGCAGAAGAATTAATTCTTTGAAGGAACAATGGAAGAAAATTGTAATACATGAATAAATAAAGCATGGCTGTTTTATTTGGAGAAAAGAATCTAATGTTCTCCTCACCTGGGAAGAAATACACTTTCAACTACATAGAAGTCTTGCATAAGTACATCTCTGTCGGGCTTAGAGGTGAGGTTACCCACTGTGTATCCTATTCCCAGTTGTATGGCACCTTTAATAGCTGAGGATGCAGTCTGCAAAGAAACAAAACATTATCAAGTATTACACTGTTGTAAATGAGTTCTCATATACACACCTGCATGGTACAACATTCCTGAGAAACTGGTGCTTCTTTGCCTTGGTTTCTCTCCACCTATAGTCCAAAATAGTATGTCCTGAAATACAGAATATTAGTTGGAAGGTATACCTTCAGAAAATATTAGACCTCAAAAATCTCATATCACAGCTGTGAATAGAAAGTCCAGCACTGAAAAGAGACGTCATAACACCAACATACATAGAAGTGAGCTGTGTGAATCACTGCTTGAAAGCTGGTATCCAAAACACAGAGAAAAACAATTAAGAGAAAGGGTGTATGATTCTTAACTGCTCCACAAATAATTAAAAGCAAAATCCAAGCCATATATGCACTTAAGTGATTCTGGGTTTGTCAGACAACTGATAACATCCATCACATCCTCGAGCCTAGACGGGTTTCCTCTATAGCAAGAAGTCTCTAATAGAACTCTTCAAGTTATGGAGGAACTGTAATAGCTTCCACTCATCATTATATTACTCTAGCAAGAGGAGACAGAGAAACGCTCAACTCCCTGCCGTCCTTTCTCTTGCATACATATACACTTCCAAAGCTCACTCCCTTTCTTTTAGAGCTGTATCCATTTGTTTACCCACAATAAAAAGGGTTTTGGATCCTCCACACTAGGGAGGTACCAATTACACTTTACCTATACGGGCAATAGGAGAGTGGAGAAGATGTCTAATGAGTGACAATCAGTAACCAGCTCTGACTGGAAAAGATGACTAACCGGACATGGTTAATTAGAAGAAGAGATTGGATTGATACCCTGCCCTTCACTTGGAGTCTCAGAGCAGCTTACAAACTCCTTTCCCTTCCCCTCCCCACAACAGATACCCTGTGAGGTGGGTGGGGCTGAGAGAGCTCTGACAGAAACTGCTCTTTCAAGGACAGCTCTGATAGAACTATGGCTTGCCCAGGGTCATCCAGCAGCTGCAAGTGGAGGAGTGGGGAATCAAACCTGGTTTTCCCAGATTAGAGTCCACACAACTTTGAGCCTGATTGTACAGCCAGGGGTATATACCAAGCTGAATAAATACCCGAAAAATATCTTATCAAGGGTTTTTTTTTGGTCTTTATTCAGCTGAATACAGTTCAGAGATTTGTATTTGGCTACTGAAGCAGCCACACCCAGATAAAAGCTGATATTATTCGGCTTTTATTTGGGTGCAGCTACTCGCAGAGTTGTGCTGCTGCTGTGGTGCGATCTGGCAAAGTTCAGAAGGCATTTAAAGTTTAAATGCCTTCACTTCACTTCCCAAATCATGCCGCAGCAGCAATGCAACTCCACAAGTGAAGTGAAGGCATTTAAACTTAAAATCACTTCACTTGTGGAATTGTGCCATTACTGCACTACGACTCAGTGAGTGAAATTCTCCATTATACCCTATGAGGACAGTCCCCATAGGGTAAAATGGAGCCAAATAAATGTGTGTTTCCTGAATATTTACCCAAATACCAGTAAAATACCGATACTGGTATTAAGGAATATTCGTGAATACCAATATTTTTCGGGCCCAATTGACCCAAATCTGAAAAAAAAAAAAATATTTTTTTTGCACACCCCTACTTACAGCAGAGATGGTGGACATGTTCTTTGTAGGGAAAGCAGCTGCTGTCTGGGCCAAGAATGGCTACAATGACGCTGTGTTGGCATCCTACCGAACAATATGTTAATGAGCTGAATAAGACGCAGTACGTCAAGGAAAAAGCAAGCAACAGCCAGAGTTAGTGAGCTGTTGTTTATGAAGGCTGGGAATCAAGTGGGAAGCAAGTTTACTTTTAAAAGATTAACTTTAATGCTTACTGCATTGTTTGGAAAGTTGAGAGCTTTTCATGGGCCTCTACTTGTAAAAAAAAATGTCCTATGCTATTCCATTAAGTACAGATTATTCTTTTTTAAGGAAAGTGAAAGTTAAACATTTCTACAAATCTCCTGAAGCATTTTTCCTCCTGCTACTTCCATCTTAGATTACTAAAAATCACAGAGAACTAAAATGGTCATTTTATTGTGCAAACTGGTTTATAAAAACAATGCAAGCTGTCAAACTGGAACAGTCTACACTAACTGTTGCTATTCAGAACAAAATAAAGTGAAGTTGACTGTTATTCAGCTATTAACTCTGTGTGTACCTGGCTGGGCATGTTGCTCTTAGAACCAAGAAAATGAGAGTAGTCTATTTAGCTAATTAGATTACGCAGCACAAGGCCCATGCCAGATCCATGGCTCTGGTTACTTTAAACCCTAGAAACACAACATTACAAGCCAAAATATAATGATCAGGAAGTTTCTCTTCTACTTGGGTTTCACTGAACTTGTATATGAAAAAGGATACAGAGGGTACAGCCCACATATGACATGATTGCTCCTGTGCAGCCACAGCCTCATTCAACAAAGTCTGCAGAACAGCAGAGAACAAAATGCTCCCATCACATACAGCTTTTTCTCAGCAAACTCTTTTGAAAGCCATAGGACTTAGCACAGAAAATAGTATGTTCCTTTCAATTAAAAAAGGTACGTTGTCTAGTTTCAGTTTAATTTTCACATAAGAAATAATGCACTTCTCGGTGGGTCATTAGTGTTATTATTGGAATGTTGCAAGCTGCATAAGTTCCTAACAGGCAATTTACTGACTACAAGATACAGTTGGTCATTCCTAAAGTGAAACTGTAATTGGTAAAAGAATTGAATGAATTGCTCAAATATTTCCTATTTCTTCTACTGAAAAGCTCTTTTATAAAAGATTAATGTCCTGCATAAACACTAAATTATGTAACTTTGATTAGACTTTCTTTCAGACAGCCTGATCCTTTTCCAGTGACTGAACACTTATATGCTGAATGGCTACAGAAAATAGAAGCTAATTGCAAAAGGCTTTCAATAAAAGAAACTGAATCCTCTCAGGAAAGATATTACTTCAGAAAAACTGTTTGCAAAAACTGAACTCAAAATATATGAAATGTGGATTCTAATCTGTCTCTGGGGAAACAGTATACTAATGTGGGTGGGTTTATTTGACTATTAAAGTAATGATCATAAAGCCTTAACAAGGAGAAAAACATGGCTTTATGATAATCATAGAGACTGATGATGATGATGATGATGACTGATTTCTATACTGCCCTTTCAGAGGCCTACTCAAGGCAGCTTACAATTAGAACCACATCACAATATTAAAAACAAGTCATTGGACATAAACTGAATAAAAATGATGCTGGTATGTTGTTGCTGGTATCTAAGGAAGTGTTCCATTAAACTTCCTACAAAACCATCCTTGAAAATAAAACACTAGTGGTATATTGCCAATATTAATATCTGTTGGAAATCAAAAAACATCACAGCTGTATTCTGTAATGTATACAAGATTAATTCCATGGACTACACATGAAGGGACAAACATTATATATACAACAAAATAACCCTGGCATTATACTACCTTTTATATCCCTACATAAAAAAATAAAATGAACATAAATCTGACTTTTTTTTAGTGTCACAACTTTCAGAAATTATTGGGGGGAATATTTTGAACTCCCAGGAAATCCTGCAGCTGATATAAAGTTTACTGCCCTCTTTCAAAAGGGGGGCTTCAAAGGCAAGATCCAATGTTGAACTGCTGAATTAGAATTCATTCACACATTCCATTCAGTTTGAATCCTTTACAGGTACCTTGGATTCCTGACATATCAAACTACCAGTAGTAGTTTATCTGTTCTACTTATCTCATTTCATTCTGCATTAGATATGTTGTTTATTCTATTCTGCTGCTGTTGGTTGGGAATGTTTTGGGGCATTTTGGTGTAGTGGTTAAGTGTGCGGACTCTTATCTGGGAGAACCGGGTTTGATTCCCCACTCCTCCACTTGCACCTGCTGATGTGACCTTGGGTCAGTCACAAGCTCTGGCACAGCTGTTCTCTCAAGGACAGTTTGTGTTAGAGTTCTCTCAGCCCCACCTACCTCATAGGGTGTCTGTTGTGGGGAGGGGAAGGGAAAGGAGTTTGTAAGCCACTCTGAGATGCCTTTGGGCAGTGAAGGGCGGGGTATAAATCCAAACTCTTCTTCTTCTTCTTCTTCCCACTCAGGAACCTTCACATTTGCCTTGAATATGACTTTCAATGGAGATTTTGGAAAATTCAGGCTACACAAAGACCCCATATTGGCTTAACAATAACATTTGCTTCTTTTGCAAATGAATGGATACTTTGGCTATCAAATTTTGCTTTAAGTGAAATCTGTGGCAACTCTAGGCTTCATTGCCCCAATACAGCACAAGAAATCAATGTACATGGCCACAGCAGATTAATACCCCCATCTGCACTGTGATGTTCATCTATGCACTACTGAACTAGTTGAATCAAGCCATAATAAACAAAGACATTCATGTCTACCTACATAAAAGGCAACCATTTATCATGGATGCCAGAACTGTGAAGACATCCAGGTACCTCAATTCCTGAGCACCAGAAATTTAGTGCTCTTCTTGAAATTAGTGACATATTTTTGGATTTCAGGGATGTTATATGTTTGGAGCCAATTCTTGAAAGTTATAATTATTTCTCTGATAATAAACTATGTATTGATTATAGTATTATACTATTTCCTGAACATTTCCAATATTATTCCCTTTTCCCTTAATATTTCTTCATCACAAATACAGCAACAATACTGGTTAAAAATAAAAATCTTCTATGTTGTTAAATGATTTTTAAGCACTGTGCTGCATATTAGTCATACTAGGATTGATTGCATAAGAAATATGTTGAGTTAGTGAACTCTTATAAGCTTACACCATAAAAACCTTGTTGGTCTCTAAGGTCCTACTGGACTCAATCTAAAAGATACCTGAGAACTGCATATCTCAATGACTATTTCTCCTCATATGCATCCTGTAAGCTGCGGAGTCTTGTGAGGAAAAATTCTACTTCGTGAGCTATTGGCATTAAAGTTGTGAGCAAGCAATTGGCTACTGCATAAATTATTTTGCTCTGGAGCCATCCTTCCTGAGCTAACATAAAAATGTGTGAGCTGGAGGCTAAAAAACTCTGAGCTAGCTCACACTAACTCAGCTTCGAGGGAGCATTGCTAGATACACTCCTCTCAATGCATCTTATTTGCTGTGCCAGCCCACAAGATTGTATGATTGCCCTTAATCTAACTGCAGACTTTTTCAGTCATTCCCTTTATACATCTGGAAGTGGCTTGCCAGAGAAAGCTAAAAGGCAACCTTTGCTACTGGCCTTTAGAAGGGGCCACAGAAACAGTGTTTGTGGAACAGGAGTTTCTGGTTAGTTTGTGCTGAATTGATGGTTTGCTGGCAGCCATGAAGATTTACTGTTTGAGCTGTTCCTCCCTACCCATCAGTTAAACCACTCACTATTTCTTGTAGTAAGATGGGCCAGGATTAGTAGCATGTCATTATAGATTCATAGAATCATATATTAACCAAAGGTGGAATGACAGAAAGCTGAAGGCTTCAGAGCATGATTCAGCAACAATGGCTGACAGAGGTAGGTGGGAAGCTGAGTGTTGGTTTACAGAGATAGACTGTTCAGTTAATGCTGTGTCATAAGAACACAAATAATCCAGTTAACTATAATATGCACGCACAATTCTATGTAACATAAGCCTCTTGGCAGGGTGGTTTCCGATGGCACATACCCTGCTTCTGGTAGGAGATAGGGTTTATCTATTTAAGCAGTAACAGATGCATGCATTATGGCTGCTACACATACATGCTATACAGACTGGGGGTTCCCTGCCAAGATATAAAGCTTGGGACAGTTCTACTTGTACCACATTCTGAAGTGTAAGAAACTAATCTATTTCTTTAAACTGCTGCCATCCACTGGATTGATATTATTACTGATAGTTTGTTCAGACACTATTACTTTTTGTTTGCTGCCTTGAAAACTCTGAGGACTGAAAGTGGAATATAAATTTTTTAAGCAAGTAAATATAAAATAAAAATCATAAAGGTCACCCCACAGACTAAACTAAGCCAGCACAGAAGAAATAGGTCTTCTACCCTTAAAACAGGCTTTTATTGACAATATACACCAGAGATTGTGTGCAATTTGTAACACCATCAGACTGTTTTAATCATATGTTGTTAAGTCATGTCAACAACTACCGCGATATCTCAATGTTATAAGCTTTCAGTTTTGCATATGACGGTGGCATAGTAGGCTCCATAGCACACCATTTAAAATACATTTAGTATTGGGGTGGCTTCTTAATGCTGCTGTCCACCTCCACGCACAATGGCAGCTAACAGACTTATCTAGTTCTTCCACTCAAAACTCTTATCTAAACAAATACCCAAATGTATTTCCTTCTCCCTTCCAAAATAACTATTATTTCATTTCATTCTGAAATAACTATTATTTCCTGAGTCATTCTGCTGATTCACAGTATCAATAAAACATTCTCTTAACTGCTTTCTTAAAATGTGGTAAAATATACAGGGGAACAACAACCAAACCATTCTTCCCTGATAATATTTGAATCATGGCACTATTTAAAGGCAGCTTTTTTCCCTCTTGGGGTATGGAATAGGTCTTTTTGGCTGGGAATATAAGTATTATTATGATTGCTACACCAGGATAGAAGCTTAATCCCAGTACACTGTAAACTATTAAATTTGTATAAGAATGGCAGGTATCTATTTTATTGACACTTTCAGATTAAGTAGTTCAAGCTAAAATGCAGTTAGGAGGTTCTGTACTGTATAAGCTGATTGATTCCTTCCGCTATATACCATGATTCATAAATTATACTCTGTTTCTTCCACTATGAAACTCAAGGTGGCTTGTTGCAAATGGTTCCTATCCCCCACACAGGCACCAACCAGGCCCATATCTGCTTAGTTCAACAAGGTCACTGCATCATGTTTCTTCCAACCATATCTTAGAGTGTGTGTGAGTATCTATTAACTAGACCTGTTAGACAACCAAGTTATCCCATTTCTCTTCATTACTGTACATTCATCTTGCTAAATGCTGTACAGTCTATATTACACTTGCCCTTGCAACCAAGTAAGTCACTTTTATAGATAGGCAACCAGAGTTGAGAGGTCAAGACTTGTTTAAGAATACCCTAGATATACTCCACTTTCTATCCACTGGACCACATGGCCCTCAATACTACATAGAATCCTTAGGCGTATACCACATTCCCAAACCCTCCAACCCTTTCTCCCATCATCACTCTCTCCTGTGATACAAATCTGATTGATTTACTAGATATAGTATACAATGACCATCTCCAGATTTTCACAGATTTAATCACAATTCCAAGAAGTAGTCACATAACACAAAGAAGATCTAACAACAGAAGTGCAAGAAACTCAGGTTGCGCTTTTAATATACTAATGCCAAGGGTGATTTTATGCATCTTCTCCATGGTAAGATGTACAAATTCACAACACACACTAAGTTTATGAATGTCTAACTCAGTGAGATTTAAGTTCCCCATGCAGATATTACACAGGAAGTGCAAACAGAGGATAAACAAGACACTCATCCACCACTGGTACTTCTGTGTAATATCTGAAGTTGTCCAAAGACTATTGAAATATTCCTTCATGCATTATAAGATAACTTCCCTATTATGGTTTCAAACTTAGGATATCTTCTTTCTTGAAATATATGTTATGTTGTTTTAAATTGTCTTAATTGTCTATATTTATACTTTATACTTATGTTTGAAATTTTGATATGTTTTGAAATTATGCTGTGATCCACCCTGAGCCTGCTTGTGGGGAGGGCTGAATATAAATCTGAATAATAAATAAATAAATGATTTTATCTTCTGCTTGCACAACGTACCTACATATGGTGAATAGAGCCAAAGAAATTAAATACTGCAGTTAAAAATTACACAATCTAATTCCGATAAAAATCATACACCATATACTGATTTTAGAACTCCTGGATTAACCAAATTGCTTTAAACACTGTAATTCCAATGCCACAGAGCAGGGCAGTTTGAATGACTTACTTGCTTTAGGAATTCCTGATTAAAGAGAAACTATTTGTCCTCCCAGTCATATTTTATTGCAAACAACATTCTACGAACAACTCTATTTCCCATTGCAAACAACAGGACCTCTTTCCAACATCACAAAGCAAAACTCAGTGAGGTTTTTCCTCCTTTGAGCAATATTTACTTTGAATTTTGCGTACAATCTATATTAACTTTATACATAGCAACAACTGAACATTTGCCATCCAAACTGTTGACTAGAAAGAACTGGAAATAGATAAGGGTGATGTGCGCTGCATCATAACTTTATGGGTGTCTTCTGATATTTAATCAGTAACCAAAGCATACAATGGCAATAAGAACTTCCCTTGTATGTGCTGACCTTAGAAATTATTTGAATGGTATTAGTAAAATAGCACTAACAGTTAATAGATAATAATTAGTACAGTACACTTTTTAATTCCCAGAAGAAAAGTTTTTTAAGACAGAACTTGGATTACACATTTCAGACAACTCATTTTATAGCACTGGAGATGAAGTCTGGAAAAACTTTATCTGACCCAGGTTGGCACGCAGTATTTTATACAATGCATTTTTGCACATGATTATACACAAATGTGACTACAACCGATCGTATTTCCAGTACACCTGCATAATTACAGCAGCAAACTCCAAAGGCTGGAGGAGTGGTTTTCAATTTTTATTTTGGGGAACCCTGGGATTTTTTAGAAGCTTATCAAGGGTTTGCCCATGGGGAGCATCCTTATGGCTCTTCTTCCAAAACATAGTTCCAAGGGAGTACTGGGTGTGTTCTTGAGTGCACATTATTGTAAACAGTATTCCCAGGAGGAGGAACAACTGGTCTAGCAGTACCTTACATAAACCCTGTGCGCACCTTAGAATATCCTACAAGTCCATGGCTCTATGTAAAGGTTCAGCAGCAGAGTGTAGAAATTTCTCAGCAGACAAGGGTAATGGAAAAGCGTCTCTGAAGGTCAAAATGTTGAAAACAACTGCGTGCCTCAGTAACTGATTATTCTGAAGGAAAAATTATTACTTTTTATGGGATTTTATATGCCATAGCTGGGGCAGGGAGG
Source organism: Gekko gecko (assembly GCA_029375565.1). Taxonomy (NCBI): domain Eukaryota; kingdom Metazoa; phylum Chordata; class Lepidosauria; order Squamata; family Gekkonidae; genus Gekko; species Gekko gecko. The sequence continues at coordinate 120,702,771 of JAPDNY010000007.1, forward strand.
GAAGAAAACAGGTATTTACAACACTTAACTGAAGTTGTTAAATGCCATTCAGATTATACCCTACTGAAGTAGCCCTAATGCAGTAAAGAGGAATACTCCTAAATGTATGTATTATCCTTATAATCCTTTAATTAATGTTGCTGTACCTTTATTCCCTCAAATACATCAAAACTATTCATCTTTTACAAAAGTAAATAAAAGCACTGAAGGACAAAAAACATTTCACTATCTTGCAAAGAGTTTCTATACGTATAAATTTCTCTTTAATGTGTGAGTCTTCCACAGTGGCAAGTTTTATTTGCCCCAAGACAAACCGCATGATCCAATAAAAACAGAACTATGGTTTTTAGAATTAGCTGTTGAAGCAAAGACATGGAAAATACCAATATGTCTCACACATACTTGTATGATTATATTATATCATATGGATGACTGGATGTCTAATCACAGATAAAAACTTTCCGTCTATTGGTTTTTCCCTTCACATGCCCTCTCAAAATAGAACTAAACTTCAGTAAACAGTGCAGCTGTTGCTCAAATATATTGTTCTGATATGAATACAAACAAGAAACTGTATTAGTTGCTGTAGGTCTTCCGGGTTGTGTGGCCGTGGTCTAGGCATTGTAGGACCTGACGTTTCGCCAGTAGCTGTGACTGGCATCCTCGGAGGTATAACACAGAAAGATAGAGTACTCTCTGTGTCAAGGTGAGCAGAAAAATGGTAGGCAGGTAATTTATATCTACCCTGGAAGGTGAGGTAGGGCTGAGTCATTATCTTGTAGTAGTTCTCCAGGGCTATGAACATGCTAATGGAGGAGCTTTCCTGAGGAGGTTCTTTTGTGTACCATGGGGCCCAAGTCTGTGGTTCCTGGACAACAGGCAACAGGCTCCCTTTTTAAACTATCCGGGCTATGGTAACCACGCCCTTAAACAAGTTAACAACCAATGAGAAACAAAAGATAACAACCAATAGTTTTCATTCCCTCCAGAACAACTCCAGCTCCTCTGATTGGCATGCCAATCAGATTGTTCACTTTAGGATACCTTTACAGACTTCAAGCTTAGACATATTATTTACAATACATAACACTTTCAAAATATCTATTTCCATGCACAAGGAAATAACAGGCAAGAAAAGCAGAACACACCTCTGCTAATATTTGTTGAAGCATTCATTGATCAGAATTTAGTAGGGTTCTTTTCTTCTTTAAGTGCAAGCTCAGATGTCCTCACATTCTGCTTAAGTCAGAACATCACTAAGCCTAAAAGTCTGCATGGTCATTGTCAAACTGGTCTAATCTCTCCTTATATATAATTTTGTTTTGGTCATGGACTCCCCTGAACATTCCAACACGCTCCAAAATCAGTTGGCTGAATGATCTGTCATTCAGAGGGTCACCCTGTCCACTGGCTGCATTGCCTGAGTCCTGCCTCCAACATTCTAAACAGTTTGCTGTTCCTCTCCCCCCATAGCCAGTCAGAACACAGAGGTCATTTGCATATGTGACCTGATTGGCCTTTGCCTCTAACATTCTAAACAGTCTGCTGTTGCTGTTGGGAGTCCTGAGGTAAAATACATATCCCAGTCTCCCTGTGGGGCCTGGAGATCTCCTAGAAACCACCGTGTTCCCCAGCCACAGCACATCATTTCCCCTACAGAAAATTTCCCAGCTATTAAAACTGATGTCCAGATGACCAAGATCAGTTCTCCTGGAGAAAATGGCTGCTTTGGCCAGTGGACTCTATGGCATTATACCCTGCTGAGGTCCCTCCCCACCCCAAACCCTGCCCTCCCCAGGCTCTACCCCTCAAATCTAAAGCTATTTCCCAACCCAGAGTTGGCAACCTTGTAACTGGCTATGGAACTGAGATCTCCAGCTATCACAACTGATGTTCAGATGACCAAGATCAGTTCTCCTGGACACAATGGCTGCTTTGGCCAGGGGACTCTATGGCATTATACCCTGCTGAGGCCCCTCCCCACCACAAACCCTGCCCTCCCCAGGCTCTACCCCTCAAATCTACAGGTATATCCCCAAACCAAAGTTGGCAACCCTGTGGAACTGTTTTCCAGACTCTTGGAACCCAGAAGACATGGCATAGGAGAAGGTGGTTTTCTACCTTAGCTGCAACTGCATAGCCCCAAATTAACATAAGTCAGGGGTGGAGGGAACCATACCTGTTACCATGAGGCTGTCCTCCCATACTACCCACTTGAGACAGCCCTGCCTTATAGCTAAGCAGAAGGAAATAAAAATGGCTTGCCTCCCTCTATTTTCCCCTTCCCTCTTCCACCCCACCAGCCATAGCCAGGACCCTCACCTGGAGCTTCCTTCTGGAGCTCGTTGTATTTCTTCCCACAGTGGGCCTTACTCCTAGTAAATGATATGACAATTTTAACTCTAACATTTCCCTCTAAATTACTCAGCAAATACCTGATCTTTTGCACACCTGAGCCATATGAAATCTATGCCCAGTAAATATAAGATTGGAGTCAACAAGTACTGTACATTTGCAAAGTAATATAGGTAGCTCAAGCACATGCTGTGTAACATATGCTGAATTCAGGGGCACTAGACTAGATACGCTTCAGTCATTCATCCTTAAAAATGCTTAAAAAAATTATTCCCAGAAGCAGAACTAATCTCCTAAAGGATTATGAGCAACCTGTTAGAAATGACTCCCTGCTCAAGTCATGAATTCAACACTAATCGTGCAATCCTCGGAGTAAGCCCCACTGAGTAGACTTCAGTAAGATTCTCTGTAGACCAGCTTAGTATTGCTCTGTCAGTAGAGCCACACCAGTGCTTTTGGACCTCTGACAGAACTGATCATGCCAATATACTGTTCAGTTGTAATTTGTCAATATGTGAACTTTAAATGGTTAGCAGTGAAAGGCGAACACCCCACATTAGAAATCTGCCTCTCCAAATACATTTCAGATAAACAAAAGAATTGAGATAGAATTCTGTATAGAACGATAGGCCTAAAATGAAAATAATCTGGACAAGAAGTACACGCCATCATCATTTGCACTGTTCTTTTAGAATTTTTATAATGTTAGGTAGCTGTTATTTATATTTTATTGTATTCACTGTTGTATTGCTTTTAATGCTTGTTCACTGCCTTCAGCCAGTTCCCTGGCAAGGTGGGATATAAATTGAAAATAATAAATAAATAAAATAATGTGTGTAACTTCTAACCTTTTTATATGTTTTCTCCTCATGTTGTTTTCCAGAAGAGGGATCTCCATTTTCCGTTACAGACTGCATCTGAAAAGAGAGAATACATCAAGTAGCAGTGTAAAATATTACACTCAGTCGATTGCTTAGCAAGGTATTGGCAAGAGCCTCACATTAGCAGGGCAGCAAAAAAGAAACCCATGTGCTCAATGATAACTGCTGGATGTAAGGCAGCCTCTCATCCCTCTATGCAAAGCAGTGACTTGTTCAAGTGGCAAGCCAGATCCATGCATAGGAACACTGTTTTATATCATGGCTTAAGAACAACTTCTGATTTCCTATAACTAGACTTAAAATCAGTGCTGATGAACTGCTTACCCACGGTAAAGGAAGCAGAACAAGGAAATCTGTTCTAAGGAAGAAACTCTAAATGCTGCTTCTGCACCAGCCATTTGTTTCCGTTCCTCCAAGTATGACTTGCAATGCAATCCTAAAGGGAGCTACACCCATCTAAGCCCATTGATTTGAATGCGGTTATAAGAGTATAACTCTGCTTAGAGTTGAACTGATAGTCTCATCTGGCCTTATATATGAGGAATGCACATTCTCAGGCAAGGCCAAAACATTGCTTTAACCAACAATTTCTAGAAAAGCTAAATTTGGCTTCTCAACAGATTCTGTAAGAAAAAAACCTTTGTGTGTGTGTGCTACAGACCAAGAACAACATGCTTCTTTAACATTTTGTACTTTGGAAAAACCTATGTATAAACGAATAATCACAAACAAAACTGCAAGATACTGCATGAATACTGCACCTACACTCTGCAGTGTCACAAATATTCCATCTTCCTTTTCCAGCCAATATGTCAAAACAATTGCCCATTTAAAATATTGGTAGATTTTTATGATAGTATTAAAATTAACTTACCTTGATTAGCTATGTTGCAAGTAAACTGGAGCTGAGAGGGACAGTCAACCCATTCATTGATGCTGTTTGTTTTTCTAAGTTCCTTTTAAAAGAAAACACAATTAAACACTTTACTAATGAAGACTGGAATCTAATAAGCAGTGAATACATATAATTCTGGTTGGACTTCTGTCAATCAATAGAGTCCTCCTTTGTGTGTTCTAATATAGATTTTGTCCTAGATACAGACTATGACCTCCTTATTATAAAATCTCTCTATTATATAGAAGCCATTTGGGGTAGCAAGGTTCTATGTGCGCCAAAATCAGTTGGCTGCTTGAACTGCCACTCAGAATGTCTGAAGGTCAGTGGCTCCATTGACTCAGTCCTGCCCAGACAAGCAGCACCTGCGAAAATTTGGCTCACACTGTGCCTGGCTCCCTCAGACAACAGATGCTCCAGCTCCGCTCTGCTCATTTTCGAGGAGGAGCTGCTTGGGAGAGGCTGCCCCCGACAGGCTTCCCTGAGCTGGCGGCACAGCCCAACAGGGCTCGGAAAGGTGGGAAAGGACCAAACCCCTCTTCCCTGCGCCGGCATGGCCTGGCTCAGGGAGGCCATGGGCTCTGCTTTGGGGAACAGGGAGGGCATTGCCGGGATTCCCTGCGCCACCCCCGCCCTCACTGGGCCAGCAGCGTGGCCCGACTTGGCTCGGGGAGGAGGGAAGGGGCTACGCCATGCTTCCCTGTACCAGCGTGGCCTGGTCCAGGGAGGCCATAGCCCCTGCTTCAGGGGGTGGGGAGGGCCCCCCCAGGCTTCCCTGCACCACCCCTGGCCTCACTGTGCCAGCGGTGTGGCCTCACTGGGCTTGGGGAGGGAGGAAAGGACCGCAATGCTCTTCCCTGCACTGCTGTGGCCTGGCCCAGGGAGGCTATGGCCCCTGCTTTGGAGGGAGGGCCCCAATGGCCTTCCCTGTGCCCCACTTCACTGGGCTGGTCCCACTGGGCTCAGGGAGGGGGAAAACAGATGCATTGCACTTCCATGGGCCAGCGTGGCCTTACCCAGGGCGACCAAAGGCCCTTTTCAGGTGGGGCCCTGATGGGCTTCCCTGCACTGCCCCCACCTCACTGGGTTGGCACCACATCCTGACTGGCCTTGGTGAGGGGGGAAAGGCCCACGCCACACTTCCCTGGGCCGGCCTGGCCCAGCGAGGCTGCTGGCCTTGCCCAGCCCGGTGGGGCCTTGCCCAGGGAGGCCACGCAGGTCTAGCTGGGGCAGCGGCCCTTCTTCGAGAGACTGGGAAGTCCACTCTCCCTCCTGCACTTCCTTTCTGTTCCTTCCTTCTGTCCTCCCCATCTCTTCTCCTTCTTTCCCTCCCTCTTTCCATTACAGTGTCCTCTTCCAGTTGTTGTTGTTCAGTCGTACACTTGAGTCTGAAGGAGGTTGCAATCTCCCATCTGGCCCAGGAGGACCTGGGGCCAGGCACACACGCTCAGCCTACCTATCCCACAGGGGTGCTATGAGAATAAAATTGAGGTGCAGGAAACTATGCCAGCCGCTTTAGGTTCCCCTTGGGGAGAGCAGGGTCAGCTACAGGGAACCCTGGGTGGGAGACGAAGGCTGAGATTCAGGGGCTAGCCCAGGGTCACCTTGCAGGCTGCTCCCACAGCACAGTGGGAACTCAAACACAGCTTCAGCAGATCCAGCCCACCCGCTACACCACGGAGGGCACAATGGAAGGCTTTCTGGAGTTCTGCCCTCACTGATGGACCTCCTCCTGGCACCTGGATTTGGACCACTGTGCGAAACAGAGTGTCAGACTTGAAGGCCCATTGCCCTGATCCAACATGGCTTCCCTTATGTTCTTCTGTTCTTATGCCGTGGTCTCCCCATGGCGCTCAGACAGGACTGAGAGGGGGGCGCCACTACTGCAGGCCAGAGCACTCTCCCACACCCTCTCACTAGAGCTCGTTGCATTCTTCTTTGCAATGGGCCTTATTATTAGTATTTATATAATGTAGTAAATGAATACAGTTTTGTACAAATTGCAGTTAAAACATAACACCTGTCTCGGAAGGTTTCCAAAGAAAGATCATAATCTCTATGAGCCTTTTTACAAACCTGGTTAAAATTCTTTCATAAGAACCTGATTCTATAATTTCTGCCTTCTGTAAGTGATCCAAATTACAAAAGTGTCAAACCAACAGATGTATAAACTTGGCTTGTTGCCAGGTTTGCACATGTGTATTCCTCCTTCCCTTCTTGCACAGAAAAATCCAGTTATCTATAATTTACAAATGCATTTGTGTGAAAATTAATCTCAGTTAGCCCCAACTCCATGGACACAGACACACAAACCCATCCTCTTTTATTGGGCACCTCTGCTCAGTTCTCTGAGCCTAGATAGCCTACCTCCAACCAGAGCAGTAGGCAGCCAGCCATCTCAATAGGCTCATATACAATGCACATATACACACATTCATGCAAAAATAATCACAGTTTTGTTCTCACTTCAAGTCTCCAATTACAACAGCTGCCCAGAGGAAAATGCAATTCTGATATGGCTGGCAGGATTCTAGTCAGTGTGAAACTCTTTTTCTTTCTTTCATTGTGGCTGATGAGATCTCTCTCACAGCAGAAAAGAAAGTGTGTGTGTAAACACAAAAGCCACAAAGGTCCATTGTTTCCCTTCTCAACTAAGATAGTTACTGCAACTCCTGCCTGTCTCTTCTGCATGTTGAGAGCAAGTGCACACAAAGTTGAAACAGTGTCTTAGTGGAAGCCTAAAGCTGCTTTCAGTCTGCAAATGACAATGCCGGGGTGGACTAGCTAGTTCATGAACAGGGTCACGCCTCAGACAATTGTCACTTGCCGTGGGCAGCTAGGAGAGAACCTAATAACAAGGTTGCACTGAAATAATTCCTGCTTTTAAAAATCTTGCTATGGTATTTTAACTACCAGTTGTCATATGCTAAACCTTGTAGATAGTTTGTTTCTGGTGTTGGCATTTGAGACTTACATAACAGGAACTGTCAGCCATTTTTACATAAGACAAATCTATAAAGTTTTTCGATACAGATTAACTCACCCCACAAAAAACCCTAGTACTACTTAACATAATTCTCACTTCCAAATGTATTCTTTGAATGATACACCAATTTTTGGAAATTGGCATTTATAGTTTTCCTTATATCACAGGTGTATATATGTATTCTCCTTCTGGAAAGTGATTTTTTTCTACTAGGCAAAAATCAACTAAAACATTATGTTGCCAAAAAGCATTATATATGAGACTGCATTCAAGCTTTAAGAGTTTAAATCCTGTAGAAAGGATAAATCCTTCTAATGCCAGAAAAGCATTTTCCTGCATATCATAAGACTTTTACGCTCCTCATTTAACATCCAATCTAATTATTCCCTCTATTAACACTTTGTTACTTAATGCTATCTTTAATAGGATGCTTCCAAAGTTGGGGGAAATGCACTAGAGAACTACTACATTTTGCATATTTGGAAAAGATGCATGCACTAATTTTTTATTTTTAATTGGAAAAACATTACAGTACAAAATACCAAAGCCATAGTCAAAGAAGAAAATAGATAATTTTGTAAAGATTGCTGAGTTTAGCCATAGGCTAGAGATCGTTCATGTTTTCCCATTCAAATTTGTCTACATTCATTTTTTTTCAAGTATCGGATACCATTTATCCAAAGGATTCGACAAGCGACTTTCAACTTCCTCAGGGTCGATCCAGAGGGAGATTTTTTCTAGCAGGAAGAGGTCCCAAACCATTGTTGTGTTGAAGGAAGAGTGTTTACTTTCCATTTGCTTGCTAGTGAAGACTTTGCTTCTTTCGGGTGGACTATTTGCTGGCCAAAGGTGGAGAAGAATCAGCGATGGATCAAAAGGTAGGGTATAGCCAGTTAAGGTGTGTATGGAGAGAATGATTTGTTCCCAAAATTTGGCCATGTGGGGACACTCCCCCCAGTTGTGGAAAAACATTGCTTTCTCCCCACAGTTTCCAGCAGAGCGGGGATGGCAGAGGGTAGATATGGGAAAGTTTTACCAGCATGAGGTACCACCTGTGTAATACCTTGAGTGCTGCCGCCTGGATGGGTTGCGAGTTCAAGATTTTGGCATGTGCTTTCCATATTTCTTCCCATTGGTCTGGCATGAGGGTGCGCTGGATGTCGTGATGCCATGCATTTAGGTAGCCGGGTGGTTTAGTGTTATTTAGTTCTAGTAGCCTTTCCTACATTCCTGTTTCCACAGCAGTTGTTCAAAGCAGGTAAGTGGCTTCTTTAAGTTAGGCTTAATCTGGCATCCAGGAGATGTTGTAGTTGGAAGTATTCATACCAAGCTATACTAAATTGGAGTTTTCTTTCTAGGTCAGGTTTTGGTGTCATTGTACTGTTAGTTAATAGGTCCACTATTCGTGTTACAGCTGCTGCCTTTCAACTTCGAAACGAGTAGGAGTTGCTAGCGGGAGGGAACCATTTTTGACCTGTGAATGTGTTTGGACCTGCGTAGCGTCAATTGTCTTTTGTACTTAAACCATACCTTAAGCATCATTAACAAATATGGGTTTTGCAGAGTCTTCAACCAATGTTGTGGATAGTCTTGCCACAGGACTTCCGTAAAGCTGGTTAATTTTAATGCCAGTTCCTCGATGTACTGCCAGTCCAGGTTATCGTTGTTGTGGTATTGTCAGAGTAGATTAGACAGATGTGTTGCAGCATAGTACAGTGCGAGATCCGGAACTGCCAGGACTCCTTTATGCATTGGCCATCGTATTGTGCCGTATTTGATTTGCGGCGCTTTATAATGCCATAGAAATTTGGTAATGTTGCTTTGCCATTTCCCCAGCAAAGATTTGGGAACATAAATTGGGAGAGCCTGGAAACAATATAAAAATTTGGGGAAAATAAAAGATTTGAGTGTTGAAATGCAGTTCAGCCAAGATAGAGATTTGGAGTTCCATTTTTTCAATAGTTCTTGAACTTCTTTATCAATTTGCATGTGGTTAAGTTTAATAAGATCTGATAAATTCACGGGTGTTTTTATGCCAAGGTATGCTAAGTGCATCTTTGCCCATTGAAAAGGGTATTCTGCTTGAATTTGAATTGTCAGAGAGCTACTTATGCAGATTGGGTAGACAGTAGATTTTGCTTGATTGACATTTAATCCCGCCACTTCTCCAAATGCCTTTAGGGTTTTTTGAATCTCAGGTAACTACGATTGGGGGTCTGTTAAACAGATAGTCAGATCCTCGGCAAAGAGGCTGACCTTGAATTCTTTTCCCCAAACCTAACGCCTTTTATCTTAGAATTGTTATGGATGGCTGTTGCTGTCGGTTCCATAGCCCTTGCGAACAGCAAGGGCAATAGTGGGCATCCTTGCCTGGTGCCTCAGATGCATGCACTAAATTGAAGACAATGTCCTCCCGTTATCTGGAATCTTTGCAGCGAAATTGTTTAAGAAGCTTATCTCAGGAGAAGTTTTCACACAAACACAAATATCAGGGAAGAACAGTTCAAGCAGCAAGTATCACAGCATATTCAAAAGACTTCCAACTCAATGCAAAGACATTTTTACAGTGAAGAAAGGAGTGCACCTATATATCCATCAAAATGACAAACAGGGTGCATGAGCAACCCCTCTTCATGACATTTTTACTCTCACAAGAGCTTTTTGCACAGAATTCCTGAACTTCATCTTTTTTTCCCCTTGTTCAGGAGAAAAATCTTGGTGTCTACTGGCACTGCCAGTAAATCACAGAATCAGGCTTTTAATACAATTGGGAAGTTAGAACCTTTTTCTGGTAATACAGGCACCATATCTTCAGTGAGCCAGTTATGTGCATTTGACATCATTTTTCACACCTCTGTATATCATGCTAAACATAGGCTAGCATTGGTATAATAATCTCCTGCATGGGAATGCTTACATCTAGCAGACTCAACATGGGAAGGAAGGGTATTTCAAGCCAACTGTGTGAACCAACCCTTAAAAATGTGATGGCAAGCATATCTACTTCCACATAACTGATTAAGAGTCAGGGTTAGGGATGAGCATGAACCAAACCACAAAGCAAAATTTGTCACAAATTTTGCCCTGTCCCATGGTTCACAAATGGAAGGTCATGATGAGCCTACAATCATAAACTTCCACAGCCTTTTAAAGCAATTTGTAGCAGAAAGCAAGGGCTTAAAAGGACTCTGACTCCCTTTAAACCCCTGCTTCCTGTTCCCCAGGAATGCCACAAAAACAGATGAGCATGGGAACTGCAGAAGACAGCCCAAAAAACAGCTGAGCAGCAAGCAGGCACTCCCAGCCGTTCAGCTGTTTCGGGCTGTCTTGTGCAGTCCCTTTAAACGAAACAGCCCAAAACAGCTGAGCAGCTGGGAGTGCCTCCTCGCTGCTCAGCTGTTTTTCAGGCTTTCTACAACCCCTGGTTAAAGGCACTGTGTGTCTTTCAATGGAGATTGCAGGGCCATAAACGATGAACCAGTTCAGTTCACAAACGATTCTCATGGTTGGTTTTCAGTTCATGGTTCAGTTCCAAACCACGAACCAATACAAACTGCATTCTCCTGGTTTGTGCCCATCCCTAGTCAGGGAACCTGACTGAAGGCTTGATGAAATCACCTTATAATATAATCCATGACTACCCCGGGATACAATCAGAATAAATGTGAATGTAACCATGGAGAGCTTTTTTCCCCCAACAAAAAACCATTCCTGCTTGATACGGAAAGTTTGTTTGTGCACAATCAATTATTCAGCATTTTTATCCATGTGAAAAACATGGCACTGTTAACATTGCCAAGGTTAGGGAGACAGATGGTGGTCTCCTGACTAAAGGAACAGTTTACCACGCAAGTTAAACTAAATATAACTTGACTGTTTATTAAACTTTCTTCCATTAATGAAGTGAATTTGCACGTCAGCACATTCTCCATATCTAACAAACCAGCCCAAGTGTTACTGTGGCTGACAACGAGCCCTCAAATAGTTAAGAGTATGTAAAGGATGGGCTTCTAGGAGACTTTACTTAGAAAGTACTGTTATGCACTTCTGGTGAGAGAATATTCTTATGTCTCAAGAAAGCTGTACCACTCCTGACATTCTAAGACTAACAAAGTTGACTAATGTTTAGTCGGAATTCCTAGAGTGCAATCCTGAACAGAGCATTAAAGCCAATGGGTTTGAAAGACTGTAAATTTGCTTAGGATTGCACTATTAGTTTTGTAACATATTTCTGCTATACAATGTGGCATATTCCTGCATGTTTATAAAATTCATTCTTTAGCTGGAATGCACGTCCACTAATTCCTGAAACTTTTATGCAGCCCTCCTTTGATTACAGAAAAGGGAAGCTCCTGGAGTGCCACATTATTTGATCTCTGCATGCCACTAACTATGGTAGTTAGAATGTGATCACTAAGAGTAAAGAACACTGGAAAAGGGTGTTTTAGCAAGCACCAAGCCCCAGAATCAGCACTGTGCATCCAATTTAAAAAGCTGGCTGCTAACAAATGTTCTAATGGAAACCTCTTCTCAGTTAATTGTATTCCAAAAAACACTAGTCTTCAGACAAAGACTCTGAGATGGGTCAGGACCTGCAGGGTTATATGCTTCTTTCTATAAATCTACTATACATTATTGCCACTTTCTGGAAGGATCTGCTTTCAGTTATTATACTGTCTGTGCTTATGACATGAATACATGTCATGTGACTCTCCCAATCTGCACTATTGCCATTTTGTTCTGAATAGGGCAATGCACAATTTTTTCCACCTCAGTAACTGTGTATCAGATTTATATGAGGTCTGTTAGCATGTTCCCAAACAGAAATATATGAACATTGCCCCTTTCAGAAGCAGCAGCCATGCATATTGGAAGATTTGCATATAGCATGCTTGTCCTATGTGCACAGTCAAATATAACTTGAATGGGGCTTATTACACACCCAAATCTAAGTGGATGTGTGACAAAGCCAAATAGCCAGTTTAGGATAAGAACCACTGACCAGTCTCTTAATTGGATTTGTTATCATTATGTGACTTCTGACTGGCAGGAATAACATTCTTAATTTGCTGGGAAAGAAAACAAAACAGGGTTTGGTTTCATTTTGTTTTACAAAATGGCACTGAAGCAACCACTAAGAGGCAGTGAACTTCACAAACACATGTGAAAATAAACCAGGAAAAGAAGATGGGGCTGAGAGAATTCTGAGAGAACTGTAACTGGCACTAGGTCACCCAGCTGGCTTCATGTAAAGGACTGGGGAATCAAACCCGTTTCTCCAGATTAGAGTCCACTGCTCTTAACACACCAAGCTGGCTCAAGGGTCTCTAAATGCACTATTCCTTCTTCATATGGAATAGGCTTTTTTACAAATATTTATTGCAACCCTGTATATAAGCTTACTGTATTCATAGAATCATATTGATGAGCCTCCTCTAACAGATCTGTGCTTTTTAAAAAACAACAGTAGTCCAAGGCAAATTTGATGTGTGTAGTTGATGGACCAGCTTCAGGGTTTTTTACCTAGGCTAATTTACCTGTTGCAAACATGTATATTTGGCCTCTTTTCAAACAGTCTCCTATCCATAGCTTAAGGATACAAGGATCGTAGAAAAACCAAAATCAGCTTTATACTGCCCCTAGCATAGGTATGCTGACTTTAAAAAAACCCAGATCTTAAAATGATCCATATTATGAGAATGCTCTGTTTTTCAGTTATCGTTGCCACAAATGTATTCATACTGGCAACAGAACATTCATATTTTGGGTTTTGTGTACAGTTTATTCCCAGTTGCTGTTTTCCCTACATATCCCCCTGACCCTCACCATAAGAGTGTTTTTCTAGCCTTTAAAAAAATACCAGTAACTGCTAGGTCATTATAATGCTATAATTATCTATCACCAAGATCTTCTAATTTCGCTTTCATTTAAAAAAAAAAAAAGATATATCTTCTAGTCCTTTCCACTGCAACAAAAAGGGCTACGGATGCAAGATTTTTAAATTAAGAAGTGGCAGGAACTGAGGAAACAGCAACCTATTGCAACAATCTACTATAACAGTATAGTGACCACCACAAGCTAGTACAAGACACATATTTTCTGAAGCCAGACTGGCCACCTCCACACTATTGTCACAATCCAGGCCTTCAAATGTGAGGTCTGAAAGAGCATTTCAACTTCTCAGAAAGTGGAATCTTACAATTAAAATGGAATGTGGACTGCAAGCCAAGAGGTTCTAGCTTATATAAGTGGACTATTAATGACAATAAATTTGAACAGGTCAAGCACTTCAAATACTTGGATGCCAGTCAACAAAGCTGACTGAAAATAAGAGGGAACCCTATGAAAAGTTACTGGACAAAAATAGTAAACTGAAAAATCTTGAATCGCTATGCCTAGTGAATATAAATTTGACATGGTGGGAAGACACGCAATTAAAATCTATATATAACAAAGATAAAATCGTAGGTTTTTACACAACAAAGAATGAATTGAATAAAATATGGCTCTCATCCAACGATAAGATGATTCAAAAGAAATATAAATTTTTGCTGGAGAATTATATGCAGGATGATACTGTCAAATGCCCTATGATAGCATGGATGCAAGACATAGGACACACTATAGATACTGACAACTGGAACAAAATATGGAAATCAATGAGATCCCTTTAGGACACTCTATAGATATTGACGACTGGAACAAAATATGGAAATCAATGAGATCCCTTAAATCTGCGTCTTTCAAAGAGAATTTATACAAAATATTTCATAGGTGGTATTGGACCCCTGATAGAATTGCTAAATGTACTGCCACGGTTTCGAAAAAAGATTAGTATTGGAACTTTTTTTCATATGTGGTGGAAATGCGATAAAATCCAAAAATTTTGGAGATCTGTAAATAAGATAATACTAGAAATCTTGAATGTTAATCTTAATTTGTTACAGAAATATATCTACTAAATATAATTCCCAAATGTTATGAGTTAGAGGATAGATACTTGTTAACATATGTATTAACTTCATCAAGAATTCTGAAAGTCCGATATTGGAAAATAGATAAGCTCCCTTCTAGAGAAGAAATAGCTTCAAAATTGTTAGATATGGCGGAAATGGACAAACTAACTATGTTCGTTCATGGAAAAGATGAAATCCTATTCCAAAAAAGATGGAGTAGAATGTATAAATGGTGTGTGTGGGGGGAAATCTTGTGTAAAGACTCCGAATGTATAAACCAATTTACATGTACAGAATTGTTAATATGATAAAATTTTACAAACAAAGTAATTAAAAAAAACCCTTGGGTATCTACTTTCATTCTAGTGCCACTTGGACCCATCACTGCGGAATGACTACTAAAGTAGCTAAAGTCAGTGCTGCAGCAATCTCTCGTTTTTATTTTTCTGATCGTGGTAACCAATATATGCCAGCTGCACTCAATGCTTTTAATGCTAAAACTGGACCTCAATTATTGTATGGAGTGCCCCTTTGGATTGATGCAATTGACACTTCAGTGGAACATGTCCATTCAACCCTTTTGCGAAAGATCATGGGGGGTACGCATGTGGTTTCCATATGCTGCTTTATGTTTGGAGTGCGGACAGAATTTGATGGCTACTAAGGCATGGATCCACACCATTAAATTTTGGTTGCAACTCCACTTCAACTCTGACCCCTCTAGTTATATGTACCAACTACTTTCTGAATCTGCCAATTCTAGTTGGCTCACATTGAAGCCAAAATATGCTCTCTGAATATACCCCTTAGAACCTCTATCTTTGCTTTCTAAGCCTGAGGCTTTTTAAAAAATAAAATCTAGTTTTTAGGGCTCAGAGTTGCAAATTCTCTATAGCTTGGCTAACAGAACCTGTTCTCCCTTAAATTTAGGGATTGTTCCAAATGCAGATCTTCCAGCTGTATATCTCTTATACTTATGGCTCCAAATTTGCACAGAGCCATCTCCTTGGCCAGATTTTATGTTCTTCCTTCCACTCTTCTCTCTGGCAGATTCCAGGGGATTCCCTATTCTAGTAGGTGCTGTCCTTGTATGAAGGACTGTGTTGAAATTGTCCCCTACATTCTTCTTCAATGTCACTTTTATCTGGCGCCCCATCAGGATCTTCTATACCCTATATTAGCTCAATTCTCAGAGATTCCTGACAATTTTAAGGTTCTTTTTTTGCTTGATAATCCAGATACAGAAATAACTGAAATAGTAGCAAGATTTCTTCTTAGTGCTATGGCTATACGTTCTGATAAGTAATAAGTAGCTCCAATTTTACCCTCTATGGATTTGTATTTTCCAATCTGTATTTAATTTGATCTCCTATTGTATGTATATACATATGCCAATAAAGGCTTGCCCAGGGCGGGCCCAAGGGTTTTCTAAACCCTAGGCCAGACTACATTCTGGCGCCCCACTGCGCCTCTCCCCCCCCCCGAGCTTGAGAAGCACCTGGCCGGGGGCTTAGATGGGAATGGCGGTGGCCCCGCCTCTTCCCTCCCCGAGCTCCAGAAGCGCCCAGCAGCGGCAAGGTCGCTGGGAGACGAGACGCGAGAAGCATGCTTTGCCCTGAGGAACCCAGAGGCGACCGGCGGAGCCGCCAGGAGGCGGGGGAAGGTTTTTGCCGGGACTCTGCTGGGGCGCGCAGGGCCCGCCGGCCTCGCCTCTGTCAGAAGCCCCCTCGCTCCCTCCTCCCTCCCTCCCCACCCGTCTGGAGGCAAAAGCCCTTCTCGCGTCTTGTCTCCATGCTGCCCCCCCTCCTCTCCCCCCCAGGAGGAGGGGGAGGGCGGGCAAGCCTTGCCCCGGATGGGCGCTCTGCAGTGGTGGCAGCGGGGAGTCCCTGTTGGCTGCCACCGCCTCCCCCCCACCAGGGAGGAGGGGGAGGGCAACTTGCGCCCTAGGTGGGCGCTTTCCAGTGGCAGCAGCAGGGAGATCCTGCTGGCCGACGCTGGCGCCTCCTCCTCCCCTCCCCCGGAGGGGGAGGGCTACTTGCGCCCTAGCCGGGCGCTTTTCCCCGGCGGCGGCAGTGGGTGCCTGGTTAGGGCGGCGGGGGTCTTTTTGGGGGAGGAGCGGGGCGCCATTTGGCGCCCCTTAGGCCGGCGCATCCTAGGCGAGCACCTAGTTCGCCCAATGGGCGATCCGGCCGTGGGCTTGCCAAAGTAATATGCAATGCTCATTCAGATTTCTGTAACCCTGTTTCTAAATCATATTTTTAAAAACCTTCTGATATACAGTTTGGAAAATGGCATCTGTGAGGGCTGACAGAAGAAAAATGGTGCTGTAGATAGGACCTTTGAAAAGTCACACTCACCCATAAAGATCATTTGCTAAGGTACTTGGACAGCATTCTTTCCAGAAAAACTGTACCAAACTAAGTTTGCAAAAGGATAGGAAATATCAGGGAAGTAGACAGGATGGAATTGTATCACGCTCCTCATAAAATCCAGTAAAGTTTCAAAGGTGGAAAAAAACTTCTGTGAGAATATAGTCTTAGTCTATTAATGTTACAGGTTACAGTCAATTAACTAAATTTGTGAAATGATAATTGCAATGTAAAAAAGACCACTTTGTTTTTAGATAATGCCTACACATGTTATGCCAGGTACAAACTTAGAAGAGATTCTCCCCTTTATCTCACACAGAAAGAAATGCTTCTCCCTAGATAAAACATGCTAGCCACAGTTTTGTAAATATCTAACTGTCATGATCTGTGTAGGACTGGGAGGTGGGGCCTAGTGCGGCCTGAGCCCAGGAGAGACCTGTGTGGCAGGGGAAAGCAGACACAGCCTACAATCCCCACAATGCTTAGCGATGGCTGTAACCAATCAAGAGTCCAGGGATTCTATGAGGTGATTGTTACATACTTTGTGGGCTGTGGAAAATGGTGTTCTTTCCTCTCACAGAGCTAAACTGAAGGGAACTGCGTGCTTGTCTCTCACAGAGTTAAGCTGAGAGGAAGATCCCTCACTTGGGGAGAGTGAGTACAGGCAGAGGCCTGGCATAGGAGGCTGTGGGCCTGGAATAGTAAACAGAAGTGAAATAGGTAGTTGCGTTAGATTTTACTGATTTTGCCTTTAGACACTGTTACATATTTTAAGCATCTTATCTTGTTTTCAAATTCCCATTTCTGTATAAATAAAACATTTGTTTAATGTTCTCTGCCTGGTCATCATGCCTATATATTTCTCAGCTTAAAAGGGGCATTTTGGATGGGCTTGGGAGGGTACTCTGGGCCTTCCCAAGGGACCTGTAGTCCAGAGTGGTGGCAGCAGAAGGTGACAACCCGCTGGGGTCATGACACTAACCATTACATTTTTTAAAAAATCCACACATATTTAAACTTATCAAAAGACTTAATTCATAAACCTAACTAATTAGTTGTATAAACACTGCCTCCATAATTTATAAAGTCAAAATTGGCATGTTGTTGAACACAGCACTGATCATTCTAACTCTCATAAAGGAGTCAGCTTCCAAAGAATACTGTGGCTCATTAATTTTGGCCAAATGAAAGAGGTTTCTTATATGAATAAATAAGAACCTGTCTTCGATCTGTAGAAGCCTTTGAGAAACTTATTCTATCTACCAGTGTATTGATGAATAGGAAAAAAATCTATTGAATCAATCTGTATGTATAAAGCTGAACAAAACCATGCAACGAGTAAGTATTAAACTACTAATAGAGTATTTTGTTCATCATGAAATTAAAAGAAAAAGCATACAGAAGTATAGTCATAAACTAAGAACTGACTTGTGTACTTTCCATAAATCTAAATAAATAAATGATTAACTGAATAAGAGCTGCTCCTTTGCTAAGAACAGGATGTTCCTAGTATTTTAAACCACAAAGGGTGAAATTTATGGTTCTTTAAGTCACTTAACAGCCCCACATAAGCAGAACAGAAAGATAAGCTGTATAAAACATTCCATTTTTAAAATTCCACTTGTTATTCAAATGCCTGAGATGGAAAACAGATTCCCCCCACCCGCCGGTATAGTTATTGTTGCTACAAGTTAGTTATTGTAGAACAAGTTCACAGTTTGGGGATACTTCTAAGTTCCACACTGTTCTTGACTAACCAGCTTCTGAAGTCTGAAATGTTTTCTCTCAACTAAGTTTAGTTCAATATTCCTGGATAAAACTGATGTTAATCCAGTAAAATTTATCCTGGTAACATCCCAGTTAGATTACTGTAACAATTTTTAAGTGGGGCAACTTTTGAAGACAGTTTGGAAATTTCTGTTGATTCAGAACATGGCTGTAAGGATTCGTACTGAGACACACCACAACAATCAACACAGTGCTACTCTAGTGCTTTATTATCTTAGCCTTTCAATACTTAGGCTAAAAGTTTCTGAGAAGAGCTACGATCTTGAGAGAAAATTCAGACTTGGAAAATTTGTTGCAGAAGAGAGTTAAAAAGTATTTGAACATTATTACTGATGTAACCTCTGTTAGCCAAATTGCTCTATTTTAAATATAGCAATTGGTTTATTATTATTATTATTGGATTCTCGCCTGTATATACAGAGAATGCTGCTAGTCTGTAATGGTTCCCAGTAAAAGACACAGAGACCAGGTATAATTAATAAAATATTATTTTACTGAATATAATCCTTATTTATTCATTCACAAACACACAAACAGTATTCAAGCATTCACACACATAAAATAGAACTAAGAAAGCAGAGGGGATTGATGGCTTATGGAGAGGTGATACTACCTGTCAGATGTGCAGAAGTCCATGAAGAAGGATTGTGGCCTAAACCCAGAGGGTTCAGGGGTGGGCTGCCATTTTGGCTCATGGCAGAGACACATACTCTAAGGCCATGTGAGTTCTGGGATATACCCACTGTAAGACAATGCAGCCCAATGGGTGACCCTGGGGGCTGGTCTCAGGTGAGAACAAAAGATTTCCTGGACCAATGATGAGTCCCAGGGGTGTGTGATGTCAGTAGAGGCAGACCTTAGGTTTGACCAATGGGCTTCCAGAGAGGCAGGGTCTGGATTTAAACAATAGAAGCCAGGTGTTGGGTGGCTAGTTGAATGGATTATAGGACTTGCTGGCCAGGTAAACAAAAGGTGGGAGACTTCCCTGATTGTCCCTGATTAGCATCAGGAAGGGTCGTTAACAATTTGAATGCTTGACTGGGTAATCCCTTCATGGACTGGCAGAGGAAAAGTCCTTTGTCTGCTGTATGGCCCTTAATCCGTGTATGTGACATGCAGCAGGTATGTAATGGAGTCCCTCAGAGTAAAAAAGACAGCTTTTTCCTTTCTCTATGGGCTTCTACCTTGGCATCCATTTTACAGTCTAGACAGACCATGTGGCAACAGCAAACAGTCCATAGCAAAGCCCCATAATGGCGTCGGGGCTAACATATCCCCCCTTGCAGACGTGGCAGCGTCAGATGACATCGTCTGCACATACACACTTCGATGGAGACTTCCCGGTATCTTGAGGGACAGAGGCAAGAAAGACAAAGAAACACAAAAGGCTGGGTAAGGTGCTGAAGAGTGCCAGGTGGCTTCTAAAGACTTACCTCTGGAACTCATTGTTATTCCATGAGCATAATCTCTGCTGGGTGGAGGGGGAAGACTTGCTCTGAGGTCACCTTATGAAACCTGAATATGAAATCCCTTTTGCAGACCACTTGCAGCCCAACTCTGTGGTCAAGCTGAGAGTGCCTGGCTTTTGGGGACTTTGGTTCAGGTTAGAAAGTAGGGCACCCCTGTTTTGGGGCTACCCAAGAATAAAAGGCAGTGCCTCTGGTAACAATTCCCCCCTTGAAGCCGTCTTTAGGCGTGAGCCAAGATGGCTTCACTTCAAATGATGTTTTGCTGCCGTTGGAGTTCCATATGACCAGAAAAGAAAGGACAGCCGAACAAGGTTAGAGAGAGAATTTACAGGGGAAGGCTCGGTGAGGGAGTCAGGCATACCGGCTATAAAAATATATCGCTGGGAACCAAAAGGAAATTTTTTTAAAAAAAATGTTTTAAAATAAGGAAGGGTGAGTGCCTCTGTGTATGTGTTTGCAGGGACCTTCTGCACATCTTCCAGAGAGACATGACTACTGTACATAATGCTACCTATAGCAAATCTAATGAAGGCTTCTAATTATTATAAAGCAACAAAAAGGAAATGCAAGACATCCTAATAATTCTAAAAACTTATAAGCTAAAAACATATCTAACTCAAAGGTTATCAAAATTCCTAAACAATTAGACAAATACAGAAAGCAAAAATTGGTGGGTTAAGCAAACTTAAAGCAGAAAGATAACTAAAAGCAATGCAAATGCTATGCTGGAAGAATTGAGAATGAATGTGTGTAAAAGCATGATTGCAAAACATTTAGAACATGTGAGCAACAACATGAAAATGACATGGACCAATGAATAAATACAGTCAGTGATACAAATCAATTTGAGCTTCAGTTGAACATTACAGATAAATGTGGGTAAGGAACATTGATACATTTTTGAAACCACCCCCCAGGTACCCAAGTTGCCAGAAGGCACAGGCAATCTGAGCCTTAGTGTCAGGGACCAAAAAGCAATTCTTGGGTCCCAAAGTGTGCCATGAGGTATTTGCAGCTGGTTGTGAGAGTTGCCTGCCCTTGAGGTGGCATCCAATGTCCATGAGATGGTTTGCAAGCAATTTGCAGATCAACAGTGGCTGGAGGACCAGAGAAGGCAGCTGGTAAATTGGCAGGTCCTTTGCTGAAACTGGAGCAAAGGCAAATTAGGAGGCGACTTGGGTGCGTAGCAAATAGGGAGCAATGGCTTTCGCAAGACCGAGGTCTTGTAGGCTGAACAGGAATCTTGGAAAGTCTTTGATGCATATGCATAGCAAGAGTATTCTCCAGGTACAATTGGAAATAGCTGAACGTTCAGTTTTTATTATGGTGACCAGAGCAGAGTTCCAGGTGAAGATGTGCACAGTTTGGAGGCGCCAAGAAGTTATAAAAATGGCCAAACAAAAGAACGTTTCAAAAAAAAAAGGAAGTTAGATTGCCATGGCTGTTGTAGAAAAAGTTGGGGGCCCCCAGGGAAAACTGCCGGCTTATGGGGGTGGGTCATACCCCAAAAACAAAGCTAACGAAAAGCTGGAAAGCAATAATTATTAACACACATATAAAACAAACAATTCCTAAAATAACTTATAAGGTGTGCCTTTACTATCAGGCATAAGACTTCAATTGCAGGTTCAGATTTTCAGTTCCTGCAGATATGAAAGAACTTGACAGATTAGCAGAGGTGTGCATGGCTACAAAGAAACTGGCCATGCAGGAATAAAATTCAAAAAAGGAAAATAAACTTAAAATAGTAAGGTACTGATTGTGCACCTCAAAGAAGATGCCCTTTCTAGGGTATGTGGAGAACTGGGCTGTTGTCACAGTATCTCAGGCATAAAACTTGTGTTAGAAATAGTACTCTGTGCATGCACAGAGGGTAAACAAAGCAAAGATAAAAGAATATAGCATGAGTGGCAGAGGTATTTTTTTTTCAAGTAGCTAGATTATAGACTGGATTGAAAATCCAAGACAAGAGAAGAGGCAGTAGCCCTTGATAATTCTGCATGACTTAAGTCGGCTAAAGATCACACCACAAGAGAAGAAGAAAGAAAAAAAAAAGTTGTCTCTGGCACAGGCTTTGTGCCAGCAAATAGTTCTTCTGAGCATGTACAGAGTTTCTTTCCTTGCTAGTAGAAACTGGGCTGAAGGGGGCCTGGGCATATAGATTACGAGAACAAAATCAGAAGGGATGTGCTGCCAGACTTAAACCCTTTAAAATATTCTATGGTAGCTATATATAAACTGATATCAAAACTAAAGAAACGTTAGCCCTAAAGGTGGGGCTTTAAGAGAACAGCTAATTCCAAAACCAAAAGAGTATTTATAAAACCTTAAAGAGATGAAATAGTTCTAGATCACACAAATTTACCAAGAAATTTTAAAAAGAGATTCCCTTCTATAAGAATGGGAAGATAAGACAAAGCTTAAAATCGAGATGCTGTAATAAATTAATGGAACAGAAACAAATCTATTTTAAAATCTATTTTTAAATGTACCATTTTGAAAGTAAGGGATCTCTAATCATGAGAAATTCCAAGGAAGAGGATGCAAATAAATGTATTTTTAACTTTCTAAAGAAAGATTTCCATTAAAATTAAAAGGGAACAATATTACCATGTAAAAACAATTACAAAACGGACCTTTAAAAAAAACAAAAACTAAACTTTGGAATGGGGGGAAGGAAGATGACCTTCCTGTAATAGACAAGGAATTACAAATTCAAAAGGGAAGAAAAGATCAGTCTTCTCTATGCATTTTCATTCCCCATCTATGCCTTAAAAACCAAAGGAGAAAACATTTTTTTCTTTCTGTGCTCCCCCCTAGTTCCTTTACAGAGGGAGATTTCTCTTAACAAAAGAAGGAGGTGCAATTGTTACCCTCCAGAAGGGCCATTAATCTAGCTAGGAGCCTTCTTATCTTGTCCTCCTTTGGGTTTTCCCCTGGAAGGTGGCAAGTCAGCGGGTTCATTTGAATTTTAAATGGAGAGTGAGAGTCTTACATTTTCCTCTTCAATTTGAGACAGAAAAGTCAGAAGAAAATTAGTACACATTAATCATTAGTACATTCCCTACATATTAATACCTTTAGTAGTAATTAGTTAGAAGGACAAATCTTGATCAGTAAATGCTCTCTCTCTCTCTCTTGAAGCTGTATTCCTACGCTGACAGTCACGGAGACAAAGTTGGGCTCGCCTCGAGGGGCATCTGGCTCTCTTTTGTCTTCCTGTGCTGATCACAGTGAAGAAGGGGGGCTGCTAAAGTTTCCTGATTAGGCAAGTGTTAAATTTCCACTCTTTTGGCTGTTTTAAACATGACTGAAATGGATCCAATTCTCTCCCAAAGGCATATGGGAAGAGAATGGGATTTCTAGAATTCTATCTTTTAAAAGGTAAAACCAGAGGTACAGAATTTTCTCAATTTCTCTCAATTATGCCAGTAATTATAGAAAGACTATTTCTGATGCTACATCTGTATTGGACTTCATCTCTCAAGCATTTAAGCATGTTTTGGGAATTTTGGTGACATAGCTGCACTGTCCACTGAATTCAGGTTCTTTCTGGGGCCTGAGTTCTGCAGCTAAGGTTCCTTACTTACATAAAAGTTACAGATTTTTGGACCTGTTGGTCTTGCTAAGCGCTGAGCAAGGCTGCCAGGTCCAGGCAGGAGATTCCTGGAGATCTAGGCTTGGGTCGGAAGAAGGATGAAGACTCCAGTGGGGCAAAAGCCATAGTCTTCCCTCTCCTCCAAACACTCATTTTCTGCAGAGGAACTGGACTCTGCAGCCTGGAGATTTGCTATAACTCCGGGAGAGCTCCAGGTCTTGCCTGGAGGCTGGCACTACCAAAGGGAGATGCTATTCTCTGGGCAATAAGCTAAGGGGTGAGGTTTTTCCTTTCTTTCTCAGTTCTTTCCACAGGGAAGTCCTGTGTGCACTCCATTCCTTGCCCAGTTTGGAGTTGGAATGGGGGGAGGTTTTACTTTAGGCATTCACTGTCTTATTTATTTTGCTCCAGCCATTAAGTGGCTGTACTTAATGACTGCTTCTGTTTCTATACTGAGAGTTGGCCTGGTCATTCCCAGAAGTTTCATTCTAGCAGCATCACATGGGGTGCAAATGCAACCAGGGTCTCAAGCTGCTGTTTCAGGGGAATTTAATCTCAGCATGGCAAGACTGGTGACTTACTTCTGCCTGCTGGGTTTTACTTAAGAGGCTAGGGAGCAAGGCAGTTTGATTTCTAAAAAAAACTGCCTGGCATTTTGTATTTCTGTTACAATTCTATCACCCTTTCCAGGTCTCCTTCCATTTGGGAAAAGGGGAATTTGAGAGAGAGGATCTTGATTACAAGGTCAGACTTCCTCTTGTTTTTAACTTAGCATTTTTGCTTAACTTCAGATTCTCGGATCTGAGGAACAAACTTACTTTACAAACCAAAAAGGCCAATGGCCACCAAAGGGGAAAAGACCCTGATTCCTGGGGTCTCAAAGTCCATGTGGGATGCTGGTGTGCAGCTACCCACACACAAACACACATTCAGCTTCTGGTTTCCAAGTGTTCTAAAACTTGGATGTTTCTAACCAGTAAGGATTCTACGGCTCACTGGCAGGTTCTCTGGCTTATGGTTCCCAAGTGTTCTAAGACTTGGATTATAGAAGGTTTTAAGGCGTTCCACCCGTGACCAGGAAAACCAACTTAACCCGGGAGAATTTCAGGATATTCCCATCCACTATATAGAAGGTTTTAAGGCATTCCACCCGTGACCAGGAAAACCAACTTAACCCGGGAGAATTTCAGGATATTCCCATCCACTATATAGAAGGTTTTAAGGCATTCCACCCGTGACCAGGAAAACCAACTTAACCCGGAAGAATTTCAGGATATTCCCATCCACTATCCACTAACAAGGAAGAGGGGGGAAGTGGTGTGCAGCAGGGCTGCTTTTTTTATTGGGAGCAACGTGGCTCCATTTCCGAATAGGGATCGAGGGGATCTGTTGTGCAGCAGTGCTGCTTTTTATTGGGAGCAACGTGGCTCCATTTCCGAATAGGGATCCCCTGATCACGTTGCCTCTCCCCTCTTCTGTTTCTGCTCGCGGGTGAGGTGAGCTTAGCTCTTTAGGCCTCGTGGTCCGTGAGTGACGGTTTTTGAAGGCTAGAATTCACTCCCCTGCCTGGATTACCGAAAACCCTTAGATTTGAGGTTTTTAAGGCTAGACTTATGTCCCCGCCGGGTTTTTCCCTCAATAACCCTTTCCATCTGGTTTTTCTAGGCTAGACCTCTGTCCCCGCCGGGCTTACCATTAACCCTTTTAATTCGGAGTTTTGAGCGTGGGCTTGGCCTGGGCCTCACGTCCCTTGCCGGATTACTCCTTTAAACCGGTCTATTGGGGTTTTTGGATACTCTATCCACCGGGATGACCTCCTACTAACCCGGGAAGGTTTCAGGGCAACCTACAACCTAGGGTCCTCGGAATAATATACTCCAGCGAGCGGACCTCTTTGCTCACTTTAATTCTACGCTCTGCTAGCTAGTCAAAGCTGAAAGGGACAGGGAAGTGGGCTTCCAGAGACTCTGGAGGACGGTTGGAACCTTGCTGCGGCTCCTCTTAGTTTACAGTTATGGCTGCCTGCGCAGTGTGGTGTGGTGTAGTGTGGTGCAATTCCTAACACCCTACACTATCGGTCTTGGTTCCCACCCCACAAAATAGACCAGGAGTTGCTGAAGGAGACAAAGGGGAAAAACAGCCTCCCACAACAGAAAATGCTCTCTAGCCAATCACACAGACAGCAACCTTTCACTCAGGTCTTTACTGAAACCACACAAACAGCTTCTTCTCCACGTCTGGCCATCTGAAGGACACGTGTCGACTAGCGTGCACGTTCAGACAGTCAGGGCGAATCCCAGCGGTGCCTCCATTTCTGTTAGCCAAATTGCTCTATTTTAAATATAGCAATTGGTTTATTATTATTATTATTGGATTCTCGCCTGTATATACAGAGAATGCTGCTAGTCTGTAATGGTTCCCAGTAAAAGACACAGAGACCAGGTATAATTAATAAAATATTATTTTACTGAATATAATCCTTATTTATTCATTCACAAACACACAAACAGTATTCAAGCATTCACACACATAAAATAGAACTAAGAAAGCAGAGGGGATTGATGGCTTATGGAGAGGTGATACTACCTGTCAGATGTGCAGAAGTCCATGAAGAAGGATTGTGGCCTAAACCCAGAGGGTTCAGGGGTGGGCTGCCATTTTGGCTCATGGCAGAGACACATACTCTAAGGCCATGTGAGTTCTGGGATATACCCACTGTAAGACAATGCAGCCCAATGGGTGACCCTGGGGGCTGGTCTCAGGTGAGAACAAAAGATTTCCTGGACCAATGATGAGTCCCAGGGGTGTGTGATGTCAGTAGAGGCAGACCTTAGGTTTGACCAATGGGCTTCCAGAGAGGCAGGGTCTGGATTTAAACAATAGAAGCCAGGTGTTGGGTGGCTAGTTGAATGGATTATAGGACTTGCTGGCCAGGTAAACAAAAGGTGGGAGACTTCCCTGATTGTCCCTGATTAGCATCAGGAAGGGTCGTTAACAATTTGAATGCTTGACTGGGTAATCCCTTCATGGACTGGCAGAGGAAAAGTCCTTTGTCTGCTGTATGGCCCTTAATCCGTGTATGTGACATGCAGCAGGTATGTAATGGAGTCCCTCAGAGTAAAAAAGACAGCTTTTTCCTTTCTCTATGGGCTTCTACCTTGGCATCCATTTTACAGTCTAGACAGACCATGTGGCAACAGCAAACAGTCCATAGCAAAGCCCCATAATGGCGTCGGGGCTAACACCTCAACCAACATTAGTTGAGCTTAGGATAGCTGGGACATGCTGGAAGAACTCTCTGCTCCAGAAGCCAAGGCTAATGCTATCCCGACAGGCCGCCCAACCATACCTCTCCTGGAAAGCCTTTGAATTGGATTGAAGAGTGTCTGTTAAGATGGGGGATTTTAAAATCTGATTTTACATTGCCTGGAGCATCTGCTGATGAAAAAGCAGTTGATTAATAGCCTTAACCAACTAAATGAAAAAACAAATAAAATATATTCATTGCTTTCATCCCACCATCCTCTGATCAAATGAGCACTTCAGGTTTTTATAGTACTTCAAAAACCTATAAAACCTGTTAAAAAAACGACCATTGGTTACTCACCGTGAAGGGTCCTTCTCCTCTGAGGCTTGGAGGACATCTTGTGGGTGATTCCCATTCATCACTCAGGGAGGCAGGATCAAATCTAAGTGTTTCCTGTTTCCTGTGGTGGGAGTCAGCCTCAACTCAGTTTTGGGACTCCGAAAGCAATAAAAACCTCTCTAAAAGGTAGAAAGAGAACTGAAAAACTCTGTAAGTCAACAGTAAGTGACATTATGAAAAGGAAAACTGTACTTGTAGACACAGCAGAAAGAACAACTATATACATAGCATCAGGAAAGATTGACAACCCGGGAGGGCCAAGATGTCCTCCAAGCCTCAGAGGAGAAGGACCCTTCACGGTGAGTAACCAATGGTTGTTCTCCCTCTGAGGTGGAGGCCATCTTGCGGGACCTCCCAGAGCAGTGTCCCTAATTTTGGGAGGGAAGGTCGTCATCTAGAGAAAGGACAGATTGAAGAACCCGTCTCCCAAAGGCTGCATCAGCAGAATCAAACACGTTTATCTTATAGTGTCTGATAAATGTCGATAATGAAGACCATGTAGCAGCCTTGCATACTTCCTCTACTGAAGCCCTATTGGCAAAGGCCGCATTAGTGGCCGCACTGCGTAGGGAATGGGCGGTGATGCCATCCGGAACTCTTTGGTTTAAGCTTTTATAGGCTCCAGCAATGCATAACCGAATGGTAGAACTTATGGCCGAGTTTGACATCTTCCTCCCTGTGTGTGGAGGCGAGATGTTGATGAACAGAGATTCTGTTTTTCTAAACGGTGCTGTTCTGAGTATATAGCATTTGAGGGCCCGTCTAACATCCAGAGTATGCCACATCTTCTCCTTTGGGTGAGTAGGATGTGGCACGAACGATAGCAGGCATATTTCCTGCATCCTGTGAAACTTGGAACCCACCTTTGGGCAAAAGGTAGGATCTGTTCTTAGTACCACTTTTTCCTTGTGAAAAATGCACAGCTCTTTCTGCATGGATAGAGCTTCCAGCTCGGAGACTCTTCTTGCTGATGTGATGGCTACTAAGAATAGAGTTTTCATCCTCAAAAATTTGAGTGTGATTTCCCTCAATGGCTCAAAAGGAGGCTTGGTAAGTGCTGTAAGGACTGTGTTAAGTCTCCATGTCGGAAACCTATGAGCCTGAGGAGGGTCAGATAGAGAAGCTCCTCTCAGGAAACGGACAATGTGAGGGTGCTGTGAAATTGAGACACCTCGAAAACGTGGCAAGACCGAAGCTAGTGCCGCCACCTGTCTTCTAAGTGTAGTTGCTTTGAGACCACTAGCCTTGCCGTCCTGAAAAAATTCTAGCAACGAGCCAATCCTTGGGTGTCGTGGATCAATCTTCTTCCGACGGGCCCAACGAACAAATGCTTTCCATGTAGTGTTGTAGATTTTTGTAGTAGATGACTTTCTTGATGCCATCATAGTATCGATAACAGAACGTGTGTAGCCTAGCTTGGTAAGCCTGTTCCTCTCAATTTCCACGCGGTCAAACAGAACCAACCTGGATTGGGATACCAGATTGGTCCCTGAGTTAGCATATCTTCCGAGACCGGTAGTTTGAGAGGAGGAACCACCGCCATCTCCCGAAGTGAGGAGAACCACGGACGACGTGACCAGTATGGTGCCACTACAATGACTTCCGCCTTCAGCAGTCTTATTTTCCGAAGTAGTTTTGGTAAGACTGGAATTGGAGGAAATGCGTAAAGAAGACCGGCTGGCCAACTGGAAAGAAGGGCATCCATGCCTTCCGCCTTGGGGTGAAAGTATCTGGTGAAGAATCGTGTCAGTTGACTGTTGTCTTGATTGGCAAACAGGTCCAGCTGTGGAAGTCCCATCCTGGAGATTATCACCTGAAAGATCTTCCTGTGTAAGGATCATTCGCCCTCTTTGATCGTTCGTCAGCTCAGCCAGTCTGCCTGAAGGTTGACTATGCCCTGTACGTGTTCTGCCTTGATTGAGGCCAGGTTGTTCTCTGCCCATGTGAAGAGTTGAGTTGCCTCCTTGTGTAGGGCCAGGGATCATGATCCCCCGTTTGTTTAAGTATGCCTTCGCAGATATCTTGTCCGTCCTGATCAGAACGTGGCGTCCCTTGATCTGAGGGGAAAAACACAGAAGAGCCATTCAGATTGCTCGCAGCTCCAGAAGGTTGATGGGTAGCTTGGACTCTGTTCTGGACCACGTTCCCTGAACTGGGTTGTGAGCTAATGTTGCGCCCCACCCTGATAAGCTGGCATCCGTGAAAATCTGTATCCGGTCTTGGATCCAGAATGTCTTGCCCTGTGTCAAGTTGTGGAGAACTGTCCACCATCTGAGGCTCACCTTTACTTGTAGTGGTACCTTCAGCGAGAAGTCCATCTTGAGGGCAATAGAATTCTGGAATGGACGCATGAACATCTGCAATGGTCTTGAGTGGAACCGTTCCCATTGGAGTGAGTTGAATGTCAATACCATCAATCCCATCATCTTGGTTAGGACAGATAGGGATGAAGTTCTTGCCTTTATAATTTGTCTGGCCATGTCCTGTATCTTCTTTGCCTTGTTGTGTGGTAGGAACAGTTTTGTAGCTTGAGTGTCCAGGACTACACCTAGATGTTCCAATCTTTGAGTGGGAAGTAGTGAACTCTTCTGTAGATTTACTATGAATCCGAAGTCCTGTAGACATTGGATCGTCATGTCCGTGTCCCTCTTGGATCGCTGTCTGGAAGGGGACCAGACCAGAATGTCGTCGAGATACAGATGAATATGTATTCCTTTCTCCCTGAGGCAGACGATCACGTGAATGAGTACTTTGGTAAATACTATTGGAGCCGAGGCGAGGCCAAAGGAGAGCGCCCTGAACTGTAGGTGATCCCCGTTCACACAAAAATGTAGATACCTGCGTTGAGGAGGGAAGATCGGGATGTGTAGATATGCTTCCGTTAGATCTATAGAAAAGAGAAATTCCTGAGGTTGTAGTGCTTCTGCTATGGACCTCAGTGTCTCCATTCGGAAGTGTTTTGGCTCTACATATCTGTTCAAGAATTTTAAATCTAGAATGGCCCTCCAGTCTCCGTTCTTTTTGGGTACAGTGAAAAAGATGGAGTACACACAGGTCATCCTTTCGCTTGTGGGTACAGGTTCTATGGCTTGTATGTCGAGGAGGTGTTGTATTGCATCTTTGGTTCTGTCCCTCTTGATGGGGTTTTGGTGTGTAGGAGACATGATGAAGCGTAGAGGAAGCATGGAGTGGGATTCTATTTTGTAGCCTTCCTGGATTAAGTCTCTTGTCCAGGTATCTGGATGTGAGTTGACCCATGCTTTACTGAAGAGAAGCAGGCGTCCCCCCACCGGAGAGGTTAGATAGTCATGCTTTTTGGTTCTTGGGTTCCCTTTCGGCTCTATCTGGTCTGTTGCCATACGATTTTGGGAACCTATTGTTAAATCCTCCCCTACGAAAGGACTGCTTGCTATTGTTGCTGTTGCTCCAAGCTTGTCTCCTGTAGTCCTGTCGTGGTCTGGGCGTGGACTGGTATGATCTAGAAGAAGAAGCAGAAGTGGTAGGGAAGTTCATTGATCTCTTTTCTCCTGAGCGCACGTATTTTGGAAGTGCCTTCTTTTTATCAGGGGTTTCAACTAAGATCTTCTCTAATGGATCTCCAAATAATTTGTTCCCTTGGAATGGGTATGCTGAAACTATTGCTTTGGATTGGTAATCAGCTGCCCAAGACCGTAGCCATATTAAACATCTGGCTGCTGCAGATGATGCCATAGCTCTAGAAGATAACACCATAGTGTCTAGAAGATAACACCATAGTTTAAGGACTCTGTTAGCTCCCTCAAGTAGTCTGGAATTATTTTCAGGCAGCATCTGAATTAATTTCCGCATCCATACTATGGAAGCCCTTGAGACTGTGGATGCAGCTGAAGACGCCTTGATGGCTAAAGAAGAGGCTTCATGTGATTTTTGAGAGCAAACTCACATCTCTTATCCAGAATATTTCTCAAGTTGCCATGACCATCCTCTTGTAGAAGACCAGATGATTGCAAAGCCGCTACAGGGGCGTCTACGGCTGGAATCTGTAAAAGATCTGAAGTGGCAGAGGTTATGGGATACAATCTCTTAATAATGCCTGGAATGGGTTTACTAGACAGTGGTTTATCCCACTCTGCCTTAACCTTGCGCATATAAAAGTTAGGAAATGGAAAAGCTCTTTCAGACAACTCGTCTGGAGGGAAGAATTCATCAGTGATCTCTGATCCCCCTTGTTGCTCTTGTTCATCAGAGCTCTTATTTCTTGACTTTAGTAAATTTTGTATCTTAAGAGCAGAAACTGTCTTGGATAGAAGGTAATGTAGGTCCTCAGTTTTAAAAAACCTACAGGATTGTTCAGAGGTTATAGGAATCTTTTCCTCTTCCTCATCATGTGAGGAAAATTCCCCCTCCTCTTTTTCGCTATGGGTATTAGAAGCATCTCCCCCTGTTCCTCCTGGTGAAGGTCATGGAAGCAGTGATCACCAGGAAAGTTTTTTGGGAAGCCTTAGTGAGCCAGCCTTTCTGTTTCTTATGCCTAGGAGGAGGGGGGAGGAGGAGGAGGAGGAGGAGGAACGTGAGCGGGTATAGCGACCTCCCGATTTGCAATAACGGGCTATTTCCTGTCTCATGGCCCTTCTAAAGAAAGACATTGCTCTGGGGGAAAGGGGGTGGACCTGGAGTCGTCAAGGTTACCGGTCTCTCAGTCATCGTCCCCTTCGTCCCCTTGGGCAGGCTCCGCTGAAGAGATCGCTGCAATGCCGGACCCACTACAACATACAGTCTCGGGTCGCTCCCTGGCTGAGCTAGGGCTCTGCCATCCAATTTCCTCATTTAAAACAGCCGCCATCTGTGCAGGCTCCAGCTGAGCGCGGGAAAGGGAGCTTTTGGCGCGCTTCGCGCCCTCGCTGAACTCAGATGGTTTGGAGCCTTGCACTTCCACGGCTCTCCTCCAAGCCGCTCGCTCTCTCCTCCGCTCTTGTTTTTCTAACTCTCCAGAAGAGAGAAAATCGTCACTCTCTCCCCGGAGCGCCATTGCCTAACACAGAGAGTGAAGTGAAAGAAGAACTCTCCTAAGTTGGAGAAAAAGGAGGAGAGGTAGGGAGGGGTTTTTTTTGTTTTTGTTTTTGATAGAGTAGAAGGAATAAGTATAAGGAATAAAAGGTATAGTAACAGGAACTGTGAAACCAAGAAGTTGAGCAAAATAGAGAAAAAAGGTTTAGGCAAAGCCTACTCCTAGCTGCTCTCCCTACTGAGGCAAGAAAGAAACTGAGTTGAGGGTGACTCCCACCACAGGAAACAGGAAACACTTAGATTTGATCCTGCCTCCCTGAGTGATGGACGGGAATCACCCACAAGATGGCCTCCACCTCAGAGGGAGAAGAGAAGAGAGCAGGATTAAATAAACATGTACACAAACAATGGACATTAATTGCATTATCTTCTCGCCTCAAGTCTTATCTGTCTCCAGCCATGTTCCAGTGACTAATATAATAAAACATGTTTGTATTTATATGCCTACTTTACTGTAGGTATGGATATAGCACTTTGCAAAGATTTTTCTTAAAGAGAATCAACTTTTAAATGGTGTTTTGCTACAAGGAGCTAAGTGTAATGTGATTTGTTAATATTAAAG
The DNA here is from genome assembly GCA_029375565.1 of Gekko gecko. NCBI lineage: Eukaryota > Metazoa > Chordata > Lepidosauria > Squamata > Gekkonidae > Gekko > Gekko gecko. The sequence continues at coordinate 120,735,322 of JAPDNY010000007.1, forward strand.
GGTGTGGGAGAAAGGTTTAATTATACAGAACCCTCTCAGCTATAGAATTAAAAACCATAAAAATAATCATTAGTATTTTTCTTAGCTATAAACAAATATCATGAGGACTACTCCTAAGAAAATAGCAGCAACTAAAAGACAATAGAAAAGGAAATGGTATGCCAAACTAGATTTTGCCACTGAGCTGGACTTTTTCCCCCAAAAGGCAAAATAGCCCCATCCCGTTTTAAGGTGGAGAGCTTTAAAACTTTTAAACATGGGTCTGCAATAAAAGACTCTGCTTTATCAGTTGTGTGGACTATAGCTGACAATTGTACAGTGGTTCAATTAGACATCACAAAACCCATACTCCAAATATGCTGCAGATTCACTCATTCCTTTCTCTTAACTAATCCACACATTGTCCCTTCACCCCATCAAAGATTCCATGATTTGTTATAACCATGTGTGATAAGTGCTATCAAGTCACTTCCAACTTACGACAACCCTATGAATTAACATTCTCCAAAATACCCTACAGCCGTTTTTTTCCAGGGACTTTTGTCTTCTCATAATGTAACCAAAGTAAAATAGCCTCAGTTTAGTCATTTTAGCTTCTAGGGAGAGTTCAGGCTTGATTTGATCTAGAACTTACTGTTTGTCTTTTTTGGCAGTCCATGGTATCCATAAAACTCTCCTCAACTCCAACACCACATTTCAAATGAAAACTTTCTTCCTGTCAGTTTTCTTTATTGTCCAGGTTTCACATCATACATTGTAATGGAGAATACTGTGGCAGTCTCCCTTTTGGTTGATAGGGGAGCCAAGAAATAGAAAATCTTGAACAATTCCAATTTCTTCATTGTCAGTCTTAAACATCTGTAATTCCCCAGTAGTCATTACTTTTGTCTTCTTGATGTTCAGCTGTAATCCTGCTTTGGCACATTCTGCTTTAACCATCAGAAGTAGTCCTTTCAAGTCTTCACTATTTTCTGCCAGTAATGTGGTGTCATCTGAATTGTTAATGTTCCTTTCAGCAATCTTCACTCTTACCTTCATCTAAATCTAATCCATCTTTTTGTATATATTCTACATATAGACTGAAGACATAGGAAGATAAAATACATCCTTGTATGACACTTTTGCCAATTGGAAACCATTCTGTTTCTCCATATTTTATCCTAACAGTAAGTAGCCTCCTGTCCAGAAAACAGGCTGCACATCAAAACAATCAGCTGCAGTGACACACCCATTGCTTTTTAAATCAACCATAGCTTTTAATGATCCACACAATCAAAAGCTTTGTTGTAATCTATGAGAGACAAGCTGATTTTCTTCTGACCATAGCTTACTGTAATATGCAAACCTGAAGTAACCATGACTATGGCCTAAAGTGGATTTGCAACATGGTTTGAAAACAATCCACGTGTTTAAACACCTGGACAAAATTAATGTACTCCGATATTTATGCAGCCAAAGCATTTTCTTTGGATTATATACAAAAATTGTAGAATCTTCCTAACAGACATACCTCATGACCAAACTTTTCTTATATTTTTAATCCAAGCTTGTATTACGAGTCCTTGTCCACTTAATCAAAACTCACTGAACAACTGTTCCTGTCTTATTTCTACATCTTTTTCAAAGTATCCTCTGCCTTTCCTCTATGCAAAACATGCACACATAGCTTCCCTCAGTCTCTCCATTACACGATTTATCCCTCCAAATCTCTCAACATTATAGTAAATCACTTTTAAAATAATTTTCTACCAGATAACATTTCTCTAACTAACATGGAGGACCCAACTGTATCTTCAATGTATATCAAGAGTTACTTAAATTGTGAAAATTTACAAAACCATATAGGGTTGCTAAATCCCAAATCTTGGGAAAATATTTCAGGTGAATGAACTTATTTATATAAATGACACATATTTAGGGTTTTGTGCTTTTTGTGCAGAAATTTTTCTAATGTAGCTCTGTCTTTTCAGTGAATATGGTAAGGTCCAAGTCAACCATGAAGAGACTGAGCAGAATTAAGTACAGAACAAATCTCCCACTGGATCCACACACACACACACACAGCTTCAGCACTTGTCAGTTACGTGAAACAAACCACAACAGAGTACAAAAAGAGCTTAGCATGCCTGCACAACCTTCGACCCTTGTGGCTTGAATGGCCTGAGCCTGCCTGTAAGACTAGTATGCTTCAGTTGTTAAGAATCAACGCCTAGATAGCCTATGATCACACAGCCCCACAACTGAAGAACTATCGAGACATATATAACAGAGTAAGACTGAACAGACCAAAGTAAGGCCATTACATGCAGCAACATAATACATACCATGTCCAGAACAAGGAGGCTTGAACCAACCTGATTTGCATAATAACACTGTGAAATATCTATGCTTTAAATTTTCAAACAGAAAACTAATTGCCATACTTACATAAGCAATATATTTAGATTCATCCAGATTATATGTACCACCATCAGCCAATTGCTACATACTGAATAGTATAGCTGCATTTCTGAATTGTTAGTGTAGGCAACTGGCACAAGGCAACCTGAAAATCTAATTCTGAGTGTTAATGGCTACTAAGAAAGTTCTTTCTTTTCTAGGCTCACAGCAAAATTCTTTTTAAATGCTATGGAGAATAGTTGGAGGGGAAATAGAGTGATGCACATCCAGTCACGAAAATTATAATGGTCTTTTGGGTTTTCTCTCAATCCAATTATATTAGATTGAAAAATCCTACCTGTTTTATCCATATTGGCATTTTGAATCTGTTACTGTGGCCAATTAAATATCATAGGAGAATAAAGCTGCAACTGTAGACAAATTTAGTAGAAAATAATTTTCAGATAAAACATTGGGGTGTACTTCCAAGTAAACGTGATTCAGACTGGGTTCAGGATGGAGCAGTAAAAGTAGTATCAAAGAGAATATACCTGGGCATCCCAGAAAACATAAATAGAGAAGGAACCTTTAAGCAGTTTCTTCATTGCGGGTGAACTTGCATGCCGTTTACAAAGCATCAAGTTCAAAAGAGGGAAGATTTCATATAGGTTAGTTATCTGTATGCCAAAAGTACAATTAAGCAGCTAAGTGGGCTGCTTCTTTGGGCATGCTTTCCATTGCTTATTTTAAAACTTAGATGAACCTGAACAAGTCTGGATCATCTTTTGGAAGTGGTGCTCCAGGGCTGCTTCTGGCATACAGCCTTATGCTTCTGAAGATAGAATTAATGATATTTCTACAATCAGACCCTTCTGGACTTAGATTTTAAAAACCCTGTAAATAAATATATACCCCTTTTTAAATCAAGCATAACTTATCACAGAACAACATTATGTAGATATCAACTCCTCTGTTTTTGAATACTATTTATACAGAGAGTAGACATCCATATTATGGATCCCACAGGCTAAACATGCCAAACAGCTAATACAGACATGGGCCAAAAGGTTCTCATCTGACATATAAGCGTTGGAAGAAACATACCAAGCAGCTTTGACATTTCTATCACATTAGCAGTTTACTTCCATTTGCCTAATTCAAAAACCAACAGTTTACAAAAGCCTCAGTTCAATAACTGAAAACCAACTGGGTTGATTTCAACCTTCCATGAGCAAAGTGGGCTTCATGGAAGGTATCTTAGCTGCCTTCCCCTTCTTTCTCCAGTCTTCCAAAGGCCCAAGAAATAACTCCTGATAGTCAGAGATCTTTGGGAATAATGTGAGATGTGACACAGCATGAATCACTGTAAATCCAAACCCTCATGCAAAAGCAAGGGACATTTTCATTTATTTCTCTTCTCAGTGGAGTCCTTCTCTGGAGCATTCTATACTCCTCTCAGGTATCTCATGAAGTTCAGAACTGATGGGGAGGGTGAAGGGGAGCACAAAGCAGAAAGAGGCTAAGATCTCTTCCTTGAAAACATCTCATCTCACAAAAGTTTGAAACCAATCCACAGTTTTTATTGATGAAGAGGAGTATAATGAAGAATCCAGTACAAGGTATCTGGACTGGGACAAACAGTTTTTAATATCAGGTCACTGACAACCTTCTTTGAGAAGCAGATCCTAAAATACCTTACAGCTATCGCTAAAATAACCTTTGAGAAAAACTGCCAAAGTAATGACACATTCAAGAGCTATTTATAGATAAGTTGTTATCTATTAAGACATGGTTTTGCATTTTTAGAAAATACTCATTTAAAGCATAAGTACTTGGATAAAACAATTAACACCCAATGCATGTACATTTCACCGTATGCCTATTTTGTTTATGAACTTAGTCATCATCCTTAGCTTGTTTTATTATTCCCTAGTAAACAGGATTAAATGAGCCTAGAATAGCATTTTTTATTTCTACACCACATAAAATTTAAAGGAGCTGTCATCTAAAGGCAATCTCTAGAACCAATCATCTCCTTCACCATATCAATTGGCCTGTTCAGACAATAGGTCAGCCTTATGTATGGTGAAGTCAGATGGGGTCAAAATACGCCTTACTTTACATCCGCCTAGCATGCCAGGCTGGCCTGCAATGCTAGTGGGTGTCCACTCAGTGGTATAACATCTGGTTTAGAGAAATATAATATATGCAGGCATGGTTGAAATCCTAGATTAAAAGCAGGATTTCAACTGCATGTATGAAGACTATCTACACTCTGCCATGTTTGGCATTATGGTAGCACTGGCACTCAAGGAAGCCAGGGATCTTTTAGCCCTCCACTCCCTACTAGGCATGCTGAGATCTTTGACCTGAACATCAACACCACTTTTGAACCCACTGATTACACATAAACACATGGATTGGATCACCTCGATGTTGCTGATGAAATTCATTGTGAGCACTGCACCACACTGAACACAGTAGCACTTGGCCATTGCAGCTTCAGGCTGCTTCTGACTCACTTCCCAGAACAAAGGAAGTAATCCTCCCCCCAAATCATAGCTGTTTGATACATTGAGCAACCTCTATAAAGCAGGGCATCTCTGAAAGGTTGTCCCTTCTTTGTGCCTGCAAAGTTGGTTGCATCCTTTAAAATGCCCAAATGTGTAGACTGCATCACCAGGTTTTTGCACCTGTGTGCAAAATACATACTGCAAGTGCAAGCTTATAAGAATGCTTGAGGAATGCTTGAGGAGAAGGTGGGAGGACTCGAGGCACAAATCTGTACACTGAGGAACATCAGGGCGGCAGAAAGCTTTTTAGACGTGACAGAAGAAGGGCTCCTGAGAGAACAGCAAGAGCTAGCAAATCCTAAGCAAAAGAAGGACGTAACAAGGAACAGGTGGGTGAGTGAAAGAATGTGACCTTGAGGAGGAAGATAGTCAGGAAACACTCACAGCCAGTAGAGTTGCAAAATCGATACCAGACACTCCGGATGATGGAAGATCAGAATAGCACATGCCAAGATCAAAAGGATGTGACTGACGCACAAGCACATAGGCAGAGAAGGAACCAAGCTATCCCATGGAGGAAGAGATGAGTAGTGGTGGTTGGTGACTCTTTACTGAGAGGGACAGAAGAAGGTGTATGCAGACCGGACAAGGAATCTTGAGAGGTTTGTTGTCTTCCTGGAGCATGTATCCAAGATGTGACTGAGAGAATTCCAAGACTGGTCAAGACCTCTGACCGCTACCCGCTCCTGCTGATCCATGTGGGAACAAACAATAAGGCCCAAAGAAACCTTGAATGGATCTCCAAAGACTACAAGGGTCTGGACAAGAAGGTGAAAGATCTGGGAGCACAGGTGGTGTTCTCCTCCATTTTAGCTGTTGAGGGCCATGGAGCTGGAAGGGAGAACAGGATACTGGAGGTGAACAGCTGGTTACGTAGATGGTGCCGTCGAGAGGGATTTGGCCTCCTAGACCATGGTATGTACCTCCAAGATGAAGGACTGTTGGCAATGGACGGGCTGCAAATAATGGAAGGAATCTCTCTGCTGGAAGACTTGCGAACCTGATCAGGAGGGCTTTAAATTGAAGACATTGGGGGTGGGAAGAAAAAGCCTGATGTTGTGCAGCATCCCTAACACTAAGTTCAAGAAGGGGAGTGACTAGAGAATAAATGAATGGGAGAGAGGTGAGTTCAGTAGTTTTCAGGTAAATTCAAAGGGACCTACGGCAGGAAAGGATGTCTGTAATCTGAGATGTTTTTATAGTAATGCACAGAGTATGGGAAATAAACAGGAGGAACTTGAACTTCAAATATTAGAAAGTATGTATGATCTTATAGGTATCACTGAGACTTGGTGGGATGAGTCTCATATATGGAGCAGAGCGATTGAAGGATATACCTCATTCAAATGGAACAGAATAAACAAAAAAGGAGGCGGGGTGGCACTACATGTCAAGAATGAATATGCTTGCACTGAAATTCAGGATTTTGAGAGTTGCCCTGTTGAAAGTGTGTGGGTAAGGATAGAGTGAGGGAAAAAAGAAGGGGATATTGTTGTGGGAGTATACTACAGACCTCCAAATCAATCAGAGAAACAGGATAATACATTTGTACAACAGCTTGCTAAACTTTCACAGAGACAGGATGTAGTGGTTATGGGAGACTTCAACTATCCAGATATTTACTGGAAATCGAACTCTGCTAGACATGAGGCATCCTACAGGTTCTTGAATAGTCTTGCGGACAACTTCATCTCTCAGAAAGTGGAGGTGGGAACCAGAGGATCTGCTATCCTAGATTTAATTCTGACTAACAAGGAAGAACTGATTGATGAAGTGAATGTTGTGGGATCCTTGGGGAATAGTGACCATCTCAGTTTGGAATTTGATATAGAGAAGGATGTGAAACCAGGACACAGTAGGACTCGTATCCTGGACTTCAGGAAAGCTGATTTCAAAAAAGAGAAATAATAGGTAGGATCCCATGGCTGGAAATGCTGAGGGGGAAATCTGCACAGGATGATGAAAAATGAAGTGCTTAAGGCACAATCGCAAACTGTTCCAGTAAGAAACAGAAAGGTGGGAGATGGGTAATGAAGCCAAGGTGGCTGAACAAGGAACTCTCTGAAGAGCTGAGACTAAAAAGGGAAATGTACAGGAAATGGGTCAGATTACTGAGGGTGAGTACAAGAAGCAGGCTTGAATCTGTAGGGATGGTATCAGAAAGGCTAAAGTGCACATGGAGCTGAGGCTTGCGAGGGATGCTAAAAATAACAATAAAAATTTCTATGCCTATGTTCAGAACAAAAAGAAGAACAGGGATGGGGTAAGCTCATTGCTAGGGCAAGACGGTCAAGTCTTAACAAGGGATGAAGACAAAGCGGAATTACTCAACTCTCACTTTGCATCAGTCTTTAACCGTAAGGCGGGCTGTATACAAACTGAAGAATGCAGGACATATGAAGGAAGGGGGAACTGTCAGTCCAGAATAAGTAAGGGAATGGTTAGAGAGCATCTAGCTGCCTTTAATACTTTCAAATCTCCAGGGCTGGACGGCTTGCATCCCAGGGTGCTAAAAGAAATTGCAGATGTTATTTCAGAGCCTCTGGCTCTAATCTTTGAGATGTCTTGGAGTACTGGTGTTGTGCCGGAAGACTGGAGAAGAGCAAATGCTGTCCTGATCTTCAAGAAGGGAAAAAAGACAGACCTGGGAAATTACAGGCCTGTCAGTTTGACATCAATACCTGGGAAAATTCTAGAGCAGATTATCAAACGCTCTGTCTGTGAGCACGTTGAACAGAATGAGTTAACTGGTAATAGCCAGCATGGGTTTATCAAGAATAAGTCATGCCAGGGGCTTCCGGTCGGAGTAAAATGGCGAATTGACACACTTTGCGAGTTGTGCAGAGTGTACTGCGGCATCTGACGACAGTCTGGGCTCTATCTGGCCCAGCGCAGCACTCTCCAGGCGGGGAGTGGCAAGCAAGCAGCGAAGCCTGAGGGGGGTTGAGATCGGTGTGGATAAGCTTCGGAGGAAGCTTGTTTACACTTTGATCTCCTTCCGTGAAGAGGGCAGTTGCAAATCAACTCTACAGATGCCAGCCGGGCTGAGAATTCAGCATAAATTCGCCATCTACCGATCTCTTTATCATCTGGATTAACATCGTTTACAGAAGAAGCACCGCGAAACCCCGAGATTACAAGCAAGGTAACAAACAAACGATTAAGCGCTTACCGGTTTAAAGAAGACTGTGATATTGAAACGTACGGATAAGCGTTGAAACCTTTAAGGAACTATTTCGCTTGAATTAAAAGTAAAAAGAAAGCTTTCCGTTAGAGAAAAAGGCTGAAAAGAGACTTTGTTTTGCATTCCTGTGGTCAGCCAAGTCTAAACGTTACGTAGTAGAAACGAAACTAACTGTGACTCTGTGATACAGGAAGTGGGCTAGAGTGGAGGCTTTAGAGGCTGCTGTGTTTTGAAGCGGATGGACATTTTATTGTGTGACACCACCCTTACCGGAAGTTGGATTACAGAGACGGACAGGTGAACAGGAAGTTTGAAAGGAGCCTACTCTAGCCGGAAAACCATAGAGAAATTGCGCCCGACATTTTGGGGAGGACTAAAACTTAAAATGTTATTTTCAAGCCGAAAAAGTGTTTAAACAAGTTCTAAAGGTGGCGATTTGGCTTGAAGACTGTTAATATAAAGACTGTCTAACATTGAAGTGGCCTCCAAGACGGATTTGAGAACAAGACCTAGAGCTGCTTCATTACCCAGCCCAAGAATGACTGCAAAGGAAAAAAAGAGTGGCAAGCAGCTATGGAAGCTATGGAAAAGCGGATGACTGAGAATCTTGGAAAACAAATAGAATCACAGTTGCAACAACAATTGGAGCAAATAGAGCAAGTGCAAATCCAAGTACAGAAAAAAAATATGGAAGAATTGAAAGAACTGGTACTTACAGAAGTGTCAGGGATTAAAAAAGATACTGAAGAACTCAAAAAGGAAGTCAAAAGTCTGGTGACAAAATCTGAAGATATGGAACAAAAGGTTAAAAAACCCTGTCAGAAAATGCAAGGCTGGAGACCATGATGGATTATAGGGCTACTCAGAATCACCTGAGATTGAGAGGGATAGAAGAGGAGGAAGATCAAGATCTACGGGCTCTAGTAATTAAGACATTGACAACTTATATAGGGGAAGATGAAGGAGATTTGGATGCAGACTTTGACTTGATTTACAGAGTAAATTCAGCTTATGCCAAAAGAAAGCAATTACCTAGAGATGTAATTGTTCAATTTGTGACAACAAAGATGAAGGAAGACGTGTTCAAGAAACAATTCACACAGCCGTTGGAAATTAATGGAAAGAAAATAATAATTTTGAGAGAAATTCCGAGATCGATTCTACAAGATAGAAAGAAATTCAAGAAATTGACAGACAGGTTAAAAGAAATGAATATTAGGTTCAGATGGGAGATTCCATATGGACTTACATTTATGTACAACTCGGTGAGATCAACTCTTAAAACTGAAGGAGACTTATATAGATTTAAAGCGAGCAATTTGGACGATTTTAAAGATATTTAATTTAACACCATTATGGATTACAAATTTTTATCTTGGAACGTAAATGGATTAAATTTACCAGGTAAAAGAAGATTGGTGAATCATTGGCTGGAAAAACAAAAATGTAACATAATCTGTTTACAAGAAACACACATAAGAAAACAAGACGATAAATATCTGACTAATAAAAAATTGGGAGAAGAATTTCATTCTTCAGCAGTTAATAAGAAAAAAGGAACAGTGATTTATATTTCAAAAGATTTGGATCCTAAACAAATTTTTTCCGACAAAGAAGGAAGGTATGTTGGCGTGGAAATCTGTATGGATAGAAAAAAGACATTGCTTGTTAATATATATGCACCCAATGGTGCAAAAGAGACTTTCTTTAATGATCTGACTAAAGAGTTGGAGTGTTTAAACTATGATCAAATTGTTCTTGCGGGAGACTTTAATGGTACAGTGAACAACACATTGGACAGAAAGTCCAAAGCAAGTGGAGAGACAGTTGGAAAGTTACCAAAAAATTTCTTTCAATTGATGAAGCAAGAGAAATTAGAAGATGTTTGGAGGAAGTGGAATTCTAAGACTAAGGACTACACGTTTTATTCGAATAGACATAATTCCTTTCTCGAATTGACATGATTTGGATGTCAGAGGAGATGGCGCAAAAAACTTATAAAATACAAATTTTACCGAAAACTAACTCTGATCATAATCCCTTACTTTGGATATCTAAAGCAAAACCTAAACAGTTATTTTGGAGAATTAATGAAGATTTACTGGATCAAAAACAAATTAATGAAACTTTAAAAAAGGAAACGAAAAATTTTTTTGAACTGAATTTGAATAAAGGCACGGATATACAAGTTGTATGGGATACATATAAAGCAGTAATGAGAGGTATGCTTATCTCTCTGAACTCCAAAGATAAAAAGCAAAAGATCCAGCAACAGAAAGACCTTCATGAAAAAATTCGACAAAAAGAAATGGAATTAAAAAAAAGACCAGGGAAGAAGAAAATTATTAAAGAGATCCACTTCCTGCAAGATCAGCTGAATGTTCTTTTAAACAGAGAATTATATTGGAATTTAAAAAAATTACAGCAAAAAGCATTTGAGGGTGCAAACAAACCAGGAAAGTTTTTGGCATGGCAATTGAAAAATAGAAAAGAAAGGAACTTTATATCTAAGATTGTTGAAGATGGAAAGGAGGTGATGAGCCTGAATGGTATAAAAAGAGTTTTTTTTAAATACTACGCCAAACTATTCCAAAAGAAAGGAATTGACCAACAGAGAATCAAGAAATACTTGGAGACGATTGAAGTTCCAGAGCTGGGAAAACAAATTAAGGAACTATTAAATGGCTTAGTAACGAAAGAAGAAGTGACAATGGCGATAGAAGATGCAAAGTTGGGCAAAGCTCCAGGACCAGATGGCTTTACAGCAAAATTCTATAAGAAATTTAAAGAGGAGCTAACCCCTATTTTAGTACTTCTGTCAAATGAGATAAGACAGACCAAACGGATCCCAGACTCATGGAAAGAAGCAAACATTTCATTGATACCTAAAGAAGGTTTGGATTTGACTCAAGTAAAGAATTATAGACCAATATCGCTATTAAATAATGATTACAAATTATTTGCAAAAATAATCTCAGAGAGACTGAAAAAATATTTGAAAGATACAATAGCGGAAGAACAAGCGGGATTTTTACCAAATAGACAAATTAGAGACAATTTAAGAGTGGTGATAGATGCAATTGAATATTATGACAAGCATCCTGAAAAAGAAGTTGGATTCCTCTTCTTAGATGCGGAAAAAGCTTTTGATAATTTAAATTGGGAGTTTATGCTGCAAGTTATTGAAAAAATGAATATTGGACAGTCCTTTTTAAACATGATTGTGGCAATATATTCAGAACAAAAAGCGGCTTTGAATATAAACAAAGAAAAGACGGACTTCTTCCGAGTCCAAAAGGGAACACGTCAAGGCTGCCCGTTATCCCCGTTGTTGTTTATTTGGATATTGGAAATATTACTGACAGCGATAAGAAAAGATAACAATATTGAAGGACTTACAGTGAAAGGTTTTGCTTATAAATATAGGGCATTTGCAGATGATGTAATGTTTATGATTCAAGACCCAATTGAGAAAATACCACAACTGATGGAAAAAATTGAAGAATTTGGTTCAATTGCGGGATTTTATGTTAATAAAAGTAAAACTAAAGTGATGTGCAAAAATATGACGAAACAAAGGCAAACAGAACTTCAAGAGAAAATTCAATGTGAAGTAGTTACAAAGACTAAATATCTTGGAATTGAATTAACTATGAAAAATATTGACTTGTTTAAAAATAATTATGAAAAGGTGTGGTACAAGATTCAGCAAGATATGAAGAAATGGGACACTTTGAATTTATCATTGATGGGAAGAATCGCGACTGTAAAAATGAATATTTTACCGCGTTTGATGTTTTTATTTCAGACTATTCCAATATTAAAACAAAGGAAAGTATTGGATTCGTGGCAGAAAGAATTATCCAAATTTGTATGGGCAGGAAGAAAGCCAAGGATTAAAATGAAAATTTTATGTGATGCAAGAGAGAGAGGAGGCTTACAACTACCAAATTTAAGACTGTATTATGATGCCGTCTGTTTAACATGGTTGCAACAGTGGATTAATTTGGAGAATAAGAAGTTATTGGCCCTTGAAGGACATGATAATAAATTCGGATGGCATGCATATTTATGGTATGGAAAAGTAAAAATGGATAAATTTTTTAAACACCACTTTGTAAGACAATCACTGTTCGAGACATGGATGAGATATAGAAAATTCTTCTCAGAAGAAAGACCACTTTGGATTGTACCAGCTGAAGTGATCAATCCATATTCAAGAAATCAAGGGTTAGATTGGCTACCTTATAAAAATCTTTTAAAATTTGAAGGGAAAAATTTTGTGTTAAAAGATAGATTTGATGTTGAATTTGAATATGATTGGTTGAAGTATAGACAGATTTATGATCTATTTAAGACCGATAAAAGAGAACATGGTTTTAGAGAAAAGAATATTGAAATTGAAACTGTATGGCTTGAGAAAGATAAAAAAATGATCTCTAAACTGTACAAGGTGTTATTGAAATGGTATACTGAGGATGAAGTTGTAAAGGAGCAAATGATAAAATGGGCTGTAAATGTTAATAATGAGATATTAATGACATCTTGGGAATATTTGTGGAAAAAATCAATGAAAATTTCAACGTGTGTAAATGTTAAAGAGAATTGTTATAAAATGATGTACAGATGGTATATGACGCCTAAAAAAATTGCTATTATAAATGAAAGTATGTCCAACAAATGTTGGAAATGTAAAAAACATGAGGGGTCTTTTTACCATATGTGGTGGACATGTGATAAAGCAGTAAAGTATTGGACAGAGATCCACAGTGAGATACAAAAAATTTTGAACTGTACTTTTAAGAAAGACCCACAGATGTTATTGCTAGGTCTTAAAATGGAAGAAATAAATGTAGCCAAGAGAACACTACTATGGTACTTGACTACAGCAGCAAGACTGACTTTTGCTCAATGTTGGAAACAAGATAAAGTACCTGAAACATGGGAATGGATTAAAAAGACGTTGTTTTTAGCGGAAATGGACAAATTAACAAGAAAATTAAACAACGAAGAAGATGAAACTTTTTTTGAAGACTGGAAAGACTTTCAAAAATACTTGTTGAAAAATTGGGACATTAAACGTGGTTTGATCTGTTTTGATAGTTATTAAGTGGAAAATGAAATAGAATTAGATTTCTGAATTGTTACCGTTTGTTAGAGAAAATAAGTTTAGAAATAACTGTAACAGAATAAGAGAGATATTAATGGGGTTGGAGCAGTGCGGGAAGCCTTGTTTGGGGGGGAGAAGGGAAATTAGAAAAATGGATATGTAGGTTGGTTAAAAATGTATGAACATGTGATATATCCAATAATAAAATGTATTTACCAAAAAAAAAAAAAAAAGAATAAGTCATGCCAGACCAACCTTATCTCCTTTTTTGACAGAGTTAATAAAATGGTTGACTCTGGCAATGCTGTGGATATAGTGTATTTAGCTTTCAGTAAAGCATCTGACAAAGTTTCTCATGATATCCTTGAGGATAAGCTGGTTAAGTGTGGGCTGGATGGTACAACCGTTGGATGGATTCATGGTTGGTTGAAAAATCGTACCCAACGAGTGCTCGTAAATGGCTCTGCATCTACGTGGAGGGAAATCTCGAGTGGAGTGCCAGAGGGCTTGGTCCTGGGCCCAGTGTTGTTCAATGTTTTTATAAATGACCTGGAAGAAGATATAGAGGGGATGCTTATCAGATTTGCAGATGACACAAAGCTGGGTGGGTTTGCTAATTCTAAAGAAGACAGAGTCAGGATTCAAAATGATCTAGATAGGCTGGAACAGTGGGCTGAGGCAAATAAAATGAAATTCAATAGAGATAAGTGCAAAGACCTACACCTAGGCACAAAAAATCAAAGGCACAGATATAGAATGGGAGGGACTTGTTGACAGCAGCACATGTGAAAGGGATCTAGGTGTTCTGGTTGATCACAAGCTCAACATGAGCCTGCAGTGCGATGTGGCTGTGAAGAAAGCTAATGCAATCTTAGGATGCATTAACAGAAGCATCGTGCCCAGATCACGGGAGGTGGTAGTTCCGCTCTATTCTGCTATGGTCAGAACTCGCCCTGGAGTACTGTGTCCAGTTTTGGGCACCACACTTTAAGAAGGATGTTGACAAGCTTGAGCATGTCCAGAAGAGGACAACCAGGATGGTGAAAGGGTTTGAATCCAAGTCTTATGAGGAAAGGCTAAAAGTGTTGGGTATGTTTAGCCTGGGAAAGAGAAGGCTTAGAGGGGACATGATTGCAGCCTTCAAGTATTTGAAGGGCTGTCATGTAGAAGATGGAGCAGATCTATTCTCTCTTGCTCCATTTTGCAAGATGAGATCTAATGGGTGGAAATTACAAGGGAGTTGTTACCGGCTAAATATCAGGAGAAACTTCCTAACTGTAAGAGTGGTTGAGCCCTGGAACAGTCTGCCTCAGGAGGTGGTGGACATTTTCAAGCGGAGATTGGACGACCATCTTTTGGGTATGTTGTAGGTATGTAGGGCTATCTTTCAGCTATGCTTCTGCAGAGTGCAGGGGGTTGAACTAGATGACCTGCAAGGTCCCTTCCAACTCTAACACTCTATTGATTCTATTCTATGTAGCCTGCAGCATCTATTTGAATCATGATTACAAGATTTGCCTGGGTTTATGGGCAGGCACTAAAGGAACACAGAGACACTAAGTAGTGAGTCTTAGCTCAAAAATCTCACATTTAACCCCCCCCCATTTTACTATATGCCTTTTAAAAATAATCAGAAGTGGCAATAGATGGGCGATGGTAGGAGTAGCACAGCAACAATGATAAAGGAGGAGGAGGAGGAGGAGGAGGAGGGGAGTTTGGATTTATTTTCCACCCGTCACTAGCTGAAGGAGTCTCTAGGAGGCTTATAAGCTCCTTTTCCTTCCTCTCCCCACAACAGACGCCCTGTGAGGTAGGTGAGGCTGAGAGAGTTCTTTCAAGAACTGGTCTTGAGAGAACTGCTCTGAAACAACTTTTAACTGATCCAAGGTCACACCAGCAGCTGCATGTGGAACAGCTATTCTTTACTAGTTTCTTCATTATTTGGTGGCAATATTGAGAGATTAGTTTCTGTCTTGAAGCTGTGAGAGTCAGAAACTTTCAAAATGTATCTCTCTTAAATAGTATCTGTCTTCAAGCAGGCAAAAGTGGAAGTAAATGTTCCAACCATGCTATTTTAATTATTTTGCTTTTCTTTGCTTGCTATTGTTCATATAAGGAAAATGCAATCTAGTGAAAGATATCCTACTTTACAGTTGACCAGTGTAACAACAACAAAAATACAGACAGTGGGCCAGATCTCACTGAGCAAAGCAGAATATATTTTCCTGATTCTCCACTTCTGCATCAGCCTTCTAACTCTCCTAGAAACATAATTTCTGGGGTATTTGGGGCTGCAGGGGGTGGGACTAGGTGAGAAATTCATGGTCTATCGGCAGAAATTTTATCTCCTACAATAAATTTAGGTGGGAACCAACCAATATATAAATGTTATACTCAAAAACTATAATTTTAAGTCTTCAAAACAGATAGTACTTCCACTATCAACAGGAAAATACACAAGAACAAAATTTGGGATGGTAGAATATTGGATCTCTTAAAAATTTATAACAATTTCAGCCACATGTATTTTCAAAGATTCTAAAACTAAACATTCCTCTGTTTTTAATATATTTTCTTCTCTATACTGTATATAGTAAATCCTAAAGCCTAAGATGAACTATTTTCTGCTCATTGGAGGAGACTGAACAATCAGAGTTAGAGAACAGAGAGAACCAAGTAGTATAATGTCAACTCAACACACTGTTTCAAGTGCTTCATTCACTACACAGTACCTAATTTCTAATCTTTGTCTACTGCCAAGAGATACAACAGCAAAAGCAAGGGATCAAGGTTTTCT
Source organism: Gekko gecko (assembly GCA_029375565.1). NCBI lineage: Eukaryota > Metazoa > Chordata > Lepidosauria > Squamata > Gekkonidae > Gekko > Gekko gecko. The sequence goes on from JAPDNY010000007.1 coordinate 120,751,365, forward strand.
TCAGAGTTTTCTACACAGTTCCAACAAACCAGCAGACAGCAGTGTACTCAGAACATGAATTCCAAATAACCTATGATACCTGCACTTTAAGAACACAATACGTGAAATGTAGAGAGAAGGTAACAAAACACAAGGCTTTCTCAGAGTAACTGACTTTGTGGATTAACTCAGTGAAAGAGTTAAGTCCTTAGACATACATTCAGCCTTTTTTTCATAGTTAATGTATTGAGACATTTTTGGGGAATTATACTTGCATAACTATTGCCAAGAGTTGGATCACTAGTTAGATCACAGGTTAGCCAGCTTTCTGCCTTTCCTGGGCAGAAAAAAATCTATCCACTACGCTGCACATCCTGGTTACATCTAGATTAGATTACTGCAATGTGCTGTACATGGGACTACCCTTAAGAAGTGTTTGGAAATTTCATATTAGTATAGAATGCTGCAGCCATGATACTGACTGGTGTGATTCATAGAGACTGTAGCAGTCCAATCTTAGTCCATCTACACTGGCTCTCAATTTGTTTCTGGGCATATTTCAAAAGGCAAAGCTTTATTTGGCTTGCAACTGACATAACTGAAGGACCACCTCCTTTATGAACCTGTCTGACCACTACAGTAATCTTCAGAGGCCCTGCTTCAGGGGGCCCCACCTTCTGAGATTAGGTGGTTGGCAACCCAGAAAAGGGCCTTTTTGGTCTTGGCACCAAAGTTCTGGAACTCCCTCCCCAGAGAGATTTGTCTTTCCCCTTCTGTTGCTCTCTTCCTCCAGTGGGTAAAGACTTGGGGGGGGGGTGTTTGTATTTTTCATGTGCGCACCTGGAGGTCATGGTGACCTCTGGTGACTGACCCCTACTGGGGCCCAGAGGTGGCTGAATAAAGCCTGCCCCATCCTCCCGACTGCTGGTATTTCAAGGAGGTCTCTCATGCAAGTACTTCTCGGAGTCAACCCTGCTTAGCTTCCAAGATCTGACGAGATAGGGCTTGCCTGGGTTATCCAGGTCAGGGCAAGACTTTTTGTTTCATTTGGCAATTTCCCTCAGTGATCCCTTTCCTAACCAATGTTTTTAATTGCTGTTCTTATGTCTTATATGCAGACTTGGATTTTAGGTTTGCATCATATAAAGTGCAAGAGCTCATATTTCCCCACCACTACCATGACACATATGCATCTAACTATCCACATAGCAAAGATTCAACAGAGGTAGCTGAAGTTTTAACAAAACTGAAGCAAAGGAATCCTTGGAACAAACAGTTGAAGCCTGAACCATTCTTACATACTCTTTAGTTTCTATTGCAAAGAAAAGCCTGCCTTATATTTACATGTCTGCTTCTTTGCCTACTTTAACAGCCATCAACAGATAACAATAGTATGTGTGTGTGGGGGTGCACAACCACAAAAGCCAAAATCCCTTTCCTTATGCAATGCTTGAAGATAATATCCCACAAAATAACAGATGCTCCTGGACATGTGAAAGACACATTCTGAGTGCCCACCGTAGGTATATCTCAATGCTTTATGGTTCTACTCTGTGCTCCTCTTCTTGCTGTCATAGAGTGTAACTTCCCTACTTTCTCCTTCCTATGTACTGTTATACTTGACAGCAGAATGCAGCACAAAAAGCAACATAAAAAGTAGCAACAAGATGGGATGGATCCAGCAGTGGTTTCCATTGAAAGAAGATTTCCATCAGTGGAATAGGACATTTTTGCCTCCCCTCCTGCTGCAGCCTGAAATACTTCCTGAAATGATGCTTCCGAATGACAGGGTACCTTAAGGAAGAGCATGAGGAGCAAATGGGGGAGTCTGCAGTGGAAGGGGAACTAATTAAAAAAATTGATTGCACCTTCCGTATCTGGGAAGGGGAGAGCTCACCGCTCAGTCTGGAGACTTCTGCAGCTAATAACATTCCACAATGTGTACCAAACAAACAAACCATACAGGTAAACTGTTAGGGCAGTGAAAGAATAATGAACACAGAGATTGGCAGTCAGTCACCTTTAGGAAGCATAATAGGCTGAACAGAGACCTTCCAACTAGGGTGTGTCCAGAGTATTCTCCTTGCCTTCAAGAAGGAACCTTCATGGTAAACTGAATGTTTCCTTCTCTCTCGAAGGGGAGGAGGACACTCTAATATACGTGGGATGTTACAAAGTTCATTTGATTCAGGGAGGGAAGACTGACAGCCCAAGATAGAGATAACAGTAGGACTAAATCACTAGCTGTAGGACTCTCCGCCCAAACGATGCTTCAGCCGCGGCAGTAGAGTCCGTCTTGTAGTGTCAGATAAACGTTGACACCGAGGCGCAGGTAGTGGCCTTGTATGTATCTGCAAGAGATGCATTTGTGTCAAATGCTGCTGGTGTAGAAGCACTTCTTGTTGAATGAGCTGTGATCCCCTCTGAGACTTGAAGGCCCTGAGTTTTATATGCCAAAGAAATGTAGTCCTTTAGCCACCTCCTTAGTGTAGCCTTGGAAACCTTTTTTATCTTGGCTGTTGGCTGAAAGGCCACAAATATGGAATCCAGCTTCCTAAATGGCTTTGTCTTTCTGATATACACGCGAAATGCTCTGCGAAGGTCAAGCAAGTGCCAATTCTTCTCCCTAGGATGAGACGGTTTGAGGCAAATATATCTCCTGTGAGCTGTGAAAAGATGTGTTAACCTTAGGTTATGAAGGTGGGATCTGTGCACAGAACCACCATGTCCTTGTGGAAGATGCATAAGCCCTGGAAAGACTACCTATCTCTGCGACCCATCTTGCTGATGTAACTGCTGCCAGAAAAAGTACCTTCAGGCCCTGAAGAAACTTGAGGGAAACTTCCCTCAGAAGCTCAAATGGAGGATTGGACAGAGCCTGAAGAATGACATGAAGTCTCCAAGATGGAAATCTTGTGCACTTGTAGGGGGCTGAGACAAAGCAACTCACTTCAGAAATCTCTTCACTGCCGGGTGCCTGAAGAGTGGTGCACCGCAAACTGATGAAATAACAGTGCTCAGGGCAGCTACCTGGTGACAAAGAATGCTTGCTCTCAGACCCTGAATGACTCCATCCTGTAGGAAGGACAATACCTGAGGAAGATCCAGGGTGTCTGGTTGCAGGTATTTTCTCTTGTACCATCTGACAAAGGCCTTCCACGATATGTTCTAAATTCTGGAAGCTGAACTTCTCCAGTCCACCATGATGGTCTGAATGACCTGATTGGAAAAGCCCTGTGTGATTAGTGCTTACTGCCAGGGCCTGCCCCAGGTTTTTTTGCACACTAGGTGAGGATATCTTCTGCCCCACCACCCCCCGTGCACCCACCAATTCTCAAACATAAATGCATTTTAGGAATAATGAAAAACACAAAATTTGAAATTGCTAATTTCTTTTTTTAAATTGTGACAACAAGTAATACAATCTCTGATTTTCTCTCTGAAACAGAAAAATACAAATCACAAAGCATTTTGATGTTGAAATTTAAGTTTCATTAATGTTTCCATTTCAGGTACATCAGAATCTATTTTTGTGTGCCTTTTCTTTAGCAAAGGTTGTCACCAATTCCTTCAGGTCAAGCACTGATGCTTCAGCATGTTCAATTGAAATAGTTGCCAAACCAAGTAGTCTCTTTTGCGGCATTGTTGAGCATGTGTGTGTTTTTATAAGTTTGAGTTTTGAGAAACTGTGTTCACCACTTGCCACTGACACTGGAAGTGTGAGAAGAATCCTTAGAGCAACAGAAACATTAGGCACGCTATCCTGGAAATTTTGTTGAAGTATGTAGAGTAGTACTCTTTGTGGTGGCATAGACTTTGGAAGTCTTTGAGCTACTGCTTGCAGTTCACAACACAGATCATTAGCATCAATATCTTTGTTTCCACCGTGCATCAATGCTTGTTCCAAATTCTGCCAGGCCTTCTGTACATCTTCTGTGCATTTTTTGTTAATACTGTATATATCGTGCAGGAAGCCAAAGAGGGAATTATAGTGTTGTAGTTGTTGGAATCTCTCTTCAACTGATTGTTTGGCCATATCTAAGACAGCATAATAGAAATTCACTTTGAATTTTTGCTTTGGATCTTGTGGTGCCTCTTCTGGGGCCTCATACTCAAACTGCTTTTTCTTTCTCCTTTGCCTTTGTTCTGTCTCAAAATTTGGTAGTATTTCTAGTTCATTTGCAATCTCAGTACCAGCTACCAAAACTTGTTCAAAAACCTCACCACACCTATAGTCCACAAGGTAGTTCTTGGTTACTTGTAACTGGCTTGTAGCTAACTTTAAATCAGCTTCCTTATTTTGTAGTAGCTTGCTTGTCACATTAATTTCAAAAAGGATGTTGTACCATGTAACAAGGGATACCACAAACTTGAACTTACTACTTGCATCAGCAAGACCCTTAGCTTCAACTCGAGAATCACTTGTGGATGATTTTTGTAGGTTTGGGTCATTAAAGATCTCAATTAAAGCATCATCTATACTACCAAGATAGTATCTCAGTGGTTTCAAAGCATCAATCCAACTCTCCCATCTGGTTTGACTCAGTGGCTTAACAGTAATGGCTGGTACGTGGCTAGTTAGAATTTGCCAACCATTAGTTGATGCAGAAAAATAATTATAGATCTGCTGGACCAACATGAAGAAACTTGTTGCTTCCAGGCAACACTTAACAGCATCACTGACTACCAGGTTTAAAGAGTGTGCACTGCAGGGCACAAAAAAGGCACGTGGATTTATATCCAGGACTCTCTTTTGTACTCCATGTACTTTACCTCTCATGTTACTCCCATTATCATAACCTTGACCACGCAGATTCTCAAGTGGTAATCCCATTTGCTCAAGCAGTCCAAGAAGAGTTTCTGTCATAAAGGCACCTGTAGTCTCCTTTAGTGGAACAAATCCCAAGAAATGTTCTCTTATTGTAACTGTTCAATCTACATCCTGTCAGACAAAACTAAGATGGGTCTGGATGACAAATGGGACCCTGGGTTAGCATACTGAGTGACAGTTGAAGAGTCCATGCAGGTTGAACTGATGGTTTCAGCAGACTGGAAAATCAATGTCTCCTGGGCCAGTATGGGGACAGGCAAATCAACTCTACCTTCTCCTGTTTCAGTTTGTTTACCACCTTCAGAATTAAAAATATTGGAGGAAAGGCATATAGAAGGCCCAATGGCCACAGAGACATCAGAGCATTCACTTGTTCTGCTTGTTGACACTGGTATCTTGAGAAGAATCTGAGTATCTTGGGATTCATTGGGGAGGTAAAGAGATCTATGCATGGTAGGCCAAAATGAAGTAGCTGCATAAGAGAGCAGTGGCTCACAAAAGCTGATCCCCTGCTACAAATTTTCTTTGTGCTTTTGAAAAAGTTTTTCTCAAGGTAGGCTTGCCAGCTCTGAGTTGGGAAATACCTGGAGATTTTTGGGGTGGAGCCTGAGTGGTGGGTGTTGCCTTCTGACACACTTCTGGTGATGTCAGGGGGTGTGGCATATGCAAATAAATTATGCTAATGAGATCCTGCACCTCTTTTTCTAGGAAATGACCCCTGGAAGGAGGGCAGGTGAAACCAGGAAGAGTTTAAATGCACACATTCAAGACCAACTCTCCCCCAAACTCCTGGATATATTACGCAGAGGGATTTCTTTCAAGTAATTTTCAATTTCTTGCATTTTGGTTAGTGCTAGGAAACTCAAGGCACCACAGACTGCAAAAAGCTTCACTGATTGCAACATACTTGAAGTTTGATTTCGTGACTTGACCACTGGAAGAAAGGCAAATTCAGAGGCCTGGGGATAACTGCCAGATCCCTGCCAAAAAAGCACAGGGCTCTCACGGTTGGTTTTGTGCTTGAGAACATCGAGGGTAGCTTGGCTGGCTGCCATTCTGTGTACTCCTGTGGTTTAAACTGGGCTGCAGGAGACAGCCAGCCCCAGGAGCTTTTGTGCCTCAGAGAGTGTGTTGTTCCAGTGGCACAGAAGATCCTGGGTCTCACTTTCTCCTGCAGTCAGTGCAGGAAGGGAGGCTTTCTATCTCTCTCTGTCTTTTTCTCTTTTCATCTCTTTTCGTGTGAGTTGGTGGATGCAGACCCCTGGCATTGGCTTGCATCTGCTGAATCACCCTGCTTCATGTAGGATGCACAACAACCAGGTGGAAGAGGGGAGGGTGTTTTTTACTTGGGTCTATATATCCTTGATTGAGAACAGTTTTTTTTCATGGGGGGAGGCCTGCTTCAGCCACTCCTAAGCTGCTCTTTCAATCTCCATTTCATTTTTTAATGGTAAGCCCATCTGCATGAATGAGATGGGGGGGGGAGCATGCAGATCAGAGGCCTTTTAAAATTTCCTTGTGATCTGTGTGCAGCCCAGAGAACACTGGTAAGGGATGTAGGCTCTATGTTCATGCTCTTTGTTTTGCTGTTACTTAAAATGGTGTGGTAGTTTCAAAGGGGCAACCAACTGGGATATACTAAAAGGAATGACAGGATTGCCCATTGAAAATAATGACAGAAGCTTGAAGGCCCACTGGAGATAATGGGAGCCAGGAATGCCAAATGACTTGCATGGGTTCTGCTGAAATACACTGCAGCCAAAAAAAAGTTGCAAAGAAAATGCAGAATGGTTTTTCCAATAAGGTTTTTGGGCCCAGATAGGCTACTCTAGGACTGTAATGACAGCTCCCAGAGTGGAAAAACAGTCCCTAGCAATAGAATCTGTGCTCTGGGACTGGAATGACAGGTCACAGAATGGAATGACATCCCCTGAGTGTTGCAGAAGCATTCTGGGACTATCATTCCACTCTGAGCTTTGTCATTCCAGTCCCAGAACACCTCTGCTACTCCCAGGGGCTGTTTCTAAGCAGTGTGCTAAGAAGGCTGGATTAGCCCAGTCCAGGGGCATTGCTAGGGGGGTTCCCAGGCTCCCCTAATTTTCTGGGGAGCCCCTCCCTAAATGCCACATAGCTCCACCTCCATTGATAGTGACAATGGCCTGTGATGTCACTGGCTCCACCCTATGATGTCACTGGGTCCCAGTTCTTTTAATGACTTAGCAATGCCTCTGGCCCAGCCCCAGACCGCCCCACCCCCGGAAATTGGAAAGTCTACGCCCTTGCCATGCAATAACGATAATGCTGCTTTCAGCACCTTGGCAACCAGTGGGTATTTTGGATCTCCAGATGACTGTGTCTTTTCAAAGAACTGATTCCAGTATGTATCTATGTGGCAAGTTTCACTGGTAGTTTCACCTTCAAGTCTAAGAAGTTTCCATTCATCCGCAATCATGTCTAGTGGAATATCCATCAGGAGTGCTGCTGCTACTTTCATTATATCCTTGTGGGTTCCTTCCTTGACTCTCTGTGCTGGAGCTAAACATTGAAGATATCTGAGGATGGGCTTGTCCAAAGATGACTGGAGTAAAAGGTGTTTGCAGGCTGCTATGAATTTTTTTTGTTCCCATTAAAAAGAGTAGCTGTTCCTTTTCAGAAAGTTTTTCCATTCATCATAGATTCTACTTTTACTGATAAGTTCTCTCATAGGTACGCAGTGCTTATCACTGAAGGCTTCAAGAGACAATGGTGCTGAACTCTTACAAACCCGATTCATTATGGTTCTTGTGAGTGTTTTTACTTCACCGTGCATCACATCACCAAAGGCTCTTCTTTCTAGAACACTCCAATGACCTTTGTAAATAAATGGGCACTCATGCAACAAAACATCACCTCTGTTTTCATTATCTCATGTTTTAAGAGGTTAATTCTGTACTTTGTGGAAGATTTCACCAAATCACTTTTACTCTTAGGAACAAAATCTTTAAAGTACTTCATAACTGAACTGAAAACAATCTGTCTTCTCACTGGGAAGTCATCATGTTTCCCTGGAAATGCAGTAACAAAAAAACCACACCTACATTCACAAAGATCAAAGAAATACTGACTTTACTGACCATTTTTTTTAAAAAACTGACAAATTACTGACCAAGATGAAAACACTGACTTATACTGATTTTACTGACCATTTTCCACCCCTGTGAAGTCCTCTGGCTGCAGGGCTTCCACAACAGCCTTCAAGGTCTCCATCTTCAACTTCCTGTACCTCACAAACCTATTCAGGAATTGATGTGGAGGACAGCCCTCCAGCCTCCATTCTTTTGGGGAATTATGAATAAATAGAATAGATGCCTGAGAACCTTTGCGATGATGGCACAGGTTTGATTGTGACAATCTCCAGCAGATGTCTGATGACATCCTGTGTGTGCTGTCTCTTGATGGAGAAGTGAGAAACTGGTGAATGCAGGAATCAGTCATGAGGTGGGGTGATAGATTCTGTTGAATAGCCATGGGTTACGGTTTCTTTTACCCACTCACCGGGGGCTGATAAATTCCATGTTTGATGGAATTTTTGAAGTCGGCCCCCCACTAGAGCTAGCCTGGCATCACTTTTGTTGCTGAAGCTGTTTTCCTCCCTTACTGCAGACTCGTGCTTGGGCTAAATTGTTATATTGACTTCTGGCTCTGAAGTTAGGCTTGGACTTGATCCACGACCGCTGCTTGCAGTCTGAGCTAAATCATGGAAGAATTCTGTAGGAATGAAAGGACTGTGTACCATAATTTTCCTGCCATCTGTCCTCCCTTCTATAGGTGAACAGCATAACCTTCGTCTTATCCTTGGTCTCAATTAAGATGTCCTCTAGGCTGTCACCAAATAGGCCCAGGAATGGCCAAGGTGCCACATGAGACTTAGAAAGCGAGTCCACATTCCAGGGCTTGAGACAGATATATCTTCTGGCTACCACTGTGGAAGTCATGGCCCTTGCTGAGAACTTGATCCTGTCCAGGCTAGCTTCGGACATGAATGCCCTCCCCAATTTGTCAGGTGCTGATTTAAATCTGGGCATTCTTGGGACAAGTTCTGAAGCCCCATGTATGAGGCTCTTGCCATCAGAGAAGTGGCAGCAGAAGCTTTAATGGAGAAAGAAATGACCTCATAGGCTCTGAGAAGAGCTGAGTCACTTTTTCAATCACTAGGGTCTTTAAGGGCACCATCTCCATCCTTCGGAAGAGCCACCCTTGATGCTAAGCTAGCCACAGGAGCATCTACCACCGAACTTTCAGTAAGCTGGTTACCTTGGAAGGAAAAAAATACATTCTTTTAGTCTGTCCAGAATGTAAGCCATTACTGGTAGGATCTAACCATTCCTCTTTTATCTCAGTTTTTAAAAAGGAAGGGAAGGGAAATGTTGAACCCAGCTCTCTAAACCTAGAGTTTGGTGTAGTGATTAAGTGTGCGGACTCTAATCTGGGAGAACTGGGTTTGATTCCCCACTCCTTCACTCGCAGCTGCTGGGTGACCTTGGGCAAGCCATAGTTCTGTCAGAGGTGTTCTTGAAAAAGAGCAGTTTCTGTCAGAGCTCTCTCAGCCCCACGTACCTCACAGGGTGTCTGTTGTGGGAAGAGGAAGGAGTTTGTAAACTGCTCTGAGATTCCAAGTGAAGGGCAGGGTATAAATCCAATCTCTTCTTCTAAAGAACACCTCAGGGGCTCCCTTCTCCTCCTCCTCCTGTTCCTCCTTGGGGATTTCTGCCTTAGAGGCAGAAAGCTGTAGGATTTTCAATGCTTTCTGTAGGAGAGGAGCGAATTCCTCATGAGAAAAAAGGTGGTCAGTTGGCTTGCCCTGTTGAGGGACCTCATCAGCATCAGACACTTGGCCTTCCTCTTTATCTAAATCTGCATCAGAATCCTCAGAGCCTAAGAGAGTATTCCTGTCTTCAGATCTGTAGACTGAGAAATTTTAATAATTGCTTCCAATGGGGAGGGGACTTTTACAAGTGGACTTGGTTGGGCAAGAGGAGCTCTGGCCTTTCCCTGTGTCTAGAGGCCCTGAAGTAGCTAGTTCTTTTGAAGGTGTTTGGCTGGAGAGGGGGTGAAGGGGGTGAGAGGCCTTGCTTTGTCTTTTCTGGGAAGGTAAAGAAGCTCTTCTTTTCACCACTCTGGCTGCAGAATGCTGCGTTGAGCAGGCCTTATGGGCCGATACAGGCCGCCCTGGCTGGTCAGTACAGGGCACAGTTTTGGCACCAAAAATTGAGCCTGCTTCTTCATTATCCAAGCCAGGTGCTTCACCATCAGTGGCTCTCTCCAGGAGCTCTGTTGCAGTGGGACAGCTGGGCAAGGGATTTCCTGCTCTGCTCCCTGGGGATCACCTCCCCCAACTCTTAGCTGCCTACATCACCAGGACTGAAGCAGCAGGAAAAAGCAAACAGGCTCAGGGAAGACAAGGCCAAAAGAACAAACAAAGGGTTTGTTTTTTTTTAACACAGAAAGGCACACACATGGAAAGGAAAGAACAAAGTGCAACCAAAGGAGTTCCTTAAAGGAAAATCTCAGGAGCTCTCAAAATCCACTGTTCTCTTAGGCGGAGACAGGAAAAAGACCAGACTGAGGGATGGGCCCCCAGAGATGGAAAGTGAAATCAATTTCCTGCCTCTAGGGATTGTGGGAAGAGGAACCCGAGCGTATCAGAGTCTCCCCCTTCCCCTCAAGAGAGAAGGAACTATTTTCAGATAACGAGTATTACAGTGCATTAAATATCACTGTTAATTGTTACATGCTATAAAATGTAACCAAATACATTTAGTTACTAATGCAATGCCCCTAGCCACTTTTTAGTATTTTAAAATTATACTGTTTGGACTGGGTCCATGACAGAAAGGGGCATCTGAAAGACCACATTCGAACTGATGTTAATTTTAATCTGCTAGCCCCAAGTTACACTTCAGTGTTCCAAAATGAACAATTTTCTGATGAGCAATAAAATTCAACAAAAATATCCACAAAGCTGACTTGGTTTTGAGTCAATATTTATGAGCAATATTCATAGAAGACTGTGGAGAACAAAGCATCAATATAGTTCTATTATTCACTAGATCTGCTAACGTGAACTAGAAGTGCTAGTTAAAGCTTTGCCAGAAACAAGTTATAAAACAGAAACATAAAAAGCAGAGAACAATTTTCACATATATTCAATGTCCAATAAAAATTTTGACCAGAAATTCAAGCTAGTTTAAAAATAGTAGGAAAGTTATATTCTTGTCATTAATTGTTTCCAAAAGAGCCAAAGATCTACTAAAGACGTCTATAGTGAGAAACTAACCAGTGTAAACCCAGTGATTTCAAAGGCCTTCATGTGGATTTATTCTGCACAGGATTGCATTATAAGGAAGGAAGTCTTGTCAATGCAGAGAAGACTGGCAATTCAAAATACAACAATATTATCTGTAGTGTAATTTGTTCCACAATGTGAACAATTCTATAGTGTTCACTCCATGGATAGTTAACATTGGCCACGGACACATATGCTCTACCCAATTATCATCATATATATGCTGAGTCCTAACTAATGGCTAGTTTCAGTTCTATCTCCTTCAAACTTGTGCCTGAACATTAAGCCAAAGACTAATTTTGAGTTTTACCAACTTTACTGAAACTGCCTAACAAATCAAAAATCCTACAGCATAAAGATCTACTTACGACAAACAGGTATTGGCATCTAATATTCAAGACCTCAAAGCCCAGTGTTGAAAACTGGTACTTAATAGTCAACACAACCAAATATAATTTTAAAGCCTTTTGTCCCATTATTTAGAAGATTTTGGTTTTAAAAGGTTTTTTCTCATGTACAGCATATAAACTTCTAGCAGTTACAGTATATCTTTCAAAATCAAACATAAGAGATCAGTATCAGTACGCAGAACTGGAAATCAGTTCAGTAACTTGCAGTGCAATATTAAACACAAATGTAGAAGGGTGTGATTCTGTTTAGGATTGCATTACTAGAAATTGGTATTTATACGACACAACATTAAGATTTATTTTCATGTTATCTCCGACCCAACACAAAAATACAAAGAAGCCTAACCAAAGTACTATGTGCATAACCCAAATTCCAAAAATCAAATGTTTAGAACTTTAAATAATTAGAAGAACTATTCTTGTAAACCATATGTTAATGATCTTTTTTACCAAAAATGCTATCAAACTTAATTAGTACCTTCAAGTACCTTGCAATATGGGGGCATCCACTATCTGAGGCAACTATAGGTAGCTTATTTCCAACATGTAATTAGCTGTATGCAATTATGTCACTGCCAGTTACTATATCAGTACTGAATATCTGCAAGTGTTGCAGACGTTCTATTTTTAATTTATTTAGCTGTGACACTCAGCACCCAAGATAAAGTCTACCATTTCCCTCTTGAGAGCCATATTCTCTCTCAGAAGCTATATCTCTGCAGCAAAAGAAATACACAATTGACAACAACAATATTAAGGACTATGTACATTGGCCCTTCAGATTCCGATATCAGTTTTTTGCTTATGATAGATGCCAATCCACAGGTGACATTAGCATGTGCCAAATTTCTGGCAGCAACCTACAGAATTCGGAAAGATCTCTTAAAAGCGTAACTTAAAGACTCTTAGGCTAATGCAGTGTATTATCTTGAAAATGATTTTGAATTATTTTGAGATGGATGTATATATGCTTGGTTGGACTGTTTGTGCTAGTTATGGACCATAATAAAGATCTCTGCACATTGCCAAACAATGAAAGAAGTGTCTGCAAATCTTAAACTCTTAGCATCGCTGGTACCCCAAACATTTTGCTGGAACTATCTTTCATATAACTTTGTCATGGAAAACCTGTACGCATGCACATGCACAAACACTCATCAAACTCCAACCTGAAAAACAAGTGGCTGTGTAATTGTTTCAAGAATAAACAGGAGAATTATCACTTCATAAAAAAAAAAAAAAAAAACAAGTTAAAGCCAAAAATATCTCCTTTTATGCATCAAAATCTGGCAAAGCAATAAACTCAACAGAAAGGCATTAGTGTCTGTAGTATATGTATCAAGTTTCACAAGCAATAACATAGTTATAAACCTTACAGCCTGATATACCCACAGCATACATATACCACTTGCAGCATGTAAGTATCACTAAATATGATGTGATGCATACAGCTGTAGCAGTACATGCTCAAGTGAGAAGTATCTCTCACTATGTTCAACAGGGATTACTTCCAGATGCATACACAGGAATGCAACCCTAGTCGTCCTTACTTAGAAGTCCTAGTTATCCTTACTTAGAAGTGTATTCCTGAAATAAAACTGGACATACTCCTGAATAAATTTGTTAAGGACTGGAACACTAGTACTAATCCTTTTTTATTTAAAAATAAACTTCTTTTTTGAATCAGTTATACAGGAACAATCCTGTTATTTGTCATCCACAGACCCCTCACTGCTGACACCCAGGGTCCCTGGAGCTCCTTAAGATGCCAGGCCCCAAACAGCCAGAGGTACCAAGAAACCTATATGCAATTAAGTTTGTCTCCTGATGAGACAATCAGCTTCCCATAAGAAAGCTATCACATGCCCCAATCAGTCTTTATTCCGTGACTCACTGGTATCCCCTCACACCCGGGCCAAAATCAAAGACCAAAATTTGCAGGACAGTAACCTTAGATCTCATTCCACTCAATAGCATACATTACAATAATGATCCACCCAGTAACCTAATCAAACCATTAATAGGGAAGGTAACATTATCACCTGTCCCATTAGCAGTTCCCACATAGCACTAGGAGTTTCCTTTGCCCTCTTTCAGAGAAGAGTGCAAAATTTACGAGTTTCTCAAAGTAGGCATTTTAGGTCCAGTTCTAGTCCTAAATTTACCACAGTGACAGGAAAGGCTCTGCTCCACCCACATCATCCCTCACCCTTCTATGGGCCTCATACCAATTTGTCTTCTTCTTCTGAAAAAGGAAGATCACATTTAAGCATAATAAATCAACAATAAAGCCATAAACAGATATAGTACAAATTTTAAAATGCAGAACATTCAAAATCTGTAAATATAGATCATACAATTTTTTATGGATATCTCAGCTGACTGCCAAATCATGCATTCAATCATTAAGCTAAACAAAAGTTATACATTTCTCTTATTTCAGGGTATGTTTATGTATATGGCATCACTGCCTTGACGTGGCAAGGGGTCCTGCATGGTTTGATGAGGCTGCAGGCTATGCCGTGGAAGGCCACCCAGGATGGACAGGCCACAGTGGAAAACACAGCAAAATGCGATCCACTGGAGAAGGAAATGGCAAACCATTCCAGTATCTTTGCCAAGAAAACCCCATGGACATTAACAAAAGGCTAAAAAATATGACACCAGAAGATGAGCCCCTCAGATTGGAAGTTGTCCAATATGCTACTGAGGAAGAGCAGAGGGCAAGTACAAGAAACCCCAGAAAGAATGAAGCGGCTGGGCCAAAGCCGAAAGTGGATGTGTCTGATGGTGAAAGGAAAGTCTGATGCTGCAAAGAACAACATTGCATAGGAACCTGGACTGTAAGATCTATTGAATCAAGATAATTTGGATGTGGTCAAAAATGAGATGGCAAGACTGAACATCGACATCTTGTGAATCAGCGAACTAAAGTGGACGGGAATGGGCGAATTTAACTCAGAAGACCATTATATCTACTACTGTGGCAAAAAATCCTGTAGAAAAAATGGTGTGGCCTTTATAGTCAACAAGAGAGTGAAAAAGGCAGTAATAGGATACAGTCTCAAAAACAACAGAATCTCAGTCTGAATCCAAGGCAAACCATTCAACATCAAAGAAATCAAAGTCTATGCCCAACCAGACACAGAAGAGGCTGAATTGAACTGGTTCTATGAAAACCTACAACATCTCCTAGAACTAACACCAAAAAAAGATGTCCTTATCATCTTAGGGGACTGGAATGCTAAAGCAGAAAGTCAAAAGGTAACTGGAATAATGGACAAGTTTGGCCTCAGAGAACAAAATAAAGCCAGACAAAGGCTAACAGAGTTTTGTCAAGAGAACACGCTGGTCATAGCGAACACCCTCTTCCAACAACCTAAGAGGCGATTCTAGACATGGACATCAACTAATGGGCAACACCGAAATCAGACTGATTATGTCATTTGCAGTCAAAGATGGAGAATCTCTATACAGTCAGTAAAAACAAGGCCTGGAGCTCACTGTGGCTCAGATCATGGGCTACATTGCAAAATTCAGGCTTAAACTGAAGAAAGTTGGGAAAACCACTAGGCCATTCAGGTTTGATCTAGATCACATCCCTTACAGTGGAGGTGAAGAATAGGTTTAAAAGACTAGATCTGATAGACAGAGTGCCTTAAGAACTATGGATGGAGGTTTATGACATTGTACAGGAGGCAGCCATCAGCACCATCCCAAAGAAAAAGAAATGCAAGAAAGCAAAGTGGCTGTCTGATGAGGCTTTACAAATAGTTGAGGAAAGTGAAAGGCAAAGGTGAAAAGGAAAGATTTACCCAACTGAATGGAGATTTCCAGAGAACTGCAAGGAGAGATAAGAAGGCTTTCCTGAATGAACAATGCAAACTAATAGAGGAAAACAATAGAATCGGAAGGACTAGAGGTCTCTTCAAGAAAATTGGTGAAATCAAGGGAACGTTCCATGCAAAGCTGGTCATGATAAAGGACAAAAACAGTAGGGACCTAACAGAAGCAGAGGAGATTAGGAAGAAATGGCAAGAATACACAGAAGAACTAAACAAGAAGGACCTCAGTGTTCTTCACAACCACGATAGTATGATTACTGACCTCAAGCCAGACATCCTGGAGTGCGGAGTCAAATAGGCCTTAGAAAGCATTGCTAACAACAAAGCTAGTAGAGGAGATGGTATCCCATTCAAAGTCTTAAATGATGATGCTGTTAAAGTGCTGTACTCCATATGCCAGCAAATTCTGAAAACGCAACTGTCATGATCTGGGCTGTGCAAGCAAAGGCCTAGCAGGCCAAGGGAACCTGAGTAGCAGTGGTAGGAGGCCTGGCCTACAGCTCTCAAAAGTCCCTGAGAGGTTTTGGTGCCAATTTTATCCAATCACAGAGAAAGGGGACAAAAGAGCTGGTACAGAAAAATAGCTGTTCTTTCTTCCAAGAGAACAAAGCCAGAAAGAAGGCTGCTGCGGGGAAGAGACCCTCATCCTGAGAGGAAGGGTGAGCAGATTGAAGCCACGTGGGACAGTGAGCTAGGGACAGTAAGTTTAGATGTGTTAGGGCATTTGGTTTTTTTTCTTTTCACCCTTTACTGATATTGTTCTTGCACCTTGTTTGTTTCCCATATTGGATTGACCTCCTGTAAAATAGACCTTTTATTTGTTGTTTACTCTGTCTGGTCCTCACACCTATTATTTGGACAAATAAGGGAGGCCTGAAGGTCTTGGGAGGGTGCTCTGGGTCTTCTCAAGAGATCCTAAATCCAGAGTGGTGGCAGAGTCAGGTGACACCCCACCTGAGTCATGACAGCAACAGTGGCCACAGGATTGGAAAAGGTCAATGTCAAGGAATGTTCAAACTATTGCACAATTGCACTCATTTCACACGCTAGCAAGGTCATGCTCAATATACTACAAGCTAGGCTTCAGCAATACATGGATAGGGAACTGCCAGAAGTACAAGCTGGGTTTCAAAGAGGTTGAGGAACTAGAGATCAAATTGCCAACATTCGCTGGATTATGGAGAAAGCAAGGGAGTACCAGAAAAACATCTACTTCTGCTTCATTGACTATGCTAAAGCCTTTGATGGTGTGGATCACAACAAACTGTGGCAAGTCCTTAAAGAGATGGGAGTACCAGACCACCTCACATGTCTCTTGAGAAACCTGTATAAGGGTCAAGAAGCTACAGGATATGGAACAATTGATTGATTTAGCATAGGAAAAGGAGTACAACAAGGATGTATATTGTCACCGATTATTTAATTTATATGCAGAGTACATCATGTGAAATGCCAGCCTAGATGAATCATAAACCGGAATTAAGATTGCCAGGAAAAACATCAACAACCTCAGATATGCAGATGATACCACTCTAATGGCAGAAAGTGAAGAGGACCTCAAGAGCCTCTTGCTTTGAGTAAAAGAGGAGAGCGCAAAAGTTGGCTTGAAACTCAACATCAAAAAAACTAAGATCATGGCATCCAGCACCATCACTCCTTGGCAAATAGATGGGGAAGTCATGGAAGCAGTGACAGAATTCACATTCCTGAGATCCAAGATCACTGCAAATGGTGACTGCAGTCATGAAATTAAAAGGTGCCTGTTCCTTGGGAAGACAGCTATGACAAACCTAGAGAGCATAATAAAAAGCAGAGACATCATCCTGCCAACAAAAGTCCATATAGTCAAAGCAATGGTATTCCTAGTAGTAATGTATGGCTGCGAGAGCTGGACCATAAGTAAGGCCAAGCGCCGAAGAATAGATGCTTCCGAATTATGGTGCTGGAGAAGACTCTTCAGAGTTCCTTGGACTGCAAAATCAAATCAAACAATCCTAAAGAAATCAACCTTGACTTTACCCTGAAAGGCCAGATACTGAAGCTGAAGCTCAAATACTTTGGCCACCAAATGAGAAGGGAGCACTCACTGGAGAAGACCCTGATCCTGGGAAAGACTGAAAGTAAAAGAAGGGGACAGCAAAGGATGAGATGGTTAGACAGTGTTATCGATGCAACGAACATGAAATTGAGCGAACTCCGGAAGACAATGGAAGACGGGGGGCCTGGCATGATGTGGTCCATGGGGTCACGAAGAGTCTTGACTGCGTGACTGAACAACAAGAAGCTGAGTATGGGGCTGCACACTGGAGCATACTGGTACCTAGACCAAAATGGACTCATGAGAAAGAGAAAAAACTACGCAGTGTACAGCAATAAAAAGTGCAAGTTGAGACAACATGATAGAAAGGGCATTTTGATTCAAACTATGCTATACAAAATTAGCTTCAGGCCTTGTTTACATCAGGGCCCCAAAGCAATGAACAGTTCCATACTGGATTGTGGTCACCAATTTTTGCTAAGAGCTATGAAGGCTTTCCAAGGTGATAATAGGGTGCCCCCTCCAAAACTCTGACACATTTCAGGGGCTCTGTCCACTTATGGATTCTGTCCCAGATATATCCTTTGATCACGTAAGTAAACTCAAGAATGAGCCAAGGTAGAGAGTAATTATTTTGAAGTAATGTGTAACCAATAAACATAAGCTATGTGGCTGGGAACTGCGTGGAGCATAGCCAACAAATGCAAGCAGAACATTCCTTTCTCATATTTAGATACATTTTTTTCAAAACATACTGACTTCCTACAGCTACTAAAGAATTTTTTTTACTCAGCAACATTCTAATTTGTATTTATTAAACTATGACCAGGAGTTCTACCGCTAGTTATTCATGTCCAGGTGACTGGTATTGCAACTTAACACAGCGTTAAATTCTATTTGTGCTTGGGGATTTCAATGGTCTTAGACTGGAGTAACTGCACATTGCAGTGTTAGATATTTTTCATGTGGTTGAAGCAAAAATTGCATTGCAGGATGGCATGGAAAACTATCCACTACATTAAATCAAGTTCAGTTCTTTGATCTACTATGTGGCAGACAATACCCAAGGATATACAAATCATTCCTCATTTTACTCAGTTATCTTGCAAGAAAATGAAACAAGATTTGTAAGTAAAACTGTTTTAGAGCTTCTCTCTTAACTTTATCCAATTCACAGCATTTCTTCTTTTCCTTGTATATTAATGGCTAAAATAAATGCTCAGCAAAAAATTATATGAAGGAGCAGATGTGGAAGACATAGTGTGAGATTTAAGACATGTCTGAAATAACTCTAGGTATATCCAGCCAACAAATCCTATACAGAATTACTCAGTTCTAAGCATATTTTATTTTATTTACATCATTTACAGTCCATCTTTCTCACTGGAGCTGGTCCACTACTGCTCTCTCTTTTGCCAAGAAAGGGCAGTTTAGAGACTGGGCAATAATTGGCCACATCACTTTTTTCTTTAGGGAAGATTTTTAAAGTAGCAGATGGATAACTGCCTCTGAGTGGCCAAGGGAAGGTGCCCTTAGTTAGTGACTGATTTATAACAGATACTAGGAGTTTTTTGAAGTGGTCCTTACATGATTTTAGCAGCCAGGATGGGCAAGGATCCAAAGTGCAAGTAGTGGCCTTCACTGATCCTTGGATCTTGTCGATACCCATCACAGAAACTGGGGGCAATGATCCATGAATAGACCAGGCGGTGTATTAGTCCTGTCTTCTGGTATGCCTGTGTTACAACTGCCATCCAGATCAGAGTGCATTCTTAATATTTTATCAGCAAACAACTTGGCAAAGGTATCATAGCTAATTGTTTCTTCCTTAGACAATAAAGGCCCAGATTTTTGTATCAGCAGTCATTGAGCTACCTTGAAAAATCAGGAAGGAAATGAGCTAGATTATGCTATAGCAGCAGAGTTGTAACAATTCTTTGCTGCCACCACTTCATATGTCATCCAATGACCTCTATAGTGTAATCTATCAGATTTGGTACAGGTTTGCCACCAGTATCTTTCTAGACATCTCCCAGCCTATTTTAGGTCATCCAGTTGGTGGTAAATCAGAGGGCCAGTTTATGCCCCAGAGGTAGAAGTGGTTATAGAAGAGCAACCTTGTTGATTTCGTAGCATTCTGGAATTCAGTAGGATCCAAGAGCCTCCATGGGTGTACCATTCTAACTAGACCCCCTCTTATGTGGGGTGTTTAGAGTCATTTACCTCGGTTTTAAGTAGGTATAGGAAGAAGGAGGAGGAGGAGGAGGAGGAGATTGGATATATACCCCACCCTTCACTACCCGAAGATGTCTCAGAGCGGCTTACAAACTCCCTTCCTTTCCCCGCCCCACAACAGACACCCTGTGAGGTAGGTGAGGCTGAGAGAGCGCTTGACAGAAACTGCTCTTTTTCAAGAACAGCTCTTATCAGAACTACAGCTTGCCCAAGGTAATCCAGCCAGGTGCAAGTGGAGGAGTGGGGAATCAAACCCGGTTCTCCCAGGTTAGAGTCCACGCACTTAACCACTACACCAAACTGGACTACACTGCACAGCTGATTACAGGTATCTGAAATGCTTCCTTATTTCTAAGTAATTTTAAACTAAGCTTAATTTGGCAGTGGAAAGTGCTGTCAAGTTGCAGTGGACTTATGGTAACCCCACAGGATTTTCAAGGGAAAAGACTAACAGAGGTGGTTTGCCACTGCCTGCCTCTGTGTAGTAACCCTGGACTTCCTTGGAGGTCTCCAATCCAAGTACTAACCAGGGCAACCCTGCTTAGCTTCTGAGATATGATGAGGTCAGGCTAGCCTGGGCCATCCAGATCACAGCACTCAAACTTAATTTACAAAGGACAAAAACGCAATGATAATGCCTTAGTTATACTACAGTATATCTTTAAAATGAATTAGTCTATACTTTAAACTCTCTCCTAGTATTAAACACAGATCGGAACATGCTGGATGGAATGGTACATATTCACAGCCACAAGAACACTGTGTCCCGATATTCTCTCTTATTGTCATTAACACTTAGTGATTAACTGCACCTTCAAGTAGTTGAAGTAACAACTTTTAATTCAGGAAGATGCAAACCCACTGACTGACATACAGTACTACATTTTTCTATTTACTTACAAAATATGTTTATATCTACATTGGTTTTGAGAAAACAGTCCTAATTTAGGGATACTAGAAGAGTTTAGGCATAGTAGTCCTTCTTACATGTAAGTGAAAGAGAGAAAATTGCCCTTTGCCCACATTCTTTAATAAATAAACAGATACTACTTTACCCTGAACCTTTTTAAAAATATTACTTTGATTTGCAAAATTCCTTATTAATATCCACATTCACTTTTACAATATCTCTGTTAGGTCATTGGTCTTTGTATTTTATGGATACATTTTTTACTATAACAGCAGCTTCATCAGCCATGTCAGCTGGGGATCATGCTATGAAAGTTTCAGCTGTTGATTCCTTCAGATCAAGCTGCTGTTAAAGGCAAAGAAACATGCCAGACTGATTTTTGTTTGTTTCTAGCCAATTGGCAGCCCTATTTAGGGATGGGAAATCAATATCGAGAGACAGTTACTAAGGCAAAAAAAGGCAAGTCCCTCTGTCTACCAGACAGGTCTCAATGACTCCCTCATCAAATGAGAAAATGAAGATTGGCCTAAGCAATTGCCCCCCCCCCCGCTGAAAACATACTTTCATAATCCAAATAAGCAAAATATCTGTAAATTGTATGAACTCATCAGATCTTCAGTACTGGTGATCAACTCAGGGATTATGAACATAACTTCCAGTCTTTGCATAGATGGGAAGAGAAAGGGGTGGGCTGCAGACCACTGGTAGAAATCATGAAGGACTTCATGTTGCTTAGCTGTAAACTTAGAGTCACTCTTCAAAATCATCAATTAAAAAAAAATGTTTCTCACATTTCCCAAGTATCCATTCCCATTTTTTTTTTCCAGAAGGTAAAATGAGCCACCTGACATTTTGTTCAGGAGACCTAATGCAATAACACTTCTATGGAAAAACTTCTAAACAAAGATAAGCACAGCAAACA
This sequence comes from Gekko gecko, assembly GCA_029375565.1. NCBI lineage: Eukaryota > Metazoa > Chordata > Lepidosauria > Squamata > Gekkonidae > Gekko > Gekko gecko. Next base: position 120,772,860 of record JAPDNY010000007.1, read on the forward strand.
TACGAAAGCATGCTTTGCATATAGTGAAAGAGAAAACTCTCCCCTACACTGACTACCTAAAACACTGCAATACCTTTCAGTTCCAGGAAGCAATGCTATTTTAAGCAAATAACCTTGTGATAATACAAGACAAACCACATATACTGAGCTGAAAGCTTCTTTCAAGAACATCATACAGCAAAATTAAATGTTTTAAATGCTTGACTATATAACTATTTCACTATGCAACTAAGCACAATCTTATTTGTGGCCCTGCTGTCTTGCCCAGAGAAGGCCACACATGAAAACACTCCACTTATACCATAGCAGAGTTCCACTGTTTGGGACTATTTTCTCTGTTGTCTTAGATTCTGTCCCATCCCCCTCGTCCCCCGCAGCCATATCCTGAACATTTTTCAGTTTTAGAGGAACACATTCAATGAAAGTCACAGGAAGCACTTTTTGCATTTTTTCCACATAATTCAATAAATAAATACATTTAACACTTTCTCTTGCATGAGAGACTTTGAGGCATCTCTCTTTACTATTTATGTAAAACAATTATACTTAGCAGGTGCTCTTTTGCTTAGAAAAAGTATATTTGCACATCCATTTAAATCATTTGGCATCCAAATCCTAAATGCACTAACCTACAAATAATCTTCCACACTAACATGTTCATGATTGGCTTTCAAGAAAGATTCAGTTGCCTCAGTTTGATTTCACTAAGAAACAGAGCAAGTGCACATAGAAATCCAATCTGACACCGTATTGTTTCATTAGAAAAAACCTATCCTTGTAATCAGCCAAAGAAATCCCAGAGATGAAGAGCAAGAAATGGGGGGTAATGGCCTAGCTCTATGAAAACCTTAAAACAGATCTAACTGTTGCTGTTCTCCGCCACAAGATGCTAGAGTTACTAGCAGGCAAAACTAAACAGGGAGTAGATGAGAACATGTTAAATGCCAAGATATATGCAGGCAGCCAAGAACTGCAGCGTTCTTGCCTAGTAAGGACACCTACACGGTCAGCATGAGGTTTCTTTGGGGTCTGTTCAGGAGGTTTTGCTGGTGTAGTACAAATTGTGACATGTGTTAAGTGCAGTAATGACTGTTCCAGAGCATTGATTTTACTGTCTGACATGAAACTACCCATCTCAACAACTTCCCTGAACTCTGTAATCATCAGCCACCTCTGACACCAGCCAGGAGCAAAGGCAGGTTTTGAGCACCTGCAAGACTGTCCAAACTGGAAAAAGAAGGGGGAGGGCGAAGTAAACCCGCATTCCGTTTCTGAAACAGAATCATCCCCGGCCCCATCTTCTAACTCTTACTGACCTCTCGTTTGGGGACGGTTTGGTATCATTTCCAACCAGGGGGAGGGGTAGAGGAGAGAAAGAAAAAACTCAAAGAGGAGCATAGAAGACGGCACTGCCAACAGCCCCATCGCTCCACCTGTTCAATCCGGATACAGAGCAAGAAAGGAAACAAGGGAGAGGTGGGGACAGAAGAGCCTTTCCGGGTGCCCCTCCGCCGAGCCCTCTGGACTCCGAATCCGACCGCCACGCAGCTCCCACCTTTTCCAGTCAGACTCCCCCACTCACCTTGGCGCCAGTCCTCACGAGAGCTGCAACGTACCCGTCCCTCAACCCAACAGCTCCTCCGTGCCATTCCCTCCCCTGCGGGCTCTGGTGAAAGGCAGGAAAAGGAGGGGGATAACCTCCAAAAATGGGCCAACAAGCCCTGATTCTCCGCACACCTACCTCAAGCAATTCCGAGCTTGCCGCAGGCGACGCAATTCCAGGAGGCAAAGCCGCTCCAGGCAGGCAGGCGCAGCAGCAGGAGGTGGGAATTGCGGCGGCCACTCGGCTTACTCCCGCTCAGCTCGGCGGCGTCCGCACTTCAGCCCACTTGCACCTACGCGATGCAGGAGCTACCGACCAGGCGCCAGACCGGTCTCCCGCCGGGTTGCGGCCGCCTCTGCCTGCAAACTCCAAAAGCTGGGTTTCTTCCTTTCTGCCTTTCCCCGCCAGCCCTGCCGCTGTTTGGAGAGCGAAGAGTCCTTTCCCGGCAGTCTACGCCAGCCAGTCAATCTCTCTCCCTTGAGCTCAGTGCAGAAACCCGTCAGCCGGCCTCTTCGCTCCCTTCCTCCTTCTGGCTCTGGCGCGGGAAGGAGAAGGAAGGAGAGCCCCAACACTGCGCCGTTGGCTCAGGCCCCTCCCGTCGCCCGGCAGCACCAAGGCTCTCCCCTTCCTTCCTTCTCTCCCTCCCGCCTCTCCCTCAGGATGCAGCCTTCAGTTCTCGCCAGGAGTCCGTGCTTACCCTCCCTCCTCGGTGGTTCCTTCCCTCCTCCTGCCCTCGAGGAAGGCGCGTGGAAACGCAGCGGGTTCCCTGAGAGCTCCACCGGAGACGCGCCCGGCCTTGGTCGGAGGGAGGGGTCCCACAAAGGTTCTCAGAGGGGGCTCTGCCTTTGGGGGAAGGGCCGGGTTCCTTGCCTGGCACCATGCACGACTTCTTCAGTCTCAGTTTTTAAGGAGGGGGTCTAGACTTGTGTGTTGCGTGCTTCCTTGATTTTTAAGGGACTTATTATTTTAGACTTAGGTTGCATCCTATTTCCCGGTGCCACATAGCCTTTATTCCAGAATAGGTTTTTCCTCAAAGAGTTCTTAACAGTCAAATGTCTGCCAGGACACATGCAATTACTGTGGAGGTAGTGCCATCTTCACCACTTCCCCCACTTCTATATTTTTGTATGAATCATATGGTTGGTGGAGACAGAAATTGCCTGCTGACCATTTTCCCATTACCGCTAACTTTTCCATTTTCACAAGAAGACTTGAATGTTTCTGAATAGGCCCTACAGGCCCTACTAAAGCCACAAGTTCATTTGCAACAGCCATCTTCTTAATTTACTGTGCTAATAACATTCAGTTCTAGAACATGGCTGCTTCTCTTTTGGATAGAGGAAGAGACTTTTCAGCAAACTGCTTCCAGATTATTGGGATGTACAGCTGTGAAGTGGGATGGTGTTGATTATGAGCTGACCTTGGCTCAGTGGTAGAGTTTTTGCAGCTAAGAACATACGAGAAGCCAATATTGGATCAGGCCAATGGCCCATCTAGTCCAACACTCTGTCACACAGTGGCCAAAAATACCAGGTGCCATCAGGAGGTCCAGTAGTGGGGCCAGGACACTAGAAGCCGTCCCACTGTTGGCCCCCACAAGCACCAAGAGTACAGTGCATCACTTTGCCCCAGACAGAGTTCCTATCTATACCTTGTGGCTAATAGCCACTGATGGACTATTCAATCCCTGGCATTTCCCCTTGAAGATATGAAGTAGTAGGTGGTATGAAAGACTTTTAGAGAGCTATTTCCATTCAGAGTAGACAATACAGACCTTGATAGACCAGTGATCTGCCTCAGTATAAGGCAGTTTTCATATAGTCAGCTGGAAAGTAATTTGGGAATGATAAGAGATCCATGGCAGGAAAACTTTTTGTTCCATCTCAGCAGCACTGGTAAGAAATAATAATCCAGTATGAAAAACAAAGAATGGAAGGAATTCTGAAAGAACGAAGCACATGTTCATGAGAATTGTACAATAATGATTAGTATCAAAGTAGTGAGGGTCAATAGGGAAATAGAATGAGAGGAAAGCACTGGCACACCTTGTTCCAAAGCAGCACATCTCCATAGATCATAATACATGTGTTTTATTTCAGGAAGTCACAGGACCATGTCATTCAACAGAGCATAACCCTTTCCCCTGTTCAAGTTTCAGTCTGTTGTTTAAACACAATGTCTGGTATGTTCTTCCTTCACTGAAGAGCCTACATTATGGGAAGCTTTGTATCAGAATGTAGAATCTTAGTAGTACTTATGGGACAGATCTCATTAGTGGTCAGTCCTGCATATGAGTCTTTGAGGCGGAGAAAACTCATTTTTTCTGTGGATATTTTTCTTCAGACAAAGGGCAAGGATCAACAACAAGACCATAAGAAAAGGGCAGTTTCCAGGGATGGGGGAAATGCACCTGGGAATAAGTGGTGGAAGGAATGGGAACAAGGAGAGAACAAGGTATAGAGCATTAGGCAGGACATCAACTTGTAGGGGACATGTGGGGGCTAAAGAAAGCCAGACTTGAGATTGCTCTAGGTTGGGTTCCATCATTCTGATCACCCTTTAGGCTTCACAGCAGGATGTAACTTCTGAGCTGATGCCTTTTTCTCATACAAACTGGTTGGCACAGTATAAGGTTCATTTCAATATTGAATTCAGCTTGATTCAAGCAATCCACGATCAATGTATTTCAACAGTTCCTAGCAGCAAATAAATTTAACCCTGAATTCAATATTGGGCAGGGAAGAATATGAGGCAAAGAACTGATTTATGAGCAAGGTAATAGATAATCTGTTTTATACTGACTAAACAGGGTCTCAAACAATTATTTAGAACAGATTCAGATGGGTAGCCGTGCTGGTCTGAAGCAACAGAACAAAGTTTGAGTTCAGTGATACCTTTAAGACCAATAAAGTTTAATTCTGGATATAAACTTTCATGCACATGCACATGTCAGATAATTCTGGACATAAGCTTTCAGGTGCTTTCAGATGTCTCATGAAGTTTGCTGGTCTTAAAAGGGCCACTGAAATCAGACTTTTCCCTCTTAAAGTAGTACTGGTTTATTGGTTATTCATGATCAGGGTAGCCAAGAAGCTTGAATCTGGTAAGGAAAGAATAGTGGATATTTTACTGCTACTGCATAGTACTGAACTATTTATTGCAGATCACTTACAGTGCAATTTTAAACAGAATTAAACATAGAAGGGTATAACTCTGCATAGGATGTTAGTAGTTCTATTCATAAGTAAATCCCATTTTATCCAGTGGGGCTTACTCCCACAAAAGTATTCATAGCATCACAGACATAGACTTGCAGTATGTAACACAGGGAGCCAATGTGATGCCCATGGGCACCATGGTGCCCACTGACACCTTTCTTGGTGCCTGCCAGAAAGTGAATATGGCCATGTTTGGCTTTGGCCATTGGAGATTTGATTGGCAGCACAGATTTTTTAAAAAGTTGCTTTGGCAGCAGCTGCCACCATAATACAAGGATCTTCCCTATGTGACTGAAGGTAAGCTGCAGCAGCCATTTTGTGGCTACACTCCCCACACTGTTCGAATTCCAAAGGTGCCATCAGGCTTTAAAGGATTGGGGACCCCTGGTGTAACCGTAAACAGGATTTGGGGTCTGTACGATAAAGGAAAGAAAATATGGGCATTAGACCAAGCCAAAGCTTGAGGCTTTGGGGTCAAGTTAATTGTTTAGTCTGTATTGTTTAGCCTTAAGCAATTTTCTAAGTTAGGAAGGAACTAAGTCTGCATTGGTACATAATACTTTGGTTATAGATGCCAATGGAAAGTTTTCTAATTTGACTTCTTCAAGATATCATGCATTTCCAATTTCTGGAAAAGTCCACTGTCACATTCTCTTGCTTAAGCTCCATAGGGCTTATATGTTCTCCTGTGTTCTTTTCAATGGGGCTTGCCCAGGAGAACTATCCAGTGAATTGTGCTCTTAATGATCTCTTACTCTGAAGTTAAATAATTAAGACATGGAAACAGGTCAGACAAATTTGCTCTGGCACAAATACAACTTGGGCCACATTCACAAATTCCGCTACATCCTCTTTTCTGGGAGAATACAAATGGAAAACAGCAGACTCATACTAAATAAGCATTCATGTTTGGATTTAAATACTTTATATACTCTTTGAGACAGCCCATGAAGCTTGCACTAAAACTGGTTTCACAAGGGTATTTGTTGTTCAGTAATTACTAATAGTGATCATACTCTAGAAGACATAATAAGCTTTACTCAATAGGGCTGTGCTTCTTATCATAATTGGACTTTGTACTTGCTGTCACAGAGCCTCGGCAAAACAATTAAAGATAAATGTCACTGGAGGTTCAAGATTGAATACAAATTGTTCCTTTTGGCTTAGGTTAAATAGTTGATGTCCTTGTTTTACCCAGTGTGACCCCCTGCTCAGTAAAAATCAATGGACCACTTCCCTTCTTTGCAATTGTACAAGGAGCAGATACAAAACTAGACAAACAAAACATGCTACTGCAGAGGATCCCTCCCCAGCCCCCAGTTCTGTACACTGTTTTCTAATCAACACAAGCCTTTTCTTACATTAGAAACAAAATTAGTCCTTAGAAAACAACAGCCTTTTTAAAAATGCTGAAACTTAACACCCTGGGGATTGAAAATATTTGTGTCTATAGTTACTTAACTACAAAGGACATTTGAAAAATGCAGCCAGTAGACCTATAGTTTCAATCAATAAACTACTTTCTCTGGAGCACTGCCACTTATTGTGGTGGGACTTCTGCAGAGTGAGTGGCTTATGGAATGGAGCCAAATACTGCTTTTAACATTCTTGCTCTTTCCAGGCCGTGGGGGGGATAAGAGCACCAAGGACAGTCCTTTGCTTGCAGGATGTTTACTGGGGAGCTGCAGTTTCAAAATTCCCAAGAGATGAAGACAGTTTTCTCTTTGTATAACAGGTGGGAACAGGACCGTAGCCAGGATTTTTGACTGGGGGGGCCATTTAAATAAGTCGGGGGGCACTGTGTTAGGAGCAACAGGAGAGTTAAAGTTTTAAAAAGTAACGAAAGAGAGAGAGGGCTGGAGTAGGGAGCAGATTTGCCCTGTGGTGTGCTTCACCTGCAGCCAGCCCAGAGGTACACTGCCGGTAGGCAGGGCAGGATGACAGCTTGGCATGGCATGGCCATGACGCACAAGAAAAATAAAATAAACTGGCTGGATGGGGCGTCAGGAGGCCTGGGCGGTAAGTTGGGAGGCCTGGCCCCAAGATGCCACGCTGTAGCTACAGGCCTGGGTGGGAAGGTGGTGCGGATGTAGATGGTTTTGAGAAATCACTTCTATGGCCACACTCATCTTGACATTTCTGCTATTTATATTCTCTTGGTGGTCAAATCAAGTGAGGAAGGTGCAGCTGATTCTCTTGATCTTACTAAAGACTTTTGTGTGGTTTGAAACCAGTGTGCAGTGCACAAAAACTCCTCAATTATAATTTTTAATTTAGAATTTAGAACACTGACCTCTACAGTGCTGGGCAGGGCTGATGGAAATCAAATTAGAACACTAAAGGGAATGAGTAATTTGTCTTTGCTAAATAGGTTCTACATTAGTATGAAAGTTTGCTAAACTTTTTAACAATAAAATTTGTCAGTGCTTTAAATAATAAAAACATTTTCTAAACCTGTGTCCTCCCTTCTAGTAGGTCTCTATATGCCAAATGAGAATTTGTAATGTGACAGATTGCTAATGAGATAAACATAGCACTTTTACAAAACCCACATTTACTGTGAAGTCTTTGGAACAAACCCTTAGTTTCACCCCCTGCTGAATCTAACCCTCAGTTCATGTAACTGAAATGAATGCATATTCTGCCTCTGTTTGTCCATTCACCTTCTGCTCCTCCATTTGTTGTTTTTGTTACATCAGGTTCTAGACTGTAAGTGCCTCAAGGCAAGGATCTTTCTTCTCGTACTTAAGCACGGCACATGTAACTATCCTACCTTTTACAAAAACCTTGGGGTAGGGCTGTAGCTCAGTGGCAGAGCATCTGTTTGGCATGCAATTCAATCCCCGGGATTTGATCCCTACCATCTTCAGTTAAAAGGATCAGGTAATAGGTGATGTGAAGGACCTCAACCTAAGACCCTGGAGAGCTGCTGCCAGTCTGAGTAGACAATACTGACTTTGATTGACCAATTATCTCATTCAGTATAAGGCAGTTTCACATGAAGATCTTTTGCAGATGATTCGTCACATCCTTAAAACAGATTATATGATCATGCCAATTTACATATTTCATACAGCCTGGAATTAGAACCTAGATCATATAATGACCCATATCATATATATACCCAGGGACTAAGATATTTTGATTGCATGTTTCATAATCTGAATTGACAGTCAATTATAGAAGGAGGTTTACTAATACCATCAGAAAACAGTTCAACTTTTTATTAATGATTTGAGATGACTGCTTATACAAGGATAACAGAGATCTCAGCAAAAACGGGGGCATGACCCACACAGGTAGTTTTTATAAATAGACAATCAAACAACTGAGGCCTCAACAGAAGAGACTTTGCTGTAACTATGTAAGTAGAAATCTTTGTGATATTCTGATTGCAGCGGGAACTGAAACTGCAATTCTAGAATTGCATATGGTGTTAAACCTTTTTTCCTTATTAAAAAATGAGCACAGGTACACAGGAGGGACTTCCCTTTCACCTTTTCATTCATTATGTTTGAGCACATGTATAGGGGAAACGCATGGCATGTGATCCTCCTCATCCATGCAGTCATTATTTTCTCTAAATTTTCAGCCTCCATATAAGTGAAAATCTATATGTTACTCCTCTTAGACAAAACAGTGGTTACACAAATTGGGAGAATCACATGTAGCTGAAAAGAGCTATTTGCTGTATGTATATATAGTATATGAAAAAATTAAATTATTGTTACATTTATCCTGCTTATAGGTGGGACCTCCAATGGTCTCACACAATCCTATTACTGAATAGGTCCATACCTGCTTAGTTTCACAATGCATCAGGTGCTCCCAAACTATTCAATGACCCATGAAGAAATCTCCTTCAGAATGAGTTTGCTGCATGCTGTAACATCATGATAAAAATGGCTACATTTTTATATTAGACATATATCATTGTGTTTTTTCTGGTGTAGGAGGGTAAATATAGATAATCAAGTAGTAGTCTCTCCACCGTTGCCAGATTGTTAATCGTTTTGATCTGGAATAAGCCAGTCTCTATAATGCAAACTATGCACTACACAAAAGTCTTCTATCATAGGTCTACTCTTTTATTTAGTAGATATTGAATATGCTTGTCATAACAATAACTGGATAATCTCACTACTGTGTGTATGTTGGCAACTTCCGAAATAGCATGAATGTTTAGTTGTACTCAGCGGATGAGCTTGGACCAGTTGATCTCTGTCAGACTAAACTACTTTACAGGGTTGTTGTGAGGATACACAGTGGCAGGAGAACCATGTATGTCGCCTTTAGCTCCTTGGAGGAAGCAAGGGATATAAATACATGAAAATACATGCCAGATTATGGTCCCATTCACACACAGAAGTAGCCACACGATACGCACGAATGACGGGCGGATTTTCTGGGTGCACTCACATGAGAACATCTGGCAAGCATCCTACACCCATCACCAACCCATTTTACTCTGCTGAAGATACAGAGTAAAAAAATACCAGGGAAAGGGCAGGAGCAAATGGGGTTGCAACAGGCCGCAGATGGACTTCCCCGTGTGATCGCTCCGGTGTGCTCCAGTTGCATCACTGATCCCTCGTTGGAGCGCATCCAGAAACACGCGGCGGAGGAAAAAACCCGATTCACCCACCACTGCTTCTGATCACAGAGCCATACACTAACATCCATAAATGAAAATGGTGAACATGTGAAAAACATGGGAATAAAGGAGAGAATGCAAGAATGGGCAGATAGCCATCGCACCCAAATTCAGAAACTAATTTGTGAAATCACAGGCTGGCTAGCAAATTTCAACAAAGGAGAAACACTGGTGGGGTTTAGCTTCAAAATGAAAAGCTTAACTTGGAATGGCAATGAAAGCAAGCAATGTGTAATAAACTAAAAAACTCTATAGCTACAGTTCATTGTTTGTGACTGCTACTTATAAAACTATTGCTTCCAGGAACTCAGATGTGTACAGTGTACGTCACAGTACACACTAGTAGGAGGAGTAAAAATTCCCCAGTTCCACTGGCCTAGAGGGCAAATAATTTCTGGTTTCAAATATTGTAGTTAGTCAAAATTTAAGCACAAGGGAAGCCCCTCAGCTCAGTAATCTCCGAGGAGAAAGAACATAAACACAAGTCACAGTACCTACATTCTTTTCTCTAATTGTGGTATTCACTGAGCACTCTTCACTCCCCAAAAATGGTGTAAGAAGGGTGGTTCCAAAATCATGTACTGAAAAAGAAAATGTGTGTGTGTTTTTTTACGAGAGAGAGAACTACGACGACTTTGGATCTTTTTGGACACCATTCCTGCTCATCTTCATGGAACTTCTCATCCTAACTAGAGCCAGCGTGGTATTGTGGTTAGAGTGCTGGGCTAGGATCTGAGAGGCTCAGTTTCAAATCCTGACTTCTGTGGAAGCTTGCTGGGTGACCTTGGGAAAGTCACTTCCTCTCAGTCTGTCCTCCCTGACAGGTTGTTGTGAGGATGATATGGAGGAGGGGAGAACATTCAGTTCCCATTGAGGAGAATTGATTAATAAAGAGTGTTGGCTACCAATGTAACTTTTAAAAAATCTGCTCAATCTGGCCCCACCCAGTTTCTAAAAAAACTTGGCTAGCACCATGTTGGGAACTCCTGCCCTTGAATGCATTTCTTTTCGCAGTATGTTTTAATCAGCAGCATTATTCTCATGGTCATAAGAATTGACACATCAGGCTGCTTATAATCTGTATTCCTGTGAATAAGTACTGGAGACTCATGAGGAAGTATAAGCCTGAATACAATTTACAGTTCTAGTCCACATCACTGTAAAATGGGAGGAGTGGAAGCAGGCCCATGGAAGTTTTGTCTGCCTACCTTTCTGCAGGCGTATAGAAGGCAAACAAACTAAAAAGTTATTCTCTTTCAGAGTGCCTTTGTTTAAACAACATTGCTGTTCTTTTAAGCTGACAAACTGGTTTTACATTCCTACCTCATTTTAAAGATACTAATATTACATTGTTATGGTACTATGTTGGCTGCTTTTATTATCACTTTCTTGTTTTAGACTTTTATTGTGAGCTACTTGTCTTGCTTTAATAATGTAACTTTGCTCTACATCCACCTCAGACTAAAGAGCAAACTGTCAGCTTATTTTTTCTACATTTCTTAAAAAGTATATTTTTATTGAACCATCATGACCCTCTATAGTTTTATGGGTAGAAACGCACTCAGTAGGGGGAAAGGTAGTGAAAAGAACTCTTGGAAGGCCCTAGCTCACCAGTGGCAGAGCATCTGCTTTACATGCCAAAGTCCCCAGCCTCACTTCCCAGTATTCCCACTTGAATGGTTTAGGTATCTGATGAACTGAAAGACATCTACTTGAGAACCTGGAGGGACCATGCTAGGCCAATGGTTTGATTCAGTTTCATACACTCTTTCATGGTGATTTTCTTGTCAAACCATATTTGACGAGAATAGCAGTTTAGTAGAAAGAAGAAAGTGGAGCTACTGGGTTCTCTCTTCAGGCTAACCTGGCTGTGGGCCCAGCCTGCCCAAGTTCAAGAGGGAAATTAATATGATTTCTAGGTATGTAGCAATGGCATCTCTAAGAAAAATGTGAGATTGTTTCCTGGTGTGTTTATTTTTCTCTCCTCATTTCACCTATGTGATGTTCAATTCTTTTGTGTAACCTGTTCTTCTTCTAGGATCCCAGTCTCACACTGATTAAAAACATCAAAGTACAAGCCAGTGATTATCCTTTACCATTGCAAGCTTAATACCTCCTTTTTTCTAATTAGGCAAAACCAATTTCCAGGGAAAAAGGATTAGCATAAAGGTTGTTCATGCTGAAACTCTTATTAAAAACACAAGATTCAAAGTAATATTTCTTACTGGCACAGGTTAAAGATGCTTCCAGGCTGTGAGGATCTTTCTCATTTCCTTTTGGTTTCATTTTCTTAGCCAAAACATAATTGCTAGCTTGGTTTCATTTGTGGCGCTTAGACAGTAATTGAGCGTAATGACTAAATTTTCTCCTTAGACTCACGTTGCAGGTTTGTCATGTAAAATAACCATTCATTGACTCTTTGAGTTTCTGATGCCAGTATCAAACTACAAAACAGAGTTGTGTTCAAATATTTGCTGTGTCCCAACATTTCTTTGTATAAAATTAATGTAATGGAATAGTAACGATTTGGCTATCGTTGTAGTTCCAAATAAATGACTCAGGTTTTTTGGGGGGAGAGGTGTGCGTGTGTGCGTGCGTGCTTGCATGCCTGGAAGTAATGGTGACTTCTGGTGACCCCTAGTCACTAGGACATTTCAGAGCGGTGGCTTGATTGCTTGCCTTTGCATGACAAGCCCTGGTATTCCTTGGAGGTCTCCCTTCCAATTACTTGCCACAGTCAGCCTTGCTTAGCTTCCAAGATCTGATGAGATCAGGCTTGCTTGGGTTATCCAGGTCAGGGCTATAAATGATTTTGTTTGAAGTGAAAAGGCATACACAAGATAAAACCTGTCATGTGTGCATCATGCAGTGAGCTTCAGGCTTTCAGGGATGGGTTCATGGCCTTGAGGCAGACCCACTTAGAGGTTCAGAAGATTCCTGGGCTACTTCCTTTTTTTTGAGAGAGAGAGCCCTAGCCATAACACAAATGAAAAGATGGTATATGTTGAGCATAAAAACAAGCCACAAAACTTATCAAATGCCAAAAAATAAGCAAGTGTCCATATTTGAGGCCCCCTTTGAGCTGGAGGCCCAGGTCAAATTTCCAGCCCTCTTGTCCCGCCCTTCCACCCTTCCTGAGTTTGTTATGAGGAACAGCCATTTAAGGAGCTGCAACAGCTGTAGAAAAAAAGCATACTCTGAGGTAGCTTGGAGGGGAAAGCTAGATGTATTCACGCTAAGCTAGGAAATCTGGCATACTTGGTGATAAATGAGGACATAGGTTTAAATTCATATTCTCAAGCCTACTGTATCAATGAAACTTGTACTTAATTAATGAAATTAATTAATTAAAATGTACTTACAAGCACATTTGTTGCATTCACACTTCAGATTTTCAGGTAAATATCTTGGTGGTAGTAAAAGGCAGGGCATATATTAGAAAGTGCAGCCAAGTCACAACTGACTTATGGCGACTCCATAGGATTTTCAAGGCAAGAGATGTTCAGAGGTGGCTTGCCATTGCCCACCTTGCTCTGCTTAGTGACCCTGGACTTCCTTGGTGGTTTCTCAACCAAATACTCAATGAAATACTAACTACTGATGAGATTGGGCTAGACAGGACCATCCAGGTTAGGACATATCTTAGGAACGCTTAAAAACATAATATGTGAAGAGGACCTTCTGAACCACCCAATTAAGGCTGCTGAGCCATGTGTTCGCAGCAGAAAAGATGTCTTATGCTACCATTTTCCTACACAGATCATCTCCATGTTGGGGGGGGGGATGATGTATGAAGCAGCCATTAGTAGAAGAATGTGAACAGTGAATGGATAAAATTTGTCCACATTTGCGGTGGGTTGGAGAAGTTAAATTAAAACAAACAAACACACCTCTGGGCCATCATACTTTTACTGCCTAGATTCACAGACATGTTGTGCCAACATTTATGGGGGGATTTAGGTTAGACATACAAACATGTGGTGGAAAGTGCTGACTTATGGCAACTCCATGAGATTTTCAAGGCAAGACACATTCCGAAGTAATTTGCCATTGCCTTCCTCCATATCATGACCCTGGTATTCCTCAGAGGTTTCCCACTCAAATACTAGCCAGGGCCAACCATTCTTAGCTTCTGAGATCTGACAAGATCAAGCTAGCCTGTGCTATCCAGGTCAGGGTAGACATACAAGCATACAATACAATTATCATACACTAGACATACAATCATGTCTACATGTATATATGGCTGCTGTGATTTACTTGACCTGTTTATTGATTTAAAGACATTTCTATCTTGACTTTTTGTCACTAACAGTGCTGCTAACTTAAGCAGAGTTAACCAACTTCTAAGTCTGAAGTCAAGTAAGAGCAGTGGAGCTTTTTCTATAATTACGCACATTTCCTCTTAGTCCTGAACATTGCTGACAAGCAAGTCTGTGTCCTGTGAAACAACAGTGGTATAATTTTAGGGAAGAATGCGAAATAATTAGTTTCTCTTTAAGCAGCTTAATCATATTATGACTGAGGCTGGTTTCTTGCCTGGATAAATAATTATATATATCAGGGGCATAGACTTCTTAATTTCTTGGAGGGGAAGGACAAATCTAGAGAAGGCAAAACTGGAAAAGGATGGTGCCAATAAGTGGAGATAAGAACACTAAAGATGTGTTGGGTAGGGCACATATGCAGGGACCCATTAATTCGCAAGAATATAAATGAAACACTTAGGGCACAGAAACCATGGATTCTGACAGCTCTACACTAATGTGCAGAGTATGGGAAACAAGCAGGAGGAACTTGAAGTCCTCCTAATACAGGAAGGGGACTATGAGCTAACAGGCATTACTGAAACTTGGTGGGATGACCCTCACAATGGGATATTAGGACTGAGTGGTACAACTTGTTTAGAAGGAATGGACAAATAAGGAAGTGGGAGAGGAGTTGCATTATATGTCAAGTATGTATATGCTCGTGAGGAAATCCATGTATCTGAGCACGGAAAGTCAGTCTCTGGGTAAAAATAAAAGGGATAAGAAATAATAATATATTATGGTGGGGATCTGCTATAGACTACAAAGCCAAGCAGAGGGCTTAGATGAGACACTCCTAGACTAGATTACAAAGTTTCCAAAGAGACGGCACCTAGTGGTCATGGGAGATTTCAGTTACCCTGATATCTGTTGGAAGTCAAACTCCATTAAAAATGAAAAGTCTAATTCCTGACGTCTTGCTGACAACTTCATTTTCCAGAAGGTGGAGAAGGAAACACAGGAGTCTGTTATCCTGGGCTCGTTTCTAACCAATAGAGAAGAACTGGTTTATGAGGCGGAAATAGTGGGCACCCTGGAATTTAAGATCCTGGGGAAGGCAAAAGTTGTACATAGTCAGACATATAGGTTGGACTTTAGTTTTAAGCCAGTTATGCCAGGTAGAATCCCATGGTCAGAGATACTTAAGGAGGAGGGAGTTCAAGAGGGGTGGGGGGTTCTTAAAAGCAGGATATTGAAGGCACAATCACAAACAATTCCAGTGAGAAGGAAAAATGGGAGGGACCTAAAGAAACCAGGGTAGCTCTATAAACAGTTTTCTAAAGGTCTGAGAATTAAAAAAGATTTGTTTAGGAAATGGAAGGAGGACCATATAACCAGGATGAATATAAACAGATAGCCAATGCTCACAGGGAGAGTGTTAGAAAAGCTGAAGCTCACTATGAGTTTAGTCTAGTGAGAGATGCTAAATGCAATACAAAAGGGTTCTGTGGTTATGTTTGGAGCAAGAAAAAGAACAAGGAAATGGTAAACCTATTGCAGGGAGAGGAAAGTGAAATTTTAACAGCTGATGAAGAGATGGCAGAACTGCTCAATTCCTACTTGGCTTCAGTCTTATCTTGCAACGGAAACGGTGCTCAACCTGGCAAAAAGAGAGCACATGATGAGGGAAGAGAGTTGCAGTCTAGGATAGGTGCAGAGGTGGTACATAAACACCTAAGGTTTAAAGGTAAATGTTTCCCTTGCTCGAAAGCTAGTCGAATCCGACTCTGGGGGTGGTACTCATCTCTGTTTCCAAGCTGAAGAGCCAGCGCTGTCCGAAGATGTTTCCGTGGTCATGTGGCCGGCATGACTAAATGCCAAGGCACATGGAACGCTGTTACCTTCCCACCGAAGCAGTATCTATTTACCTACTTGCAATTTCTTGCTTTTGAATGCCTAGGTTGGCAGGAGCTGGGGCCAGAGACAGGAGCTCACTCTGTCACGTGACACTGGGGTCTCAAACTGCCAAACTACAGACCTTCCGAACTTAACTGCTGAGCCACCGTGGCCCCACATAAACACCTAGCTTTCTTTAAATGAAATTAAGTCCTCGGGATCAGATGAATTGCATCCAAGGGTACTAAAGAAACTTGCTGATGTAATTTTGGAGCCTCTGTCCATTATTTTTTTAGAATTCTTGGAGAACAGGTGAAGTGCCAGAAGACTGGAAGCGGGGAAATGTTGTCTCCATCTTCAAGAACGGAAAAAAGGGAGCTCCAGGTAACTACTAACACATCGGCATTTATGTAAAGAGGGAGTTGCCCAAAAACACCAACACAACCATGGTTAACTTTAGAAGGGGTAACTTCTCTCAATTAGGTAAGAAACAAATGTCCTTTGTGGTCATTGCTTGACAGCCACAACAATATTGCCAGTTAAAGCCAGGGAGAAGGGACAGGGCTCTTTCCAGAGCTGTTTTGGTCTTTAAGGAAGGACTTATTGGTGCCAAACCTTGGAGCAACCACCAGGTAACTTGCTACTACTCAACGACTGATTACTGTTCAAAACAGCCACCCCACAAAGGCCAGTGTGGTGTAGTGATTAGGGTTTCAGATTAGGATATGGAAGATCCAAGTTCAAATCTCCCCTCTGCCATGCATTCTCACTAAGTGACCTTGGACCAGTAGCATACTCTCAGCCTAACCTACCTCACAGGGCTGTTATGAGGATAAAATGGAAGAGAATAATTTAAGTTGCTTTGGGTCCAATAGATGAAGAATGATGTAGTAAATAACTAACAAATATAGCTGAAGATAGGGGGCAGACAAAATGTATGTTGGTAGGTGATGGAGAGGAAAGGAGGAAGCAGGGAAAGGTGATGATATGGAGGCTGCCAGGAGGAGGGAAACAGAAAATAATGTGGGAAGGGGAAAATAGGGGAAAGTGAGGTCCTCCAAGATGATCCACTATGCAGTTGTGCCCAACCTGGCAACTGGTGTCATACAACTGGGCCAGGTGGAGGCTGACAGGGGGAGGGAAGAAGGGACAGCTGAAGACCAGAGGGCAGATAAAGATAGGTCGGCTGATGGGTGGGAAGGAGAAAAGGAAGCAAGGTAACAGGAGCTTTCAGGGATGAAAAAGAAGAAATATTGAGGAAGGGGGAAATTAGGTGACCCATGCAAGTCCTTGCAGGCCTCCCACTTGTTTAAGTATAAAACCATAAGTGTAGGTGCCATATCTCATGTTGTGATCCAGTTCAGTTGCTTAAGCAGTTAATGCTACTGCCTAAGATAACATTCTGGTCCAGCTCAACACTAAACCTTTTCAAACAAGCATATTTCCAAATATGTCATTACATTCTTCAGTGGTTGGGGGCAGACCCTGGCCCCACAGAGCCAGCTGTGATGGAGGCGGATACCCCAGTGAGTGACAGGAGCACCCCCCACAATCCCTGCTGGCACCCACTGCTGTCCAGGACTCACTCACTGGCAGCAAGGGTCAGGGAAGGCATGCTGGCTGCAACTTTGACTGGCACAGAGCTGGAAATGCCAGCCAGGAGACAAATGTCATGGTAACCAGACTAGGAACACTGGGCAGGGGCAACTTCTAGCATTATAGCAATGCCACTGCCACCTGCCCTCTTAGCCTAAGATGCCCAGGATGCCAGGGATGAAGCTTGGTAAGGGTGGCATTGACCCCTCACAAACCTCCAGGAAACAACAGGCTACTCAGGATGGAGGCAGACAGACATGAGCAACATGGGGGAGGGGTGGTTGGGCATGGGGACATGAACAACATGGGGGGGGCAGGGGCTATAGGGCCAATGGGAAAACAGCCCCATAGAATGGCATGTGACACACCCAGTGGCCATCAGAGGCTGGGGAGGGGGCCATAGGGCATAGGCGGGGGGGAAGAGACACTGAGTGGGGAGTAAAAGGAAGTTCCAGGACGCAAGCTGGGGAGGAAACTAACTGACAACTCCAGGCTGGGAGGAAGTCATGTCAAGCTGGGAGGAGGAGGAACCAGGTGATGCACCCCCGCTCCCCTCCCAGTTTGAGGCCTGGGGACCTTGCCTCTGGACAGCAAGTAAGAAGGTGGAGTGTGGGCTCCCACAGGGTGAACAAGTAGGGGTTCACAGCTCCCTTTTCTCATAATAATCAATAAGGGTTTTTTTAATTGTTTTGGGCTATAACTATTGTGCCATTAATGTTATATATCTACAAAACTGTGTGTATACAACACTAACAACTTGATACAAAAAAAGTGTTCAGGCTTGTATATGTACAAAGTGACATTGTCCAGCATTCTGAGCACAGTACCTTGTGCAACACAACCGGAGCAGGTCTGTCCTGCTATACTGCGTGTCATTCCATACATCATCTGCCTGGCTGTTAGATATACTATGTCCTTAAGCAGTTGTCTGTGCACATGGTACATTGGCTAGAATACCTTTAGGTGCTGATTTATCTTTTCCTTTCTTTAGGTGCTGATTTATCTTTTCCTTCCTTTAGGTGCTGATTTATCTCTTCCCTTCTATCACTGATCAGGCTGTACCTGCTACCTCTTATATTTTTATGCTTCAGGAGTATTGATTGGGGCTGCACAACACAGCTGGCAACATAGGTTCTAACTATATCAGAATGCCATTATGTGCTTAATTATTATTTATTTCGCAAAATATATGCCCTGCCTTTTCACCCTTATAAGGGCCACCAAGACAGCTAACAAATTAAAATATACATAGTAAAACTACATCTTTAAAACCATTAAAACCATTACAACCAACAAGAAGTGCATCATTAAAGCAAAACCAGAGCTAAAATACATACAACAAAATACAAACAACAATTAAAACACTGGGCAGTACTGAGATAACACCAAATAAAGCAAAAAAAGTCTTCACCAGCTGGCAGAAGATGGCAACAGAATGAAACAGAAGAGAGTCTCTGGTGAGAGAGTTCCAGAGTTTGAGTGCCACAACCAAGAAAGCCATTTCATGGGCTACCCCCACCTAATATCAGAAGACAGAGGTATCCAAAGCAGGGTCCCCAAAGATGACTGTAGTGGTCACAGGAAGTTTCATAATGGAGTAGGTGGTCCTTTTAGGTATTTTGGTCCCAAACCATATATGGCTTTAAAGGTCAATGCCAATACTTTGAATTGTGCTTGGAAATAGATTGGGATCCAATGTAGATGGGCCAAGATTGGAGTGATATGGTCCCTAGACCCACTCCAGTTAATGTGATAGCCATACCATCTCATCATACTGGCTCAGTGCAATAGTACCAGTTTCATTGCATTAATCCTAAATGCTTTTGTGCTGAACCAATAATCAAATAATTGCACAGTAATTAAGAAATAAAGCCATTAATTGGCTTATTTCAAACCAGGTTCTTTTATTTAAAAAAAAAAGGTTCTATGGACCTTATTAAAAATATAAGGAACAGATGGGCTAAATACCAAACCAGTAGTGTCCAAGCCCAGAAATCAAAGTCATTTACAAGAACTTGCTTGGCAAAACAAAACTCTCTGCTTAGTACTCTAGTCTGCTTTTTACCCCTTTGCTTCCCAATGTGCTGTTCTGTTGAGGAGATCACATAGAAATAGATGCAGATCCAATCTCAGGGCTCGCATCGATTTCTGTCTTCTCTCTCCTTAATATGAAAGAGTGACCAGCTTGACATGATGCCATGAGTTTGTTGTGTGTGGTGCCCCCCCCCCACATCCCTACATCAATGGCTCACTACAATGTGACAGGAGAGGGACAGGGAAACATATGGTGCAGCGACCTCAAGTCCCTTATTAAACATTACAGGGACAGAAGGGATGAGGTTGTTGTTTTTGGTGGCAACCCCACAGTCCACATACCATTTAGTTCCATCCTGTATAACAAAGGGAAGAATTGTGTTAGGAGTTTTGACCTATTAAGGAGGAATTTGCAGCTTTATTCGAAGTGGTGATCTTCAGACTACTGCAGAGAATACTCCTGCACTTAAAAGTGTATTAGCCACCTTGTAGATTTGAGATGTGTTAAATGCAAGTGTGCTTTCCAAGTGGTTTGTGGGTAGCACTCCAAAAAGAACTGCAGGGACAGCTTGCAGAACCTGCTGCACTTGAAAGACTGCCAAGCAATTCCTAATGCTTAGCAGTACAAAGGGAATTGTGGATACTGCAATTAGCATCACTTCTCCAGGCATGACTAAGCCAAGCTAATAGGCTATTACATTCTCTCTGCAGTGAAGAAGAACTAGAAATCAAATACAGAAACATGAGTGCATACCAGAGCTCTTTACAGTAAACAAAGCCTTCTAAGCCATTAACAGCCCTGCCCGCAAAGGGCCTACAATTAAAAGATAGACAAGACAATTGAAAACAAGACTAAGTATCAGTGATTCACAAGAGGCATGTTTCCTGGCACAGGTGGACATTTATGCACTAAGAAAGGAAAAGTTACTCACTTAGGCTGTGTCTCAGATGGAAAAGGCAGCTCTTTAGTGAATTAAGCAATAAAAAATACACATTATGAGTATGTCATCTATAAAAACTTCTTATGCTTTGGATAGCCAGATCAAAATAAGCAACTAATTTACTGTGGTTTGAATTTAATTTAAGGAAGTGGCTTCAAAATTCCATTATATGTCAGTGTGTCGAACTTATTGAATTATATTTTTATTCTACCCTTCATCCCAAGAATCTCAGGTCAGCATCCTTCTTCCATATTACCTGCAAGGCAGGGTTGGCTGACAGAGATTAACTGGCCCAAGGTCACTCAGGCTGCGGTCACACTGGAGGTTTGGCACGATCTGGTAGCACCTCTATTTGCAGCAGTTTAAATCATCATGTGATGGGGTGACCAGACAGCACACCCTGAAGCAGCTTCACTGCGCACTCACCCCGTGGTCAACCAGATTATGGCTGTGGAGCAACCACAGAGTGGGTGGTTGGGTGGTTTTTTTAAAAAAATTCTCTGCTGCATATGCACATAACCACTTATTTGAAGCATCACTGCATTTTGACAGCTGGAGGAGGCTGCTTCCCCCTCTGAAAAAAATTCATATTTTCAATTAATCCCTTCCCTTCCCTACCCTGTGTGCTGTAAAGCTGTAAGCAAAGGAACTGGAATGAAAAAAGCCAAAGAAGGCTTCTCAGGCTGCCCTCCCCTCCCCCCTTCTCACCTCAAAGAACAACTGAAGGCTTGGTGGCATGCACGAAGATGTGGTTATGTGCACATCGCTAAATGACTAAAAAAACTCACCAAGGAGCAAAAACGGAACAGAGTGATCAGACTTCCCAACTGGGTTGAGCTCATACTAGGGGCATTCAGATATCTGGAAATGCTGGGTGGAAGTGCTGAAATCCATAAACACTGAACTTTTTCTGGTGCCTGATTACTCCGCTTCCAAAGCGGGGCAGAATGGGGTGGCGACGACTGGGGCGTGGAAGGCAGATGTTGCTGTCTGATCGTGCTCTTTATTTATTTATTTATTTATTTATTTTTGACATTTCTACCCCGCCTTCCCCGCAAGCGGGCTCAGGGCAGCTTACAAGGGGCAAAGCCAACATAAAACATAATAAAACAATAAAACCATTAGATAACATGCATACAGTAAAGTGCTCCATGAACCAAGATGGTCCCCGAATACATCTCATGATGGTAACAATTAGTTCTTTAGGGGTGATCTTGTCCTGTAGTTGGTCCCAAGTAAGTCTGGTGGTACCAGTGCCACTAGATCTTATAAAGATCTTCCTGGGGCCATCCCTAGCCCCATAGTTATCCACCCCATTGGTGGATGCCTCCCCATGCCTTCCCCAGCCTATCCAAGGGCTGGCTTGCCTGGACTCCCCACGGCCACAGGGCACCTGGGCAAGGCAAGGGAAGGCATGGGTGTGTGGCCTAATATGCTAATGAGTTTCTGCTGTTGGGTGTGGCCTATTATGCTAATGAGTTCCTGCTGGGCTTTTTCTACAAAAAAAGCCCTGGGGGTATGAATAACCTTTCAGAGGTATTTATAGAAATAGAAAGAAGACCAGCACAGGGGGCTACTACAAGAGCCAGCTTGGTGCAGTAGTTAAGAGCAGCAGACTCTAACCTGGAGAACCGGGTTTGATTCCCCACTCCTCCTCCACATGAAGCCAGCTGGGTGACCTTGGGCCAGTCACAGCTCTCTCAGAGCTCTCTCAACCCCACCTACCTCACAAGGTGCCTATTGTGGGGAGAGGAAGGGTAGGCGATTGTAAGCTGCTCTGAGACACCTTTGGGCAGTGAAAAGTGGCATATAAAAGCCAACTTTTCTTCTTTGTTCACCACCCTGAGCCCTGCCTTGGTAGGGGAGGGCAGTTTAAAATCAAATTTAATAAATAAAGAATAAATAAATAAAACCTGAACTTCCAATATTCACTTGAAAACTGTGAAGTGTTTCTCTCTCTATGTGAAATCCTAAGCATTGGAAAACAGAGTGAAAATCAGTTCAATTTCTTACCAGAAGTGACTACATTAGCACTCTACCTCATTGTTGCAGTTCAACCAATTAGAGTTCCTAGGACTGAGCTGCTTATATCCAGTGGGCTATCTGGTGAGCGCTCTGAGGTATTTGAATGGTTTGAATGTTCAGAACTCGTATTCTGCTTGTAAGTCATTCCTTAGTAAATGCAATACTGTACTGGAAAGAATACACAATAACCCAATTAGTAAAACTATGTTTGAGAAACACATTTGTTACAGTATGATGATACATAGCTATGCAATATGTAATCCTTATATTTGTAAATGTTTAATAGTTTCTAGAAGTTATATATTTTGTAGTTAATTTTTCTTTTTTATTATTTTTCTTTCACTATTATATTCCTGTATCTTATGCATTAAGAAATAACAAAGTTGATTTGATCACTGTTTTAATGTTATATAAAAATTGTGGGTTTTTTGAGGGGAAAAGGCAAAAGTTTATTCTGTTCCCATTCTCTGAGGTGGAGTCTCTGCACCATTCCTAGGAATCTGAAGCCTGGTCTGCACAATATAACTTACCATATTCTTGGCTTGCCAGGGCATCACATTGCCAGAATACTTGCCACAAGTGTTGATTGTGCATCGTATGGTGTAAAGAATTTTAAAAAACACCCTTTCTGTGATGTATTTCTAATGTTCTAATCGATGTGGGGCAAAAATACCACCGGAAATCATCATGGGATTGTTGAGGTGGATTCCTGAGCTGTCAAGCTACCAGCTCAACATGCCAAGTGCACGAGGTAGTTCTTATAAATGAACACAAGTGTCATGTGAAAATAGAAATATCCTTCTAATGACTGCATTGTCTAGACTAGATCTGAGAGGTCTCTGTTTTCACATTATTGGAATAAGCAAAATAAGATTTCACCATTTGTACTCCCTGGAGTATTACCACAGATCCCCAGGAATCCCTGAACCTAGTCTGAGAAATGTTGCCATAGAAATGCAGCCATTTCCTGAATCTAAGTGTTTTTTATCCTATCTTTATACTCTAAGCATTTTTAAAGTTAAGGAAAACACACAAGCCATCTGGCAAAAACAATTGAAAGGAAATGAAGGTAGAATGTAAATTCTTCATAACTCGCCAGATTTCACACTGGCTTTGTTCAGGTTACTCCCTCCTCTCAGTCTTTCCATGCATGCGGGTTCCAGGATTCGACTGTCAGGAATAAAATGTATGTATTCTTTGCACCACTTCCTCATTTGAGATAGCTTTCCAAACGATTGTCCATTGCCATATATCAAGAGTAATGTGTTTCTTGGCAACAGTGAGCTTTCATGGCTGTCATCGTTTCTGAGTGACTGGAGGCAAAACAGTTATACACATAACTCAGATTTATTGAGAAGAAAGAGGAGAGGGTACTGCACGTAAAAATAAAACAAACAGTACAGCATTCTGATTAATTCTGCTCTTCACTGTTAAAACCAATGGTTGTGACATTCTGATATAGGTTTCAAGGAGGACGACGACTGCTAGCTAGCCAAGGGGAAGCTCTTGGAATACCCCTTCAACTTGCTTACTTGATTTATACCCCATCTTTCTCCTGAATGAGGAATTGAGGCAACTTGCATTGTTCTCCTCTCCTCCAATGTATCCTTATGACAACCCTTATTTTTTAAAAAACTTTTGAAGTGTTTATTAAGATCAAGTATAACATATCAAAACATACAATAACTGCAAAATATTATGTAGAAGTCTTGCAAATCCAAAATTACAATCCCATCAATCAGTCACCAACAAAACATTAACATACTTATGACAACCCTTATGAGGTAGGTTAGGCTGAGCATGTGTGACTGGCCCAGCGACACCCAGCAAGCTTCCAAGGTAGAGCAGGGATTTGAACCTGGGTCTCTTCACTAAATGCTTCACCACAGTGGCTCTCAATTTATTTCACATTTCTACAGAAGTCATCATAGATTTACCTGGGAGGGGAAATTAGTGGGTGTTGCACCAGATCAAAAGCCAAAGTGCTGAACTGTCCCAGGAAATTTAAGACTCAATCCAAATCCATTCTGGAGTGGTTTAGGATGGTACCAATCCTCTACACTGGAATATCCTATTGTTACCCTTCTGGGAGAGCCCTGGATTCTGACCAGCTACCCTGGTGTAGCAGCAGCATGGTCAGCTTTAGGACTGAGCTGTTAAATTCTTTCTCCTTGTTGGGGCTTAGTAAGAGTACAGGTGAGCTCAGGCATAGCCCCATGACAGCTGTATGTCCTTGCTCCCCCCCTTTTAAAGTAGTTGGACACTGTTTCACATCTCCCAGTGAGAGCCAGTGTGGTGGAGTGGTTAAGAGAGGTGGACTTTAATCCGGAGAAATGGGTTTGATTCCCCATTCCTCAACATGAAGCCAACTGGGTGATCTTGGGTCAATCATAGTTCTCTCAGAACTCTCTCAGCCCCACCTACCTCACAGGGTGGCTGTTGTGGGGAGATGAAGGGAAGATGATTGTAAGCTGCTCCAAGACTCCTTTGGGTAGTGAAGAACAGGGTATAAAACCAATTATTTTTCTTCTTACCCCTTCCTACCACATTTATTTATTTTATATTTATACATTCTATTTCTACCCCGCCCTCCCCGCAAGCGGGCTCAGGGCGGCTTACAAAGGGCTCAGGGCGGCTTACATTGGAGCACTAAGTCTTGATAATCCAATAACTGTCTTCTGTAGCTCACTTAAAATTTATTTGGTTAGCACTTTTTTAAAAAGTCTATAATTTATACATTTATGGAGGTTTGACATTTTCAATTACCTGCACAGACATTAAGCAATTAATTTAATGATGCTAATTAAGAAGTGCTCCACTTTCCAAAGCAGTTGCACGAAAATGGTCAAGGGCTGTACAACATTGGCTGTGATTCTCAGATCTGCATTCACAGATCAGGCAGCCTACATAGTTCTGTGTAGTGTAGCAGATCTACCTGGCAGAAAGGTGGTCATCACTGTCAGCTTGATACTGAAACTGAACCTAATATTGCACAGCTCCCCTTTCTGAGTTGAACTTGTTATGTGAGAATGCAAAATAAAATATGGTGGAAAGTGCCATGAAGTAGCAGCCGGCCTATTGGGTTTTCAAGGCGGGAGACATTCAGAGGTGGTTTGCCATTGCCTGCCTTTGCAATAGCAGCCCTGGACTTCCTTGGTGGTCTCCCATCCAAGTACTAACAGGTCCAACCTTGCTTTGCTTCCAAGATCTTATTAGATCAGGCTAGCCTGGGCCATACAACATACTTTCTAGAAAATATACATTATTTGAAGTAGATAGAATGAATAGAATCCCACAAAGTGCCTTTTGGAAGAGTCTCAGACATGTAAGTCCAACTATGTTCAGCAGAGCTTATCTTCAGGTAAGTTTGCATAGGAGTGAAGTTTTCATTTGAGAAAAATTTACAGCTGAGCTTGGAATCTGTCTAAAAAGATTTCCCAAAATTTAGATACCTACAACTTTACTTCAGAATTTGAGGCATCCCCCTCCCCAAATGGTTACTTTGAAAGTAAGTTCTCCCTGCTTCCAGGGGCTCCCACCCACTTCTGCCTGAGTCATAATTCTGAGTTAAATTGCCAACAGGTCTGGAGAAAAACACCCTGTCCCTGTAACACAGGCCTGATCATAAGTTCTTTACCAGATGATGTTATTTAGCTCTGTGGTGTGAAAAGCTTCAGCTGCCAACTTCTACACATCAGTATATCTAATTCTCAACATGGCTCCATCTGTGGATATTGAAACCTACAAATTTTGTATATTCAAACATGTATATTCAAAAGACATGTTTGTACAAACCTGGGTGTGTCCCCCAGGTTTGCAAAAAAAATCCTAAAACCAAAAAAAGGAGAAGTTTACAAAATCAACCCCAGAAAAGGGGAAATTGCCTGTACTAGTGCAGAGAACTGTTGTCCTGATGGAGGCAGGTACACAAGGTGGAGGAGGACAGAAAAGGAGGAGCTATAGCTGCTGCCTTTGCCCTCATCAGCTACTGAGAGCGCATCCCTAGAGGAGGCACAGGAGGCCAGTAGGAGAAGAGACCCACTGCTTTATCCTAGCCACTGAGGCAGCAGCATTAGAGGTGGGCTAAGGAGGAGTTACAGGACCCACTCTCCACCTCTTCCAGCCCTCCACCATGGCAGCACTCAAAAAGTGCAGGGGAAGGAGCAGCAGAAGCCATTGTTGCCACCTGGCTGTAAAGGCCATGGAGCTGGAGAAAGGTGAGTGAGGAAGTGAGGGACTCATCACCCACCTTTGGCTGCCAGGGTGGTGGCTGCAGTGCTGGAGGCTGGTGGGGGAAAGAAGAGCAAAAGCCCCAATGTCCCCTTCCCTCAATGACATGTCAGAGCTGTGGGTGCGGTGTGCGGGAGTAGGAGCCACTGCCCCACCACATGAGGAATGCAGCTGGGAAAGACACCATGGGCTGCAGACAGGTGGCAGCACTTCAAACAGGTAGGCTGGCTTGCAAGTTGCCAGCCCACAGAGCCAGTGGGTGGATAAGGATGGGGTACCCCCTACAAGTATCAGGGATCCCCTCTTGTTAAACCTCTATTAAATGGACAGTTTTTCTCTAGACCAGTTAGCAGCCCTAGTTATGAGAAACCTTAAACTCTGAATTGCAAATGATTGAATAATCTAATTCAGGGGTGTCAAACATATGGCCTGTGGGCCGGATCCGGCCCCTGCAAGTCTCCAATCCAGCCCAAGAGCAACTGACTCTGTGCTGCTTCCTGCTTCTAACATTGCAGCTCCTTTTGGCCGGTGTCTCCTATTTCCTGTTTCAGAGGAGAGAAAGAAAGCCTTCCTTTGATTGCCTGAGGGCCCCTTCCCCCCTACTCCTCTGGGGAGGGAGGGGGAGGGAAAGAGCTGCAGGGGGGCATCTCGTGGGACTTTTAAGAAGACCAGCAACATTTTATTCCAGGTATAAGCTTTTGTGTGCAAGCACACTTTTTCTTCTTCAGAGACAGAGGGGGAGGGAAAGAGCCAAAGGGAGCATGCCAGAAATAGTCCTGTGTTTAATAAAAAAAACATTTTATTCCAGGGATGTGTGTGTGTGTGTGTGTGTGTGTGTGTGTGAGAGAGAGAGAGAGAGAGAGAGAGAGAGAGAGAGAGAGAGAGAGAGAGAGAGAGAGAGAGAGAGAGAGAGAGAGAGAGTCCTGTCTTTAAGGCCAAAAACATTTTATGTTTTACTAGGAAGGGAAGCCCGTTGTGGAACCGAGACAACGGGCGCTAGACAGGCCCCCTTCCCGCGAAGAAGGTGCTGGAGGCAGGCGTATCTGGCGGCCATTGGGGAAGGAGCTCACCCGCCGTCCCCAGCCTCCGCTGTCCCTCTCGCTGAGACTCCGTCTCTCCGGGGCTGCAACGTCCCCCTGGCACTGGCCCTGCCTCGCTCCCCGGCCAGCACCGTCGGCTGGCATCGCAGCCTCCCTTCCCTGGCTCCTGGTGGCGGTGTCCGCTCGCAGCGTTCGCCTCCCGCCTCCCAGCCAATGGCACACCAGCAGTCTTGAGCGGCAGCTGGCGGGCGAATGGCAGCAACGCAGGCAAGCAAGGCAGCCAGTGGCAAGGGACCCTGTCTCTGACTGACAGGTCCCTCAGCCAACTGATTCCGGCGCGCATTTTCACCATATAAGGTATGACGAAAATCCTTTTATATATAAGGATTCCAGGTATGTGTGTGTGTGAGAGAGGGGGGTCTCCTGTGTTTAAGACCAAAAACATTTTATTCCAGGTATGAGAGAGAGAGAGAGAGAGAGGGAGGGAGGGAGGATTGGAGGGAGAGGGAGACTCCTGTGTTTAAGACCAAAAATGTTTTATTCCAGGTATAAGCTTTTGTGGGCAAGCACAGTTCTTCAGAAGGAGCTGCGGTGGCTCAAGTGGTTAAGACGTTGAACTGCAGGCTGTGGAAGGTCAGTAGTTCAGCAGTTCAAGACCCAGGTGCCGCAAGATGGAGTGAGCTCCCATCTCTAGTTCCAGCTCCTGCCAACCTAGCAGTTCGAAAGCAAGAAATTGCAAGTAGATTAATAGGTACCACTTCGGTGGGAAGGTAACAGCGTTCCGTGCACCTTGGGTGTTTAGTCATGCCGGCCACATGACCACGGAAATGTCTTCGGACAGCGCTGGCTCTTCGGCTTGGAAACGGAGATGAACACCGCAACCCTAGAGTCGGATTCGACTGGCTTTCGAGCAAGGGAACCTTTACCTTTACTTTACAGTTCTTCAGAGAGAGGGAGGAAGGGGAAGAGCCAGAAAGAGCATGCCAGAGAGAGAAAGGAGGGAATCCCATGGCACTTGGAGAGATTCCCCTTCAGGCCGATAGCTACCGTGGGGCCCGTGGGGCCCACCCCCCCATCATTTTTACAGGCCCTCCCCAATCCTTGGCTCTCTCCCCTGTTTCTGCCCCCAGCCCAGTAGTCACCTAGCCAATGACTCCGCACCGCCTGCTGCTGCTCCTGGGTGCTTGCCTCCCTCATTCCTGGTGCCCGGCGTCCACTTTCCCCAGTGCATCTTTGCTGCTCCGCAGAGCGGGGCTCGTCCTGCAGCTCCCCAAAGTGGCTCCTCAGCTTAAGGGCACTCCGCTGCTTACCAGCCTGCCCATGCCCTGGAGAGCCCCACAGCCGGTCCGACTCAGGAAGCGATGACCCACCGAGAGAGGAAGGGAAGGACGGAGAGCCAGCCAGCCCATGAGGCTGCCCACCCTGGGGGAAGAGTGCCTAGAAGCTGGTGCGGCTGTCGGGAAGGCTCTGGGAGGAACTGCGGGAGGATGAGGCTGATGGCTCGTGCCAGGGAGCCGAGGGAATGGAATCCTCGCCCCCTGGATTTCTCTGCAGCACCGCAGGCTACATAACAGGTCACCCATTTCAGCTCCGGTTCGCTTGTTAGTAGGGCTATGAGTTACAGGAGACTGATCTGCCCTTGCAGGGGGTGGGGAGGGAAGCTGCAGCCACTAGGCATTACCCTGGAGTCTGGGTGGGTGTGTAGAGCTGCCTTAGGAGTCCACCAACTAAAGTTAATGTAATTAATTTTGATTTAATTGGCTGGTGCCCCCCCGTCCCCCTCCCCAAAAACTCCACGGGGCTGTCCCCCTTTCCATTTCTAACCAATGAGGGGTGGAACCTAATAGCACAGCTTGTATTCTTTATTAGTGAAAGGGAGCAAGAGTACAGCAGCACCTTAATGACTAACAAAATTTGTGGCAGGGCATGAGCTTTCATGAGTCACTGCTCACTTCTTCAGATACAGCTGGAATGTGAGTCCATCTGTCCTTATATCTTGGGGAGTGAAGTGATTTCAGATGCCAAATGACAATAGCAGGCATTCGTAATAAGCAAAGGAATGTATGTCCAGGAGTTTGCATTGTCTTGAGCTTCATTATCAGTTGCAATTCAGCAGTCTCTCTAATTAGCTGTTGTAGATTTTCTTGGTTGTCTGGCTGTGGTCCTGGCATTGTAGGACCTGATGTTTCGCCAGTAGCTGTGACTGGCATCCTCAGAGGTGTAACACAGAAAGACAGAGTACCTTGACACAGAGAGTACTCCATCTTTCTGTGTTATACCTCTGAAGATGCCAGTCACAGCTACTGGTGAAACGTCGGGTCCTACAATGCCAAGACCGCAGCCAGACTACCCGGAAAATCTACAACAGCTAATGAACTCCGGCTATGAAAGCCTTCAACAGTCTCTCTAATCTCCCTTTGAAATTCCTTTGTAAGAGAACTGCTACTCTTGGGTCAGCAACTGAATGCCCTGGAAGGTTAAAATGTCCCCCCACTGGTTTTTGAATGTTGTGGTTTCTAATATTAGTAGCAAGAGTCCAGTAGCACTTTTAAAGACTAACAAAATTGTGGTAGTGTATGTGCCTTTGTAAGTCACTGCTCACTTCTTCATACTTCTGTTTATTCTTTGCATCCTCCTGGATTGAATCCTTCTGTACCAAACTGAGACCTAGGTTTCCTGTCTCATTACCAATGCTGCTATTTCCATGCCTCTGTATATCACACCAATGCTGATATCTCCACCCATATGCGCATCACACCTAATCCAATCATGCCAGTCATTGCCATTCAGCATCTAATCATCTTTATAAAGTTTATATCTCTGGTACCTTGTGTTACATTTTATGACACACAAGGCTCGGCCCGACAAAGTGACATCTGGCCCTCATAACAAATGTGTTCAGCATCTCTGATCTAATTAATCATTATAAGAACATAAGAGAAGCCAATGTTGGATCAGGCCAACAGCCCATCCAGTCCAACACTCTGTCACACAGTGGCCAAAAATACCAGGTGCCATCAGGAGGTCCACCAGTGGGGCCAGGACACTAGAAGCCCTCCCATTGTTGACCCCCCCATGCACCAAAAATACAGAGCTTCACCTGCCCCAGAGTCCCCATCTATACCTTGTGGCTAATAGTCACTGATGGATCTCTGCTCCATATGCTTATCTAATTCCCTCTTGAAGCCATCCATGCTTTTAGCTGCCACCACCTCCTGTGGCAGTGAATTCCATGTGTTAATCACTCTTTGGGTGAAGAAGTACTTCTTTTTATCTGTTCTAACCCGACTGCTCAGCAATATCATTGAGTTCCCATGAGTTCTTGTATTGTAAGAAAGGGAGAAAAGTACCTCTTTCTCTACCTGTTCTATCCCATGCATAATCTTATAAACCTCGATCATGTCACCCCGTCAGCCGTCGTTTCTCCAAGCTAAAGAGTCCCGTGTTTTAACCTTTCTTTATAGGGAAAGTGTTCCAACCCTTTGATCATTCTAGTTGCCCTTCTCTGCACTTTTCCCAAAACTATAATATCCTTTTTAAGGTGTGGTGACCAGAACTGCACACAGAACTCCAAATGAGGTCACATCATTGATTTATATAGGAGCATTATGATATTGGCTGATTTGTTTTCCATACCCTTCCTAATAATTCCCAGCATAGCATTGGCCTTTTCTATTGCAGTTACAGACTGTCTAGACATTTTCATTGAGTTATCTACTACGACTCCAAGATCTCTCTCTTGGTCAGTTTCTGCCAGTTCAGACCCCATCAATGTGTATTTATAGTTAGGATTTCTGGCTCCCATGTGCATCAGCTTGCACTTGGCCACATTGAAGCCCATTTGCTACATTGAGGCCCACTTGCCCATCCTCAACAGATCCCTTTGGAGTGCCTCACAATCCTCCCTTGGTTTTTACCACCCTGAACAACTTTGTATTATCTGCAAATTTAGCCACTTCACTGCTTACTCTCAACTCCAAATCATTAATGAATAAGTTAAAAAGCATTGGACTGAGTACTGATCCCTGTGGTACCCCACTGCTTACCACCCTCCACTGAGAAAATTGCCCATCTATACTCACACTCTGTTTTCTATTAATTAGCCAGTTTTTGATCCACAAAACGACTTGTTCTTTTTGAGCTTACTTAGGAGCCTTTGATGAGGAACTGTATCAAAAGCTTTCTGGAAGTCAAGGTAAACAACATCTATTGGGTCCCCCTGTCCACATGTTTGTTCACCCCCTCAAAGAACACTAACAGGTTAGTGAGACAAGATCTTCCCTTACAGAACCCATGCTGAATCTGCCTCAGTAATTTTTGTTCATCAATGTGCTTACTAATTCTTTCCTTAATAACAGTTTCCACCAATTTACCCAGTATCGACATCAGACTGACTGGCCTGTAATTTCCCGGATCTCCTCTGGAACTCTTTGTGAAAATGGGAGTGACATTAGCTACCTTCCAGTCCTCAGGAATGGAGGCAGATTTTAATAAAAGATTACATTTTTTTTTTTTAAGATCCACTAGTTCACATTTGAGTTTTTTTAGAGCTCTCGGATGTATGCCATCTGGGCCTGTTGATTTATCAGTTTTTAAGTTGTCTATCAGTTGTAGGACCTCCTCTCTTGTCACCTCAATCGGACTCAGGTCTTTCAATAGTGCTCCCAAAATCAGCAGTTCTGGAGTGGGCAAGCACTTCTCATCTTCCATAGTGAAGACAGAGGCAAAAAATGCATTCAGCTTCTCCGCCATTTCCCTATCATCCTTCAGTACTCCTTTTACCCCTTAGTCATCCAAGGGCCCCACTGCCTCTCTGGCTGGTTTCCTGCTTCTAACGTATTTGAAGGAAGCTTTATTGTTGGTCTTTATGTTTTTCGCTATATGCTCCTCATATTCCCTTTCTGCCTGCCTTGCAGTTTATTTGCCACAGCCTATGTTCCCTTTTATCAACCTCACTGAGACTAGCTTTCCACCACTTAAAGGAATCATTTTTACCTTTTACAGCTTCCATTACTTAGTTTGTTAACCACGCAGACTTTTTTCTATACTTATTTGTGCCTTTCTTAACCTGCAGTAAATATTTTTTTACTTATAATAGGTTTTTATTAATTCCCCAAAAACAAAACAACAAACTAAAAAGGAGAGTAGTACCTTGTAATACATTCAGTTTAAGTCTCTCCTGTGTATCTTAAAACAGAGAATATATCTAATAAGATAATATTTGCAACTGTGTATCAAACAGTATGTAAACGTTTTCATTTTAAAATTATCTAAACATTTTATTATTATTTTCTATTGATAATATCTCTTCAAGGGCTCTTATTCTAAATTTTAATGATTTCCCAACATATTCTTGTCTTTAACAAAGCCATTTCCCTTATAATCATTCTTACCAATTTAAATTTTTCATACAAATCACCTATATCTATCTTTGCTATTAGCAGAAAATAAAAATGGAGTATCCCTCTTTATAATTTGAATTCAAATAATATACTATAATAACTATTACTAAAATTCCTTTCACTATTGCCTCTCATAGTTGGAATCATAACAACACAACCCATTCTAATTAATTATACTTTAGTAAAGGGTCTCTAGTCCAATCTTACAGAGAGAAAGGCTGTGATTTCTAGATGAGATTTTATACATAAAGCTTAATTTTTTTCTCTTTGTCTGATACCTTCTCATCAATAGGATTTTGTCTTTGTGACTTTTGCCCTTGTAGACTCCATGGGTTTGCTTTAAGGTTTGCAATATGTAACCCAAGGTAATGTTTAATTGCCTGTTTTCTGTCTTCTTTTCTTTCTGGAATGGCTTTTGTTTCAGTGGTTTGGTTGTTTCTGTAAATAACAATTTCTTTGATTCTGAAAGCAATGCTTCCATTAAAGGTTTAGCTTCCTTTTTTATTGTACTAGTCTTTTTGTAGAGCATCTTGTTCTGGCTTAAATGGACGTCCTCTTGCTTGTAGTTTTGTTCTGAGTCTGTCAGAGTTTGTTGTAGCAATTTATCTGTGTTGCTTGTAGATTTCCTTGGAGTAGATAAGCTTTTTTGATTGCTAACTTGATAGAGAGAACAATCATATCCTTAAAGTGATCCCATGAAACCTGGGTCAGTTTAACATCAGCAAAATTGTATAGATTGACCATCTTTAGTTTGTTTTCTGCTTGAGAATCCATTTTATGACCAGTGTTTATAGTCCCAATACAGGAAAAGTTAGAAGTGATTTTCTCTGCCAAAAGTCTAGAAGCCAAACCACATTGCTAGATAAGTTGCTGTACTAGACATATTAACAACCAAAAATCTTTCAGCACAAGTCAGATGGTTGTTATTGTCCAATGTCTGTTGAGCCCAGAAGACTTCAGAGGGAAGAATGCTGTACCAGGAAGTTCTATTACCATATATGGAAACTCAATTTTAAATGTCTCTGTTTTTTCCTGTCTTTTTAGTTAAATTCCAAAGCATTTGTAATTCCAATGGAGAGTAATAAAATGTTCAGATAAAATTGTTTGTATCCCTTCCCACTTAGAATTCTTTACAGAATATCCACAACTTTTGCTAGCCATTTGAATCGAGGACGGGGGGGGGAATGCTCCCCTTTTCCTTGTCTTTATGGATGTCTGATAGGTATTTAATCCAAAGTCTATAGATTCTTTGGTGTTGCTTTAATGTTGCTTTTTACAAGTACTTATGCTGTCTTCACCCGTGTTGGAGGTGAGGCTTGAGACTCTCTTTGTCTGGAGTTCACAGCTTGTGCAGTCATGGTGAACCATGGCTGTGCTCCAGGCCTGTAGCTAACAACTGCTTTTTCTCAGGGGACCCACCACCAATGTTCCCTCTAAGCTGTGGAGTTTTGCTCACAAAACTTCTACTTTGTGAGCTACTGCCATTAAGGTTGTGAGAGAGCAATTTGGCTGCTGCATAAATTAGTTTGCTCTGGAGCCATCCTTCCTGAGCTAAGACAAAAATCTACAAGCTGGAGGTTAAAAAAACTGTGAGCTAGCTCATACTAACTCAGCTTAGAGGGAACACTGCCCACTACTATATGATTGTGTGGTACTGCCATGCCATGCTCATACTTCTAAATAATTTCTCAACATGGCCCAGCAGGTCACATTTTGTCTTCCTTGGCCCTGCTAAGAAGGGGAGAGAAGGCGGCTTTGCAGGGGCCTGCGCTTCAGCGCGGCCCTGCAAAGACTGGGGATGGGGGGAAGAAGGCTTTGCAGGGGCAGCGCTTCAGCGTGGCCCTGCAAAGACGGGGGGCGGAGGGTTTCGCAGGGGCCATGGGACTGGGACAGTCACAGGAGATGGGCAGGAGGTGGAGGCTGAGAGCAGGGCACGGCGCACGCAGTCAGCAGCCACTCACCTCGTCGTGGGTTTCTTCCAACAAGGGCTGCTGCAGCAGGAGGAAAGCTTCGCTCACGTGCAGTCCTTTAGGCACAAAGGGCAGCGTGCATGTGGGCAGGTCAGGAGCAGAGGCAGAGTGGATGTCTAACCCCGCCTTATGAGTGCTGAGAGGGGTGGAGGGGTGGAGCAGCGGAGGCAGAGCGGAGGTCTAACCTCCCTTATGAGAGTGCTCCGAGGAGGGGGGAGGGGGCTGGGGGGAGGAGGGGGAGCAGAGGATGAGGGAGGGGGCCCACAAAACCCACGGGGGGGCGGGCCCCCAGGGCCCCACGCAGGCTACGGGTCTCCTGTGCTCCTTCGTGCTTTCGCTTCAGGACGATCCAGCTCCTGCCCACTCGCTGATGCTCGCGGGGCGCTTGGATCACGTCCCCTGCTCCAGACCTCCCTGCTGCGCCGCAGCCTGCGTCTCCGGTATATATTTTTTCTGAGCTTCTAGGATTGCAGTTTTAAATAGTTTCCAAGCTTCCCCAATGGTTTTGACCAGGGCTCATTTGGGGGCAGAGCGAACTGGCACATATGGCAGCGGCAAGCCCTGCCCCCAGCTCCCAGAGGGCTGGCGGGAGAAGGGGTTTAAAGTTTAAGTTGGCGACTGCTGGGCACCATTAGGCCAACTTAGGTGACCGCTGGCCTCAAAGGGATGCAGAACTGCCTATGGGCTCACCCCTCCTTGCCCCTCTTCCCCTCCCTGTGCCCACTTCCCACCTGGCCCCCAGCTGGATTGGGATGTAGAGGGCGTTGAGGCTGGCACTGCTCCTTGGGTGCCCTTCCTGCCGCTGCACCTGCTGGCGGTGGCCTCGGTGGCACCCCCCCCCCATGGCCCGCATCTCACGCAAGATCAAGATCCCTCCTGGAATGACAAGGTGAGTCGGGCAACAGGTGGCAGCCCAGGAGGGATTTGGGAGTTGGGACCCGTGCCCATGTCCACGTGTCAGGTAGCCCTGTCAAGTGTATGGTATGTGGGAGGAGTATTCCATCTGAACTTTTCCTCACTGTTACTAGCTCTTATCAGGTCTCTGACCTTTACTCTCCAGCTGCTGGAGATTCGGCTGGGAACCATATCGGTTTCTAGGATTGT
Source organism: Gekko gecko (assembly GCA_029375565.1). Taxonomy (NCBI): domain Eukaryota; kingdom Metazoa; phylum Chordata; class Lepidosauria; order Squamata; family Gekkonidae; genus Gekko; species Gekko gecko. The sequence goes on from JAPDNY010000007.1 coordinate 120,808,823, forward strand.
TTTGCTAGCTTGCCCACTGCTTTTTCCCGCACACAATTTGTATTCACTGGCTTCTGCTATTGGGGGGTGGATGCTTGAATGTAGTATATCATAGTAAAGCCTATTGTATGCAGCCATTACAGACACAAGCTGTACACATGTCTTTAGTTCTGATTCACCATTAAACATTGTCTTCTGAAGAAGCCCTGTGTTGCGTGAGCTGACTGAGGAACCTGACATGTGTGCCTGTCCAGAATGTCGCACCTTGGCCTCACGCCTGCACTTTTGTGGCTCTCCCATGAAGAAAGTCAAGGCGAGTGGTGCTAAGCTGGTCTCCTCAGAAGTAAGCCACACATTGTCCTTTTGGGTTTGATTTGGCATGTCTCATCATCAGGCAGATCTCATCATCAGGTCAGTACCGCCACTGCCAGGGTGGGCACCTCTCCAGCTTTGCAAAGGAAGCACAGCCCCAGAAAGGAGGGGGCGGCTGTCCTCCTGAACAGACTGCCTGGGGAGAAAGAAGTCCCAACAGGGCTCTCTGGGACAGGAGGACGCGCAAAGTTCCAGGGGGGGAGGCTAAGGCTTGATTGTGCAGGCTGGGCTGGAATTCTGCCTACACATTTTCCTGAGCAGGGCCCATTGAACTCTATCGGAGTTGGGCCCTGGATCTTCTGGCCTCTTACCACAAGCAGTATCTCGATAGTAGCACCTTTGCTCAATCAATTCGGTGACTGCTGGGCGTGCCCGAGTAGCCTGGGCATTTTGCCTCGCTGGATAACAAACCTGTGTGCGGTGGCACAGTCTGATCGGGCTTGGAAGGTAAAGTTGTATGAAGTCCAAATAAAAGGCAGGAGCTGGTAGTATTCAGCCCTATCCTATGCATATGTTTAAAGGGCCATCAAGTCACAGCCAACTTCAGCGACCCCATAGGGTTTTCAAGGCACCAGACCTTCCTTGGTGGTCTCCCATCTAAATGCTAACCAGGGCCAGGCAGCCCTCCTTAGCTTCCATGAGAGGGAGGGCAGGAAGTGTTGCATCAGTGCGTAATTCTCCTGGCCCTTTCTTACACTCCTAGGGAAATGCTGGTTGCCACTTTCAGGTCAAGAAGCCATTTTTCTCCAGGTCAGTTTGGCCAGTGATCCTAGAGGTTGTTTTTTTCCCCACCTTCTGGGCATGGAGCAGGGGTCACTAGGGGTATGGGGTTGGACTAGATGACCCTGGAGATCCCTTCCAACTGTATGATTCTGTGATCTGAGGAGAGGGGCTAGCCTGGGCCATCTAGGTCAGGGCATCCCAGGCATACTTACTCAGAACTAAGATCCTTTGTGTTTAATAGTAAATGGCATAAGAGAGGAAGAGTCTTCCCAAGAGTATTTTAAGACAAGAAATTGTGCACTTAACTTGCAAATCAGCCAGTCATTGAATTCTGTGGGATCTGCATTTCAGCCGGTATGTACAGGAGATCCCTGCAATTATTTGCACACTTTCTTGAAAGTCTGTGATGGAGACGCACCAAGCTGAGGCATTCAGAGGGGTCTTGGCTGATTCCAGGCCTCCGCAGAGTCTCTGTAGGAGACTCTCAGCCTGGGGAGCCGGGATAAGCCTTTCCCAAGGCGACAGCTAAAGGATTGAGGCTTGCCTGTCTCCAAGAAGTCCTGGCATCTCTGAGCCAACATGGTGACCGGAGCCGGCCTCCAGATGAGCGGACAGGAAAATAAGTGAAAGTAACCCCGGCAACAAACAAAATCATCCAAACAGTGAGTCAATCAAACCCCTGTAAAAGCGAAGAAGTCTCAGTCTGCTAGATCAATTCGAGAAGGAGTGGCGGGCGGGGAAGGGTTGGAGATCCCCCCCCCCTTGAAATGGAGCAGTTCTTAACCATTTTAGAAAAGAGAGAGGAAAAAAAACTGACTGTACAAGACTTCTTCTGAGCTTGAAAGCTACATTTTAAGCCAAGAAACGTTGAATTCAGATAAACTTTGCTTTAAAAATAAAAATTTTCTTCTTTGTAAACAAGATGTCTGGGAGAGGGAGGAGAACAGCACCAGAAAAGAAACCAACTCCAGGAAGTTCCATACCAACGACTTCCCCCCAGACACAAGAAGCAGCCACAGACTTTTCCAATGTGCTTGCAGCAGCATTGCATCTTCTGCTGGAGCAGATGTCAACCATCAACAACAAGCTGGATTCCGTGCAAAATCAACTCGCCCACATGGGAAAAAAGGCCAAAAAGACAGACAAAAGGATTGAGAAAACTGAAACAAAGACTAAAGATATTAAGCAAGAACTGGAAGAAGTCAAAAAAGAAAGAAATACGGACAAAAACCAACTACTACAGCTGCAACTGGAAAGATCTATGCACATTCTACGCTTCCAAGGAATGTCTGAACTGAAGGGAGAAGATTTAAAAACAATGTTAAGTGTAGCAATAGCTTCAATTTTGGACCTAAAACAAGAGGATCTCTGGAGTGACATGGACTTGGCATATCGTATATACCCTGGTTTTATAAGAAAAAACAAACTACCTGGCGAAATTTACATTAAATTTTCTAAGAGAACAATGAGAGACAATGTTTTAAAAGCTACAACAGGAAAAACATTAAAAGTCAACAAGGAAGAAATTAAAGTCTTAAAAGACATTCCATTTGAGATCTGGAAACGAAGACGTCAATATAAAGACTTAATTGTTTTCCTGAGAAATCAACAAATAGTCTACAGATGGAGCTTTCCGGAAGGACTTGTCTTCAAATATAAGGATAATAAAATTAAAATTGACTCTGTCCAAAAGGCCAAAAATTTCTTGAAGCAGCAATTGGGCGTGGATAAAGACGAAGACCCAAATTTGGAGGAAGGAGAGGAACCCAGCGAGGAAGAGCCGGATAATACCCTGAGTGACTCCAGCAGTTCAGCTTCAGAGACTGAGAAAGGAGCAGCAGCACCCGAATTATCAAAAGTGAAGAAAAAGAAGTGGAAGAAATAAACAATCTACTTTGGATTACAAAATATTTTACTTTAGCGTAATTTAATTCTATTTTGCAGGGGCTTGGACTCTTTGTTTTTTGTAATCTTCAGTATATCATTATATTCTTCAGTATATTACTGTTATTGCAGAAATGATTTACTTATCTGTAACCTAACATAAAATTATTGTCTTAAGTTAGTGGTAGTATTCCCCTGTATCCTTTCCTTTAGGTTTTAGGATGTCGAATATAAAATCAATAAAATATTATAAAAAAAGAAAGAAAATAGAGTGTTTTGAAACAAGGGGACTTGTTTCTTGGTGCACTTAGGATTAGGGACATACTGAAATTCAAAAGGAGATAAATCAATCTCCTGTATTGCAGCTTGATTCTCAAAGATAATGACAGGGGCTAAAGAAATAATATGAGTCCTGTCAAAATGGAGAGGGAAGAAATCAGTTTCTGAGTTATAAAGTTTTCCTGTGGATTTAATGGGATGACAGGTGTCCAAAGAATCACTTTGCAGTGGTTTAAGTCTTTTCTGGATGACTGCATACAGAAGGCTTTTGTCTAACAAGACTGGCGTAGCCACTTGGGATCTACAGGGCTCAGCATTATCCTCAGTGCTGCTTAGTAAATATGTCAGACCTTTGGCAATACTGATTCAGAGTTTGGGAGTATGTTGCCGTCAGTATGTAGGTAACACCCAATTGCATCAGTGGCTATCAGATTCACTTGGTAGATATTGCTGTTCTTGATCAATGTTTTACAGTCATGGTCTAGTGACTTAGGAGCAAGCAAGCTGCAGCTTAATTCTGAAAAGACATAAGAAAGTAAACAGTGTCTGCTGAATCAGACCCAGTGATCCATCTAGTTTAGCATGCCCTTGATGCTGCCTCCTCCACCGCCTGCCCAAATCCTGGTTCATCTGCTCTGGCTAGTCATCTGACCTGTTATGAAGCCTGTGCCAAACTTCGCACAGGCTGAGCAGCCATCCCTGCCCTGTCGTGGGGTTGACTTCCTTTTGAAAGAGGGCAGGCAGCCAATCCTTAGTGGCTACATTTGTGGCCTGTTCCCCATCTGTTAGCCTGCCCTTCTGCTGAGCCAGTGGGCTTGGCTGTTAACACCACCAGCATCTCCTGAGACCCAGTTTGTGTGGTGGTTAGGAATGCAGACTCTAATCTGGGAGAACCGGGTTGAATTCCCCGCTCGTCCACATGCAGCTGCTGATGTGACCTTGAGTCAGTCACAAGCTCTTTCAGAGCTGTTCTCTCAAGAGCGGTCAATGGAAGAGCTCTCTCAGCCCTACCTATTACAGAGTGTCTGTTATGGGGAGGGGAAGGGAAAGGAGATTGTAAAGTGCTCTGAGACTCCTCTGGGTAGTGAAGGATGGGGTATAAATCCAATCTCTTCTTCTCCTCCTCCTTTAAAGGGGTGCTGTTCAATTGAACATGCTGAAGGAATTGGTGACAAAATTTGCTAAAGAAAAGGCACACAAAATGAGATTCTGATATGCTTGGAATGGAAACATTAAAGAGACTTAAATTTCAACATCACAATTAACAGGAATTTTCAAAGTGTGATTTGTGGTTTTCTGTTTGAGAGAAAAAATCAGAGATTGTATTACTTGTTCTCACAATTAAAAAAAAGGATATTAGCAATTTCAAATTTTGTGTGTTACATTTATGTTTGAAATTTCTTGGGTGAATGGGGGTGGGTGGGCACCAGAAGGTAGCCTCACCTAGTGTGCAAAAAAAACTGGCACCAGCCCTGGCGCCGCAGTGGCGGCACGATCTCCTATTGTATCCTATGAGGTCATAGGATGCAATGGGAGATCATGCTGCCGCTGTGGCACGAAGGGGTTTAAACTTAAAACCCTTCTCTCTTCGCTTCCCCTGCCTTCCCTTTAAAAGGGAAGGCTTTTAAAGATGCCTCCTCATACTTTCTTTGCTTCTCAACCCAGCCTTCTGTTTCCTCCTCTGTTGTTTTTAAAGTGCTACTAGACTCCTATAAATTTTGCTTTTAACAGACTATCCCTCTGAAATCTTTATGTTCAGGCCCTGACATGCACTACCCTCCCTCCTTGCAAAAAAAAATAAATGGTGCTCAAAATGAGTCCAGGGTCTTCCTTTTCTTCTTTGTGAGGCTGCAGAGAGTAGGGGCAGAACTGAGCTGATTAAAACCTCAACCCTCAGATGCCACCAGTTGCCAACTCAGAACTGGGGAAATTCCTGAAGATTTGAGGGTGGGGACAGGGAGGTTTAGGAAGGGGCTAGACCTCAGCACAGAATAATGTCTACCCTCCAAAGCTGCTCTTTTCTCCAGGGAAACTGATCCCTCATCATTGTTAACCATCTTGACTATTTTCTTTGTGCTTTTGAAGCCATTTTTCTCCAGGTAGGCTTGCCAGCTCTGAGTTGGGAAGTACCTGGAGATTTTTGGGGTGGAGCCTGAGTGGTGGGTGTTGCCTTCTGACACACTTCCGATGATGTCAGGAGGTATGGCATATGCAAATAAGTTATGCTAATGAGCTCCTGCACCTCTTTTTCTACGAAATGACCCCTGTTTTTGACCCCTTCTACTTTTTCTTTCAGTTTCCTCTTCACATGTCCCATCATATCAGAGAAAAGTCCCCTTTTAAAGTCAAAAGTGGTTGGGTCAGTCTTTTGGGGCAACTCCCTATTAATACAAATGTTGAACTTGATAACATTATGGTCACTGTTCCCAAGCGGTGCGATCACTTTTAAAACTCTCACCAGGTCTTGAGTGTTACTTAGGACCAAATCCAGGATTACCTCTTTCCTGGTAGGTTCCGTGAACATCTGCTATATAGCACAGTCATTGAGAGTGTCTAGAAACTCAATCTCTTTTTCCCGACTAGAACACATATTGACCCAATCAATGTGTGAGTAGTTAAAATATCCTATTACGACACAGTTTTTTTGTCTAGCTGCTATCTTTAATTCATTCATCATTTTATAATGCTCCTCTATCTTTTGATGTGGTGGGTGTCCCGGCCCCACCAGCTCGGGACTGGGCACCCCCCCCAAGGACGACTCACCCCAGCTGCAGCACGAGCCCCAAGCACCTGGCACGCCCCTGGAGCGACGATGAGGAGATGATCGAGCTGAGCGCGGCTGGGAGGCTGACGGGGGCCGCGGCGCTCCCCGGCCAGCAGGAGCCGCCGGAAGAGCGCGCGGCCAGCAACGGGCCCCCTGGGGGGCGGGGACGAGCCCCGAGGGAGCCCCGAAGATGCCCAGCAGCTGCGGAGCGGCGGAGCAGCCCTGAGGCCGCCCAAGCCGCCACCAGCGCAACTTCCGCACACCACACCCCACTCGGCGACATCCCTTAAGAGAGGAGGCGGGGCCAGGGCCGGGGCGGAAGGTGGGCAGGGAGCACTGGGGGGTGCTGGGATGGAGAGGAGGAATAAAACGGTGGCAGACGAGAGGGGCCAGGGAGGAGAACAGTGCCAGAGAGACTGGGTCCGTAGAGCAGAAAGCCAGAGAGAGAGCCAAGACCCATTCCCTTGCACTCAGGCAGAGGGGCACTCGGGGTGCTTAAAACCCCGTCCCCTGCTAGTCTGAGGCCTCCTTCTCATCTCCTCCTTTGCAATCTTCTCGCTCCCAGAACCCCAACCCGCTGCCGGGCTTCGGGAGGCCACGGCTACCGGGGGCGCCAACCCTTCCTCGCAGGGGAGGCCTGACAGTGGGCGATAACTACCTCCCAGTGTTAAGTTTCCTTTTGGGCCCACTATTTCAACCCATAGCATTTCCAGAAGCGAATCCAATTCTCTTACCCTCTCAATCTTACTGGATTGTATACCCTCTCTGACATACAGAGCCACCCCACCTCCAACCCTTCCTCCCATCCTTGTGATATAATATATAACTGGGAATTACCGTATCCCATTGATTCTCTTCATCCCACCAAGTTTCTGAAATACCCACAATGTTTATTTCCCCTCCAACACCAAGCATTCCAACTCCCCAATTTTACCTTGGACACTTCTAGCATTTGTATAGAAACACCTATAATTTCCCATACATGTTAAGCCCTCAACCTTCCTCTTGCTGCCTCGAGACCTTGTCAGGCAGTCCATATCACTAGTCACAGTCTCAGTGGACAGTTCCAATCCACCTCCCTGTAGAAAAGCAACAGCTACCCCTTCATCTCTTTGAGATGAGCCATCCCGAACCAGAGACTTTTCATCTCCTGTTGGCCTTTCCCCCAATATTCAGTTTAAAAACTGCTCTGCCACCTTTTTGGTTTTAAGCACCAGCAGCCTGGTTCCTTTTCGAGACAAGTGGAGACTGTCTCTTTTGTACAGCTCCCTCTTGTTCCAAAAAGCATCCCAGTGCCTAACAAACTTGAACCCTTCCCCCCCTACACCATCGTCTCATCCATGCATTGATCTGTGCCTGTCTCTCCAGCCCTGTGCGTGGAACAGGTAGCACTTCTGAGAAGGCTACCTTGGAGGTCCTGGCCTTGAGTTTCCTGCCCAGCAGCCTAAATTTCTCCTCCAGGACCTCATGACTGCATTTCCCCACATCGTTGGTACCGACATGCACTACGACCACTGGCTCCTCCCTAGCACTATCTACTAGCCTATCTAAAACACGCTTAATGTCCGCTACCTTAGCACCAGGCAGGCAAGTCACCATACGGTCAGTACGCGGGTTCACCACCCAGCTTTCTACCTGCCTAAGGATAGAATCACCAGCTACCAAGGGCTCCCCTCCCACCCTGCCCAGGGATAGTCCCTTAGTGTGAAAGGATACCTGTTCGCCAGCTGAAGAAGAGGTCCCTTCTGAGGGCACATTCCCCTTATCCTCAGCACGGTGCCCTGTTTCCCCTTGACCCTCATGCTCCCTGACAGTGGCTGGGCTGCCAGATCCAGAGTGGGACATATCTAACAAGTCCCCGAGAGTCTTCTTGGTGCACCTGACTGTCTCTGCTTCTCCAGGTCAGCCATCTTGGCCTCAAGAGAGCAAACTCATTCCCTGAGAACCAGGAGCTCCTTGCACCGAGCACACACACAAGACTTCTGTTCAGTGGGCAGATAGTCATAAATGTGGGCAGATAGTCATAAATACATTCGTATTTATAATATGTTTTAACTGGTGTATTTTTAAATACGTTTTATGTATGTATTTACACTGACTGTAAGCCGCCCTGAGCCTGCTTTGCGGGGAGGGCGGGGTATAAATCTCATAATAAATAAATAAATAAATGTGACACTCCATGCAAAACACTGGATAGCCCCCAACCCCCTGCTGGCATTCTGGCTTCATAATTGCTTTTAAAATAATTAAATATAATCCCCCTTTTAAAACCCTTTGTATTTATGATAAAGAGACACAACAGTACTACCTTCTTGCAGGAAAGCTAGATTGAAAGCAGGCAAGGTAAAATGCACTTATGCAGAGAAGCAGCTGGCAACCTCTTCGCGGCTGGGTAATTTATTGCTCAGGCTGACAAGTATGGGAATTACTGTCTGAAACCCAAACTGGTAGGACAATCCATTCCCAGAATTACCATTAGATGGTGGTGTTGCTATACTTTTAGTTACCACACAGTTCATCCTCCTTCCAAATGGTATCCAGTAAGTAAAAATCTCTGTGAAGATTTCTGCTGTCTCAGATCATTTGTCTTTTCCTGTGCTGAGAAGCATCAAAATGTCTTTTGACTGAATTTGTACATGGGGCAATGGCTTAATGTTTGGAATGTGCTTCACCTTTTGTTTATTCAGCATAAAATCTCCTAAAAGCATGCAACAAGGCCAAGCAGCAGAAGCCAAGAGAAGCTTCTTTTTCGTGATTTCTCAATATGATGAGCCTCAGTAGGTGCAGCTTGAAAATAAAATACTTCCTCATGCTTTCACCACACTGCTAAATCAGGAAGAAAGTTTGTCAATTTGGGCAACAAACTAAATAGAGTCCTTCAGGCAATGCTCTTGGGCTGGGCTATATTTGAATAAAACAACAGTATGACATTAATTCCTGTAGCTGGAGCCTTATTTGATCTGAAACTCAGGGGCTCTGCTAGAAAACTTTTCTGAATGCCACTGCTCAGACCCAATAATAATCAGGAAGAGTGAGTACATTTCCCTTAACTGTAGGCAGCTTTTAAAAATGCATGTTTATTCAGAAACTTTCTATGCTACCACTCCAGCCTTAGATAGTTTACAATGTAAAACATGATAAAAACATCAAACAAAATAAAATAACCCAAACTATAATAATCTACTAAAAGCCCAACATTAAAACCCAACTAGAGCACAAAAGCAGCAGAAAACATTTTAGGCGTTTAAAACTGGTCTCATAATACAATTTGCAGGCTAGAAGTAGCAGCCTGAACCTAACTAGTCCAATCTCGTCAGATCTTAGGAGCTAAGACAGGCTGGCCAGGGCTACTGAAGAAGAAGGAGAAGGAGAAGAAGAAGAGGTTGGATTTATACTCCACCCTTCTCTTGGAGTCTCAGAGAGGCTTACAAACTCCTTTCCCTTCCCCTCCCCACAACAGACACCCTGTGAGGTAGGTGGGGCTGAGAGAACTTCTGACACAAACTGCTCTTTTTCAAGAACAGCTGTGTCAGAGCTTGTGACTGACCCAAGGTCACATCAGCAGGTGCAAGTGGAGAAGTGGGGAATCAAACCCGCTTCTCCCAGATTAGAGTCCGTACACTTAACCACTACACCAAACTGGCTCCAAACTGCTTGGATGGAAGACCACCAAGGGTTGTTGGGTTGTTAAGCAAAGGAAGGCAATGGCAAATCACTTCTGCTCACTTCTTGCCTTGAAAACCCCATGGTCCTGGAGTCACAATGAGTCAGTTGTGACCTGATGGCAATTACCCATAGGCTAGACACAGACTGTAAAGATGATTTGGCAAGACAAATACCGGAATTAAAAGCCTTGGTAAAAAGAAATGTGTTGACCTCACCTGGCACCTCAAAGGGGTAAGTGCCAGGCAAACCCCAAGCAAAACAGAGTTCTCCAGTGGCTGACTTTCATGTCTCTAGGATTAGAAAGGAAGTGTTCTAGGTCAGGCACTGCAGATTTCCAGATAGGTGTGCTGCCCATTTTAAACTTGAGCACAAGCAGGATCGTGTTAAGGAAAGCATTTTAAGGCTACAACTGGGAGAGTGAATGATTTGGATTCTAATGTATCATGTGGCCACTCAGTAGTAACACAGGATTACACTTACTGTGACATTTGTTAAATATCCACATAACCTCTCTTCTGGAGTTGAAACAGAATTTTTTTACTGTCCCAATTAATTATCTGTGTCTGTTCCTGAAGCCTTTCCTGCCTTCTCAGAATAAAGATGCACCTCAGCGGTTTAACAGGTCAACCATGTTACAATTTAACAAAAAGGTCCTGCAGTTTCCAGGAACTGCTCATGCTTGTGCCATCCAGATGTGTTTCTTTTGGGGGAACTGTTGCACCTTGGTCTGGACTGCAGCACTTGATAAGCTAGAAGTAATCAGCTAGTCTACTGTTCTGCATATGTGCTGGACTAGATCACAGATCTGCTATAAATGGTGACAGAAATTCCCACATCCTTAAATTGATCACAGTTTTACTTCATGAGCCAAAACCTGACATTTACATGAAATTTCAGATTTGGGAAGGGAAATGAGCGAGGTCTTTGGAATACTACTTCTTTGCCACAGCTTTTATTCCTCAAGGATGAGCAATTAGGATAAAGATTAAGTGGACATTAACTTTCAAATTGGTTTTAGACAATCTTGATGATTCCAGTAAGCATGAGTTTTCTTGAATCCACCAGAGACTAAGCTTTTCTAGCAAGGGTATGAGCGAGAGGGAGGAGGAATATCTTTGTCTGGTTCTATCTAAATTAGTAACCCTGGACAGAGATGGGAAAAGCAGATTAGCTTGCTACACCTCTCTTCAAACTAAGCAGATCTTGGATGCATGGCAATATGCATTATTAGAGCAGTGGGATCATGCAGAAGGTGTGTTCACAAAGCTTTGTTGAAATATACAACAATCTCAGTGGAAACACAATCCTGACTTCTCCACCTGTGTGCAAATGGATGGTCCAACCCTACTTATAAATAAACATAAAATTATTGATGCATAATGGCCATTTCTCTGAGAAATGGAGAAGATCCAGAGGCAGCACTTACCGGGACTGGTTCCATTGGGGGGAGGGATTGAGGACATGGAAATTTATGTCACTTTTATAGAATTTGCTTTATTTATAAATATATGAGTGGTGCACAGGTGGAAGCAAAGAGACATTTCTACAGGGCAGCAGATCCTTCATCTCAAAGTGCTCCAGCCCATCTTCCAGCATGTACTTTTCTTACAGTTATAGCAACATATTTCCCCCCATCATTGGCTGTAAATTCAAAACATCATGAATGCACAAAAAATCCCCACTTTTCCTTACTATTTTCATTTTTAATTTTGTGTAGTCGGTGAAATAATGGAATGTGCGAATGAGATTATAATCTCTATAAAATAAATTGTATGATATACCATTGCCATAGTTCATATCTATTTTTAAAATGTTATTTTGTATATTATTCTTGAAATGAATCAAACAATTCTTGGCACAGCCCAGAGGTAGATAAAAGTCTTACGGGAAAAGTGTTTAATTAAAAACAACTGGGGCTGACATCCATATGCATATTTACTAAAGAATTAAGGACAAATGAATTCCATGGGTCTTCTCAATACACATGCTTGGCATCAGGCTGCAGCTCTTTAAATCCCTTTTATTTCATGTGACAGACACATGATCTTAAGCACATGTATTCAGAAGAAGGTCCTATTGAGTTGAATGAGGTTTATTCCCTATTATTTGTGCTCAGGACCTCAGCCTGAAAAGCTGCACTTTTTCTAATGCTTTGTTCTGGTTGTAGCAAAATTAGATTCTTTCCATTTGATTCTGAAAGCATTAAGGAAAGTTCAAACTACTCTCTGAAGCTATAACTAGTTTAAATTAATGTGCCTCAAACAGGTATTTCCTTTGTCTACCTGGAGACCTGTGCAGCTTATCTGTTCTTTGAAACCATCTTATAAATCCATAAATCTTCTGTATTGTTAATATAAAATTCCTGCCTCAGTGCTCTCCGTATTCTGTTTGCTCACCACAACATTTACCTCACAGCAACAAACCCTAAGCCTATACACTTGCTACCTTTAGAACACATGGTAACTCAGGGAAAGGTTTATAGTTGAAAATAAACCTAGGCCCCGGTCATACGGGCCACAAAACGCGGGAGAGAGGCGTGGTAGTTCACCCCAGAGCTAAATAAGGCGCGGTAGCCCGATCACACGGGCTACTAGGTTGCCACGCTCCAGCTCTGCACCCCGATCACACCGTGCAGCTGCAGCGCAGCAAAAAAGCAACGCAGCAGACCACGCAAGTGTGAAGTGTTGCGAAGTGCGCATGCGCCATTTTGGGGGGGTGGGCCGCTGTCGGTGTCTTGCGTGTGTGCATGCGCTGTTCAGCGTTGGTGCGCATCCCATGGAAACTTACAACATCCGGAAACCCCGGGGACATGGGCAGATGTCAGAAGCCGCGGGATACTAGCGCTCCCACGATCAGACGCCAGCCTTTGCCCCGGGGTTTCCAGAAACTAGTACTTCGGACCTAGTAGTTTTTTACTCCGTGTTTTCCACGGGAAGCCGCGGGTTGGCCACAGGAGCACTACGCCTCCCAGATGTGCTTGTATGATCGCACACAGAAAGTCCGCAGGGCTCCCGTGCCTTCAGCGGGGCAAATGCTCAGTGTGAACGGGGCCCTAGTTTCCCAAAAATCATAGGAGGCAGGCTGCATGGGTCCCCTCAGTTGCTAGAAATGGCTTGTCACAGTTTATTCTTCCAAGAAAGGGCAATGTCCTAGAAGACTGAACTCCAGTACCATTCTATGGCAATGCTACAAGCATGTTCCAGCCTCCCCAGTGATGTTGCAAGGGATTTAGGACTCCTTCAGATCATGCAGTGCAACCCACTGGCAGAAATCACATGTCTGACCAGAAGGCGGCACACACTTTGTCACAAGTTGACCCAGGGATTTAGCTACAGAACTTTTCAGTGCTCACTGAGACATGAAGCAATAATTAAAAAGACTAAGCCATTAGGCATATGCAAAATACACTTCCTAGAGTGCTACCTTTGTACAATGAACCTCCCACATCTGGCTTTAGGGGGGTGTTATTTCCAGGTAGGCTGGAACCCTAGTGCCTGCCATTTTCAAAATCAAGCCATAGACATTTCTGTTTCCAAGCCTATGGACTCCTTTCAAGCATTTTTGATTAAACAGAAGAGTTGGCACATGGGCCAGGCAATAGTTTTAATGAAAGCATCACACTCAGTGAACTTCTGAGCACATTACAGATTGCATCATGATTACAGACGTCAAACTCATGAAGCAGAACAGCCATTGGGTTTGTTCCAAGCTGGCTTCCTAAAGAAAACCGCTTCCCTATGCATGTTCTGCACTGTCCTTTAGCTAACACCAACATTTGCACATTATTAGTTAACCAGTTTCCTCCACCTGATCCTCATTAGGGATAATTCTCTTCCTGGTTTGCAATATGAGAATGTAGTCTGTTCACTCAGTATGAAAAAAGTGCTTTGCCTAATGTAGATGGGGAAACTAACTCTCTTCAGATGGAATCCTCCTTTTCTCTCTCCCAGCATTAGCAAGTAGTATTGATCCTATCCTACTTTAGAAAGCCTTAATGGATGGCAAGGTACCAGCTCCATGTCTTCTCATGAGCCCTTTAGGCCAGTGTTTCTCAGCCTGTGGGTCAGGACCCGAAAGTGGTTGCGAAGCCTCTGAAAGTGGGTCATTGATCCAGCCCTCCCTAATGGCTGCTTGTGTTCTTTCCATTGTTCTCTTTTGTATTTGGAAACCAAGATCTGACCCTGGAAACAGTATCTTCCATGTCATATATCAGCTGGTATTTTTTCCTTCATTGCATGTACATGTTGATCAAGTAAAACATGTCCTGATGGTTACTAGAGTGAGTTCCTTAGAATCTTAGGGAGGATTAGAGGGAGAATAAGAAAATGAAAGATGAGAGGGCAGTCAAAGATTGGAATGTATCCTTCTATGTGCAAAGGTTGTGCATGTCAGAATGGTACTTCATTAGGTTTCATAGTGGGGGTCAGCTGCGCCTTTTGGGTGTTGTTTGTTGGTTTCTCAGAAATATATGATTAGCCAATGTAGAAGATGGAATGCTAAACTAGATGGGTGCCGAGGGCATAGTTTGCCTAGGACACCAAAAAACCCTTGGGCCAGCCTTGGATGGGTCGCCATACCAAGTAAATTTGAACTTGTGGGTTACCACATACTGAAAATGTTGGGAGCCATGGTTTTAGGCTGTGATCCTATTTCCCGGGAGTAAGCCCTACTGAAAAAAAATGGGATTTCCTTCCAAGCAGACTGGTTTAGGATTGTTCCCAGTGGCCCTCAGTATCTTGATAATCCTGGCAGGATTATTAACCTGGTAGTGAGGACACCCAGATGTAACACCACACAGTTCTTCTTATGCCAAAGCTAAATGTTTGCCTCTCCAGCACTGAGTGGTCAAGCGCTGTGACAGCCACAGTTTCGGGACCAAAAGAAAGAGATGGGGAGAAAGGAGAAGAGGAAAAATGAGAAGGGGGAAAGGACAGCCATGTCCAGGTATAGTAAAGTATGACAATATTACATTAAAACTAGTACACAACAGTAGCTTTTGTGGTGAAGGTTGGATTTAAAATTAGGTCCGGGTTCTACAAGGGTTAAAGTCCACTGTCTTTACTTACAATAGCAAAGTGACAGCTCAGCATTCCAGACACCAGGGGGAAGTAGAGAGCCAGATTACAGGGCCATTTCTTTCTTTACCATCTTTGCTGAATTGGCCGACAGCTGGAAAGGTTTCATATATGAGGCTTAGGTAGATTTTCAACTTCTCTGAAATTGTTCAAGAAAGTATCTTTTCTAATTCCTGATAGGGTTCATTTGCAAAAGGAAAGGCATTTGTAATGCAAATAAGCATGCCGACTCCTGGCTTTCTTTTCATCTTGCAAACTGAACTGAAGCAAAAAAATAAACAGGTGGCAAATTAAAAATACCTACCATTTTATTTCAGCATAAACTCTCAAGGGCTACACCCAACTTCTTCAGGTGCCACAAACAGCTCTTCCGCCTTTCATTGCATCTGAAAAAGCAGATTCTACAGAAATTTATACTGGATCAAAATGTTCCACTGGACTCTTGTTTATTCGTTCTGCAACAGTTACCCTCCAAACTGAAGCAAGGCTCCCTTTGTCTGACAACATTATACACACCTGTCATGTTTACTTTTATTGGATTCCCCTTTCCCCTGTCAGATGGCCTGGGCCTTTCAGGCAGAAATTCAGCCAGTATACCTCCCCCCCCAGATGGCACCTAGGGATCTCCTGCTATTGCACTTGATCTCCAGATTACCAAGATCAGTTTCCCTAGGGAAAATGGCTGCTTTGGTGGGTGGACTCCATGGCATTATACCCTTCCCTTCCCAAACCCTGCCTTCCCCAGGCTCTACCCCGCCCCCCAGTCTCCAGACGTTTCCCAACCTGGAGCTGGCAACCCTAGCAGACAGCCACCACAGCTCTCCAAGCAAGGAGTCCCTCCGGCCCCTCTTTATGTATTCCTACTCCAGCTCACACATCACATGAGAACAAATCAAATGACTTGTCCACCTCCTTGGGCCTGTGGCGTGACCCAGGTCCTTGCAACTTTGTCTCCCCAGAACCATTTTGCAGCAGTCCTGTCATCAGCACGACAGCACAAGGACAGAGTTAGAGGGACACAGCTGGGGAGATGGCAGCTCTATTCTTAGCTTTGCTTTTCAAAGGACTTATTGATTTCTGCTCTGTCCCGGCCTCTTTTTCTTCTCTGTGGTGTGATTGACACTGCCCTGCTTTGTCTTCTACTTTGTTTTGCAGGATTAAAAATAGCTGCTTTCTGCTGGGCTTCCGTTTTGGATTAAGACTGGGTTCTAATCCCCACTATGCCCAGAAGCCCATTTATGCCACCTTTGAAGCACTCACCACTCTGCCATGGAAGCTGGCTAGGTGCCTTTGGTCCGGAGTCACACACTTAGCATAACCTGTCTCACAGGGTGGTTGTGAGGATAAAAATGGAGGAAAGGACAATGATGTAAACCACTTTGGGTCCCCCCTGAGGAGAAAAGTGGGGTATAGATGATATAAATAAATACATACGTTGCACTCAACCTGACTTGCCTCACAAGATTGTTGTGAGGATCAAATGGGTGGGAGAGGACTGCATATACCAGCTTGGAGCAATGGTAGGATACTAAAATAGATACTGAACTAGTACTTTGCTTTTCTTCCTTAGCTACTCCATTTCTTCTCTCATAGCCACTGGGTAGATGGTAAGTTAGACAGCCTACTAGGTAAAACTCAGTTCCTGGTTTGTCCACAAAGAGCACATAAAGGAGAAGGGTACATGCCTCTAGGGTGTTTCCTTCCACAGCAGCTGTTTGTACAGCTGAAGAGGCCAGCAGCTTTTCTCTTTGAATTTTAAAAAGTATGCCTCTGTTAATAAAATACCCAAACAAACCTTACCTCCACCTATGACTGGTGAGGACCATTGGTTCCAGTCATTGGCCTTAGTCCAGCAAGCTCTTTCATGCACATATAAGGGATTGCATGTCTTCACTGGGACTTCTGTTTATATTTCAGAGCAGCAGCATGTGCGCTCTCTCTCTCTCATTGTGTTGCAAACTTCTTGTAAGAATGTGGGGGGGGGGTTGTAGTTTTTAATAGGACAGTAACTTGCAATTTGGCCTATACAGAATAATGACCACAGCCTTGCTACTGGATCAGATCTCCTTCTCCTGTTTTTCTGGATTTGAGTAATCCCCAAGAAACAAACTCACTAATGCTCCCAAGAAGGCAAGGAGAGAACGATAAAGGCTGCTTCATTCCTGATAATTTTCTGTACTTGCATGTAGGTATTTCATGCACATCATCATGATGTTATAAGCTTGCTACTGTGCCCCATGATCCTCTGAACACACTGTCTATGTGTGTCCCAGCTAAATCTCACAAACACAAAGAACAAATCGTAAAAGCGGTTTTATTGCATGGGCATACGAATAAGCTAATATGGGAGAGCCTGTGTGGTTAAAGTGCTGGACTAGGACCTGGAAAACTCAGGTTTCAATCTCCACCCTACCATGGAAGCTCGTTGGATGAGTCAGCTACTCTCTCTCAGCCTAACCTTCTCACAGGGTTGTTGTGAGGATTAAATTGAGAAGTGTTGTAAGTCTCCTTTGATCCCCTAACATGCCACTGGGGAGAAAACGGGGGTATAAACATCTAAGTAAATAAACAGAAACTCAAAGAAGCTGAAAATTAAGAGTACAGAAAACACAAAGGGAAACACAGTTTGCTCGCTAAATAAACTTACAAGGCCTCATACATGTTCCTTTCTCCACAGCTGAGACTGGGCTTGGCAAATGTGAGACAAGGACCTGCACCTTTCTGGGTCATATTTCAAGGGGTTCCTCTACAGTTGGGAAAGTCCCTTTTGACCCAGTCAGAAAGTGGGGAATTTATTCAAAAGTCTCAATAAACATTTTCCTTAGGATCTCATATTGTTTAAATCAGAGCCTGAAAATAGCACAGTGTGTAAATGTATCCCCTAGCTAGGAATGGAATGAGCCAGGAAGGGGTGGAGCCTGTAGATGCAGAAGGCATTCCATGCAGAATGTGTGGAAAGCAGAAGAGGAAAGCAAGAATTGACCTGCTGGAGAACCTTAATAATAGGCTTTTAACACTTTGTTTAAGATAACTATGATTTATGTTTGGAAACTGTTAAGGGAGGGAGAGGTTTGTTCTAAATTGTAAATTTTAGAATTATTGTTTTAGGGCTGTATTATCTGATGGGAAGTTAATTTGGGATCTTCCATCTTGGAAGCTGATGCACAGAGTGTTCAGCTGGAAACTTCTTGGGTCACCAACAAGAGGAAAGAGCTGGACTTTTTTTTGGGGGGGGGGCATGACAAGCTGTGAAGGAGGGAAAAGTTCATTGTTTGGACTTTAAAAGATCAGCATTCTGTTGTGTTACTAAGAGCTACATGATATGATGTTAAGCAAAAATTAAAATTTGTTTTATTCCTTTTAAGTTGTTGCAAGATTCATTCCAAGTTCTGCCCCACAATTGAGGTTACATAAACAGAAGAGAATAGAGTACAGAAAGGAAGAAATGGGCTTCAGACTGGGGAAGTTCTCTGTTGACCCCTGCCTTGGGAGGGCTTAGTGGGAGAATGTTGTAAGCAACTTTGAGCCCCCACTGGGGAGGAAAGTGTGGTAAAAATGAAGTAAATAAATCAAGTAGTTGGCAGGCCATTGTGATAGATGTCAGGTGGGACATCTGTATGCTGCTTCTCTCTCTCCCCTTCCCCATCTGTGCGGTTTATATGCTGTGTTTGTCCTTATGTAATGGAGTTTGTGGCTCAATTGAATTCTCGAAAGAGGACAGGGCTTTTTCTTCCTAAAACATAGCGATCTTTCCATAACAAAGGCCCCGTTCACACTGAGCATTTGCCCCGCTGAAGGCACGGGAGCCCTGTGGACTTTCCGTGCGTGATCATACGAGCACATCTGGGAGGCGTAGTGCTCCCGTGGCCAACCCGCAGCTTCCCGTGGAAAATGCGGAGTAAAAAACTACTAGGTCCGAAGTACTAGTTTCTGGAAACCCCGGGGCAAAGGTTGGCATCTGATCGCGGGAGTGCCAGTATCCCGCGGCTTCCGATGCCCGCCCATGTCCCCAGGGTTTCCGGATGTTGTAAGTTTCCATGGGATGCACACCAACGCTGAACAGCGCATGTGCACACACAAGGCACTGACAGCGGCCTGCCCCCCCCAATGGCGCATGCGCACTTCGCAACACTTCGCACTTGCATGGTCTGCTGTGCTGCTTTTTTGCCGTGCTGCAGCAACGTGGTGTGATCGGGGCGCAGAGATGGAGTGTGGCAACCCGGTGGCCCCTGTGATTGGGCTACCGCACCTTATTTAGCTCCGGGGCAAACTGCCACGTCTCTCCCCTGCGTTTTCTGGCCCATATGACCGGGCCAAAGATTATTTTTTTTGCTAGTGTGACACATCCCCCTGCTTCACAACATTCATCTGATTTACTGTGCCCACAAACACTATTGTCCCACTGGGGTACATGCACGCAAGGCAAAATACATAGATGTGACCTAACAAGTGTGATTGTCTTTTGTATGATTTAAAAAAACAACAACAACACACACAGAGCTGAAGTCTATGCAGGACAGCCATCACGAATGAAATATATGAGGTGTGACGTGTAAACAGTTCTGAATACCAACCTCTTCTCTTGTATTTTCAAAAGGTATCTAACTTGAGAACTAATAAAAAAAAACTCTCACAACATAACATAAGGCTACAAACAATCATAAGGGTCAGAGAGTGTATAAAAATGAGAGTTATGAAACCCTAAACCAGGGATGCACAACTTAAACAATTGCATGGGCCAGAACTGATTTTGACTGGAACTAAGTGGGCCATATTGTGAAAATATGACATCACCAGGACCACATCATGACACCATCAGGCCTGACCCTGTGAATGTCAAGAGTTTGGATGCTGTAGATTTGGCACAATTAGGACTCAAACAGATGAGATGAATATCACCATCTAATTCTAGAGATACATTGCAGGCTGAAGGTTCAATTTGCCTTGGGGTTGTGCAGAGAAGAGAGACAGGCTTTGACCCTTCAACTGCTACAGGTTTAACTATTCAAAAGCTGTTTCCTTGCTTTCTTGTTAGCATTTTAAAGGGAAAAATGTCCCAGCTTGTCAATATGTTTTGGCAGCTTTCCTGAAATTATTTCTTGCAGCATAGCTTCATTAACAACTAGAACCAGCTGACCTGATAACTCCTGAGCTGGTCCCTGCTTCAGCCAAGTGGGGGCATGGAGTCAGAAAATGCCCACTGAATCACCAAATTACTGGTAAGGGCTGCAGGCTGTACCACTGGTGTTGGTGGGCTGTTTGTGGCCACTGGGCCATACGTTGTGCACTCCTGCACTAAACTTTCCCCCTGATCCTACAATCTGATGGCAGCAGGCTTCTGTTCATACAGCTCTTACTGGAGAAGGAACTATTAGCACTAAAGAGTGCCACAGACACGGTTCCCACAGTGGGGAAGCACCAATCAATCATCTGTCCAAGGGAAATATGAAGCTGATTGGACCCACTTTCCCTGCTTCCCTGTCCTGCACCTGAGCATGTGGCAATGCCAATATGGATCACTTGTCTTGAGCTGTGTGCGTGTGTAGCTCTGGGTCTGAGAATCATCCAGACTCATTCACACAGCAGCCTACCATGGCTTGTGTTTATCATTGGATCAGGGCCTGGAGGTCTAGGTATTTGGAAATTCAAACGTGTGCTACATTCCTTGTGCCTTTCTTGTTGGGCAAGTAATTCTTGTTTTTAATCATTTTGTCACTCAATGAGGGGTTGGCATATATCCCTAACATGCATGCACCTCTGGGTATAATCCAGTTATTCTTCCCAGAAAAAAGACTGGTAGGTAATGTTCTTCTCATATCTGGCTAGATAAGAAAAGAATATTCCTTATTAAACTAACATAATCAGTCTGGAAGGCTCTGAAGAGACAGAGTGATGAAGATGTTTATTTATTTCAGATATTTACTTACAACCTATCCACAGCAGTGTGCTTGGAGTGGTTCCCAAAAAACACAATAGTGCAAAACATTAATAAAATAATCCAGAAACAAATGATTCTCAATAAACACAGATCAGCTAATTATAGCAGCAGCAAGTTAAAGAAAACAGTACTTTAAAAACCAAAGGTGACAGAAACTTTACAACTATTGAGGGGAACACCAACCAAGTTAACTAAAAGCCATCTGAATTTTTTAAAAGGGTTGGTCTGGTGCCTAAAGTTATTCCAAGATGGCACCAGACATAGGGAGGAGAGGGCATTCCAAAGCTGGGGGAACCACAGAAAAGGCCCTGTCCTTCATGACCACCTGATTCACTGGTGAAAGCAGAGGGCGATGAAGGAGGGGCTGAGATGATGAGCAAAGTGAGCTGTCCTTCAAGTACTCTGGCCCTTGGCATTATTAGAGTTTATTGGTTAAATGCACCTCATTTGGGGCTGGAAATTAAGAGGTTGATAGTGAAGTCTATGCACTGGTAGCCTACAGCAGTTTATAATCTTGCCTCTACATTTTATACTAATCAAACTGTCTTCAAGAGCAGTCACACACAGAACGCATTGCAGTAATGTAACTAGAGGATTACTATGGCCAGATCACCCTTCTTATAGAAGGATCACAGCTGGGAAGCTAACGATTGGTTAAACTGAGTCAGTGTGGTATAGTAGTTAAAAGCATCAGACTAGTATCTGGGAGACCCAGGTTCAAATAACCACTCAATGGCATGGAAGTTCACTGGGTGACCTTGGGCCAATCACATGCTCCCAGGGTTGTTGTGAAGATAAAATGGAATAGAGGAAAATGATATAAGCTGCTTTGGGTCCCCTTTAGGAAAGAAAAGTGGGGTATTAACTAATTAATTAAAGGTGATACGTACTACTGATGAAGTCTGAGTATCCACATGGAGAACTGGATCTAACAGTATTCCCACATGGCAAACTTGCTCCTTTAGGGGGTTGTATAACTGCATCCAGAATAAACTGTCTCTCAGTTCCATACCAGCACTAACAAACAGTAGCACAGTCTTTCTTATATATATATAATTTTTTATTGCTTTTCTCACTACATCTACACACTACAACCTAAAAGTACAGAGTAGACAAGGATCATTAATGGTCTACTTTTGATTTTTGATATTTCCCTAATACTTATAATTATAGAGAAATAGACTTATAGAAAGAAAAATAGAGAGTAAATAAAGATTAGATAGTATAACAAAAATATGCATTATTATGCATCAAATACAGAAATAATTCTCAGATCTTAATTTAGTTGCTTTCTTTCCTTTACGTTTCTGCTTCTTCTCCCAGGGTAATTTAACCTTAAGTGGTCGAGGGGCAGCTGCCCCCAGTTCAGATTCAGAGTCAGAGTCAAAAATCTTACCAGTAGATGAAGATGTGGAGGAGGAGCTGTCACTGCTTATCTCAGCTTGCTCGCTTTTATTTTCTACAGTGTTGTTGTCCTCTGCTTTTCCTTTGTTGGGCTTTGGTGTTGCTTCAGAAGTAGGTCAGCATTAATAAGAGAGTCAATCTTTTCTTTTTTCCCACTGAAATTGAAAAGAAGTCCTTCTGGAATTGCAAAATTCAGACTTAAATTGAAGAATGTTGGGAAAACCACAAGGCCATTCAGATTTGACCTAGATCACATCCCCGATGAATATACAGTAGAGGTGAAGAATAGGTTTAAGGGACTAGATTTGATAGACAGAGTGCCTGAAGAACTATGGACAGAGGTCCGTGACATTGTAAAGGAGGCAGCAATCACCGCCATCCCAAAGAAAAAGAAATGCAAAAAAAGCAAAGTGGCTGTCTGATGAGGCTTTACACATAACAGAGGAAAGAAGGAAAGCTAAAGGCAACAGGGAAAAGGAAAGATTTTCCCAACTGAATGCAGATTTCCAGAGAACAGCAAGGAGAGATAAGGAGGCTTTCCTGAATGAACAATGCAAAGTAATAGAGGAAAACAATAGATTGGGAAGGACTAGAGATCTGTTCAAGAAAATTGGAGAAATCAAGGGAACGTTCCATGCAAAGCTGGCCATGATAAAGGACAAAAACGGTAGGGACCTAACAGAAGCAGAAGAGATTAGGAAAAGATGGCAAGAATACACAGAAGAACTATACAAGAAGGACCTCAATGTCCTTGACAACCACGATGGTATAATCACTGACCTCGAGCCAGACATCCTGGAAAGCGAAGTTAAATGGGCCTTAGAAAGCATTACTAACAACAAAGCTAGTGGAGGTGATGGTATCCCAGCTGAAGTATTCAAAGTCTTAAAAGAAGATGCTGTTAAAGTGCTGCACTCAATTTGCCAACAAATTTGGAAAACACAACAGTGGCCACAGGATTGGAAAAGGTCAGTGTACATTCCAATCCCAAAGAAGGGCAATGTCAAGGAATGTTCAAACTATCGCACAATTGCACTCATTTCACACGCTAGCAAGGTCATGCTCAAAATCCTACAAGCTAGGCTCCAACAGTACGTGGATAGAGAACTGCCAGAAGTACAAGCTGGGTTTCGAAGAGGTAGAGGAACTAGAGATCAAATTGCCAACATTCGCTGGATTATGGAGAAAGCAAGAGAGTACCAGAAAAACATCTACTTCTGCTTCATTGACTATGCTAAAGCCTTTGATTGTGTGGATCACAATAAATTATGGCAGGTTCTTAAAGAGATGGGAGTACCAGACCACCTCACATGTCTCCTGAGAAACCTGTATAAGGGTCAAGAAGCAACAGTTAGAATTGGATATGGAACAACTGATTGGTTTAGCATAGGAAAAGGAGTACGACAAGGATGTATATTGTCACCTTGCTTATTTAATTTATATGCAGAGTACATCATGCGAAATGCTGGCCTGGATGAATCACAAGCTGGAGTTAAGATTGCTGGGGAAAAGATCAATAACCTCAGATATGCAGACGATACCACTCTGATGGCAGAAAGTGAAGAGGACCTAAATAGCCTCTTGCTCAGGGTGAAAGAGGAGAGTGCAAAAGTGGGCTTGAAGCTCAACATCAAAAAAACTAAGATCATGGCATCTGGGCCCATCACTCCTTGGCAAATAGAAGGGGAAGTCGTAGAAGTAGTGACAGACTTCACGTTCCTAGGATCCCAGATCACTGCAGATGGTGACTGCAGCCATGAAATTAAAAGACGCCTGCTCCTTGGAAGGAAAGCGATGGCAAACCTAAACAGCATGATAAAAAGCAGAGACATCACCTTGCCAACAAAAGTCCGCATGGTCAAAGCAATGGTATTCCCCGTAGTAATGTATGGCTGTGAGAGTTGGACTATAAGGAAGGCCGAGCGCCGAAGAATAGATTCTTTTGAACTATGGTGCTGGAGAAGACTCTTGAGAGTCCCTTGGACTGCAAGGAGATCAAGTCAGTCAATCCTAAAAGAAATCAACCCTGACTGTTCCCTGGAAGGCCAGATCCTGAAGTTGAAGCTCAAATACTTTGGCCACCAAATGAGAAGGGAGCATTCACTGGAGAAGACCCTGATGCTGGGAAAGATTGAAGGTCAAAGAAGAAGGGTACAGCAAAGGATGAGATGGTTAGACAGTGTCATCGATGCAACGAACATGAAATGGAGCAAACTTCAGCGGACAGTGGAAGACAGGAGGGCCTGGCGTAATCTGGTCCATGGGGTCGCGAAGAGTCGGACTCGACTGTGCGACTGAACAACAACAAAAAAGGAGTTGAATTTCGTTGCAGAAATGATGTAAGATTTCTGTATTGCTTCCTCGTCTTTCGTATCTCAAATGGAACATCTTTTAAATTTTTCATTTCTTCTCCCTGGATTTTTAAAGCTATCCCATGAGTCACTTTAAGCATTGAGTCTCTTGTTGATCTTTTAGAGAATTTTACAAAGGTTTCCCCTGGCAAATTATTTTTCTTAACAAATTCCGGGTAAGTTCGATAGGCCATGTCCATATCAGCTTGTAGTATTTCAGGTTTACAGTTTGCCAAGGGGGGCAATGCTTCATTTAAGATCGCTTTCAGATTTTCACCTTTCTTTTCTGGGATGTCTCGAAATCTTAATACATACATTGATCTTTCTACTTGTAGCTGTAATAGCTGTTGTTTTTCAGAAGCCCTTTCTTTATCAGCTGCATCCATTCTTTTGTCTTATGATCAACCTTTTTCAGCTTTTTGGCTGTCTTATCTGTTTTCATCTTAGTTTCTTTAAACTCATTCTGTAGAGAAACAAAGTTCTTGTTGAGATCAGTCATCTGGTCCAGCAGAGGGCACAGTGCTTCAGAAATCGTGCTGGCTATATCTGTAGCTGGTTCTGGTCTAGCAACTGGTAATGTTAAGCTGGCAGTTCCTGTAGAGGATTTTACTCTGGGCACCATTTCCCCCCCTCGCTGAGACATTATTTATGTTAAAGGTAAAAGTTCGTAGAAGCTCTGAGATTCTTCTCTGCAATCTGGGATGTAGCCCTCTGCGCTCAAAATGAGTTAAGTAACATTTTCGCTTCAAAGTTTCAGTTTAACTTTTTAAATTTCATGACATTTCTCATTGTTTTGTCTAGGGTAGGGTTGCTCCTCCCCCTCTAGAAGGATCCCCCCCTTCTCTAAGTTCAGGACTTGCCGTTTCTTTGCCGGTTCCCGCTTTGCCGCTTATTTATTTGCAGTCTCTCACTCACATTTACTTGCTGATAGTGTAAGGATGGTCTCTGGAGCTTAGATCCTTTGCTCGCTCTGATTCTGGAGTGCACCTCTGAGTGCCTTTGCTGGCTTTGGGACAGCAGGACCTAACAGGGCAAAAAGAAGCCTCAATCCCTTAGCCACAACTTCGGGAGCGGCTCTTTTTGTACTCCAGGCTAGAAGCCCCCTACAAGGGCTTCAGGGGAGGCCAAAATCATCCAGTCTCTCTCCTTGCTGCCCCGATACGGATTGCACACATCAGAGCTTGACGAGGTGCATCCGACCACGAGTCACCAAAGCCCGAAAGCCAGTACCACAGTCTTATACTAAGCTTCAGTTTATTGGTCCTCATCCATCCCATTACCATGTCTAGGTACTGATTCATAATATCAACACCACCACCTGATTCAGGTGTAAAGGAGAGGTAGAGAGAGAGAGTTGTATATCATCTACATACTGATTACATTGAACTCCAAATCTCCAGATAACTTTTCCCAGCAGTTTCCCAGCCATTTCATGTAAACCTGAGATCCCCGACCTTGTTGTAACTGTGGGCACTTTTGGAATTTTGAGTGGGTGACATAACAAAATGGCTACCATGTGGGCTGGATTCACTCTCAAAATGTTGGAATGTTCCATGAAATATTTGGAGAATCTAAGGTAAGCACCCTAGGCTAGGAGGGAGGCAGCTCTTTCCAAATGGATATCTCCTGGGTGGTTCTGAAGCACCTCCTACTCCAGTAAGTTAAACAGTGGCCTTACAGAAGACATCAGCCATATAGATTAAATCTCTGCACAGCCTCACTCTTATCCTAACCTTTCTCCCATGGTGAGGATGAAATGGGTGAACAGACATAAATGCTACTTTGACTCCTTGACAGAAGGATGAGATATTCATGTGTACTGGATCAAATTCAAGGTTATGGTATTAACCTTTAAGGCCCTTAATGGCCTGGGACCCATGTACCTTCGGGACCGCCTCTCCTGGTACCTCCAGAAGAACCTTATGCTCATGAGATAAGAATTCACTGGTGGTTTCCTGGCCTGAGAGACATCCAGCTGTCCTTGACCAGGACCAGGGCTTTTTCTGCCTTGGCCCCTACCTGGTGGAACTCTCTGCCGAACAACATCTGTGCCCTGTGAGACTTGTTGTCATTCCGCAGGGCATGTAAGGCAGAGATGTTCCACCAGGCATTTGGTTGAGGACAGCAACAGTTCCCCATATAGCCTGGCACTCCTCTTCCTCTGCCTCCCTCCTCTACACGGCAATAGCACTTTCCTGAAATCATCACCAAGAGACTGGCTTAGGTTGTTGTTAAATGTATTTTATGTATTATTTTAACTTCGAATCTTTGTACATTTTTATTACTGTTGTACGCCACCCTGAGCCTTGCTTTTCAGGGGAGGGTGGCTTAAAAGTTGGATTTCATTAATAAATAAATAGTAACAACAGTACTGACTAATACAAACAGCCCTTTTCACACTGCTAAATATCCTGAGGGAAACATGAAGTTCATTACAGTGTTAAGAATCATCCCTTATTTTGAAAAAGTCATTACCCTAGAAAATTAAATTCTCATAGGACTTAACAGTTTTCTATACCAAATCGGGTATCAACCACAAACACTAAGAACACCTTTTAGAAACCAGTGCCATCATAACATTTTGCAATCTAATCTCTGGTATTGGTGCGATGATTTTTGCTTGATCTTATGGCAGGCTAATAAAAGAAGTCATTACGTGCAACACCAGTCCTTTCCCAAGAGTCAATGAGTGCAATGTGTGCTCAGCACCTTAATTATTGCTGCAGTTCTCATGTGCAGAGGAGGTCAACCAGTTTGCAGATAATCTTGCAGTACTCTTACTTACAGTTATCTCATCTTTCAGTAGAAGCTAGGGCCTGTCAAATGTCCACATTCACCCATGGGTGCTATCAGCAAAGCTGCAAGGAGTAAAAGATTGGGGAGAGTGAAAATATCCAAAGAAGAATGAAACGAGGAAAGAAAGTAAGCTGGGCAACCCCAGCTTAATAAAGTAAATTGATCAATGGAGAGAGAGCAGTCTAGGTATTTATGTATACACAGCTGCTAACTATTGATGAAATATTTTGTCACGTTGATGGGTTTTAGAGTGGAGCCTTCTGGGTCAGGGGCTGAAGCCCAGATTGGGACAGGGGATGAAACCTAAACATTCTTGTGAATTTGCTGCGGAGGATAGTACAATATTTGCTGCTGCAAAGTTTGTAAAACAATTAATCAACAGCCTGAAGTGCAGAATAAAATTAACTTTAATGAATATCGTACATCCTTCACAACTAGTGAACTCAAAACAGTTGCTGCTGTACCTTTGAACAATTCTCTGCTCTTGTTCCTCCAACTTCTTTCTCCATACCCTCATTCTTGAAAAGTTTTGGATCCTACCATGTCACAGCCCTATGTGAAAAAGTATTCTAAAAGAGACCGTGGAAGGAGAAACAGCCTTGTCCTTTATTCTTCTGGGTAACTAGCTTGCAAAGCTACCAACCAGGCAGCGTGAGAAGACAGCACAAGAGACTCACCCTCTGCAGCCTCCTCTGTGCACCCTGCCTGCCCCAACCTGCCCTGGTTGATTCACTGGGCCCTCTGCAACAGTGCAGCAATTCCTTCTTGCCCCTTTGAGATCTTCAAGCATTGAGGAGCTAAATGGAGTGAAAGAACGTCTTCCTCCAGCTTGACAGCAATGTGAGGGAAAGAGGGAGCATATAATTTGCTGGGGAAGGCAGCTGTGATTGGTGATGCAGAATGTGTAGCCCCAGTGGGATGGGAGGTGGCCAGGACTGGAGGGAGAGAGAAAAGAGCTGTGGTAACGGGGCCCATAAAACACCTTTTGGTCGAAGGATGCATAAAAAACTTGCAGCTGACCTGTTAACCAGCAACAGGATTAACTGGCTAGAGAACAGATCCTCCTATCTAATAGAAACAAAGCAACCTACTGATTGACCAAAGGCTTTTGCAATTATTTGGCCAGATCGAATTTTCCAGAATTCTAATGGATCTCTGTTCTGCATCTGCTGTACTCTGGTTCTCATGGGCCTTTGTTTCCCAGACACGGCTTTAAAAACTCGTCTCCAATAATAATAGCTGCTAATGAGAGTCACCTCCATGCTGCTGAATGTGAAGGGGGGAAAAAAGAATTGTACCTTCTGTGTTCTTTGATTGACTGACCAAGACGCACAAACGTCATCGTTCTCCAGGGCATTTTTTATAATCAGATTGTAGAACACGCAGTACGTGGCAATGGTCCAACAGCCATCAAGCCTCGTCAGGAAACGTAATTCCCTATATTTGCTGCCTCATACTACTCCCAGATAGAGAAATTTATTGTGCCTAATGAGACCTTAGATAAATAAGCCTCGAAGCCTGTTCCTGGTGCTATGTTTTGCTTCTAATATATTTTCATTCTTTCATTCATTTAAATATTTATAGCTTACTCAATTAGCTTAATGCTGTGCTTTTAGAGTCTACAATAAAGGGTAATAAAATCACATATTGAATTACTAATAAATAAATAAATAAAAGTTTTAAACCCTCTATTTAAATTTATAAAGCAAAAAAATAGGCAACTGATGCCAAGCTGAGTCAGCTGGGCTGAGGCAAGGAGTGGAGAGCACATGGTGGGTTGCTGATAGAAGGTAGGGGATTTTTCTTTCTCCCTTTGCCTTCCTAGCTGTTTCGTGGGAGCTGAGAGAGAGTTGGTTGGTTGTAGCCTGATAGAGAGTGGTTCTGTTTAAGTCTGTTTGGGGCTCTTTGTGCTTTGGGGGTTGTTGGAGGCTGAGTGAATTGCTGTGAGTTGCTGTGGAGTGCTATTGATTGCAAGCCCTGCCCCTTATTGTGATGGGCTCTGCTGTGCTGAGCAGGAAGGGGCCTTTTGAAACAAAGGGCTGCTCCTGGCCAGAGGCACGAGCCTTTGACATGTGCCCTGTGGCTCTTAGCCTGTGGGTCTTGCTTGGAAGCCTTGTAAGAACCTGAGTAGAGGGCTGTTACTGAGTTCTGGAAAGAATGCTTGAGGAGAAGGTGGAAGAACTTGAAGCACGAATCTGTACACTGAGGAACATCCGGGAGGCAGAAAGCTTTTTAGGCATGAAGGAAGAGGGGCTCCTGAGAGAATGGCAAGAGCTAGCAAATCTATGCAAGGGGAAGGATGTAACAAGGAACAGGTGGGTGAGTGGAAGAATGTGACCTTGAGGAGTAAGATAATCAGGAAACACAGCCAGTGGAGCTGCAAAATCGATACCAGCCGCTTCTGATGATGGAAGATCAGACTAACACTCACCGGGATCAAAAGGATGTGACTGACACATAAAAAGAGAAGGAACCAAGCTATCCCATGGAGGAAGAGAGGAGCAGTGGTGGTTGGTGACTCCCTACTGAGAGGGACTGAAGAAGGTGTATGGAGACCGGACGAGGAATCTTGAGAGGTTTGTTGTCTTCCTGGAGCATGTATCCGAGATGTGACTGAGAGAATTCCAAGACTGGTCAAGACCTCTGACCACTACCCGCTCCTACTGATCCATGTGGGAACAAACAATAAGGCCCGAAGAAACCTTGACTGGATCTCCAAAGACTACAAGGCTCTGGGCAAGAAGGTGAAAGATCTGGGGGCACAGGTGGTGTTCTCCATTTTACCTGTTGAGGGCCATGGAGCTGGAAGGGAGAACAGGATACTGGAGGTGAATGGCTGGTTACGTAGATGGTGCCGTCGAGAGGGATTTGGCTTCCTGGACCATGGTATGTACCTCCAAGATGAAGGTCTGTTGGCGACAGATGGGGTGCACCTTACAAAGAATGGGAGGAATGTCTTTGCTGCAAGACTTGCGAACCTGATCAGGAGGGCTTTAAACTGAAGACATGGGGGGTGGGAAGAAAAAGCCTGATGTTATGCAGCATCCCCAACACTAAGTTCAAGAAGGGGAGTGACCAGAGAATAAATTAACAGGAGAGAGGTGAGTTCAGTAATTTTCAGGTAAAATCAAAGGGACCTAGGAAAGGATGTCTGTAATCTGAGATGTCTTTATACTAATGCACAGAGTATGGGAAATAAACAGGAGGAACTTGAACTTCCAATATTGGAAAGTAATTATGATCTGATAGGTATCACTGAGACTTGGTGGGAAGAGTCTCATACATGGAACACAGCAATTGAAGGATATACCTTGTTGAAACGGAACAGAATAAACAAAAAAGGCAGCGGGGTGGCACTATATGTCAAGAATGAATACACTTGCACTGAAATTCAGGATTTTGAGAGTTGACCTGTTGAAAGTGTGTGGGTAAGGATAGAGTGGGGGGGCAAGAAGGGGATATTGTTGTGGGGGTATACTACAGACCTCCAAACCAACTAGAGGAACGGGATGATGCATTTGTACAATAGCTTGCTAAACTTTCACAGAGACAGGATGTAGTGGTTATGGGAGATTTCAACTATCCAGATATTTGCTGGAAATTGAACTCTGCTAGACATGGGGCATCCTGCAGATTCTTGAATAGTCTTGCAGACGACTTCATCTCTCAGAAAGTGGAGGTGGGAACCAGAGGATCTGGTATCCTAGATTTAATTCTGATTAACAGGGAAGAACTGGTTGATGAGGTGAATGTTGTAGGATCCTTGGGGAATAGTGACCATGTCAGCTTGGAATTTGACATAGTGTGGGATGTGAAACCAGGACGTAGTAGGACTCCTGGACTTCAAGAAGGCTGATTTTAAAAAACTCAGAGAAATATTAGGTAGAATCCCATGGCTGGAAATGCTGAGGGGGAAATCTGCACAGGAAGGATGGGAGATGCTGAAAAATTAAGTGCTTAAGGCACAATCGCAAACTGTTCCAGTAAGAAAGAAAGATGGGAGATGGGTAATGAAGCCAAGGTGGCTGAACAAGGAACTCTCTGAAGAGCTGAGACTGAAAAGGGAAATGTACAGGAAATGGAAGGAGGGTCAGATTACTTAGGGTGAGTACAAGAAGCAGGCTCAAATCTGTAGGGATGGTGTCAGAAAGGCTAAAGTGCAGATGGAGCAACCATTGGATGGAAACTGGTTAGAGAGCATCTAGCCACCTTAAATACTTTCAAATCTCTAGGGCCGGATGGCTTGCATCCCAGGGTGCTAAAAGAAATTGCAGATGTTATTTCAGAGCCTCCGGCTCTAATCTGTGAGATGTCTTGGAGTACTGGTGTTGTGCCGGAAGACTGGAGAAGAGCGAATGTTGTCCTGATCTTCAAGAAGGGGAAAAAGATGGACCTGGGAAATTACAGGCTGTCAGCTTGACATCAATACCTGAAAAAATTCTAGAGCAGATTATCAAACGCTCTGTCTGTGAGCACCTTGAACGGAATGAGTTAACTGGTAGTAGCCAGCATGGGTTTATCAAGAATAAGTCATGCCAGACCAACCTTATCTTCTTTTTTGACAGAGTTACTAAAATGATTGACCATGGCAATGCTGTGGATATAGTGTATCTAGATTTCAGTAAAGCATTTGACAAAGTTTCTCATGATATCCTTGAGGATAAGCTGGTTAAGTGTGGGCTGGATGGAGCAACCGTTGGATGGATCCATGGTTGGTTGAAAAATCGTACCCGAGTGCTCGTAAATGGCTTTGCATCTACGTGGAGGGAAATCTTGAGTGGAGTGCCAGAGGGCTCGGTCCTGGGCCCGGTGTTGTTCAGTGTTCTTATAAATGACCTGGAGGAAGACATAGAGGGGATTGCTTATCAAATTTGCAGATGACACAAAGCTGGGGGGGATTGCTAATTCTGAAGAAGACAGAGTCAGGATTCAAAATGATCTAGATAGGTTGGAACACTGGGCTGAGGCAAATAAAATGAAATTCAATAGAGATAAGTGCAAAGACCTACACCTAGGCACAAAAAATCAAAGGCACAGATATAGAATGGGAGGGACTTGGCTTGACAGCAGCACATGTGAAAGGGATCTAGGTGTTCTGGTTGATCACAAGCTCAACATGAGCCTGCAGTGCGATGTGGCTGTGAAGAAAGCTAATGAAATCTTAGGATGCATTAACAGAAGCATTGTGTCCAGATCATGGGAGTGGTAGTTCTGCTCTCTTCTGCTATGGTCAGGCCTCACCTGGAGTACTGTGTCCAGTTTTGGGCACCACACTTTAGGAAGGGTGTTGACAAACTTGAGCGTGTCCAGAAGAGGGCAACCAGGATGGTGAAAGGGTTTGAATCCAAGTCTTATGAGGAAAGACTGAAAGAGTTGGGTATGTTTAGCCTGGGAAAGAGAAGGCTTAGAGGGGACATGATTGCAGTCCTCAAGTTTTTGAAGGGCTGTCATGTAAAAGATGGAGCAGATCTATTTTCTCTTGCTCCAGATTGCAAGACTAGATTTAATGGGAGGAAATTACAAGGGAGTCGATACCGGCTAGATATCAGGAGAAACTTCCTAACTGTAAGAGTGGTTGAGCAGTGGAACAGTCTGCCTCGGGAGGTGGTGGATGCTCCTTCCCTGGACGTTTTCAAGTGGAGGCTGGATGACCATGTTTTGGGTATGTTGTAGGTATGTAGGGGTATCTTTTGGCTATGCTCCTGCAGAGTGCAGGGGGTTGGACTAGGTGACCTGCAAGGTCCCTTCCAACTCTAACATTCTATGATTCTATGAAGTAAACTAGAATAAAGCAGGATAAAGTCAGCAGGCTTCAACAGCTGGAAGCTGGAAAGGAAGATTTTTGCAGTTTTTGTAAACACTGGGAGAGAATGGGCCAGGCATATCTTTCTAGGGAAGGAGGCAAGCAAAAGTCTATTGATCTCCCACTGGTGTTTTTTTTAGGGGGAGTGTCCTGATACTCACATTTAAGGTTGCACTAGTCTCCACCAGTTTCCCCTAAGGACCTTGGAGAGCACCCCAAAAGGTTCTGGTATTCAGTACCTGTAAGTACCACCACCTGTAAGTACCAAGAAACTGTACCCATGAACACAAATGCAACAACTTAAAACATCCAAGCCCCAATAACAACCCTGCTAACACAGAGAGAGAGAGAGAGAGAGAGAGAGAGAGAGAGAGAGAGAGAGAGAGAGAGAGAGAGAGAGAGAGAGAGAGAGAGAGAGAGAGAGAGATATGCAGAAATGAACCAATGAAAACAATGATAGAGTCTAAGTTCCAAATATGTCTCCGGTTATGTGACACAGTCCTGTAGATACCTTGGGAACATGATGACTGGTCCTTTGTGGGTAATGCTGATTCCCTGTTTCTTGAGCTGATGGGGGTTCTGGATTGTGTACAATGAAAGTAACAGAAGGAGTGACATTGTCACTGTGGATGAAATCATCATAATAAAAATCTGATCTGGAAGATGGAGTGCTATGAAGTGGTTTAATATGAGTCACATTTCTTGTGACTATGGCTTCCCATTCAGTGCTGTAATCATTGTGCCATTTGTATATGGTAAGTATGGACAACTTAACAACGAAGTGATTTCAGCAAGTGATTCAGCTTTATTTGTAACAGTAACTCCAACTCAGAACACACCAACAACAAGGGGAGCACAGCTCCTTCTTTTAAACTCTCCTGGGCTGTCAAAGTCACACCCATAATAAGTTAAGGACCAATAACATTGCAGGGATAAAGGCCAATCAGGACCGTTTCCTCTTTGCAACAATCTCACACAGTGATTGGTATTTACAGATGGTTTCACAGAAACCGACCAATAGAAATGCGGCATCTGAAGAGCCACATTCTGACTCAAGCTCAACATGTGAATAGATAGCAGTAATTCACATTCAGTACATAACAGTATGCATGACTTGATATTGTTCAGGACAGAAGAAACTTGAGAGTTTGGTTTGCAGCTGGAAGTTCTTTACAAGAACCATGTCCCCCACTTTGAAAGGTTCTACTCTGGCTCACCATTTCATTGCAAGCTTTGCCTTCTCATTAAGTTGGTGTGGGGATGAATCTTTGCATGGGACATCAATTTGAGGCAATTTTGTCCCTATATGTATTTCAAATGTAATAATTGATGGTGCAATCAAACATGATAATTGATGGAACAATGAGGAGTTGATAGATAACTGCAGAGAAACCCATATAGTTCTTGATTCATATTGGCTCCCTCTGCTGCAGCAATTTGTAGAACTTTCTTGAGTATCCACATAAATCTCTCATCTTCTCCATTTGCTTACGGCCAGTATGGTATGATTTTACAGTGTTTTAATCCAAGATAATTTAAAAACGGAGCAAACTGCAAAATCTGAAATGTCCCATTGTTACTTTTAACAACAGCTGGTATACCATAAAATGAAAAAAAATCTTGTCCAGTTTGGGGACTACAGCATTTGATGAAGTAGTGGTGGGCGTTTTTACCTGTAGGTACTGGCTGTAGTCATCAATAACAACCAAAAGATGAGTCTGACAAAGGGATGTTTGGCTCTCAAAAGCTGATACCTAGAAACTCTAGTTGGTCTCTCAGGTGCTACTGAACTCAGCGCTGACTGTTCTACTGCCGACCAACACGGCTACCCTCTGAAACAATCAAAAGATGATCACCATTGGAAGATCATCCATCTCAATCCATCGTGATGGAGGCAGTGGAGAGGCTTCAGTGGTGTAGAAGAGTTGTGCATTTTCCTTCCTTCATTCTAATTGTGCTTGTCAAAAAGTTTATTGTTCAAAGTCTATTTTTTGTGATTTCAACTATTTGTTAAGTGCTAATTTTGCTTTTCATAATCATTGCTGTCTCCTGTATCGAATAATGTTCTGAAAATCTGATGTGCTTCACTACCTGCAAAATGTAATAGTGCTGTCCTTCCAGCGATGGAGTCATCTTCTTTCATTGCAATAAATCAATTTTCCAACCTTTCAAGCCAATGTTGACATCTGGGTCCCAATGTACTATTTAGGCTCCGGAAATGTGGGGAACATGTTGAAAACACAATTGCTACTTGAAAAGCAATAGAAACTTGAGTGAAGAATTTGGAGCAGAAAGTTTTCAAAATGGCTGTTGCAGTACTTGGAATGATATGGCACACTAATGTAATCTATGCAAACAGAGGTGCGAGAATTTCAGCTCTAAGGGTGGTTCAGTTGGCAACAGGAGCAAGTAGTTTTGTGTAGAGAAGTGCTCTGTGGAGAAAACTGCTGAACTTTGCAAACGGGAAAAAAGCCCTTGTTGTATGTTGTCCCTTAGTTTCTTCTGATTTTTTTTTGTAGTCTTCCTGTTTATTGAGGTTCTCCATGATTCCTGCTAAACTGAAGTCCAGTAGCACCTTAGAGACCAACAAGATGTTGGGGTATAAACGTTGGAGAGTCAGAGCTTATACACAAAAAATCTTGTTGGTCTCTAAGGTGCTACTGGACTCGAATCTAGCTGTTCTACTGCAGACCAACAGGGCCACCCTCCTGAAACTACAGTATTCCTGCATCACCAATGCTGGATGATTAATGCTAGGCATCAAAAGAAGGAGGCAGCATGGTTTCAAACAGGAATACTTTAATAAATCTGATACTTTCTCTATCTGGAGCTGCAGTATAAGGACAACTTCGTTTCTCCTTTGTTCCTGCCCACACCAAGTCCTGGAGTGGACCAAGGCAATCTAAAACACCGGCTAGGATCCAAGGAACAGAGGTGTCAAAACACCACCCCTATACCTATGCCACCAGGCACAGGCCGTTACTGGAACAATGCCCCTGCTGTGGTAACGGAGAAGCACAGATTGTCTTTGGATGCCAGAAACTGCATCTTTCAAAGATGAAGAAAAGGAAGCTAGAGGCCTAGTTGACAGAAATGGACATTGCCCTGAATTCTGTTGAACCAGGACCACAATTAATTGCGAAGGGAAGTCATAAAGTCACTTCACAAAGTCTGCCTGCCAAAACAGTGTTAATATATGACTGAGATGAGCCACAGGGTTACTTGGAAGAGTTTAACCAAAAGTGGGCTGTGTTCCTTTTGTTGCTGTTTTTAATGGGCAGAGCCCAAGGACTAGCCAGTCCCGGCCCCCTCCAGGGAGCTGCAAGTGGTAGAGGCCATGCAAGATTTTGAAACTGAGACATGTTTTATTTTAAAATAGGCATGCTGATGCTCCACTTTGGGCATTCTTTCACAAACTATTTTTGGTAATGTAAATTACAGTAAATAACTATTTGAGACATCTCCTTTGGCTGCCTATTTGTTTCCCAGCATGACTCAAGGTGCTAGTACTTATTTTTGAAGACTTTCATGAGCTGAGGCTTGTTGGATTGTTTGTCCTGGTATCAACCCATGTGCCAGTTATACACTTCACAACTAGGGCTGCCATCCCCATGATGGAGGTAGGGTTTCCCCTGATTTTGGGGGTCCCAATCTGCCACCAGCCAGCTGGCTGGCAGGGGTAGCCCTGCCCCCAAAGAGCCCCACTCCACCCCATCCAGAGGTGACATCATTGTGCCAGGCATGTCGCACAGGGGATGCTCTAGCATGTGGGCAAAAACTCTATGGTGAGTTGTGGGCAAAAACTCTATGGTGACCATAGAGGTTTTTGCCCAAATGCTAGGGCATCCCACCCAACGTGCCCAGTGCAATGATGTCATCTCCAGGTGCATGCAAAGCAAGGACCCCCCCCCGCCAGTAGCCAGGTAAGACCAGGCAACTCTACTCACAATGCCTTCTCACCGTCAGCCTGTTCACAGTGCTTTTCAGTAATAGTTACAGCTCACTGGAGTGGCCTCCCATTAGGAATTGATCTGCCAAGCTATCCTTTAGAAAGCATGTAAGGCCACCTTACTTAGGACAGCTTTACACACACACATACACCAGCTGCTATTTTACTGCTAGGTTTGTATGAAAATATATATGTTTGCTAATCTCCTGATGGAGCCTAGAGATCTCCCAGAATTATAACAGATCTCTAGATTACAGAGATCAATTACCTGGGAGAAAATGGCTTTTTTGTAGGGTGACATTATACCCTCCTCAGGCCCCTCCCCTCCTCAAACCCTGTTTTCCCCAGGCTCCACCCCCACATCTCCAGGAACTTCCCAACCCAGGGTTGGCAACCTTACAATAGTAACTATCTGTAATGGATTTTTAAAAAATATTTATAGAGTGTTGTACTGATGTTTTGTTTGTTTTTTGCTGTGTTTGTTTGCAAGCCCCTTGGACTGAAAGGGAGAGAAAAATCAATAATTTATTAACCAATATCTTTCTATTTACAATGGAAAATAGCCCATCAGCTTGACTCACCCCCAAGGCTCTTGATATTCTTGCCAAAGATACCAGTCATAACTTGTCACATGTCTGTCTTTCCAAGGCAGCATCAGAGTCAAGTCCTTGTGGATGGACCTTCCTGGGACTCTCTGGGCCCCAGGCAACAATTCACAAAACACGATTGGTTGCAGTGTGGGTTTTGGGCTTCTTGTTCATGACTGTATAGTATCATAACTTAAACTTGACAGACATATACATATTTAGATATAAAATAAAAAGACGGCCCTTATGAAACACACTTGCTATAATTCATTCCATTGTACATGGATTCTATTGTGACCTTCTCAACTAACCTACAAAATTATTTTATGACCGTTTACAAGATACATATGAGAGTGAGTCAGAAGCTCAATGAGTTCATTCTTATCAGGAACCTAGAAAAATATCTTGCTTTTCCAATAAACCAAATTCCCAGTACAAATCTCAAGGTAATTTTAAAAAAATAATTTCATGCAATATAAATAAACTCAATGCCCAAAAAAGTGGACTATATCTTTGCATAGAAATTACGGGAGATTATTATATGGTACTTATATAGAACTAATACTCAATTTTAGCCTACTTTAGTGACACCCTCCACACCCCTTCCGATTTTATCTGTTCCTACTATAGTAGAAAGGAGCTTGTGGTAAAGCAAAAAATGAAGAATGCCGCTCCTTGGGTCATAGGCCTACTGGCTGTACCAGCATTAGCTGCTGCTTGCAGCTGTCTTACTAAGGGCTTCCTGTCCTTCAGATTAACAGTGATGGCTGTTAGGATCACCACTTAGAGAAGAGGGAAACCAATGGCCACTGCTCCTAGCAGCAGTCAGGACTTGCTTGAGACCAGTGGATAAGTGTGCTAATTGCTGCTTGCCCCATTTCTCCTCAGCCTCACTGAGGAGTCAGAAGGAAGTTGCTGCTGCCACCTGTCTGGCACAATGTTGACAGGTCCAGATGATAAAATAGCGATGTCAGCCTCCAGGTGGGACCTGGGGATCCCCCAGAATTACAGCTGATCTCCAGTCTACAGAGATCAATTCACATGGGGAAAATGGAAGCTTTGGAGGGTGAACTCAATGGCATTGTACCCCACTGAGGTTTCTGTCCTCTCCAGGCTCTACCCCCAAATCTCCAGGAGTTTCCCAGCCTGCATCGGACAACCCTACCCTCCACTCCCTGCAGGTGGCTAGGGGGGACTTGGCAACCCTAGTGGGGATTGGTGGGTAGGGATGAAGGGTGGGGCTAGACAGCTTCTTTTAAAATGGCACCTGTAAGTAGGGCTGCAAGATGTTTTTTTAAAAAATACATGTGATAAAAATTTAACAGTAACATTCTACATTACGTCTTATTTTTTCTTTATTAACCAGTTACAGATCACAGCTAACCATTTCAACATAGATATATAAAACATTGACAGTGCTAATAAGTAATTATAAATAAATAAATACAATAGAACTGGTCCTGATTTTTACCATACCTGGACTTTTTAATAGACCAGTATATAAGAAATTAGTTCAGTGAGATAAATTGACTACAGATAACTAAGTGTATCATTCAAGACATACCTACAGAATAGGGTTGGCAGGTCCCTACCTGCTGCCAGCGGGGGGACAGAGCCTCTTTGTCGGGATCTTCTGGTCACCCAGAAGTGACGTCATCACAGTAGGTACGTTGCATTCAGCCAAAACCAATATGGTACCATAGAATGAACACTCTGTGGTGCCATAGAGTTTTTAGGCTGAGTGCTAGAGCATCCCCCCCTGGCAATGTGCCTTGTGTGATGACGTCACCTTTGGGTAATGTCATTGCACTGGACATGTTGCCGCAATCCTGGCACTTTGGGGGTGGGGTTTCCCTACCGGCCAGATCCAGGCTGGCAGATTGGGCCCCCCTAAAGTAGGCAACCCCACCACCACCCCAGGAGAAATGCCAAGCCTACTACAGGACCATCTTTCCCACTATGCCCTCAGAAGAGCATTGTGCTCACTGGACCAAGATCTGCTGATAGTTCCTGGCCCTAAAGATGTCTGCTTAGCTTCAACCAGAGCCAGAGCCTTCTTGGCTCTGGCGTTGGCCTGGTGGAACACTCTCCCTGTTCAGATCTGAGCCCTACAGGACTTAATACAGTTCCTCAGGGCCTGTAAAATGGATACGTTCCACAAGGCATATGGTTGAGGCGACAGAGATCTATTCACTGGGTATGAAGCACTACTGGAATCTTCCTTGAACTACAAAACAGTAGGGCAGTGCAACCTGCCAGAGAGTTGCTAGGTGGCGTTGGGGAAGCCACTGTGCTTCGGCATTGATCCCCCATCTATTGTTGTAATGGTTAAGAGTGGCGGACTCTAATCTGGATATTGAGGTCTGATTCCCTGCTGTTCCATATGAAGCCTGCAGGGTGACCATGGGTCAGTCATAGTTCTCTCAGAATTCTCTCAGCCCCACCTACCTCACAAAGTTGCTGTTGTGAGGAGAGGAAGGGAAAAGCAATTATAAGCCGCTTTGAGACTCTGTGGGGTACAGAAAAACAAAGTATAAAAACCAACTTTTCTTCATCTGTGAATCTAGATTAACACCAGTCTGCTTCATAGTAAAGTTTATGTATTCCCCATTATGGTTTTATATGCCATATTAAAGTACTGTCAGTATGAGTTGCTATCTTTGTCATTCTTCAGGGTCTGGATCTCTCCCCAAGATCTCTGGAATTTAAAACCCTGACTGGGTGAGTGAATGTATTTTTATGATATGCCTACCTCCCCTACGATCAACTCCTGACTATTGGAGGGGTGGACTCACAACAAATTTGCCTGAGGAACAGAAGACATTAAAACAAGGGCCAGCAGAGGAAACTAGCAGGGTTCAAGAATTCATCATACCTTACAGTGATGGGCATCTGGATCAGCGAGTGTCTCCACACTGCAAGGTTATCTAAAGGCCAGAACAGCTCTTTCTAGCCAAAACACCTATGGCCCCAAGCCCAGGCCATGTTAAAGTGAGGCCTTGTAGGCACTCTCTATGCCCTCTCCATGGAGCTATAAGAGTGTGAAGGTATCCTGCCGCTTTTTGTCAGTGGCAATTGTAGGCAGCTGGTTTGATGGACAGAGCTCTGCCTGGGGACTTTAGTGGGAAGTGCTCAGCCCCCAGCAGACTCATTGTAATCATCATAAAGCAAAGCATCGCCACACAAGAATTGCACCTGGAAACAGAGCAGGTGGTTGAAGGGGCTCAGGTTTTCCAACACAAAAATTGCTGGTGCCATGACAAATTCTCCTCCCTTTCCAACACTCTAACAGCACCTGACCTGGGCTGTATTCCATGGGCAGCCATTTTAAAAACACAGCAGTGACTTGGCCAATCACTGCATGGCAACTGGTGCACTTCCATCAGTCCCTACACTTCACACCTTAGCTCACACACCCATTCCACATGTGAGGCCACACCCCCTCCATTCCCCTACCAATCTGTCTTTCCCATTTGGTCCCCAGTGGGAGCTTAATCACCTACACTTTCCCCCACCCACCTCTATCTCCAATCAGCTCGTACCCTGCCTGTTCTCTTCAGTGTGCAAACAAACCAGTCCAAAATGGTGGAATAGAGGTGAAGGAATACAGGAAGTGAGTTGGAAATGCTGGGTGGTATGTGCTGTAAGGTAAATATAATAGTGCTAACACTGGAGAAGGTGGTTTAAATATTGCTTCCCCAGGCCCAGCTGTCTTTGGGCTACTTGGAGAGCCCTGTTGCTGCCCAGGCAACCCTAAAAATACTAAACAGTTAAATGTCCAATATTTTCTCATTTTTTCCTTGGACATTCAGTGAAAATACTAGACAGTCTGGGTCAATACCAGACACCTGGCACTCCTACCTGTTAGAGGCTGAGAAGGAAGGAAGGGTGCAGCTATGAGCATAAGAAAAGCTGCTGGGACAGAGAAGAAATCAGGTGAAGCAACCACCTTCTCGAAGCCTTGGGAGACCCACCAGTGGGACTAAGGATGCCTCTTGCCCTCTTGCTTCTTGATGTGAATGAGGAGGGGAGACGAAGAGTTACTGGT
The DNA here is from genome assembly GCA_029375565.1 of Gekko gecko. Classification (NCBI taxonomy): domain Eukaryota; kingdom Metazoa; phylum Chordata; class Lepidosauria; order Squamata; family Gekkonidae; genus Gekko; species Gekko gecko. The sequence goes on from JAPDNY010000007.1 coordinate 120,850,441, forward strand.
TCTGCCACCACAGGCAGTGGTGTGGCACAGGGCAAAAATCTGGATGGGATAGATCCAAAGGCACCCAATCCTGTTGCCACTCTAGAGAAAACGGGTCAGGGTCCAAGGTCTGCAATAATTCAGGGGTCAACCATGGGCCTTTACTCTAATGCCAGTCCAAAGCATCTGCTGTCTCAGTCATGACTGTTTCTAGAATTCTGATAAAAAGGGAGCCAACCAAGCTTCTAGTAAGTTCACTGCAATAAATGGTCAATGTGTATGGGCCAGGTTGCAGACTTCACCATCCATTACTGTTTTCCTGCCAAAACAATGGAAAACGAGGGGCAAATCTTTTCGTTCTCATTCAGCACTCCCCCCCCCCAATCATGGACTCCGAGGCTGGTTTCAGATACTAATACAAGTTCTGTGCTTTGGATTAATCTTCCTAAAATGCCAAAAATAAACCTGGCAGTCTGTCTGTGCTAAGTTTAAGACACTGTTATCTACATGCATAGGATATAGCGCAAAGTGTCATTCTGTAGAGTCAATACTGAATATTCCTTTCTGTTGTGAGGACATCTTTCAGGAAGTCACAGGAAGTCACAACTTCCTCTATTTCAAAATGGCCCCCAAACAGGTCACCTGAAAGAGGGTTCAGGTTGTAAATTTTTAAATGATTTTCTGTATTATGAAAATACCCTTGTGCATAGTACGTGATTCATTGCAAATCTGGATTAGCATACCATTGAAAGTTGAATGAGAACATTCGTTGTGTTCATGATCAGAGCACAATAGTTGACAAAGCACTATGTGTTGGAGTAGCTGTTGAGGTACTGCTTGTGCAAGTGGAATTGTACTAAGTATATCTTCCTTTCGACTCACACATCACTGGATCCAGCCCTATGTCTTAACCTTACAATGTAGTATTTTCTATTGGGCTGCATTCAGATGTCATGATAAATTGGCTTGATCAGACCCTATTTAGTTTGAATGAAGATGGTTCAATACAGCTGGGATTTCAAACTAGGATTGGTGGCTGATTTGCTAATCACAGTTTATACTAATTGTTGTGACCTGTGAAATCATAAATCTCAAGTTCTTGAGTACAGCCAGGGCATTTTTTCTGGGGAAATGCACTGGAATGGAGTTCAAGAACCTCTTTGATAAAATTCTTTTAAAAATGCTTTAAAATTCATGAGTTTTCAGTATACAGATTGAAAACTTCATTTCCCTCTTGAGAGTTCCAGCACCTTACCATATGTGGTGGTCATGTGATAAAGCAAAGGTATACTGGTCAAATGTACATTGTGAGATGCAGAAAATATTAAAAATTCCTATTAGGAAAAGTCCGGAACTTCTTCTCTTAGGTTTGACAATGGAAAAAATTCCACAAGAAAAAAGGACACTATTATGGTATATGATTACATCGGCGAGAATGAGTTTTGCTCAACAATGGAAAGCGGAGAAGGTGCCAGATATACATGACTGGTTAAGAAAACTGCTGTTTTTAGCCGAAATGGACAAAATGACAAAAAAACTAAATGGACAAATGGCAGAACAATATTTAAAAGACTGGGAAGGCCTGAAATTGTATATGGAAACTGAATATAGAATGAAAGGGAAAATGAACAATCTTGATTTGTATTGAAACTGAATGAGAAATGAAATGAACACTTGATTGTACTGTACCTTTATTGGAAATCATGCTTGTAAAAGTCAGGCTTTTATTTATTTGAAATTGGGTTACCTGGTTTGTCGATTGTTACAAGTCTAAACTTGATTACCTTTTAACTTTCTCTTTTTTGTTATTAGCAGTGTTGGAAGCCTATTGGGGGGGTGGGGGGATGGAGTGAAAATCTTTTTAAATTGTATTGGTAATGATGTTTAACAATGTTGAATGCATCCCAATAAAAATTTTGTTTCAAAAAAAAAAAAAGAGTTCCAGCACCTCTTTAAACAAACAAACCAACCCTGAGTACAGCCATGCCTCATGAGCACAGAGAGGATTTAGGAGGAGTATGGGGGACAGAATAGAAACAGACAAATGAGGGGTTATTTTCAAATTGAGATTTGTTACTAATGCCTGGTAGATTATCAGAATTTCTTGTAACAAGTATGATTTTAACAGACCACAGTTTATCATAGTGTCTGAATCTTAGACAGAAGAATACAGTTTAACACATTTTAACCAAGCATTATATTTTAAGCCCAGCATATTTATGTCATGCAACCAATTTAACAAATGTAATCAGGGTAATCTTTGTTGATTATTTTGATTCTGTTCTCTGATCTTGGATTGTAATAAACTTGAATTGACATGGTGTCTGAATGCAGCCTTTATGTTTGTAAGCTGTAGCTAGGATACTTTTTTTTGCTGTGTCATATTTTATATTTAATGCTGGCTGTGTGGACACTAGAAGGATTTTCTCCACTGACATCACTGAAGGCAATACCTCCTTGTGTACGATTGGCTTTGTTACTGTTGTTAAGCATATAGCACATTCCAACGTCCTTGGTAAGTTCACATGGAGAGACTCTGTGTCATATAAGCAGATACAGAGAGGAATGACAACAATGAAGTTAACAGAGGCTGAATTAGCAGTGGGTTGATTTATAACTGGTTTTATGGTGTAAGTGGGTGGTACCTTCTACCTAGCGACCTTGATTCCTTTGCACATTTTCTTACATACTACATGGATGAGTACACTCCCCAGGCAGGGTGCATAATTATGATCACCTTGCAAACCGACTTATTTGCAACAATAACTGAACTTGCCATTAGTGCTAAAGATCTTGGAAGCAAGCTTTTCTGGAAACCCTAAGCACTGTTTGGTGGAGATGAAATGTAACCCAAATGCCAAGAAGAATAATGTTATTTTCCTGGTTTCTAGGAAACATTCATTTCCCTCCCTTTCCTCCATTACTCTTTCAGCCACTGTTCATTTCTATCAGCTTTTTTCAAACATCATCACTATGGCATGAAAGGTGAATGGAAGCCAGAGAGAACACCCTACTTCTTATCCCCAGGCCTTTATCTTGCTGCCTGAAGAGCTGAATATGCCAGATCAGAAACATCCACGGCCGGATCGCCCATTGGGCGAACTAGGCGCTTGCCTAGGGTGCGCCGGCCTAAGGGGCGCCAAATGGCACCCCACTTCTCCCCCAAAAAGACCCCCGCAGCCCTAACTGCCAGCAGAGTCCCGGCAAAAACCTTCCCCCGCCTCCTGCCGACTCCGCTGGGCGCCTCTGGGTTCCTCAGGCCAAAGTATGATTCTCGTCTCATCTCCCAGCAGCAGGGCGGGGAGGGAGGGGGGAAGGAGCGAGACGAGCTTTTGCCTCCAGACGGGGTGGGGAGGGAGGGGGAGGGAGCGAGGGGGCTCCTGACAGAGGCGAGGCCGGCGGGCCCTGCGCGTCCCAGCAGAGTCCCGGCAAAAACCTTCCCCCGCCTCCTGCCGGCTCTGCCGCCGCCTCTGGGTTCCTCAGGCCAAAGTACACTTCTCGCATCTCGTCTCCCAGCGGCCTAGCCTAGCCGCTGGGAGACAAGACGAGAAGGGCTTTTGCCTCCAGATGGGGTGGGGAGGGAGGGGGAGGGAGGGAGGGGGCTCCTGACAGAGGCGAGGCCGGCGGGCCCTGCACGCCCCAGCAGAGTCCTGGCAAAAACCTTCCCCCGCCTCCTGCTGGGCGCCTCTGGGTTCCTCAGGCCAAAGTACACTTCTCGCGTCTCGTCTCCCAGCGGCCTTGCCGCCGCCTCTGGGCGCTTCTGGAGCTGGGGGGGGAAGGCCAGGCCACCGCCGCCCCCGTCTAAGCCCCCGGCCAGGCGCTTCTCGAGCTGGGGGGGGGGAGAGGCGCAGTGGGGGCGCCAGAATGTAGCCTGGCCTAGGGTTTAGAAAACCCTTGGGCTGGCACTGGAAACATCAGTGATTCAGGTTCTCTGCAATGGAATTGGAGTTGGCTAAAAGGGAGGGAGAAGCAGGAATGTTTGGTTTTTTGGACTGTCTGCATTTGGCAATTCACTGGGATCTGATCAAAACCACTATTTGTGAAACATAGTTTACTGTGATGTCTGAACGCTGAGACTTGTAAGCAGATGGATGTAATTTTGATGTCAGCATGCAGGAGCTAGATAGTCTTCACAGAGATCATCAAGAGAATGAAAGATTTCAATAGTCAAGAAGAGAAGAAGAGCAGCCCAACATACAATGAAGCTTTCTCCTTCAATTTATGGAGAATGAAGAACAATTAACATTTCCTTTTTTAAAACATTTAGAACCTACAGTGGTGGAACTGATTGTCCAAAGACTGGGAAGAGCCTGCCTCTACCATTCTGATCCAAGCTTCCATTAGCACTGCCAGCCATTTGCATCCTTGGCAAGGAAAGTTTGCTGAGTTTATGCTGGCAGCAGAACAATACAAGGAAGTGTTTGTTGTGCCTTCTCGAGCCATGTTTTGATTATAAATTAATCTCTTGGGATATTACAGCTGCTTCAGCTGGTTAATGAGTATCTTAACAGTACCTGCTACTCTTCCTTGTCCAAAGGCCAATTGATCCCTGAACTTATAAAACCGTCAAGACTAAGGTAGGAAGCAGAGCTGAAGGAGAGCTACCCAGGTGAAAGCAAATGCTGGGGCTAACTGCAAAGATGCCAAAGAACCTTTTATCATTTCTTCGCTTGTGCGTGCTCCTGCTCGGCTTTGCCGTTATCTGCTCAGGAGCCTTTTGCATCTCAACAGGCTCCTCTGCCTGCAAATGCAATAATGTGCCTATTGCGTATTTCCTATTGCCTTTGGGGTTCTTCCTTCTCATCTTTGGGATTTTCTGGAGCACTTATCATGAGGCCAGCAAACACAAGAGCTTATTCCACAGAATGATCCAGCAAAATCCTAGATTTCGAAATAGTCATATTAATACCATAGACAGGTATGTCTGATGTGGTTCAATGTATAACCGTCTTCTGATACTATCTCCCCCCCCTTTTCCTGTCCTGTGCAAGACTTTTCAGATCCACAGTCGCCTCCATCCTTTCCCCTGCTTCCATTTGCTTTATGTATCCAGGTCTTCTTGCTGCCTTTCCTTCCAGTTTCACTTTAGGAATAACTACAATATGCTTTGCTACAATGTGCCTCTTCATCCTTTGTATCCATCACCTTCCTGCCTATTTGGTACTTATTCATGAATTTTCCTTTCCGTCTAATTCACTTTACGCATGCTTTTTATAATACGCCTCCTGTTCCTTTTCTTTTCATTTTACCAAGCATTCCTGTTTCACCTCCTCATTGAACTATATTCTATATGTTTATTCATATACATTTCTTTCTATCAGGCCAGCTGGCAGTTTCTTCTAAAATGACCCTTTTGCCTTACATCCTCTCCTTTAATTCCTGCTCTTGAGCTTCCATCTCTGTTATTTAGTTCCTAGTTTCACATCAATCAATCAGTTTGTTAAATATATGCCTGGAAACACCTAGCCTGAATGAGTTTGCAAGGCAGTATATTATTCATCTGTCCTAATAATCTATTCCTTTTTTCTGTAGAATAATTAATATTTTATTCTAGAGCTGGCATTTGAAGGAGTTTCTTGGTTAATTAATATTATTAAAAGGTCCCAATTTTTTGTCTTCTGTCAGAATTGCAAGAATGCCCTTGATCCTGTTTGCTGCCTAAAATCAAACTGATTCTAACTAATTTTAGTCTAGTCCTTCTTTGATTGAGACAGATATATATGGAAATGTGAAATGGTCCCACTGGGTATTGTGCTGGGAACATTTTCTGTCAATCATACTCTGCTATGGACAGAGGCTGCATAGTGATAGAAGATAAGGAAACCAGGTAAAATCTGTATTCAGCTTCCAGGTTAGCTGGGTAGTCTTGGATATGTTATTACCTCTCAGGCTAGCCTGTTGCACAGAGCTGTTGTGAGCATGAAAGACCTCTCTGTCTACCTTAGAGGGACTGCAGCATGCACACAGACACAGGAAGTTGCCTTATACTGAGTCAGACCCTGGATCTGTTTTAAGGCCAGTATTGTCTCTGCTTACTGGCAACTGAAGACAGGTTGAAGTCTTTCACTACCTGAGGCTTTTAACTGCAGATGCTAGAGATTGAATCTAGGACATTCTGCATGGCAAGCAAATGCTCTACACTACTGCCAAAGTCCCACCAATACAACATCAACAAGTATATAACCAAATTACAGGGGTTTCTAGATTGTTATCTGGTGTCATATACTTTATTTTCAATGCTGCTGGTACACAGAGTTTCATGATGGGAGAGATGTTTCACACTGAGTATATCTGAATCAAATACTGACAGCTGGGATGTAAACTTGTAGCAGAAGTAGTGCATGCATTTCTAGGAGCTAAATTAGAAGTACTATATGCATTAATAGATTAATGTAAAATTATACATCCTGAAATCTGGGTCTTTGATTATGGCTTAAACCCATAGGCACATCTGACCCTGAAGTATTCCCCCTCCCAAATAGGTAACTCAAATGTTACACTTTCGCCAAGTTCAGACTGGCAGTTTGAAGTGGGAGCAACTCGTGGCAAAAAAGCCCCGGAACAAACTGTTCTGGGTTTTCCCGGTCACACTGAGCTGACTGATGCGGGAGCATACCGGGGAGGAGGTGTGAGGGAGCGTTCATACTGTTGGCCCGAAGGTGTGGCTGTAAGGCGCGGCTTTCTGCTTCGCTAATCTGGAGATATGCACTTATGTGCATGAGCACACAATCAAAATTGTGGATTTTAGCATTCACAGTGTGTTGGTGTGGGATATACGTGGGATAGACACACTTTCCGGGGTTTGATACCACTTTTAACAGGTATCTTTTAAACTTGGGAACGAAGCGTTACAAGACAGGTTGAGTACAGCTGGGAAACGCCGGACAGATGTGCCTGTGTGAACACCTCCTTTAATTCGCTTGTGAAACGTTGCTGAAACGCGCCTCTCTCGAGGCAGACTGCCAGTCTGAACTCGGCCTGTGTGTGTGCAAAGCGCCATCAAGTCACAGCTCACTTATGGTGACCCCATAGCGGCTTTCAGGGCAAGAGATGCACCTCGCCTGACTCTGTACAACAACCCTGGACTTCCTTGGCGGTCTCCTATCCAAGTACTCACCAGGGAAGACCCTACTTAGCTTCCAAGAACTGACAAGATTGGGCTGGCCTGGGCCATCCAAATGAGGGTACACTTTGTATAGTTTTATTGCTTCAGTAATTCTCACAATGCTGAAGGCTTTTCACAGCACAATCTGTGCCTGAAGGTTTCTGTAAACATACCTAAGTGAAGACTGATGCTTTGACAATGAACACTTCCTTAAGTCAAGCTGGGCTGACGCCTGGCAGAGTTTGTTAATGGACCATGGATACAAATGTCACTTCCTATTCTGTTGTGGTAACAGCACCATAAACATTCACAATAGGCAAAGCAGCCGCTCTATAAATACAGCCAAGCACATACTCTGGTTAGATAAGCAGGGAAATATTTAGCAGTCTGAAAGAGCTTGTGGCCCATACTGCAAAATAAATTGCCCTGTACTATCAGCTTAGACAGAATAAATATTTCCTTTTCAAGTAGAGGGGGTCTAATAGAAGAAAAGGATTGGCAAACATCTAGGCAAAGATAAGGATCCTTTTACGACTGCAAAGTCTTATTACATCTTCACTAGAAAATACATTAGTAATTTTACAAGGGGGCATGCAAAATTGTCAGCCACACCCCTTCCCCCCACTTTTGATAACTTGCTTAACATAGGCACTTTTGGTTCTTGTGCTCATGGAAATGGTTGTGAGAGCCTACCTCTGTTTAGCCTTCAGATGAGAGGCCATTGTGATGAACAGATATAGCCTTTGAAGAGCAGGCTGGGTGCACGTTGGGGGCTGATGCTAATCCTCTCCAGAGACCTCCAGCATGTTGCAGTTCCACACAGAACTAACACAGCGTGTGTTTGTCTTGGTTGTTTCATGCAGGCCTGACTTCTACCCCCCATCTTATGAAGATAGCACTGATCCTGAAAAGCTGACATTCCCACTGCCAGACTGCTTACTGGATGGAGAAAGGAATTCCTACAACATACCTCCACCTCTATACACAGAGAGCAGTCTGGAATTCATTGAGGAGGCTAGCTCTCAGGAACAACAGCCACCATCATATGAAGTTTCCGTGCAGCAGCAACAAGCTACAGAACATGACTCAGCACTTCAAGAGACTTGTAATGCACCTGCGTCACAACCTTGATCAAATAGATGTCAAAGCACCTGCAGAAGAGATAGGCCATGTCTACTGTTCGGGGATAAAGGCAACAGTTAAGGATTATGCCATTCCATCCGAGTGTGAAGCAGTAGAGTGCAAAGATAACCTTGTGATAGTCGCCTTCCATGGCTAGCTGTGTGGAATCACAGAGTCACTTGGTACCTGAAGATTCCTGGGGCTGGTACGGATATGAATGATGTTGCTGAGTAAGGCTCAGTATTAATGGCTGGTCTGTTTGTTTACATATTATACTTTTATTGTATCCATTAAAGAAATGTCTGTAAGAACCGGCATTCTCTTAAGAGCAGCGATAGAAGCCAGATGAGGTTTCAGAGCCAGAGCTGCTTTAGAAAGAAAACACAAGTGAAAAAAGAAAGCCACCACAAAGTAAGGAAATTGGGGAGGCCTATATATGTATACTGAGAGACTGTTGCTAAGGAGCAAATGTATTTTAGCACTGGAATAAGAGGCTTCCCCCCAGCCCCCAAAGCTGACATTTCTTGGACTGTCTTGGCAGGCATTCCTCTGTATAAAGGGATGGATCCAACAGGTCTCAGTTTTGTAAGGCCAATGCGCTTGTGATGTGACTGAAGCTATCTCGTTTACATACTGATTAATATTGCCTTGCACTAACTTTTTTACAATAAAGTTTTGTATTTTAAAACAACAAAAGTTCTGTTGAAAGTGGCATTTACTTGAAGAATGGGGTACATATCTGGTGACCAGCATGAAAGTGCAAACATAGCTTGAATACATTGGTCAGCGGAGTTTCAGAAAGTTCCAATCAGTTGCTTCAAAGGAAACAGAGGGGTCTCCCCCCAGTCTTTCAGTTCAGTAATACACCTTCCTTGATTTGGCTTTAATTGGCATCTGCTTCTATAACATCACATCAACTCATACCTATGGCAGAGACCCACCCATCCCCTTTCTAAAGCTACAGAAATCAATGTAAAACATCCACAGGTCTTGTGGCTAGCCCATATTTTCATGCTTTATCACACAGTTCAATGGAAGGCACTATTTCTAAGCTGGAGAAGTTTCCTCTAGATTTTTCTGCTGTTTACCCTGCAAAATGCTAGACGCTTAGCATGCCAAAGTATTCTTGTGTGACCATATTCTTATGGTCACACTGCAGCTTAGACTGAGACAGAAACTTGCCCAGAAAACTGAAAGCTAAGCATGGAGCTGATGGCTAAGATTCTTGGGGCCAAACCATATTCCACCTCTCCCCTGCGCAATACTAATTTTCAAATCTTTTTATTTTTTTAATGAACTTGCAGCCTACAGCTAAAGCATGACCCTTATCAAAACAGAAAGAAACATGTACGTAGTTTTTATGCTCAGGATTTGGGTTTCACGGTGCAACCATCTTCCATACACATCATCTTCACCCTGCAAGCCACTTTTGAAATGGAAAGGAAATTCAATAGTAATTAGTGCAGCAGAGCAAATTTAGAGTCCAGTGGCACCTTTAAGACCAATAAAAGTTTATTCAAGGTATGAGCTTTCATGTGCAAGGCACACTTTTTCAAATACATTGGAATGGTAGGTGAGGTTCAAACTTATAGACAGGGACTTAACAGCAAATTAACATGTAACATGATGATGTTTAAGGTATGCGAAGTCAGAACTAAACAACAAGCTAAGGTTATAAGGTCGACAGTTGTAAAGCAATAAATCTGTCAAAATAGCAGATAAATATCTAAAGGTGTATTTTCTAAATGTGGGAAGCAAACCAAGAATTGGTGTTCTCTCTTCATTGGGATGGAGATTGCTTTATAGCACTTTTTGAGGTGGATGCAGTGTCATGGCAACAAAACATCCCAAAATTCCTTGCATTACATTCAGTATTCTAATACACTATTCTGAAAAAGAAATGCACTAAAATACAGGGGATTTATAGTCCTTCTTGTTGAAATACATATGTGAGGACAGGGTGATTCTGCATTGGCTTTTCCCTCCATTGTTTTAGCAAACCCACCTTGGAACAGAAATTTCCCCTCTGCATTGCACGCTGCTTTCACTTTCTTTGACCATTGGATTTTATGGAACCCTCCACACTGTAGGTCGCTTTCACTTTCTTTGATCATTGGGTTTTATGGTACCTTCTGCATAGATTTATGGCTTTCAGGAGTGACTTTGCAGTCAGTGCAGCATTGCCCCGGGGTATAAGAACAGAAGAACTTAAGAGAAGCCAATGTTGGATCAGGTCAACGGCCCATCCAGTCCAACACTCTCACACAGGGGCCAAAAATATGAGGTGCCTTTGAATGTGATTTTGAGTTGCACATTTTCCTCAGTGTTGAGAAAATGTGGAGCAAATGCCAGATGCAGAATTGCTTTGAATGAGGTAACGTATGTAATGAGATAAGAAACCAATATCCCTGTTGGGTCCTCGGGAGGTTTTTGTTCCAAGTGTTGTAATAACTTGTAATTCAGCAATTTCCCTTTCCATTCTGTTCCTGAAGTTCCTTTGTAATAAAACAGCTACTTTGAAGCTACTTTGAAGTCACCCATTGAATGTCCTGGAAGGTTGAAGTATTTTCCTACAGGTTTCTCAATCATGTGATTCCTGATGTCAGATTTGTGTCCATTATCCTCAGGCGTAGGGTTTGTCCTGTTTGTCCTATGTAGAGAATTGAAGGGCACTGTTGACATTTGATGGCATATACAATGATAGAAGATGGAGTGAATGTGCCTTTGATGGTGTAGTTGATGCTGTTAGGTCCAGTGATTGTGTTGTCTGGTGTATGTGGTAGCAAAGTTGGCATTTGGGTTTATTGCACACTCTGATCCCAGTGACCATGTTCAAATTAGATGTTGCATTATTGTGGGTGAGGAGTTGTTTCTACACCAGTTTGGTGTAGTGGTTAAGTGTGCAGACTCTAATCTGGGAGAACCGGGTTTGATTCCCCACTCTTCCACTTGCACCTGCTGGATGACCTTGGGCAAGCCATAGTTCTGTCAGAGGTGTTCTTGAAAAAGAGCAGTTTCTGTCAGAGCTCTCTCAGCCCCACCTACCTCACAGGGTATCTGTTGTGGGGAGGGGAAGGGAAAGGAGTTTGTAAGCCGCTCTGAGACTCCCTTGGGTAGTGAAGGGCGGGGTATAAATCCAATCTCCTTCTCTTCCTTCCCCAGTCCTGCTGTGTACAGGTGCTGTATACATTTAGGTCATGGTATGTTTCTCAAAGGCTCATGGGAATGCTTTTGAAAGACTCACCATGACCTAGGTGGTATACAGCAGGAATGAGCTAGCAGACAACGGGATTGTTGGAGATGTATTGAAGGTGCCGCTTTTGAATGCCCTTATAAGCTTTCTTGCCCGGTGAAAGGGAACTCAAAAGGTATTTAAATGCTTTCTGAAGGCAATTAAATGCCTTCTGAGCTGTCTTTCCCCTGGTCTTATGATGCCTGTCCCCCAAATTCCACAGTAGGAGGGAGAGGGAAGCCCAAGGGCAAGCCACAGCCGCTGCCAGCAGCAGGCAGCGCGGGGGGGGTCTCTCCTAAAAAATAAAGTTTCTGGCATGGCTATCTGTGAAGCAGGGCCCCAAAATGCCCCAATGTAGCTACAGGCCTGGGGCAAGGGATCACAGGGGTACTCAGATTCAGTGGCTGGGGAAGGAGCCAATGCAGCTGGCAGACTTGATGTTTTTGGAGGGGGTGGGGTTTGAGGGGGTATGCCCGTTGAACATACTGGCAGCCAGGAATGCCAAATGACCTGCATGTTTTCCATTTCAATACATTACTACACATGGAAGTAATGATGAATGCAGAATGGATTTGGAATGACAGTCCCTGGGCCCTGATTACTCTGGGACTGGAATGCCAGAGCCCAGAGCAGAATGATGGTCACTCCCATTCCTGAGCACCTTTGCTTCATTGAGGAGGAAACTGGGGGATCTGAGGGTGGTACTGCATACTGTTACTATGGATGCTACCCTGGTTACAATCAGAAAACATTGCAAACATGCCAACTTTGTTTGCTGGCTGCAACATAATGTATGCCCATAGGGAATGAACTAGCACCACCGTAGTTACGCAGTGGCTGGGTGCTGCTGTGCAGGTGCAGCACAGGATTGCTCTGCCCATCTTTATAATATATCTATTTCATTCATATCAAAGAAAAATAATATTTCATAGCATTTTTTCCCAGTGCTGTCTCTAAATTCCCAATATTTTAATAGGAAAAAAATGTTTTAAAAGTCCTCAGGGGGGGGGGAAACCCTATTTTAAAAACATTTTCTCTTCTTTTCCTGGATGCTCACACATCTCTCACTGGTACTATTTTCAACTTCTGTTTATCACAGAGTGTTTAAAGATTCTTTAAAATGCAAGGTGGTTGGACTGAAATGTAACCAGGGCAGCATCTGAAGATACCTGATCCAGTGACTTTGCTGAAGCCCACCGGGCCTACAAGTGGTGGAAGACCACCTGTAAATACTTTGCATGCCACCTTGAGGTCTCTGGAGGAAAGTGAAAATATAAATGAAAGAAATAAAATGAACCAGAGAGCTTGTAATGATGGTATAAACCAAAAATGTTCCATAAATGGTTGGACAGGAAAGCTGTTCTGGGCAATGCCAGAAGAGAATCCAGATTTACAGTGGTAGCTGGTCTGAGCCCAATTCTTGCAACGGTGATAAGTTTGCTTCTGCTATACTTTGGTCTACAATTACATCATTTTATAAGGCTTGCAGTAGCAGGTATTACACAGCTGTCAAGAACTGAATAAACAACAGTTCTGTTTTTTTTCAGTGTCTCCTTGCTCTTCACAGCACACACAGATACAGTTACTTGTTTTTTTAAAATAAACAGAACTTTTAGTATATTAAAGAACAGAAAGCCAAATGTGCCATTCAATGAGGTTGATACCATTTTTAACTTTCTTGGCATTCTATAGTTCTGAGAAAAAATACCAAGTGAATAGTTTATGGTAAGAATTAAAATTTACAGGTAAGAACTGGTGCTTTGATGAGAACTGGAATATGTGGCAGAGGCAGTAGAGATTGGATTGAGGTGGGTGTAGCAATCATCATCTAGGGTGGAGAGGTTTAAGCTTCCCCTCCCATGGCATGGTCCCAGTCCATATCAGGACCTCATGAAACAGTTATTGAAAAGACATTTGAGAAGACAACAGAATTACACCCTTCTAAGCCCATTGACCTCAATGGACTTAGAAGATATAACATTGTTTACGATGTCACTGCAAGTTGCTTCTCTCCCAACATTCTGTGCCTTTTGGAGCATTTTCAATCCACATCAGACTGGGTTACTTTACACCATTTTCCCTGCACACCTGGGGAGTTCCCTGAGGAGGTAGAGAACCCTTACTTTCTCTGTGGCACTGATTTTGTTATCCAGGGGCCAGCCAATTTTGCTATCATATATAATGATAGGAAACACAAACAGCAAAATGGTTAATTATTAAATGACTGCACATGTCTAGCAGCCAGTTCTGACCTCATGTTTATAGCCACTGAACAACTTCTGCAGCGATTCTTTCTGGATATGTATGTCAATTGAACTTTGGTGGAATGATGTCAACTCATTTTGCTTATAAATAATTGTGAAAACTGAAGCTTTCTATGAAGCAATTTACATGGATGGCTCATTCCAATGAGCATTTTCATGTGTAATGTGCCATAATTTGCTCTTGTAATGGCAAAATGAACTGGCTTGTAACTAGATTCAGGTGGGTAGCCATGATGGTCTGAAGCAACAGAACAAAGTTTGAGTCCAGTGGCACCTTTAAGACCAACAAAGTTTTATTCAAGGTATAAGCTTTTGTGTGAAGAAGTGTGCTTGCAAACAAAAGCTCATAGCTTGTAACTGTTCAAATAATCTAGATAGTGATATTACTGGGGGCATGCCCCTAGAGGTGTTCTGTTGGACTGCTGGTTATATGTAATCCTAAATATTGGAACCAGTGTGGGACAAGACTACATTTCCCTCTACCTAAAAAGGCTCTGATAAGCACTAAAAACATTACTCCAAAGTCCATAACATGGGACTACTGTATTTACTAAAAAGGAAGATGACCCTGAAAGCAAGACAACCCCCTCTAGAAATGTTATATACAAGATTTCTTATTATTGGACATAACTGTAAGTTGTGTATGAATTTAAGATGACCCCCTCTTTTCTCTCTGTGTGTTATACCTGGAAAAACCCTCTACATTTGAGTAAATAAACAGTGTATGCATTATGGCATTTATTTACTTCATTCATTTATAGCTCCCCCCCCTTTCTCATGCAGATTCAAGGTAGATAATTTTAGATTAATTCAACTAGAATTCTACTCCAATTCTAAAGTCTCTCAGACTTCCTGCTGCATGCATCAGTATCGAGCTCCTGGCATCTTTGTCTGTCTGTGACATCACCACGGTCAAATCAATAATAACAAGTAGGGCTAAGAAGTAGGAAGTCAAAAGGTAACCGGAATAGCAGACAAGTTTGGCCTTAGAGAAAAAAAATGAAGCTGGGCAAAGGCTAACAGAGTTTTGTCAAGAGAACACATTGGTCATAACGAACATCCTCTTCCAACAACCTAATAGGCGATTTTACACATGGACATCACCAGATGGGCAACACCGAAATCAGATTGATTATGTCATTTGCAGTCAAAGATGGAGAAGCTCTATAAAGTCAATAAAAACAAAACCTGGAGCTGACTATGGCTCAGATCATGAGGTACTCATTGCAAAATTCAGGCTTAAACTGAAGAAAGTTGGGAAAACCACTTGGCCATTCAGGTTTGACCTAGATCACATCCCTTATGAATATACAGTGGAGGTGAAGAACAGGTTTAAGGGACTAGATTTGATAAACAGAATGTTTGAAGAATTATGGATGGAGTTTCATGACATTGTACAGGAGGCAGCAATCAGCACCATCCCAAAGAAAAAGAAATGCAAGAAAGCAAAGTGGCTGTCTGATGAGGCTTTACAAATAGTTGAGGAAAGCGAAAGGCAAAGGTGAAAAGGAAAGATTTACCCAACTGAATGCAGATTTCCAGAGTACAGCAAGGAGAGATAAGGAGGCTTTCCTGAATGAACAATGCAAAGTAACAGAGGAAAACAACAGAATGGAAGGACTAGAGATCTCTTCAAGAAAACTGGAGAAATCAAGGGAATATTTCATGCAAAGCTGGCCATGATAATGGACAAAAACGGTAGGGACCTAACAGAAGCAGAGGAGATTAGGAAGAGGTGGCAAGAATACACAGAAAAACTATACAAGAAGGACTTCAATGTCCTTGACAACCATGACAATATGATCATTGACCTCGAGCTAGACATCCTGGAGTGTGAAGTCAAATGGGCCTTAGAAAGCATTACTAACAACAAAACTAGTGGAGGTGATGGTATCCCAGCTGAGCTATTCAAAGTCTTAAATGATAATGCTGTTAAAGTGCTGCACTCAATATGCCAGCAAATCTGGAAAGCACAACAGTTGGCTGCAGGATTGGAAAAGGTCAGTTTACATTCCAATCCCAAAGAAGGGCAATGCCAAGAAATATTCAAACTATTGCACAATTGCACTCATTTCACAAGCTAGCAAGATCATGCTCAAGATCCTACAAGCTAAGCCTCAGCAGTACGTGGATAGAGAACTGCCAGAAATTCAAGCTGGGTTTCAAAGAGGTAGAGGAACTAGAGATCAAGTTGCCAACATTCACTGGATTATGGAGAAAGCAAGGGAGTACCAGAAAAACATCTACTTCTGCTTCATTGACTATGCTAAAGCCTTTGATGGTGTGATCAATCCTAAAGGAAATCAACCCTGACAGTTCCCTGGAAGGCCAGATACCGAAGCTGAAGCTCAAATACTTTGGCCACCAAATGAGAAGGGAGCACTCACTGGAGAAGACTCTGATGCCAGGAAGAAAGCCAGGAAGACACCAGTGCCATCCTGAGCAGGATGGACTTAGAGGGTATAACTTTGTTTAGAATGGATACCATAATACATACATGGGAAAGAACGGAAATGTTGTTTAATAATGAAATATATAAAATATTTACTGACCTATCAAACCTAAACTAATTTTACTGCTTTATCTTCATAAAATGCATCATTTATAACTTACTTAGCATATAAAATTGCAATACTGGATATATTAACAGAATTTAAAAGTTATAAATAGTTTAGTTTAGTACAAGTAAAATCGCAAATACAACCAACACCTGACAGAAAAATACTAGCTGATGCACCCTATGCTATCTGTCAGGACAGACTTTGCCCTGGTATGATAACATAACCAAACTGTGCCTCAATTTGGTTTCAGAAATTCCCCGAGTAGCACACACCATAAAGCAAAATAGAGCTTTATTGAAGAAATTCAGAAAAAAGCTTTAAAAACAAAGTATATAGTTCAGTGGCAGTAAAACGCACAGAAAAACAAGAAAGCTAACTGGCGACCTCTTACTGGAGTCCTAACACAGCACAGTTGGTTATGGAAGCAAGAGTCCTTGAGCATAAAACAGTTTTGTCCTTGGTAGCAGGGAAAGGAAAGGGTAAAGGAAAAGAGAGAGAGAGGGAAAGAGAGAGAGAACACTTATTCTTACTGATTACTTTTATAGAAAACTGCAGGCCATAGCCTCCTGACCTTCTCAACCAAACACTGGACAGTGTCCATTAAATCTTTCAGGTGAGAATGAGTTCTCCCCTCCCATACTAGATCCACAGCTGAACTAAGTGAGCTACATTAGCAGGCCTGGATGGACTGCCAAATATCTGCCAGTGTGGGAGGTACCCAACACCTGTAGCAAATCAAGGAACTGTGTAGGTCAGTGAAGTAACTTGCAGAACAGTGTTGCTTCTGCTGGAACAGACTAGAAAATTCTCTTAAGACGCTCTCTGTCTCGAAAGATATCTTAACAAATGTACCTTAATTTTTGCTATCTGATCGGACAGAGCTCAGTTCTCAAAAGAATCTTTCAGAGTTTTCCTCTGAGGCTTTGGTACAGTTTCTGCCCCACCTTTTTTTCTTCCAGCAAGTTAGGGCAATAAACTATTTTTTTAAACCCAATATGTTGGTATATGTGTCACAGCGGTTTGAGGGAGAGGTGAAAAGGTCAACCACAAGTTAGCTCCAAAGGACAACAGAAGGTATGCAACAGTTGAAAAGCAATGAAAGCCCTTCACGCTCCCCTCTTGAACATTAAGTATGTTTTTAGCTGCTGAAATGCATCTTGGATTTAAGAGCCGTAAATGTGTACAGCATGCACACCTTGTCTTTAAAAGAACTTCACTCATTCTAAAAGAGAAAATATTTCATAAGAGGGTTTTTTTCAATACTCCCCAAAATTTGCCTTGGGAAAAAATGTGTTTTGGACTGTGGACATGCTAGTGATATAAAAGGAACCATGAAACTTCTTTCGATTTAAAAAAGATATTTAATAATACTGCAATAAATCGTGTTTTTAAAAGTGAGAAAACAGTCAATTAGAGTCTCAATAGCACTGACGCAGCTACAAAACAATCTGTGATCTATCAGGTTGGGCTGTGCCCTATCATCAGCAATTTCATGCAAGGCAGATAAAAGGCATTCCACTTTATTAAATGTCATAGCAAGTTTTGACAAATATATAAAAAAGAAACCAAATTAATTCCCGAAAGCATAAGGCACTAAAATTGCACTTTTAAGGAGCCCCTCGACCATCACAATGCATTGCACTATGCTATAAAAAGTCTCAAATGGCACAAAAGCCGTCTCTGCAAATGACATACAGCCACATCTCTGTTCCCAAAGAAGAAAAACATTCAAATGAGTCACATGCACAAAAAATTATTGTCGGTTAAATGTTGTGTGCCTTAGATGGAGTGGTGCTATTCTTTCACAGACAGAAGAACCATTTGTTATATCCAAGTATTCACCAAGCCATCCGTTCTTTGCCCCATCTGTTCCTACAACTCTCTGGTAAAGCATCTGGTAGGTTTTCAGACAGCTAATTTAAATAGAAGAATAATTTGAAAACTTCATTCAATTCATTATAGTTTGATGGCAACCACAGCTGATATTTCATTAAGGATAAAGTCCTTCTTGAGACCCAGTGCTCCAAAAAACTCACAACTATAGCATTCCTCTTTATCACAGCAGGCTACCATGCTCTTTTGATAAAGGAAGCCTCTTGAAAAACAGGATTGACATTCCTCTGACCAGAGTTATGCAAAACGACAGCAGTGTGTTTATAGGTAAGGAAATAATCCAATACACTTAGTTCAATGAACTCCAATGCACTTCAGATTAAGTAATTTGGCCTGTCTTGTCTGTCTTTTCCAACCTCCCATCCATTTAAAGTGTTAGGACAATAACCTGATATAATGTAAATTGTGCTGGGAAAGTTCAAGAGGACCCCATGAGAGTTTAAATGGCTGCCACAGAGGTCTTCTAGCATCATGACATTTAAAAAAGCCAAAACAACATTCTATTAATTTGAGTGAGCATTCCTCTGTGCAGAGAGCTACTCTAAGGCAGTGGTGGTCCTTAGAGGACCACTGAGGATGCAGTGTTTCAAGGCTACTCATAATACTTTAAGGAGGTCACAGCAACACTAACAAGTTGGTGAGTGACACAAGGAACATGGGTCATTTCCAACATCACATGATTTCTTTAAAAAGCCAGCACCAAATGTAAACACAAGATATGGAACTGCTATGTGAGGGCTTTGACATTTCTCAGATGAATCTGTGAAAGGAAGATTTTTGGGTCCTATTCCTAGCTAAGCAACAAATCTCTAATAGTTTCCACATGTATGAGGTCCAGAGTTTAAAACAGTAAGTTAGAAACATTTTTATTCAGTTACCATGTACTTATTTAACCAGAGTACGATGCCAGTCCAGCACTGTAGTCTGGTTAAATCAGAGACAACTGAGTACTCATTGGGAGTATGTCTGGTATTTGCATTCAGACTATCAGACTGGGTTTTTAAAGGGGTCCTGCGTTCCTTTCCAGGGTAAGTTTTACTGTGCCAGTGACCACTCATCCCTAATGAAATGGAACACAAATTCATCTTGAGATAAGGGGAAAGGTTCAAAAATGAGTACAGTGCCTTTAAAAATGAGTACAGTGTCATCCTGAGCTGAGTTACGCTGAATGTGATGGACTTAGAAGGGTATAACTCTACTTAGGATGGCACTGTTAGGTACCAGATCATTAGGGTTGCCAACTCTGGGCTGAAAAATATCTGGAGATTTTGGGGGTGGATCTGGGAGAGGGAGAGGTTTGGGGAGGGGAAGGATGTCAGCATGGTACAATGCCATAGAGTCCACCCTTCAAAGCAGCCATTTTATCCAGGGGAGCTGATTTCTGTCAGCTGGAGATCAGTTGTAAAAGCAGGAAATCTCCAGGCCTGCCTGGAGACTGGCAACCCTACAGTTCGTAATATCTCATTTATTCTTTAAACGGGGTGGGGGTGGGACTGCAGCATTTTCCATCCCTAAGCAGTGAAGTCTAACCAAAGACTCAAATCTCCTCCAAGGCAAGTGGCTAAACAATAACTATTTTACTGTGTTTTTCATTATGAGCATGTAAATCATACATTCAAAACATTTGTGCTGACTGGGATGTGAAGACCTTTGTAAATAAAAGCAAAAAATGGAACCTGGCTGCATGGTAATTTCATTCTTCACCTTCTGAATTCAAATGTCTTATAGATAAAAATATGCATGAATATGATTGATGCCAGGTTTCAGCTGGTACAGAAACTGTATTTATTTGTGCACCTGTGATATCAAGATTGGCAGCCGTCAGTTTGTTTTGGAAAGGATATCAATTACATCAAATCTGAGTTTAAGGTTCCACTCCTACGCACACTTTCAAGAGAGTAAGTCCCACTGAACTCACTTAGACTTACTTCTCAGCAAGAATGCATAGGATCTATACTGGTAGGAATTTGAGAACCCACAACTGCGGTTTCTGAACATGAGCTGTACTGCTTTAACTCTTCTTTCTGTGATGTTTCATAATGAGGAAACAATTCCTGGCATCTTAGGTAGTATGACTAGCCCTTCACAACAGCTGAGTCCTCCAACCAGCTGGAGTGACGAAAAGCCCTGTTATCTCTAGTTCCGAGCATGAAGCAGTTCTCCAGAACCTTAGGATGGGTTTCTAAAACAAGAAATGTCATTTGTCTCTAAACTTTATGAAAAGTATTCTGTTAAATTTCATACTTTCTTACCTTGGCTTCCATAAACTCTTTTTCCATTTTTTTTTTAGTTGAAGACAAGATTCACAAAATAGCAACAAGAGGCTGTGCATTATACCAAAGTCCAGCAGGGGTTATAAGCAGCCCACTCCTGCTTTGCAAGCACAAAACTCAAAATGGAGATCACAACAATCCTGTATGTCATGCTAGCATTTTTTAATCACTGAATCTAGACGAGAGGGAGCTTTCTCTTTGGTTATTTTTTTTTATAACAGGATACTGAAGATACTGATAGTACAAAATTAAATACACCACAGTCTTGGCAGAACAATAGGATCAGAAATGAATTTTTGTTCCCCCACCCCTGCCCTCCCTATTGACCTCAAACCCTTAGAGTAATACAAAGGCACAAACAGCTGGTGTGTCTGGGCAAGGGTTTCTTCCTCCCTTGCCTTCTCATCTTTGGCCCTGGATTAGCAATCCTTCCTTGGTTCAGGTGATGACAGTAGGACCCTTCCGACCTGTCCTCTCATGAATCTGAGATATTTTCAGTGCAATTGCAATGAGAGGACTCAGTACAGCCTAGAGGAAAAGAGAACAGTGAAACAGCATTTGAAGAAAGATGTGATAAAAATGTAGCCCTTTTGTTAACATGTTTTAAATGCAACAGTGGTTCTGCAGGAAGCTCATGGGCACACAATTACATGTAACTGTGTGTGTATGACATTCACTAGCAGCTCCTTGAGGGCAGACTTATATAGCACAGAATATTCAGTTCCATCCTTCCTTTAATATGGGCCAAGGGAGCAGTTATCACAATTGTTTAGAGGGTTTCAGTGCTTGGCAAGCCTGGAAATCCAACAATTTGGGGTCTTCCTTCTTCCTCTGGATTGTGCTCAGAATGCAGTTGCAGATAAAAGCTATCACTTTCTAAATTCGCTTTTTAAATCAAGAAAGAGAACAGCCAATAGCATCATGCACCCAACATACAGCTTGAACTGGAAAAAAACCAACTGTGTTACTTGTTCAGGCTCTGTGCTGACCCAAAAATATTCTGTACACTTTTGTCCTGCTGCCCTTACTGCCAAAACCACAGCCCTCATACACAATATGCCAGGAGCCTAGGATGTAATCTCAAAATCCTAGCTGACATCATATGCATAGCAACTGGAGATGTAACCTGAGGATACAAACAAGGCACAGACTGAAAGGGCAGCCAGACTGTATTTGTTACTAACTATAACAAAAAGGGATCCTGTGGCATCTGGGTGGAACCTCACACAAGCAACACCTTCTGGGTTTAATCATTAAAGGTTCTCTGCAAATGAACATCTTTCCAATATGAAATTATGCTGTTTATTTCCTATATGAGTTGCAATCTTACTGAGGCAATATACAAAACATGAGTTGTATATCAATTTTGTTTATCTGAACAAACTCCTGATCTCTGTTCTCCAGAAAAAACACGTTTTGAAAACACTTACAGAATGAGCACAAACTGTGGGAATTCTCAGTACTTCCTGCCAGACAAACTATATGGTCTCTAGAGATGACTTAATTTTTTTCATCATTATTTCCTGGCTGTTCCATTAACCATTCTGGAATTATATGGTGACCATGCCCACACATGTAATGCACAAGCAACAGGCGATCATACCCACATCCTGCTTGAGATGAGAAGCAACCAGTTTTGTTTATTCAAAGTGTGATCTGCAAGACATTAGCATTGGTCTCATCTTTCATAAATATATAAACCTTCTTTTATCTGCTTTCACACACAAAATCAACGCAATCAACAGAACCACCTATTAGTTCAATCAGGGGTCTTTTCGTAGAAAAAGAGCTGCAGGAGCTCATTAGCATATGGTATGCTAATGAGCTATTGTGTTATTAGCATATGCCACGCCCCTGACATCACCGGAAGTGATGTCAGAAGGGGAAGCAAAAGGGGGGAGGCATCTTCAAAAGCTGGCCTGGGTGGGGGAGCCAAGAGAGAAGGGGTTTAAAGTTTAAATTCCTTCTCACTAGAGTTGGGCCATAGAAGGAGGAAAGAGGAAAGAAAAGAGAGAGAGTTGAGAGAAGGAAAGAAGGAAGGAAAGAGGGAAAGAAAGAGAAGGAAAGGAGGGAAAGAAAGAGAAGGAAGAAGGAAGGAAACAGGGAAAGGAGGAAAAAAGAGAAGAGAAGAAAGTGGGAAAGAAAGAAAGAGAGAGAGAAGAGAAGGAGGGAAAGAGGAAAAGGAGAGAAGGAAAGGAGGGAATGAAAGAAATTTGGCGGCAATTCTGCCTCATTATATCCTACGGGCCATTGAAGTCAATGGTGAAAACATAGGGTATATTCTGGGGGCTGCAGGGGAGGGGTTTGAGGGAGAGGCTCCAAACTCACAGGGTAGCTGTTGGAGCCTCTCCCCAAGATACCCACCAAGTTTCAAGAACATTGGACCAGGGGGGTCCAATTCTATGGGACCCCAAATAGGTTGCCCCCATTCCCTCTATTGTTCTCTATGTTGGGGGGGAAAGTTACTTTTTTCTCTATGGTGGGAAAAGTTACTTTTCCCCACCATAGAGAACAATGGAGGGAATGGGGGCAACCTGTTTGGGGGTCCATAGAATTGGATCCCTTGGTCCAACGTACTTGAAACTTGGTGGGTATCTTGGGGAGAGGCTCCAACAGCTACCCTGTGAGTTTGGAGCCTCTCCCTCAAACCCCCTTCCCTCCAGCCCCCAGAATATACCCTATGTTTTCACCATTGACTTCAATGGCCCATAGGATATAATGGAGCTGAAATTGACATTCGGCTGCCTGAAAGACTCCCGGGATGCCGGCTGGGGGTGGGGCTTGGCTCCTGAGTTGCCGGAGCTGTGCTCTGGTGCGCTCCCCCCAAAAAAAAGACCCTTGAGTTCAATGTTAATTCAATATCAGTAAGGCCCATAACTAACCTTCAAGAACTTTCAGACCTTTGAGAAGGGGGGGACACCCTGCGTAATTTTGGCCAGAGACACATGAAGCAGCTTTATACTGAATCAGATCGCTGGTCTATCAAGGACAGTGTTGTCTATTCAAACTAGCAGTAGCTCTCCAGGGTTTCAGACAGATCACCTTCCACATCACCTACTCTTCGATTCTTTAAACTGGAGATGCCATGGACTGAACCTAGAACCTTCTGCTTGCCAAGCAGATGCCCTGCCACTGAGCCTTACCCCTTCAACCACCTGCAGTAGCTTATCAGAGACAAGGGGATCACATCTTGTCAGACTGGATAACAACAGTGAAAATATAGCAGGGTAGGGAGTCTACCGTTAGTGATGTGTTAAGACTTCAACTGTAAATAAACAATGCAATTCAACTCTCAATTTGATGACACTCGGCACTTGATCTACAAATGTCATTGTTACTCTGAAGTTGTTACTTTTCAGTGAACAGCCTGTGAAACATTTTTTTTTTAATTCTTGATGTATGATGAGTGAAAAGCAAGGCAGGTAATGCATCTTTCAGTGAAAGAAACAGTGAAGGGCAATGAAAGCACCCTCTTCCCAATGCCACAGAGACAAATTGGGGCGACCCCCTGGATACCTTATAGGGTTAGACATGATCTTTCCTGATCTAGTCATGAAACTCCATGAATGCAACAACTCACCATGTAAACAACATAATTATTATGCATAAGAAGATCCATTTGTGATAAGTACCATAACATCCCACCATCAAGTTACTACCATGTTGCTTGCAATTTCTGTGCTAATATCATGAGGAGCACAGCTGGTTACTTATTACATCTTTAATGGAGGTGTCACATAATTAAAGACATTTTTGTTAAGTGGAAGACTTTTGATTAATGTAATAAATCAGTATAAGTTTGCATATGAACAAAATATTCTGAATGGAATACATTGTTTGGTTTTAGGTTATGCACCCATAAATTGCCATATAAACCATCCTGGAGGAGTGTCACTACAATAGTGAATGCTTTCTTCTTTTCCTGCTCTTGTTGGTTTATCCTCTAACACTTAACCACTCACAGTTTTTGTAAGCATTTCTATTCAAAATAGTCATACATTTTAAAAAATTAGTACTTGATTAGGAGCATCTTTTTGATACATTCAAAGGTTTTTAGATTAATCTGATTAATCAAATAATTGATGAAATAGAACCCAACTTTTGCAGACCCAAGCTTAGATCCTATCAGCTATTTTACTGATATAAGAGGGAGACTTGGCCCCCTTCTGAACCCAGGAGTGCTGTCCCGGGGACTGAAGGACCGATGTAGACAACAAGCCACACTGGATGGGAATGTAGTGAGGAGAGGAATCAGTTGAGATCACCCCTCCTCTCTCTTGCTTTCAGAGAAAATGGTGGCAGAATGCACCCTACATTTTCTATGTTAGTTTAAATTCAAGTACTTCTATTCAAACATATAAAAGGGCAGATAAGCACTGTACAGTTTGCAAACAGATAATGAGATATTGTACAATAAAATGCTACTCGAATAGCCTAGACATTAAATCAGATTCATAGCACCCATTTTATTATCCTTTTCATCTAGATTAAATTTGATAATGCTGATGCAATTAGTATAGTCATGGTCTGATTTGATAAAGGCCAACAATAAAATTAAGCCACTGCATAAAAGTCCAAGGTTTTGTTTATCATAATTAGCTAATAAAAGGCATGCAGAGATTGTGGCTATCAATGAAGAGAATGGGCTCATTCTGAGAGATCCTGACTGTGGACCCACAAAGAGGGTTCCCAGACACATAGGCTTGGCTCAGAAGATTCTTGAAGCCATTCTGCAGAAGACTGGAAACAGGCTTCAAATTAACTCACATGTTCCTTGTCTGAGACCAGTAGCACCTTTAAGACCAACAAAGTTTTATTCTGGGCATAAACTTTTGTGTGTTATATCCAGAATAAAACTTTGTTGGTCTTAAAGGTGCCACTGGACTCAAAATTTGTTCTACTGCTTCAGACAAACATGGCTACCCATCTGAATCTATTTTTGTGTACATTATATAACTAATAACTTGATAATGTGCTAAAATGGATAATTGATAACTGGAATAATGTGTCATCCTTTTAAAACTGCTGTTTAAGCAAGTACGAGGGCACTTACTAGCAGTGGAAAAAGTAGTGAGATAAGGCATCTAGTACACCTCAGAATGCCAGGAAAGGGCACTTACTAGCAGTGGAAAAAGTAGTGAGATAAAGCATCTAGTACACTTCAGAATGCCAGGAAAGGAATCCAGGCCTTCCTGGATGATGCTTCCATCCTTGATTCCTTCTAGTCTGGCTTCTGCCCTGGTCATGGGATAGAGACCACTGTGGTTGCCCTTACAGATGACCTCTGTAGACATCTGGATCGGGGTGGATTGGCACTGCTGTTACTATTAGATCTAACGGCGGCGTTCAATACAGTCGATTACGATCTACTGACCCACTGCCTTGGCGACGTAGGCATTCAGGGGACTGCCTTGAAATGGTTTTCCACCTTTCTCCATGGTCAGCGACAGAGGATGGCACTTGGCAAGAGGGTCTCCCCGCGATACCCACTGGAATGTGGAGTGCTACAGGGGGCAATCCTCTCGCCAATGTTATTTAACATCTATATGCGCCCCGTTGCCCAGTTAGTCCGGAGTTATGGGCTGGGTTGTTATCAGTATGCTGATGACACCCAGCTCTATCTGTTAATGGATGGCCATCTGTCTTCGATTCCTACGAACTTGGCTGAGGCTTTGGATGCTGTGGCTGGATTGTTGTGGCAGAGTCATTTGAAGTTAAATCCATCAAAGATGGAGGTCCTGTACCTGGATCGAGGGGGGTTGGATGGGGGCACCAGGCTTCTCACACTGGAAGGGACACCTTTGGTGCCGGCCCAGATAAGTGAGGAGTCTGGGAGTGACACTGGATGCCTCTCTCTCCATGGAGGCCCAGGTTGCTGCAGTTGCCAGATCTGCATTTTTCCATCTTAGGCAGATCAGGCTACCGAAGCCCTATCTTCCCCCAAAAGACCTAGCGACGGTGATCCATGCAATGGTCACTTCCAGACTTGATTACTGCAACTCGCTCTATGTAGGCTTACCCTTGAAGCTGATGTGGAAATTACAACTGGTGCAGAATGCGGTGGTGCGCCTGCTGATGTCAACGCCTGTGCAGGTTCACATTAGGCATGTGCTCTGCCAACTGCATTGGTTGCCATTTGAGTACCGGATTCGCTTCAAGGTGTTGGTTTTGACCTTCAAAGCCTTATACAGCCTGGGACCAACATATCAAAGGGACTACCTCTTCCCATATATGCCTTGAAGAGTGTTACGCTCAAAAGATCAACACCTCCTGGTGGTCCCCAGCCTGAAGGACACCCGTCTTGCCTCAACCAGGGCCAGAGCTTTCTCTATCCTGACCCCAGCCTGGTGGAACATGCTCCGTATTGAGACCAGGGCCCTGTGGGATCTTCTTCAATTCTGCAGGGCCTACAAGACGGAGCTGTTTCGCCAGGCCTTTGGTTGAGGCAGCAAGTGCCCATCTATGGCCTCCCTGAGGTTGCTGTCACCCATCTGTCATCTGTCTACTGACCACCAACAACTGGTCTTTAACTCATTGTACAATCAGGCCAGAATTTTATAGCCAACTTGTGCTCTTCCAAGCTGTATCCATTGTTTTAATTGTTATAATGTTTTATTGCGTTTTAATGTTTTAAACTGAAATTGTATTTATTTCAATGATGTTACCCGCTCTGAGCCTGCCCGCGGGATGGGTGGAATATAAATGCAAATAATAAATAAATAAATAAATAAATCTAATTCTGCTTGTTCAGATAATATCTGGATATTTCCATTGAATGACTCTGAAGCTGTATT
The DNA here is from genome assembly GCA_029375565.1 of Gekko gecko. Classification (NCBI taxonomy): domain Eukaryota; kingdom Metazoa; phylum Chordata; class Lepidosauria; order Squamata; family Gekkonidae; genus Gekko; species Gekko gecko. The sequence goes on from JAPDNY010000007.1 coordinate 120,877,664, forward strand.
GTACATTTATGAATAGAGCAATTACTGGAAAATGTTATTTGAATCAATTTAACACTGCCACTCTAAAGATGAAATTCTATGTCCAAGTGAACAAAACAGAACTTGCTTCTGAGTAGTCATGCATAGATCTGGCCTGAAATAGATGAAATACTGTTAACCATCTCCATGCAGATTTTAATTGCCTTACAAGTTCCAGTTCTTCCAGGTTGAGTTTGTGGAAATAGGGGGGTCCAGACATTACATGGAGAGCAACAGCACTGGAATTTCTGAATCCCAGCTGTCCATACCTTCAAAACAAGAAACCATACAACTCCCAAGTCATATGCTGGAGATAGGGTACTCAACTTACTTGACTAGCCCTGCTTCTATACTTTTAGATCAGATTCTGAAGCAGCTAAAGGTTCACTTCCCTGGCATGGAGGTAAAGAGACAGAAAAAGGCTCTTGAGGGGCTTAATTTCTGAATGCCTGGGGCTATTAGGCAAAGTAGGCATAAGGGTCCAGGGCTATTTTTGGGGAGGAATGCACAGGAACGGCATTCCGGCTGGCTCTTGAGTTGGCCACGCCCAGCAGGAACTCATTAGCATAATAGACCACATCCAACAGCACAAAAACTCATTAAGGATTGGCTACATTAGGGGTGTTTGGCTTAACATGCAAAGGAGTTCCTGCTACAAAAAAGCTCTGAGTTTTGACAACAAACAAGGTAAACAGAATAAGAAGCAAAAGGTGGGTGTGGCTGGATGACCACACTTCTGGTAACATGGGGTATGGCCTAATATGTAATGAGCTGTGCCATCAAGGGTGTGGCCTAATATTCTAATGAGTTCCTGCTGGGTTTTTTCTACAAAAAGCCCTGACAGGGCCTATATAGTAAAAACATAAAAACATCTCAGCAGAGCACCCACTTTTAGATTTATAAAAGAACACTGAATACTACACAAGTGGTACCTGACATCTTTCAAACTAAGCTGAATTCAGCATATATCCCAGGATCTTCACTGGTGCTGTGAAAGAAACCATGCTGATTCTTATATGTGTTTTGGTTTTGTCCTGTAATTAGAAGTTTTTAGAAATAAATTCTGGAATTAATCAAAAAAAGATTGCTTATATTCTTCCTCCTAACTCCAAAGATATCTTGCTAGGATATCTAAAAGATGTAGAGATTGAACTAAGTTGGAACTGATGAATCACAGCTGCCAAAATGAGTGTTGTGGCCTTTTGGAATAAAACAGATTTACTTTCTACTGCCAAGTGATTTAGAAGAACTCAGTCTATTTCTTTAATGTTTTAAGTGTACTTATTATAGGAGAAATGACATCAATTCCCAAGCTAATAAATTTACTGAAAAAATGAATACTATTTAGCACATTCAAGAACAGAAAAAAATTCAAGACAATGTTTATCCTTATAACTTTCTTTTCTATGTTATAGCATTTTGACAGCTATGTATCTGAAGTCTACTTCTTGTACTCATTACTTATACTTGTGTTTGTATACTGCCATAGGACCTATAGGAGCAGTCCAGTGGTAGTGGGGGGAACGATAGCAATTCTAGATGTATCATATGACACTTCCATACTAGATCCCTTCCAGTCCGGCTTCCGCCCAGGCCATGGGACGGAGACAGCACTGGTTGCCCTCACAGACGACCTCCGGAGGCATCTGGATCAGGGTGGTATTGCAATACTGCTGTTGTTAGACCTGTTGGCGGCATTCAACATAGTCGACCACCAGTTACTGGCCCACCGCCACGCCCACACGGGGATTCAGGGGCTTGCTTTGGAATGGCTCGTCTCCTTTCTCCAAGGTTGGGGACAAAGGGTGGTGCTTGGGGAGCAACTGTCCCGAAGGCACCCACTAATCTGTGGAGTGCCCCAGGGGGTGGTGCTTTCCCTGATGCTATTTAATATCTATATGCACCCCTTTGCCCAGATTGGCTGGAGGCATGGGCTAGGATGTCACCAATATGTGGATGACACCCAGCTCTATTTGCTGTTGGGCGGTCAGTCTGACTCTACCCCGGAAGACCTGGACCGGGCGTTACAGGATGTGGCTGGATAGCTTAGACTGAGTCGATTGAAATTGAATCCGACAAAGCCGGAGGTCCTGTACCTGAATCAGAGTGGGTCGGGAGTAGGGATCCCACTACCAGCCTTCGATGGGGCACTGTTGGTGTCAGTGCCGAAGGTCAGGAGTTTGGGAGTGCTCCTGGATGCCTCCCTAACAACGGAGGCTCAGGTAGCAGCCACTGCCAAGGCAGCCTTCTATCATCTTTGGCTGATTAGGCAGTTGGTTTCCTTCCTCGAACGCAATGATCTGGCAACAGTGATCCATGCTATGGTCACCTCAAGGTTAGACTACTGCAATGCTCTCTACATGGGGCTGCCCTTGCTGCAACTCTGGAAGCTGCAACTGGTGCAAAATGTGGCAGCCAGGCTGTTGATGGGTCTCCCTACGTGGGAGCACATCCAGCCTGTGCACTGGCTGCCAATAGCATACCGGATTCGTTTCAAGGTGCTGTTTTTGACCTTTAAAGCCCTTTATGGCCAGGGACCTGCCTATCTGAGGGACCGCCTTTCCCCGCATGTTCACCAGAGAGCACTGTGATCAGGGTCACAAAACCGCTTGGACCTCCTTGGTCCTAAATATGCCAGATTGACACCAACCAGATCCAGGGTGTTCTCTTTGGCAACTCCGACTTATTGGAACAAGCTCCCAGGTGAGATCAGGGCCCTGTGGGACCTGGGACAGTTCCGCAGGGCCGTGAAAATGAAGCTTTTCTGGCAGGTGTTCCATTAGGAACAGCACCTTATCAGCTACGCCCTGCGCCGACTTATTTCCAGTCAAAGTTACCTGGAGGGGATGCACTGCTGAACGTGCTCTAAACGCACTTTACTACATCTGGATCGCCATTGATATATTCAATCGTTACTGTGTATTTTATGCTGTATTTTAAACTGTAAGGCATATTGTTTTTACTGGATTTTATGTAAGCCGCCCTGAGCCTGCTTTGGCAGGGAGGGTGGGGTAAAAGCTGAAATAATAAATAAATAAATAAATAAATAAATAAAATATGTAGTTTATTGGGTAACATTTCTTGGGTGTAGCAAAACCAAATTTACCTCACTACCCCTTTATTCACCCCTAACTCTCTGTAAGTTTTTCCTTCATCAATTAATAGGAAATGTCATTGTTTAGGTCTTTCCACTTGTGCAAAGGTACTTTCCCTAGTCTTAAATAGGTGGGTTAAAATGTTTTAATAATTCAGTGTTTCCCATTGGCAGAACATTCACCATTGTTTTCAGGTTCATCTCACAATGCTTTGGAAAATAAATCATTTGACAAAGTGTGATCTCTACTGCCAGAGTTTTGCTGGACAGGAAATATATTTGGACTCTTATGTGTGTTTTAAAGGCTACAAAGCATAATAGCTCTGTAGCCCCCTCAAATGTGTCCGAAGTGGAAATGGGCAGTTAGCTCTGACTCTTCCCATGATACATTTCCGTTTCATTTAGGCCCTTTCTAAGCTGAAAGTAGTTCTGCCAACCAGTATGCTTAAAAACACAACCTCTGGCTTATGTTTTTTTTATTGTGCAGATCTTCTATGTTACAGCAAGAATAATGTATTCACTTACATGAAAAGTTCCACAGAAATGTGTGTATTTAGACCATGTATACACCAACAGAGAACTAGATTTCTCCCAAGTGCTCATCTGCATTGATTGATCAAATAGTCACATACTGAAGGCAGTCATTGAGAAAACACTTATTATTCTAGCATGTCCACGACAGACAAACATTACTCAGGAATATAGACTCAGCTGGGTAGTCATTTTGGTCTGAAGCAACAGAACAAAGTTTGAGTCCAGTGGCACCTTTAAGACCAACAAAGTTAATTTTGTTGGTCTTAAAGGTGCCACTGGACTCAAACTTTGTTCTATTACTCAGGAATGGTGACCTGGCCTGCTACTGCAGTACCAGGCCTCCTCCTTGCTATTATATGGTGGAAGAAAGTGAGGAAATTGAGCACAATACCTCAGGTAAAGAATTATCATTGTCGGGAGAATGCTGTTAAAGCAGCAAACACAAACTCCAGGTCAGAAGATGGCAAACCTGTTTACAAACAGGAGTTAGAGCAGAGGTGGCCAAACTGTGGCTTGGGAGCCACATGCGGCTCTTTCACACATATTGTGCGGCTCCTCGCAGGGCAGTTGGGGAAGTGAAGGGGAGGCATGCCTCCCCATCGGTCTTCCCTTCCCTAACCAGTGGTTCCCTCCCTGGGTAGGTTTGAGGTGGGGGGGAGCAGAGAAAGAAAGCAACTTTAACTTTAAATGCATTCTCAAAGCACAGCCGGCTTGGAGAAAGCATTTGTCTCTTTAAATATAATTATCCATATCTGTTTTTACCTCTTTTATTTTTATTTCTGGCAGTCTTATTTAATGTTAATAAAAAGCAAATTTGCATATTTTCCAATAAAAACATGTGTGTAATATTTGTTCATGTCTTGCGGTTCTCAGACATCTGATGTTCCTTCTCTGTGGCTCTTGCATTAAGCAAGTTTGGCCACCCCTGAGTTAGAACATCTCTGTAACAAACTTTCACCCTTCAAGTCCTTTATTCTGTGCAACCTCATAAATACACATAGCTAGCCATATGCACAATCCTACAGAGACTTGCAGTGCCATCCTAAGCAGAGTTAAACTCTTCTAAACTCATTGAGTTCAATAGACTTAGAAGGGTGTAACTTTGCTTAGGGTGGCACTTTTAATATTTCAACTTAAGTGTAATGGATTAATCCAGGTCCAATGTACTCATGGGCCGCGGTCAGACGTGCCTTTAGATCCAGCTCAGCTGTGAATGCCTGACAGATCTAAAGGGCATGATCAGACAGCAACATCTGGGAAAAGTCCTGCAGCCATCAGCACCCAGTGCTGCCCTGCCACAGAAGCGGAGTTAAAAGACATCAGGGAAAGTCCGGTCCTAATGCTTGCCAACGGGCTACAGATGGACTTTCCTCTGTCTGATCATTCAAGCAAACTCTCATGCCATCAGGATGGTCGCTTCTGACTCAGTACTGTTTTTTCCCCTCACTTAGCAGTATGCACATAACCGCATACTCCATGGGGAACCCTCAGTGCGGAGGTGCAATTCCTCATTTATGCACATGGGAAACAAAAGGTAACACCCCCCCTTAGCTGAATGTCCCCGCAGCTACAAAGGATGTGTGATCGTGCAACGCTGTGTCAATTTCAACCAGGAAAAATAGGCTCGCTTCCCCTCCGCACCATGGCACATATGACCGTGGCCATGTTAAGTTTACAACAGCAGCCCCTAAATTATGTGACTTGCTAAAGGAAATGCCTAAGGGATAACCCAGCCATAAGCATTGTGCTTTTTGAAATAAAAAATTAAATACTCTCCACAAAAAGAATAACTTTGGTTGCTTGAAAACCACATCAGAGCATTTAGCTTTATCTGAAAACAAAGCAAAATTATTACATACCCCCAAACCAGCCAGTCATTAGCATCCTGTGTTAAACATCATTTACATAACTTTTTTCGTTATCTGATCAGTTTCACAATAATCAAAAACACCTTTTTACACTTAGGACCAGAGAATAAATGTACTGTCATGGCAGCCGTTCTGGAATTGAGGCTTAACCCAATTACTAATTTGAAGTGTAGCTTTCATCACCCTGCAAAATTCCAAATGCCATTAATGCACTCGCATCTCCTGGGAAGGGCTTTTTTGTAAAGCTTCCCACCAATCAGGCAACGCTATAAAGCTAGACGCATTCTACAGATGTTAGCTGCATTCTGCTCCCTTGTTCTTTAGCTCCTCTGTAGAAAAGATTTGTTGTTTATAAATACAAGAGGACTTCACAAGCAGCTCTCCATTTCTTCCTTACAAGGAATCTAGAACTTTGGAATTTGTGTTTCCCAACTGTAATATTGTTACGACAAGTCACTGGGATACGTTAGCTAAGTGATTTGCCAGACAAACTGGCTTAACAGCAAGTTATTTTAAAAATGCTGAATTCCAACATTAATTTCTGTGCTAGCAAGAGGAGAAGGAAACAAACACATTTAGGCTTTGCTTTAGTATATAAATCTTAACAAACTAATTTTCTCTCTCTCCACCATATTTGAAGAGGTCCATTTTTGTCTCCAAAATAAGTATATAGGCACCTCAGCAAAAAAGGTGATCTACTAAAAGACCCATCTTCTCATTAAAACAAAATTCCTTTAAAATGATACCATCACCAGCTTCTTGGTTCCATTCAAGCATACTCTTATATCAGTCAGTGATCCTGATCTTACCAAGGTAGAGAGGTGCATTGTTGATGCTGCTGCAGATAAAGTGCAATGGCCTTCTACATGGCAGGTGGCCACCTTTCCTCCTCTGGGCCACTGGAGGTTTTTGCAATTATTTGCACTACAATACGGTTATACTGCTATACCATTATAAAAATAAGTGTAACAAGCTCTGTGAATTCCTAGCTTTTATTTTAAAAAAATTATAGCCTCTTCTCCTGCAAAGACATGCTATTCCCCTTATATCTCCACAATGGACCTAAAAATGTGAAAGCTGATAATTCAGAGAACCTGTTACAACCGTAAAAATCAATATATTTCAGCACTGATTTAAAAAAAAAATTCCCGGGGTCAGGAAAAATGGCTGCCATATGGGCTAGAAAATCCGAATTTCCCCACCCACACTGCAATCTTTCCCAAACCTCAGAACAAAACAGGTTTGAGAAAGGCTGGAGAAAGGCCAGGAAAACCCTGGAAGTGCTGTTTAGTAACGGGGGGGGGGGCTTTCCCAACAGCACTGAATCCAGGGCAAAGAAGTTATGTGGAAATGGCCCATGCTTACTTGGGAAAATGTTAACTGAAACTGTTTTATGAGAATTATTTTAGGTACTAAATATTTTATGCTATGTTTATTCTCTGTCTAGGTTTTTAAAGGTTTGTTAATTTCAATTATTTTTAATGCTATTTAATGATTTTGTCTCATTTTACTTTTCAAGCTGCCTTGAGCAGGTTTTTTGGAGAGGCAGCACATACATTTTCAAAATAAATAAATGTATTCACTTACAAATAAGCATATTTAGATCTGTAGCCTTATTTATGGTTTTATGGTACTATTTTTACCTGGAGCCAGGTCTCTAGTGAGGTGGCATGTAAATTCTTTAAATAAATAACACATAATTTACGGCAAATCCACCCATATTGGATTTCCTGCCAATTTATATTATTCATTTACCGTACTTGCTTTCACAAAAGATGAATCAAAAGGCTAAAAAGCTACCGCTGGCAGGGGAATTTAATCTGTTTCCATCAGGGACAAGCTGATTTCTATCAACCACAGAAGGGAAAACAAGTATATGTACAATATGGATAACTCCACCCCCCGCCCCAACATGGTTAACAGTGGCTGTAGGGGAGATTTACATTAGAATATTAACACCCCCTCCAAGCACAGCCCCAACTCAGTTCAGAGTTCCTTTTTACCTTTAAGAAAACGTTAGGAGACTGAACCAGAGATCTTACGTCACATGTAGTTTAGCCCTTTGGCTTCATTTGAATCTTACTAGGGCTCAGCTTGGGAATCATTCTCTATTGCTAAGGCTTAGCATACTCAAACTCTTAAATTCCTTAAGCTGTGAGAGGTCTACAGGCAGGATTATAAAGCCCGACAGATTTACTGTGTCATCACCTTTCATGGACTGGAGCTCACTTTATGGCACCTGATTTAGTGGACTCGAGTATGAAAATTTGTGTCACAATAAATCTCACAATAAATAATTAAGGTGCAAAAATACTGTTGTTTTTGCTGCAACAGACTGGTTACCCCACCAAGACACATTTTGTTTTGTAATGTGCCATGTACAATGACAGAAGTCAGAAAAACTGCTGATCCTGCACTGGATTCCCAAATAGAGCAAGGCTCAGTTCAGACATCTTGCAAAAACCACGGTTTAATTAAATAAACTATTATTAGTGTCTGACCACTCCATGCATTGTCCTTATTTAGGACCATCAAACTACAATCTGAAGCCACAACCTGAAACTGAAGAGCTAGATCTGAGTCCAGGGGCACCTTAGAGACCAGCAAGATTTTGAGGGCATGAGCTTTGACTCTCAAAAGCTCATACACAGGAATCTTGTTGGTCTCTCAGACGCTACTAGAGCTAGTGGTTCAGCTGCAGACAGCTACCCTCTGAAAGCTGGAAGTGGTTTAATCACAGTTAGACTTAACCATGGTTTCAGGTGACGTATGAATGCACATATCCTGGCTTCATCCTGGCTTGTTTCTTGGCAACATTCTTTCATGTTGCAGAGAGAAGTAGCTCTTTTCAAAGACAAACCAGGATCAGACTTACCATTTGTGAGCTGGATCTTGGTTCCATGTCATCTCTGAACTGAGCCCAGTTCTTAAATCCTTGCAATCCTGCCCCTCCATTTTCTTCCAGTTCACCTAAGCTCAACGCTCTCCAACAGTACCACTACTTTGCCTCTCCCCCTTGCTGTAGGGTTACCACTTTCCAGATGTGGGGGAGGGGAGATTTCCAGCCATTAGGTCCCATTCAGATAACATCAACCAATTATCCCTGGCTATTAGCAGGCAGGCAGCTTAAAGGATACTCATCACTGCAACAATGCATAAAACAGGCAAGTTCATTCACTAATGCAGCTAACCTAACATCAGAGAACTGAATGTATGAGGGTGCGGTCACATGGCAAGGCAATTACACTTTGTTCCCGATATAATTAAAACCAGAATATTTTTTTCTGAGTTGGGATGTTCATACATCCCTCCCTGAACCACAAGCTCACCTTCCCCATCTGCCCCCTCCCCCTCCCAGCAACTTTCCAGCCACTGGCCTGATGAAGAGAAAAGAAAAAGGCAACTTTGAAAGAGTTCTCCTTTCCACCCGATGCTGCTGGCTAGCTGGGCGTGCTCCCCGGCGCTGGGGGCTCCCTCCCTCCTAATGCCACAGCTTCGGGGACTCCTGGGGTGGATGCCAAAGCCCGCTCGCCTGACAGCCCACCCCCCAGCTTCCTCCCCTAGAAACTTTCAACGCCGCCTCCATGCTGGGGGACGGCAGGTAGGACTTTTCTCCAAGCAGGATGAGTGCTTCTTTACTCAAGCACTCAAAGCCGGAAGGTTTAAAAAAACCAAAAAACGCACAGAGCAGTCATATGGCCCTAATCGCAATCATTGAGAAAGATGGCTGTCCAGATGGGTGAAATCATGCATTCAAAGCACAAGTGCCAGGAAAATAGTTGATTTTCCAGGGGGCAGGAAAACCCAGGAGCATTGCGGGAGTGAGCCCGCTTTGGCGCAGGAGGTGGATTTGCCTGTCTGATCAGGAAACTTAAATATGGGAGGGAACAGCGGCGAAACCCGATCAAAAGGACTGTGTGACCGTGGCCCGAATCAGGCTTTTGAGGAATTTTCCCCCAAGTCTTGGATGCACTCATTCAATGCAGGGGCAGCTTGGGATCTCCCCCCACAGCAGACACAGAGAATCCCTAGGATATACATGGGTGTCAGACTACACAGAGATGCCCAACTCATATATCCCTCTCCCTAGGACTTCTATCATATGCTTTTACCAAACCAAATGTAGTTTCCTTTTGCACTTACCTGTGGCTCCTTGTCATGGTTGCTGGGGTCCTTTTCATAGCTTTCTGCATAGATCCTGAGAGTGGCTCGCACATGACTAGAAGAGCTTAATCTGAAGATGAGCCTGGATGCATCTGAGAAGATTATCCTCAGCCCCTGTAAAGAGAAAATTCAATGTATTTGTGGCAACAACTGTTTTCAAACTGATCACTTCTTAATATCATTTAACATTATTCTACTAGCGAAATGGCTGTTTTGCAAGAATGCCAATGCACCTTTCCCTTCATTTGAACATTATTCTGTATCAGTGATTCTCAACCTGGGGGTCCCCTAGGGGGCTGCAGAGTTACTGCAAAGGGCTCACAAATCCATATGCACGCTAAGCATTGCCATTTTGATCTTCTTTTCAGGCCCGTAGCTAGGAAATTGGGAGGGCCGCCCTCGGGAAAGTGCCCCCCCAAAAGCCCCACACATGTGCGCTGATGTCACAAAAAGTGCACTGACATCATGGACAGGCTGCCCTTCCTGGCTCCTGCAGAGGCAGCCTCATCGCCAACTTGATCCCCTCCCAGCATTTCCGGTGGGGGGCTGATTTAAAAATGCGCTCTCCTTCTTGCTATGCCTTTCCCGGTCATACTAAAAGAAGCTGCTTGCTCTGAAATCAAACTGGACTCCCCTGTCTCCACTTACACACACACTGAAGTGTCAGCCCTGCACCACAGAGCCCAACTCCCAGGGATGCCTCTTGCCTGCCTGGAGAAGAGGGAAGTGAAGGAAGGAAGGGAAGGGAAGGAAGGGAAGCGAAGGAAGGAACCCACCAACACATACTGCAGGCATTTCTCTCTCTTTTCCCCTGCTCACTGGGAAATCGGAGCAGACCCCTCCCCACTCTCACACACACATACACTAAAGGGAAGGGAAAAGAGCCCCCTGCAACCACACCACAGGCCTTTCTCCCTTCCACAGCTCATTGGAGATTAGACTGGACTCCCCACCCACTCTCTCTCACACACACATACACTGATGCACCAGGCCTGTGTCACAGAGCCCCGGGGATGACTCTCGCCCACCCAAAACAACAGAGAAGGGGAAGGACACCCCCCCAAACATACACCACAGGCATTTTTCTCTCCCTTCTCCGCCCCGGATACAGTATGAGGCGCTTCCCTCTGCCCCTGCCCACTCTTTTCCCTTGGTGTTGTGCGCCCTGAACTCACCCTCCTCAGCCTCCATTACTAACTACACCATAGGAGTCCCCAGCACAAGGAGAGCAGTAGCCGTTTTTCTCCCACCCCCTTCTCTTGCCTTGCCATATGGAAAAGCCCTTTTCCAGAGGACCTGCAAACTTTTTCCTGCCTCATCTGGCCTGCCTCTCCTTTTACCCTTCTGCCCACCCTCCTGCTCCAGGAAAACCTATGGGTGAGCACAGGGATGGTGGGAGGGGAAAGGAAGAGGGCAAGAGAGAAAGAAAGCAGTCCTCTTGGAAGTCAGGCAGAAACCACAGCCAGCTCAGCATCCTTGGCGGGGGGGGGGTGTTGTTCTTTGGGGCCCTGCACTGGGGTTAAAAATCACTGTGCTACAATTTGAAAACTGGTGCGCTATTATCGGGGGAGGCAAAACACAAGTGGCTTGAAGGGGAACAGGGGCTGGGGCTGAAGCAACACTGACAGGCAGGCGATCTATCGGGGGTGAGGGGGCCAGGGGGAGGGAGGGCCCCATAAAAACCGCGGGGGGCTGGGCCCCGTGGGCGCCACCGTAGTTACGTGCCTGCTTCTTGTCTTTATGTATTTTCTCAGTCAACAGATACTAATAGTACAGCTGCCATGTGAGAGGTCCACACATTTCTTTAATGTTACTCAAAAAGACTAAGAACTATGGCTCTATATCAATACAGGTCTGAACCAGTTTGCAACTTATGCAGTTGCTTTGACTGTGAGCTGATTAAAGCAGAATGAGTCTGAATGTTCATTCCATTTTAACATGCATTTAACAGGGAATGATGTTTTATAGCAAAGCAGAAACTTTATGAAAGTCTAAATGTCAAACTATTTCCCTAAAACTAGTCCTACTCTGTTGAGGTGGATTTTTTTAGAAAAAAATATTTGCCTTTCATACCTGTCTTTTGGTCACAGTGCCATCTACAGGATCCACATATTCAAAGTTATTTGCTTTTTGCACAGTGTAGACGTTGCTTCCAACAGCAAACTGTTGATTACTGAATGACTTGTCAGTGATCAAAGCTTCAAGGTCTCTCATTATAAAATATGCTGTTCTAGGATCCAGTGCTTCATAATCAAACCTTGTAATGTAGGAATTAAGAGAACAGAAGAAACATGGGAATCATGAACTTCAGCAGGTTAATGCAAATTTGAAAAAGGGAAGCCAAATTTTAACGTATTTGGAAAACAGTGCCTTAACAGCTTGGCCTTGGAGACCAAACTAGCATCAACAACACTGGGATTCTAATACCTGAGGTCAAGCCAATACAGAAGTAGCCAATGACACCACATTGTCCATCTAAGTTTGCTTTCTGCCCCAACACAGTGCTACGTAAGGGATTGTAAGGAATACTGTGTGTCCCAACACGTTGGCAAAGCTCCAGCACAAGCAAGCTTCCCCTTGTTTTTCTCTGGCAGACCTCTCTGGACCTACCTCCCCCAAGACAGAAGCTGATGTGTTTACACACTTGACCTTTACTTGCTGAGGAACCACTGCAATGCCCCAGTTAGTCTAGAAAATGTCGGGAGTAGAGTGCTCACTCCACCACTGTGACATTTCAAGCCACTTTTTATGGGGGGAGGTATTACTGACAACAGCTGTGGAAAAGCAAGGCCAAACAAATTAACATCAAACAAAATGAAAAGAAAACTCAACTAGCACTATAAGATATATTTTAAAATCCATCACAATATAAGCATGAGTGTGTAAGTGTGTGAAGTGTGAAGTGGGAAGGAGGGGAAAATGTGTCTATTATTTTTATTCTTTCTGTTGTTTCTTACCATCGGTCACCTAGCCAGCTGATTTCTTCTGTGTATTTTTTAATTAAAGCTAATTGTGGAATCGTTGAAAACCACAATCAGTATTTTGATGACTACAGGGAAATGAACATTTTTTTATTTTTTTTAAATTATTTTTTGTACAGTGAAATACATTTCACCAAATGCTACAACATCTGTTGAGGCCCAACAGAGCCATAAGAACCAGAACTATAAACTGCTGGAAATGTGGATGGGTGGATCAATCCAGATGTTAGTCCTTCACTTTCATCTTCACAAAATAACTTCTGGCACACTAATCTATAACACACTAACATCTTTGCTAGTCCTCTGAGCTTGCCAAGCGGATCCAGACCAAGGAGGAAACTCTGAACATGGTTTGATCAGAGTTCTATAACAACATCTACTCCCCAATGGGCACTCCCAGAGGTTTAATTCTTTGTACGGTTGTACAGGTAAATGTTATTTATTTATGAAATTATGAAATTTACTAAGCTGCCCTTCCCTACAAGTAGGGCTCAGGACAGCTTACAACAGAATAGAATACAATAATTTAAATTAAGACCAACATTAAAACTACCCAGAAACAGATCAGCAATAGAACAATACGCAGTCCAAGATGGCAGGGAAAATTCCATTCCCCAGCCTTTGGGGGTGGGGTTTTTTGCAAGGCTTGGGGGGAGTATATGGGAGTGCCAGATGTCATACTGGCCTGTCGCTGTCCTCAACCAAATGCCTTACTACTTGCTCTACTGAAAGATAGTAGTTCCTGCAGGGCACGGATGTTTTCCGGCAGAGAATTCCACCAGGAGAGAGCCAGGGCAGAAAAAGCCCTGGCCCTGATTGAGGACAGCCAGATCTCTTGAGCCAGGGACCACCAGGAAGTTCTTATTCCCTGAGCATAATGCTCTTCTGTGGGCATACTGAGAGAGGCAGTCCCAACGGTATGTAGGTCCCTGACCACTAAGGGCCTTGGAGGTCAAAACCTGAACCTGAACTTCATCTGGTGCACCACTGGAAGCCAGTGCAGCTTGTGCAGAACAGGTTGAATGTGTGCTGTCCAAGGGGTGCTGGTAAGGACCTGTGCAGCTGCATTCTGGACCTGTTGGAGCTTCCAGGTCAGGCGCAAAGGTAGACCCACATAGAGCAAATTACAGTAATCTATCCTGGAGGTGACCGTTGCATGGATTACTGTGGCTAAGTTGGGGTGAGAGGGGTAGGGAGCTAGTTGCCTAATCTGGAGCAGTTAGAAAAACGCCAGCTTGGCAACCTTCGCAACCTGGGTCTCCATAGACAAGGAGGGATCCAACGTCACGCCCAGGCTCTTGATGGTCTGCGCCAGTGATAAGAGGCACACTCTCAAGAGTCCGGAGCTGGCAACCCAATTGTGGTCTCCCACTCACCCAGCCACAGAACCTCTGTCTTAGCTGGATTCAGTTTCAACCAACTCTGTTTTAACCATCTCACCTCGGCCAAGTTCCCCAGATCGGAATCCAGCTGGCCACCAATCAAAAGAAATAACTGGGTGTCATCGGCATATTGATGACACCCCAGCCCAAAACGCCACACTAGCTGGGCGAGGGGGTGCAAATAGAAATTAAACAACACTGGGTACCATTGAAAGTACCATACAGCCACTTATCTCCACCATCACTCCTTCCTGCTATAAACTCCCTTACACCTTATTCAGCAGGAGAAATATATCTGACATGAAGGGGACATGTCTAACTTGCACCCCTGTATACTTAAAATGGGAAAACAAGTGTGCTAGATTCCTGGAAGAATTGGGAAGCTCCGAGGGGAAAGAGAACAAGAGATCTCACTAGGGAATGCTAACACACACACACCCCCCGCACATACACACAGACACATACTTTGAGGATCATCTGGTGTCTACTTTCTTTTCCTTTCGGCTCCAGGCCAAAATATTTCTCTTTACTCAGGCTTTTAACAAAGGGGTTCCATCTTTTTACCTGTTTTTTGGTCTGTTCCCAGTATAATCTTAGGCTGCTCTATTGGTCTTATGTTCTTTTATTCCCTGGGTTGCTTTTATTGGCTGTTTTATATTGGCATATTTTTACTGCTTGGTCTTATTTATTTTATTGGCTTAGCTTGTTTTATTGCTTTGGTTTATTGACATGATTTGTTTTATTGACTTCGTTTTATTGTCTGGTTTGTTTCATTTTGTTGTTAGCCACCTTGAGAAGGTCTGGAGAGGCAGCACATACATTTTCTAAATAAATAAAACATAATATCAAGGAAGGAGCTGCGGTGGCTCAAGTGGTTAAGACACTGAACTGCAGGCTGCAGAAGGTCAGTAGTTCAGCAGTTCGAGACCCAAGAGTGCCGCATGACGGAGTGAGCTCCCATCTCTAGTTCCAGCTCCTGCCAACCTAGCAGTTTGAAAGCAAGAAATTGCAAGTAGATAAATAGGTACCACTTCGGTGGGAAGGTAACAGCGTTCCATGCACCTTGGTGTTTAGTCATGCCGGCCACATGACCATGAAAACGTCTTTGGACAGCGCTGGCTCTTTGGCTTTGAAACGGAGATGAGCACTGCAACCCTAGAGTCGGATTCGACTGGCTTTCGAGCAAGGGAACCTTTACCTTTACCTTTAATATCAAAGGGAAGGCAGGCCCAGTGCCAGCCACAGTCCCTTTGCACAGTATGGTTCTGTCATTTTACCCAAGGAGATCATGTCCCTGTAGTAGCAGTGATGGCACAACCCACTGCTAGTTCTGCCACAACTATCACAATGGGGTTTTCTTATTCCTGCACTATCACACTGTTTATGTGCATATGTTACTTTAATTTTCTCTTTTTTATCATGCCTTTGGCAGAAGCCTAAGATACCTTAAAAATAAAATAAAACAATTTTTAAAGGTCCAGTGCAGTTGAACCAATACAACATGAGCTCAAGCATCTTCCTCATAGCTACTTCTACATTAGTTTGGTTTGGCTTTTTTTGGAGCTCAGCTCAACTGGCTTCAAATCACACTCTACACTTTGGCAGTAATCTGCAAAAGCATGCTGGCCAGATTAATTGCTCCACATAAGAGTTCTTTAGGGAGGCACCCCTTCCCCTGGCTAAACAACAAACATTGTTAAGTATGCATACCAAGTTTAAATAGTGTTTTGCAGTTTGACTTGAACACAGACAGAAGCATATAGATAATTATTACTAGTATAATGGTTTTTAAAGTACCAAAAATGTATTCAGTGCTGTAGAAATCTGCAATGAAATGGACTTCGTTTCATTTCCCTTAAAGAGAAATGCTTGCATTAGCACTAAGCAGAGAAACAATCTTGGGTTTGTACCACTCTGTGGCAGACTATCCACTATACCTGTATACTTGAAATGCTGCCAGGTTAGCAGCAGACTGTCCTATGGTGTATTGATCACACATCTGGATATTGCTATTCTTACCTGCAGTAGTAATGACGGCCAAATTTAGCCCAGTGCTCTCTGACAATCTCTTCCACGCTCTGCTTCCGGGCTGCCATGATAGAGAGCCAAACTAGGACAGCCCAAAGTCCATCCTTCTCTCGGATGTGGTCAGAACCTAAGGGGAAAATATTAAAGTGTTTATTATGCATCAAACAAATTCTGAAGATGGAGAACAAAGACACTAGAACATAGTGCCTCATAATTGTCATTAAGATCACAGTCCTGACTACATTTCGAGGAAAATATAAAGTTGTCCAGACTATTGACAGAATACCCATACCGAAGAACTCCATTGAAATAGCACATCTGTTGGCTTCTGTTATTTAGAAGTTGTGCTAATATACATGGTACATTTTTTAAAAAATATGATCCAAAGATGATTGATAAGTAAGTGGGAGACCTTTATGTTTATAATTCTATTCTAATTCAGTGGATTCAACTGTTTAGATTGTATGTGTATGTGCATAACAAACCTGATTAGAGTATCATATTCTCTAATACAGAATTAGAATTTACCATCGAGGGCATCTGAGCAGGCTGAAGCTGCAGTGATGGGGATATGCAACCTGTGTGACAGAGCTTGGTTCTTCCCTGCCATCCCTTCCTTCACCCCCATTCACATGCCTTGGCAACTATGAGTTGTCTCATTACCTAAAATGTGTTGCAAATTTACAAAATTACTGCTCTTTTAAAGACTTATACACCAGCTTTTGAACAAACAACTAAAAACAATGTGACAGAATGAAAAAAAACTCCTCAACAGTCTTTGGGTCTCTCGTCAGTGGCACAGGTCAAAATAGCCTTCCCCTCGCATCTGCAGTATACAGGCAAGTGCGAGTTAAATAAAATGTTCTTTCAGGTAAGAGGAAAGAAAGCTCTCTGTGGCCGTTTGCTGGGTCCAGGCTTGTTTTCTCCAGGGAGGCTGTGCAACCTTCTTGCAGCCCTTGGGTCTCTAGAGGAGGTCAGCAAGTCTTTTCCCTCATGGTTGTCATTTCATATCTTTGACTTCTTCCTATTCAAGTTACTGCACAGAGAGCCAATAGCTGCTCATATAAACTTGGAGATGGAGTTTAAACAAAAGAAAAAGGGGGAAAAACCCTAAAATGTATTCCTACCACTGCCAGAGAGGATTAACTCAAAGATATAAATCATTCATGCTGAGCAGCTCCCTCAATGGTGAAGAAAAGTTTGCAGATGAAGCCTGGAGTGCGAAGGCTGTTGCTGCCCCTTTCTTTTTTAAAAGGCCAAGGCATCACTCATAATATCCACATCTTCCTAATTTCATCTGGCAAACCCCTTTCTGCTGCTACAAAAAAGGAAGAAGTTGCTATAGCATTGGTTGAACTCCAGGATCAGCTCCCAGGGAACAAGTCTGAGAACACAGAGCCAAGTGAGACATTTTCAAACCCCCTTTGTCCTTTTATAGCATCCTTTGCTTTTATTTACCAGGCAGCACTTTGTTATAAATATAGGTGTTTACATTACTGAGAGATTATGGTCAAGATGTTGTAACTAAGAACAGCCCCTTAAATGATTTCTGCTAAAATGACTGTTTAGATGCAGTTTTGTGGAAGCATCTCTCTCTCTTTTTTAAGTCATGGAGTAAGGCAGTAATTTTGGGACCAATCTGAATAAAGTTTCCAGGAACAAATCATAGATCTATCAAGCTCTGTTTTGAAGTAGGAAAAGAATTATTCTTGATACTGGCTCAGTTTCCAAATATGTGTGTATGGATGGGGAAACGATGCTAACATAAGGAGAGTAAAAAAGTTACACTTTTAATCCAAGTACTGATCAATAAAACCATCATAGATTTGTGTAGCATTGTTCTTTTTAACAGTTGAGGAATCCTTCAAATAGCCTAAACATTGTTTACTATATGGCATATATACATGCTTACATTGTATGGACTTCTTCTCAAAAAAGGAGAAAAGAAAAAAGTTTTCCACTGAATGAGTTTACTTATCTGTCCTAGTCTATCATGTGATTATAAACAGAGCATGTTTATAGCATCTCCATATACCATAAACATGTAGAGAGATAGGAGTTTCCCTCCCACTAGCTGGTGGATCTCTCTTTAGCTGCTACAAATACAAACACATTTGTAGTGGCAATGGAGTGTCCACTCAACAGTTTCCCCTGCATTTTTCATGCTTCTGCCCCTACAGCCATTGTTTCATTTCACATTACTGGAAGATCCATTTTCTGGATTTTAAAAATCAGCAACTGCTAGATTACTCTGGCACTGTAACATTACAAGTGGGGACACCTATGGGGGGGGGAATCCCATCCTCTCCCTGCCCACTTGGCCAGCTATTCAGTGGTCATCCCACTCACCTGCAGCAATACCACCTGTGCCAGTGTGGCTGATGCAGCAGTGGCATTTCCTGCATGTCACTGCTACTGTCATCCTGTGATGCTAGCCGTGGAGAGGGCAGTGATGAGAGACCTCTCCCCCCATTGTAATGCTACTGTCTCAGCCTGACTGGCTCACATGGCAGTGGGGGGGGGCAGATCCCTCTCCTCCTTGCCGACCTGTGAGCAGTATGCCTTCCGCAGCCTGACTGACACAGCAGCAGCTCTCACTCCTCCGTCCCCTTCTCCTTTTAGTCCACCCACCGTATCAGTGGTAATGGTGGGGAGCAACAGTAATGTCTCCCCCCACACACCTGCAATGCCACTGCCTCAGCCAAACTGGCTCAGTTTAGGTGGCTCCTCTAATCCTCCTAAAAAATCTCACAATGTAGCATCACAAGATCTCAGCATTTTAACCACCTCCTTGTTTTTTCTACAAACCCGGGCGTTCTCTCAGGTCTGTAGAAAAGTGTCTGATATGGCCCCATTCTCTGGTTTATTGATCTTCACTGGAAGATTATTAGGGGATGACATTGTGTGGATGCTGCAAAAAAACACAAAACACTGTTGTAATTTGGATGTCAAACTGAAGCAAAACTTCTGTGGGGAAGCAATGATAGTCTCCTGAATATGAGAAAATTCTTGCAAGGAAACAGCAGGGAGTGAAGAATCAACATGGATCAACCTAAGACACAGGGATTCCATCTGCGTAAATGAGACTCAAACATCAGTTCAATTATGTTCATATTTGTTTCATATATTAATGTAAGAATGAAACTGTGTCCACTGAATACATTTGTGCTTTGGTTAAATTAATGTATGTGTTTTTTGAGTGTATCTGTGTGTGTCTATCTAGAAGAAAGATCCTTTTAGGAAGCTAACGTACGAGTTATATTCATCGGGCCATTGTATTGAAACCAGGGATGGGCACAAACCAAACAAAACGAAATTTGTCACAAATTTTGTCTGATTCCTAGTTTGAGAACTATTAGGGCAGTTTGTGTGGTTCATGGATGGAACATGAAGAAGTGGCTTAATGGGACTCTGAGTCCCTTTAAACCCTGCTTTCTGCTACCCAGAACAGCTGTAAAAACAGCTGACAATTCCCTGCCGCTCAGCTGTTTTGGGCTGACTTGTGCTGTTCCTTTAAACTTTAAAAGGATTGCAGAAGACAGCCCAAAAACAACAAAAGTCACTCCGGACCCAGCAGCTCGTCCAGGTGTCTTATCTGGCCTGTGAGCAACTGGTCATTACATTTATTGCCAGATAACAGCATTATGTCCCTGTATACTGTCCCAGTGCTAATAAGTACTGGGTGGTGGAAGTGGGAGGGCAGGCATCAGGGAGATACTGTAAGAGTGTTAATGTTTCACATGTGTTTGTATTTTGAGTGTCTTTTATAAAGTTTATATCTCCAGTACCTGGCATTACATCTCCCAGCACATTGGCCCGACAAAGGGACATTTATGTTAGATCCACCCGTCGTAACAAATGAATTCGACACCTCTGCTTTAAACTTTAAAGGGACTGCAGATGACAGCCTGAAACAACTGCCTGCTGGTGAGTGCCTCCCTGCCCTGCAGCTGTTTTTCCAGCTGTCTTCTGCAGTTTCTTTAAAGTTTAAAGGGACTGCATAAGACAGCCCAAAACAACTGAGTGGCACAAGCTGCTCAGCTGTTTTTCAGGCTTTCTGCGAACCCCATTTAAAGGGACTGCAGACCCTTTCAATGGAGTTTGCAGGGACATGAACCCCACAAACCAGTTTGGTTCATGAACAGGCCTTCTGGCTCAGTTCCTGGTCCGGTTAGTGGCTCAACCATGAACCACAAACCAAATTGCATTTTCCCAGTTCACACACATCCCTAATTGAAACTGCTGCTGACTGTTTTTGCATTAATCCTAGTGGAAAGATGGAAGCTCTGTCTGATTGCCCATACTTAATCAACAGTATTATTAAACTCAGAGGGCTTTCTGTATTATGGTAGGCTTGTGGTACTTCTGGTATTATGAGATGGAAGTAACAAGATAGTTATACTTGCAAGTTAGGCCTAAATATCCAACAATTAATATGGAACATACTTCGCAGTTTGTTCTTCTGATAGTATCATGTAGTTTGTAATTCTTTATGGATTTCAGCATTTGACAGATTTCTAGGCACATGTGAATGTAAAGGGTCCGTAGACTTTCATGCTGTGGACTAAAACAGGCCTACAAAAGATGCCTTTATCTTCATCACCAAGATGAAGGTAGCCCATTGACCAGATGTTGTGACCTGCAAGTGCACAAGCCCCCGCCCCACAACATAGGCTACAAAGCCCGGAGGTTTGTGGGGACCCTAATGGGCCAGTATATATAGCTACTGGGCTATATAGTCATAATATGAGTAGTTCTGCATTAAAATATCCAGTCCCTGTAAGTGTACAGTTCTCATATAGGCTGGATGCCATTATAATTGACATAATGTCTGCCACACAGTGTACATGATGTCTCACCAGTGCCAAAGCTTTCTTCTCCACAGAGTGAGCATCGACCAGAATCCATCAGATTTGAGAAGAACCTCCAGCCTGATGGTGTTTCATACACAGGAACTTTCATGGATTTTGCCACCCTAAGAGACAGCACAGAACACCACAACATCAGGATGGTTCAGTTGTTTCATACATGCTTGTGAATTTATTCTATCAAGAGGCTATATTTGCTGAATGGTAAAAGATATGTCTGCCACACAGACAGCAAGCAAAACCAGTTGCCACAACCAATGACAACTATATGGCATCACTTAAGGAAGACATGTAGAAGTCTTGAAACTGCCAACTGAAGCCTGCAGAGTGTCCAAAGGACAGATTATTAAATTTGCATCCTGCCTTTCCTCCATTGCTTTTCTTCCATTTCCTCAAACAGCACACACAGGTTCCCAAAAGATCTATCCAGGCACTGATCATACCTGCTTGGTACATAATGCAGCAGTCTTGATGAAATATTCAGACCACACCATTATGTACAGACTACATATTTAGGGTATAAAGTGGTAGTTTAAAAGTGGCTGATTTATGGTTAGGAAACCAAAAGTTAAACACTAGTCACAACAGTTAAAAATATCCTAAGAAGGACTGAGACAAAGCTAAGCTTTTTCACTGAAAAACAATCACATATTTAACCCCCTCCCTCATTGAAATCAACTTAGGAAGGACCATGTCCCTGTTTGTATATTTTCTCTGCCACTGTAATTCCCATTAGGCAAAACTGTTTTACATTAAGAGCTACATGTCATATGAGTGAAGAAGTCCTCAAGAATATGCTAGGAACTGTAGAGGCCTCCATTCCTATTTCCCCCACAAAGCCATATGGAAAGAGACTCCTGAGATTTTTCGCTAAATCTAATAAGTTAGACAATTTATTTTTGCTATATGACTAGAGCACGGAATGGATCAAAACAAATTTATTGTTGATTTTTTTCTGGACTACAAGACATTAAGAGAAGCTTTTAAAAAGAACAACTGAGAAAATATTCACAGTGTATCTCTATCTCCCCTAACTTTCCCATTTACCAGGTGCCAGCTGTACATTTTTATAAATGCTGATGGTGGCATGAGAGAACTGCCTGAAATGTCTGCAATCTGTACACTAGCAGCTCACTGACACACAATTCATTCCTAGTCACCACAAGTCACACACAATTAGTTAAGCGGCTTGCAAATACCAACTGGATTCTAAAAGATGGACTTAGAAGGTAGCTTGAGTTTAGAATGAAGTAAATAAGCATCCACACTATCGTCACAGAACTTAGGTCTGTTGTGAATGTATGAGTCAACTCGAAAACTGGTGAAAAACTAAGGACCCTGGCCATTAATAGCTAAAACACATGGAAGGATAAGTTTTTAAAGACACATGCTGAAGTACACTTATGGAAACCGCTCACTTGCACTGTAAGAACCTTTGTAAAATAAGAAATAATTAATGGCCTAATCTAATATTTATTTAGAAGATGTATACCTTTCCTCTCAACTCCAGAGTTAGAGAAACTAATAAAAACAGTAAGTTAAAACAATAAAATAAAAACAAAAGTATACAGTTTACCCTAAAATTCAACACCAAAACGAGTAATACAACAAGAACATAATGAAAACAACCAATGGTCTACATGAACAGGATATTTTTTCAACAGTCATCTACAACAAGAGAAATTATGCATCACATGAATGATTATAGTATCTTAAAGATAACTACTTTTATTTATTTGTATTAGTACTACCTTTATGGCTAGACAGAAGATCCTGAATACATGGTTAAGAAGCTTATCTTGACTATAACCATTTTAGATGCATTCTCCTGAAGTTACAGACACATGATATTTCTAGAGAACTATATAATAGGAAGGAAGGAGACTACATTATCCAACAGATAAATATGTCATCCTATCTTGAACTTTTTAAATCACTGGAACAGAGTCCAACGATGAGGATATCTAATCAGAGAGCACAAACTGGAACAACATGCAGAGCAAGACAATGAGAAAAATCTCAAGTGGACAACTGGGAGGCTGGGTATGGGGGTGGGGAAAAGAGGAATTCCTAACAACTGATAAATTTCAGGACTGGAATAGCACTACAGCCAGGAGAAGACAGTCACTGGGAAGGCCATCTTGAATATCTACAGTTCAGAGGTGTTAAACTAATTTGTTACAAGGGCCAAATCAGACATAAATGCCACTTTGTCGGGCTGGGCCATGCGTGCCATAAAGGGTAACATGATGTACTGGAGATATAAACTTTATAAAGATGATTTCAGATGCCGAATGGCAATAACAGGTGTGATTAGATTAGGTGTGATACGCAGAAGGCATGGAGATACCAACACTGGTAATGTGACAGGAAACCTAGGTCTCAATTTGGTACAGGAGGATTCAGTCCAGAAGGATGCAAAGAATAAACGGAAATAAGTCTGAGGAAGTGAGCAGTGACTCGCAAAAGCTCATACCCTACCACAAATTTTGTTAGTCTTTTAGGTGCTACTGGACTCTTACTCATTCTACTGCTATTAGAAATCGCAAGATTCAAAAACCAGTGGGGGAACATTTTGACCTTACAGGACATTCAATAGCTGACCTAAGAGCAGCAGTTCTCTTACAAAGAAATTTCAAAGGGAGATTAAGAAGAGAGACTGCTGAATTGCAACTGATAATGCACTCTCCTGGAGTGATTTGAGACCTAGGTTTCTTCTCTCATTACCAATCCCTGCTACTGTCATTTAGCATTTGAAATAACTTCACTCTCCAAGATATAAGGACAGATGGACTCACATTCCAGCTGTATCTGAAGAAGTGAGTAGTGACTCATGAAAGCTCAAGCCCTGCCACAAATTTAGTTAGTCATTAAGGTACTACTGGACTCTTGCTCTCATCTACTAAGAAGGAATGCAAGCTGCACTCTTAGGTTTCCTTCCCCTCCCATCTGTTAGAACTGGAAAGGATAATCTCTCCAAGTGCCATGGCGCGCACACGCACACGCACACTCTCTCTCTCTCTCTCTCTCTCTCTCTCTCTCTCTCACACACACACACACACACACACACACACACACCTCTCTCTCTGAAGAAGTGTGGAGGCACACAAAAGCTTATACCTGGAATAAAACATTGTTGGTCTTAAAAGGGCCATGGGACTCCATTTCTCCCTCTCTCTGGCTCTTTCCTTCCCCATCCCTCCCCAGAGAAGGAAGGGGAGGAGCCAATTGAGGGAAGGAAGGCTTGGCTTTCTTTCTCTCCTCTGCAAAGCAGGAAATAGGAGAGACTGGGCAAAAGAAGCTGTGATGCAGGAAGCAGGAACAGGAAGCAGCAGAGAGCCAGTTGCTCATGGGCTGGATATAAGTCCTGCAGGGACCAGAGCTGGCCTATTGGCCGTGTGTTTGTCAGCACTGATCTAGACAGACACTTTATGCCATAAGGCTATCTGGGAAGAGTTGAGCTACGTGCATTTCTCAGAGTGATAACAAATATTATCTTCAGTTGTGTCTGGGTTTGTGTATTTGTGGCTTTCATTAACAACATTGAAATATATACGTATGTAGAGACATACCAAACTTCTATTCAGAAATCTATTCCACCCCTACAGCCCCCTTTGTTAAAAAAAAAATAAATCTACAGAATGGGGCAGATGCAGCAATGGTGAATTACACTTTGCCATACTGCAACCAGCAGGATACGTTAAGCACAGTTTAGATGGAAGACACTTTTTTCTTTTTCAAAGCTCAGCTTTCTGACAAGTTAGTTAGTTCCCATGTCTCTTTCTGTTATAGCTAAATTTAAACAAACAGGCTCTTTTCATGTATGGCCACAGATATTTCAATGCTAAACACTGCAATTTATTTCAGATGAGGAATCACAAAATTAGCTTCAGTACAAGACTTGTATAAGATATGACAGTTAGGCAATCCTGTTTTTTTCTCAGCATAAATTTATTTCTAAAGTTTATACTGCATATGTACATAAAATATTCACACACAGGAGTTTGCACCAATGAAGGGTTAGTTCCAACTGCTACATACTGAATGGAACATATTGTTTGATTTACTTGTAGAAGACTTGTGGAGTTCAATGGGCTGTGCGCAATTCAAACAGTTATCTTTCACAATACAATCTAAATACGCTGTTCTTTAATTTCC
The DNA here is from genome assembly GCA_029375565.1 of Gekko gecko. Taxonomy (NCBI): domain Eukaryota; kingdom Metazoa; phylum Chordata; class Lepidosauria; order Squamata; family Gekkonidae; genus Gekko; species Gekko gecko. The sequence continues at coordinate 120,902,759 of JAPDNY010000007.1, forward strand.
ATATTATAGAGATAATGAAATGAGTCCATTTTCTGTAGTTTTCTTGCTTTGTAATGAAAAATATTGCCAAAATCCACCAACACCTTCAACAAGGACAGACTACAAGCTATTAGGAACATCATATCTGACAACACCACGGCCAACCTTACTACCAAGCTCTCCCAGTTTGTTCTCACCCATAATTACTTCAGATTTGGTGAAGATTTATTCCTTCAGATCAATGGCATAGCCATGGGCACCCGCGTGGCTCCACAATACACCAACATTTTATGGCTAACCTGGAGCAGTGCTTCCTCAGCTCCTATATGTTAACATCTCTCTTGTCTCTGACATTTACTGATGACATTTTCATCGCTTGGACACATGGGAAAGAAGCACTGGAGAAATTTCACCAGGCCTTCAGCAAATTCCACCTCACCATCAACCTGACCATGAACCAATCCATGCAGGAAATACACTTTCTAGACACTACTGTACAAATATAGAAAGTACGTGTAAAAACCCCTTACACTGGAAACGTATTGCTTGCCAAACAGATCTACATGCCTCCAGTCATTATCCTAAACACACCAAATTATGCAGTGTCTACAACCAAGCTCTATGTTACTGCCACATCTGTTCTGATCCCTCAGACAGAGATTCTCACCTGCAGGAACTACAACAGACATTACTGGATTTACAATACCCACCTGATGTAGTAAGGAAACATTAATGAAGCCAGAATGATACCAAAGGGGACCTCATACAAGATGTTGTTGTTCAGTCGCACAGTCGAGTCCGACTCTTCGTGACCCCATGGACCAGTTTACGCCAGGCCCTCCTGTCTTCCGCTGTCCGCTGAAGTTTACTCAATTTCATGTTTGTTGCATCGATGACACTGTCTAACCATCTCATCCTTTGCCGTCCCCTTCTTCTTTGACCTTCAATCTTTCCCAGCATCAGGGTCTTCTCCAGTAAATGCTCCCTTCTCATTTGGTGGCCAAAGTATTTGAGCTTCAGTTTCAGGATCTGGCCTTCCAGGGAACAATCAGGGTTGATTTCTTTTAGGATCGACTGAGTCCAAGGGACTCTCAAGAGTCTTCTCCAGCACCATAGTTCAAAAGAATCTATTCTTCGGCGCTCGGCCTTCCTTATAGTCCAACTCTCGCAGCCATACATTACTACGGGGAATACCATTGCTTTGACCATGCGGACTTTTGTTGGCAAGGTGATGTCTCTGCTTTTTATCATGCTGTTTAGGTTTGCCATTGCTTTCCTCCCAAGGAGCAGGCGTCTTTTAATTTCATGGCTGCAGTCACCATCTGCAGTGATCTGGGATCCTGAATGTGAAGTCTGTCACTACTTCTACGACTTCCCCTTCTATTTGCCAAGGAGTGATGGGCCCAGATGCCATGATCTTAGTTTTTTTGATGTTGAGCTTCAAGCCCACTTTTGCACTCTCCTCTTTCACCCTGAGCAAGAGGCTCTTTAGGTCCTCTTCACTTTCTGCCATCAGAGTGGTATCGTCTGCATATCTGAGGTTATTGATCTTTTCCCCAGCAATCTTAACTCCAGCTTGTGATTCATCCAGGCCAGCATTTCGCATGATGTACTCTGCATATAAGTTAAATAAGCAAGGTGACAATATACATCCTTGTCATACTCCTTTTCCTATGCTAAACCAATCAGTTGTTCCATATCCGGTTCTAACTGTTGCTTCTTGACCCTTATACAGGTTTCTCAGGAGACATGTGAGGTGGTCCGGTACTCCCATCTCTTTAAGAACCTGCCATAATTTATTGTGATCCACACAATCAAAGGCTTTAGCATAGTCAATGAAGCAGAAGTAGATGTTTTTCTGGTACTCTCTTGCTTTCTCCATAATCCAGCGAATGTTGGCAATTTGATCTCTAGTTCCTCTACCTCTTCGAAACCCAGCTTGTACTTCTGGCAGTTCTCTATCCACGTACTGTTGGAGCCTAGCTTGTAGGATCTTGAGCATGACCTTGCTAGCGTGTGAAATGAGTGCAATTGTGCGATAGTTTGAATATTTCTTGACATTGCCCTTCTTTGGGATTGGAATGTACACTGACCTTTTCCAATCCTGTGGCCACTGTTGTGTTTTCCAAATTTGTTGGCAAATTGAGTGCAGCAGTTTAACAGCATCTTCTTTTAAGACTTTGAATAACTCAGCTGGGATACCATCACCTCCACTAGCTTTGTTGTTAGTAATGCTTTCTAAGGCCCATTTAACTTCGCTTTCCAGGATGTCTGGCTCGAGGTCAGTGATTGTACCATCGTGGTTGTCAAGGACATCAAGGTCCTTCTTGTATAGTTCTTCTGTGTATTCTTGCCATCTTTTCCTAATCTCTTCTGCTTCTGTTAGGTCCCTACCGTTTTTGTCCTTTATCATGGCCAGCTTTGCATGGAACGTTCCCTTGATTTCTCCAATTTTCTTGAACAGATCTCTAGTCCTTCCCAATCTATTGTTTTCCTCTATTACTTTGCATTGGTCATTCAGGAAAGCCTCCTTATCTCTCCTTGCTGTTCTCTGGAAATCTGCATTCAGTTGGGAAATCTTTCCTTTCCCCCGTTGCCTTTAGCTTTCCTTTTTTCCTCTGCTATGTGTAAAGCCTCATCAGACAGCCACTTTGCTTTTTTGCATTTCTTTTTCTTTGGGATGGCAGTGATTGCTGCCTCCTTTACAATGTCACGGACCTCTGCCCATAGTTCTTCAGGCACTCTGTCTATCAAATCTAGTCCCTTAAACCTATTCTTCACCTCTACTGTATATTCATCGGGGATGCGATCTAGGTCAAATCTGAACGGCCTAGTGGTTTTCCCAACTTTCTTCAATTTAAGTCTGAATTTTGCAATGAGTAGCTCATGATCTGAGCCACAGTCAGCTCCAGGTCTTGTTTTTACTGACTGGATAGAGCTTCTCCATCTTTGACTGCAAATTATATAATCAATCTGATTTCGGTGTTGCCCATCTGGTGATGTCCATGTGTAGAGACGCCTCTTAGGTTGTTGGAAAAGGGTGTTCGCTATGACCAGCGTGTTCTCTTGACAAAACTCTGTTAGCCTTTGCCCTGCTTCATTTTGTTCTCCAAGGCCAAACTTGTCTGTTATTCCGGTTACCTTTTGATTTCCTACTTTAGCATTCCAGTCCCCTATGATGATGAGGACATCATTTTTTGGTGTTAGTTCTATGAGCTGTTGTAGGTCTTCATAGAACTGGTCCACCTCAGCCTCTTCTGCAGCAGTGGTTGGGGCATAGACTTGGATTACTGTGATAATGAATGGTTTGCCTTGGATTCAGACCGAGATCATTCTGTCATTTTTGAGGTTGTATCCCAATACTGCCTTTCTCACTCTCTTGTTGACTATAAAGGCCACAACATTTTTTCTACGGGATTCCTGGCCACAGTAGTAGATATAATGGTCTTCTGAGTTAAATTCGCCCATTCCTGTCCACTTTAGTTCACTGATTCCCAAGATGTTGATGTTCATTCTTGCCATCTCTTTTTTGACCACGTCAAGCTTACCTTGATTCATAGATCTTACATTCCAGGTTCCTATGCAGTATTGTTCTTTGCAGCATCGGACTTTCCTTTCACCGTCAGACACATCCACAACTGAGCGTCCTTTCAGCTTTGGCCCAGCCGCTTCACTCTTTCTGGGGTTACTTGTACTTGCCCTCTGCTCTTCCCCAGTAGCATATTGGACACCTTCCGACCTGAGGGGCTCATCTTCTGGCGTCATATCTTTTAGCCTTTTGTTACTGTCCATGGGGTTTTCTTGGCAAAGATACTGGAGTGGGTTGCCATTTCCTTCTCCAGGGGATCACGCTTGGTCTGAGTTCTCTGCTGTGGCCTGTCCATCCTGGGTGGCCCTCCACAGCATAGCCCACAGCCTCATCAAACCACGCAAGCCCCCTCGCCACGACAAGGCAGTGATCCATGAGGGAGTCATACAAGATAGGCCCAAACAAAACAACAGAACACCACTGGTGGTCTCATACAGCTCTCAGCTCAAAGAAGTTCAACGCATCATTAAAGATCTACAACCTATGCTGGACAACAATACTCCCCTCTCACAAGCATTGGGAGGCAAACCTTTTCTTGCCACAAAAAGCCTCCTGACCTTAAACAACTTCCCACCCACAGCAATACCCTTCCTAACATGGACAGGGACTCTGGGCCTGCAACAAACCAAGATGCCAACTCTGTCCCCTATCTAGTCTGACAACATAATAACTGGACCTAACAACATGAGCCATATGATCTCAGGTTCATTCACTTGTTCATCTTCAAAAGTTATATATGCCATCAAATACCATCAAAGCCCTTCCAACACTCTACATTAAACAAATATGTCAATCCCTGAGCAAAAGAATAAATGGACATAAATCTAACATTAAAAATTACAACATTCAAAAACCATTTTAATCTTCCAAGTAATTCCATTGCAGAGCTAAGAGTGGCAGTACTCAAACAAAAAAATTCAAGGGAAAATGATAATGTGAGATCGCTGAACCTGAGTTCATTCACAAGTTCAGAACAATGTACCCCCCAGGGCTGAACAGGGACGTAGGATTCTTATCTTACTACAGATGCTAATTTTCTGCCCCCAAGCATTTTCCCTCTGCTGTAATCAAGCTGATTACAATATGCATAGTACCTCTGGCATCCTTTACCAGCATTCTTTACAACAACCCTTCCACCTTCTGCCTGCGATATAAAGACTCAGGGATCTCTATTCTTACTCATGTCTGACTAAGGGAGCTTTGACTCTCTAAAGCTTAAATCTAAAGGGGTTTGGACTTAGTCCTGAGGAGCAGGGGAGAAAACACACAGCAGCCTCAACAGGGCCCAAGGCAAATTGGTTTTAGAAACTGAGCAGAATTTCAGATTCAGGCTTACAGTGGCTTACATCATATATGATACAGCAGCAGTTTAAAACATTAAATAATTATTATGAAGTAAAGTATTAAGATAAGTAAAAACATTAGAGAATCTGAGGTCACATGGAGCATTTGCCCCGCTGAAGACACGGTAGCCCTGTGGGATTTCTGAGTGGGATCACACTCCCAGGCACTCCCGTGGCCAAGACGCAGCTTCCCTCTGAAGATGCGGAATAAAAAACTACCAGGAAAGGAGCACTAGTTTCTGGAAAACCTGGGGCAAAGGCCGGCGTCTGATCCCGCCCATGTCCTGGAGCAAACCAGATGTTGTAAGTTTCCATAGGATGTGCACCAACGCCAAATGGTGCATGCGCACACACAAGACACACCAACAGCGGCCCGCCCCCCCAACGGCGCATGCGCACATTACAACAGCATGGCTTGTGTGATCGCGCTGCGCCGCTTTTTCACCACGCTGCAGCATCGCGGTGTGATCGGTGCTAAGAGCTGGAGCATGGCAACTCGGCTAACACGCTTTATTTTGCTCTGGGAAGAACAGCCAACGCTCCCCCTCCCCCCCGCATTTTCTGGCCCGTATGACGGGGGCCTGAGTCTGACAGTTCAGCAACTAATTACATACTAAAGTAGGCTGCCTTCACGCTAGAAGGGGCAATGGATCGAGACGTATCAGGTTGGCCGCTCCTGGCAACAGTTGATAGACAGGCACCATGGGTGGCTGATACAGGGGAGGCCAATATTATTCTACTGAATTAGCATAGGGTGATTCCCTATTAACACTTTAGCAGCAAAGAGTAAAATGTCAATATCCTTATATACCCTTCTAACCCAAATATGCTGAAATATAAGAAATGGTCTTTTATTTAGCCTACAGCTATATCAGCAGCTAATTGTCAGCATAAAGTATTACACAAAAATGCACTGTATCACCAATTTTTATCTATCTCATACATTTACCAAGCAGAATAAGATAAAGGAAGAAAACATGAACAGTGTCAAATGTTTTTATTTTAGGAGCTCCACTGTCTCCAGTTTTTGAGTTCCTTTCATTATGAGGCAGTGGGTAAACAGCTCTTTACTGCTGTAGAAATTTACTTTGGCCACACCTTTGGTCACCAGGTCTCCATAACAAGATTCAGGGCACAGCAAAGTTCTCCATGTTCACTTTACATTTCACAAGGTAAAATAAAAGGTCTGCATCGGCAAATAGAACAGCCATTGTAAGTGGATGTCCACAAGATATTGGGCTGCTACTTCAGCCAGTGTATATTTAATAAGGCATACTGTGTTTATTTTCACTATTATGTGTGCAAACTGCAGCCCTAGTGTCCTATTTCTAATAAAATCCTTCAAGAAAGAGGATTGTTATAAAATCACACACACACACACACACAGCAACCTCTTCTGCAATATCCTGAAACATTAGGAATTTGTGAACAATGCAAAAACGAACTAAATGAGAAAGACACAACATATGCCAGTATTCAGACAACATTTTTCACAAGCTCTTCTGATTTTAGAAGACTTCCAAATTATGCAAACAACTTGCTGAACCCCCCCCTTCCTCCACCCATTTCTAAGTGTTACACTCTGGTGCCTGTACTTCTCATCTGACCCTATTAAACCCTAACGCTGTAACAGTGGCAGCCCTATGAAATAGATGCTTGGCTTCTGGATATTTTCACTCTGTATGCACTGTGTTCCCTTAAAAGGCATCGTGTATATACGGAGAGTGAAACCAAACAATTGCCAATCCCCCATATATGGTAAAGTCTTACAGATGCCATTCCCACTGTCTTTAATTTATGAACCGAATAGCAGTGGAATGGTCCTCCTTAAACAGATAACCAGGGATGTTTCAGAGAGCTAAGATATAAAATGAGAAATAGGTTTCTAGAAGAACTGGGAAGGATAAAATATAATGGAGCTAGAAGCAACAAAGAAAATCTGGTCCAGTGCCTTGGTTTTAACACAGATGTCTGCAGAACAAATGGTTTCAGATACCTCACATACTAATTTGCAAGATTTCTGCCAACAATTCTCAATGTTGCTTCCAACTGTGAGTTTTATTTCACACACACAATATTACACAAATTGAAAAGATGTATGTGCTTTCAATAAAAATCCAACAAAAAGGAATCCCTTTTTCTCCTGAAGTGACAGAGGCAGATGTATAATCTTCTCCTACGAGCACTAATAGGAATCAATCTGGAGTCCTCTTGCTCCTTGTCCCCGCCCAACCCCCCCCCAAGCACTAGCTTCATATATGTTGGTTCTGCTCAAGCAGTGGGAAAACATGCCTCCTACTGGCCGACAGATAGAATCAACAACTGAAATTGGTTAGTGCTTGGATCACAGGGAAGATTATGGGCTGAACTGGACCCAGTGGTGCCAGTTCCAAATCCTTCAACAGAGACCTGCCACAATGACAAAGAAAAAGAACAGAGTGGTGCCCCATTTTAAAAGCAAAGGGGATACATGGATGAGAGAAGGACAGAGCCTTTCCTCTGCCTGTCGTGTATCTCCTTCCATTCTCTGCAGGAATCCTGCCCCCAGCTGGGGTTCTAATTCCAGAAGCAACCCTGGCCAAGAGTAAGCCACTTGGGAAGAAAAGGCACGAAGAGTTTAAAAGCACACAGAGCTACAGTCATGTCTAGAAGATTTGTACTGGATATCCTGACTTAATCGTTGCTTGCTAATAATGTACTTTAAAACTGTCATTTTGTTAATTAGTTTCTGGGCCTTTTTAAACTTACTTTCCTTCAATGGAGCCCCTGAAGTCATGGAAAACTATTGCTGTGCCAAAAGAGCAATCAAATAGTGCCTCCTCCCTCTCCATTACACGTTGGGCTGTTCCTATGTATTAAAGGTTTCAAAGGAAGAAAAAGCAAAGCAGACCCAAAGGACTAAGCAAAGACACAGAAATATGTATTAACTGCTCTGTTAAGAAAATATTAGTTCAGAAAAACAATTACACTGTATCTAATATAAAGAAACCATGGCTAGGTTCCAAAGCTTTATAGATGCACCTCTATTTTTTTCCATGACTGCCTTTCCAAAAGATGTTTCCTAAACAACCAAACTGCTACTTGAATTCCTCTTAATATTTCAGCAAGCAAGTGCTGCTTCTTGCAATTTCAGCTCTGCTAAACTTCTGAGATCTGACAAGATCAGGCTAGCCTGGGCCATCCAGGTCAGGGCAGCAAAGCATTACTTTAAACTGTCCAATTTCAGAACAACATGTTCTAGTAAGCAGTTTCAGACATTTGCTCTTTGGTTCCTGCCATTCTTCTAAGTGCTAAATGACAAAATTATTGAACATTATTTTTTACAAAAGCAATTTAAAATGATGTACAAGGAACAGCCGATCTAAAAATAAATCACATGCAGAACCACATCTTTTGCAACAACGTACTACTGCTGTTCAGGTCTTAGCTAATAAATACAATCATTTTGCGTTTCTGCTTCTTCCTCCAAATAGCTCAAAGAAGCATAAATAAGGTTTATCTCCTTTTATCAACCAGTCTGAATTCCAGCAGCAGAATTCCAGCAGCAGAATTTTCCCACAAAATTCTACAGAAGTGAATGTCTGGAAGGATATCTTTCTACAAAGGAAGACAGCTTATACTCATATTTTCCTCCAAAAACCCTTTGGAAATGCTCTAAAACCAGTGTAAGCAGCTTGTGAACCATTATGCATATAACTTCTTCAGATCAAAGCCAGAGACAATGTACGCTGATATGGGCAAAAAAACAACTAGAAAATTCAAGCATTTCTGACAAAGAAAGAGATTTGTGATTGGGCAGCAGCTTTCTAATAACAAAAGCACTTGGCTCCTAGCTCTTACTTCCTATTGTGTGAAACTGCACACACATACAGTGTACATTAATAATAATTCTGGTGCCTGAATTTTCCACACTCTCCCCAGGAATCCTGCAGAGTGCTGTGTAGCATGTAAATTGTTCAACATGTTTAAAGGTTATCTTGATCCGTCCAGGTCAATGGATTTGGGGATTTCTTTCAGTGCTTAGCTGAGATCAGAATATTTCTAACCCATCAATGAAAGGGACAACAGGTGGGGGACCCATGGCTCATAAATCCCACCATTTACAATGTTCACAGATTGTACAGCAAACTCATCAAGTACACTGGATCTGTTCCAGGACAACATTGTGTTGACAGGCTCCTTCCCCTGCATTCCTTCTTTTTCAGCAGCTTTACCAACTCAGGTTTAGCAGTCACAAAATGCCATTCTCAAAACCATCTTGTGACAACTCATTATTTTGTCAGCAGTGTTCATGATTCGAGGAAAACAAAAAGCAAGAGCGGCTCTTGAGTTATACATCTGTTATCAACTGTTATTCCCTAGAGAGAACATAACTCAGAAGTACTCTACTCAGAAGTAAACCCCATGTTATTCAGCATGGCTTAATCCTAGGAAAGTGTCCTTATGATCACAGATAAAAATATCTTGATAGTTTTGCCTCATCTACAAATATATTTTGACAAAGGCATTTATGGGCCAGAGCCCTTTTGTGCCTGTGGGCACCTTTGGACTTCTGAAACAGCATGGTGGGCACAGCCATAAAACATCAACACAAAACAGCTGCCACAGAAGTTGGAGCCAGCCACAAAATGGCTACCACAGCTCATCGTCCGTCACACAGTGAAGATCCTTGTGCTGCGGTGCCACAGGCACCATGCTGGGAACCCCATCCTACTTCATCTCATACATGAAATACTCATTTCATGAGCCCAAAGGACATGAAAAAGAAAGGCAAGCAACATTTTTTAAAAAGTGAGCCCAAGAGGTCGAGCAATGCAAGATACAGCACAAGCTGTGTTCCATTACTATACACAGGTCAAATTAATACACAGTTCACTCAGTATGGACAGTCCACTGGCAATAAATATGAATAGTTGCAACAAACACAGAAGCAGAAAACTATTTGCTGTGATGAGTTAGACACTTCTAAAAACTGTGAAGTTCAAGATCCACAGTGTCAAAAGTACTCCGTTTTGATGACAGCTCTCATTACAGGTTTTGCTGCTGAAGGCCAAAAGTATCTAATTATAAAAGACACTCACTTAGCATGCAGGTTTCTATATAATGTTACACTAAGAACTTTGCCACCAACATACTTACCTCAGTGGGTGTCTCAACCTGATTTTTCAACCAGCAGAACATCTGAACCCCATCCTACCAGTGATCCTGCTCAAGGAGGAAAGCCTGAACTCACCCTTGTAACAATCCTCCTTTCTAGTCAATTTCCTTTCTAGGATCCTTTCCTGAATAGTGAAATTGAGTCCTGCAGAAGATTTCTGCTTATAAATGGTTCCTGCTTCAAACAGCAACTGGAGTCACTAACTTAAGTAACTCCTGGACATCAAGAAATACAAAGATAAGCACAGTAATCTACAATAACAAAAAGTTAGTTTTGCTTCTTGTCTAAGAAATATTTTTCAGAAGGAGAGGTTGTACAATTCTTAAGGTTGTAACTGAGAAATTTACATGAAACAGGAGTGGGAAAGATCAGAGGGGGAAAGTGTTTCCTTATTTATCATATACATGGCCTCTTACATCCAATTTTAATTCAGCAGCATTATTAGGACTCCTCCTAGTAGTATACCCTTAGTATTTACTTCTCTCTGGAGTATTTTTAAAATAAACTCCACTGAAGATTTCAAGAGTAGTTATGGTGTATAAAAAAGTATTTTCAAGACTGAATGTAGGTTTAGGTCTATCTGTAAGAAATAGCACCTTGGACACAACCAGCAGTTTTTAAACTGTCACTGACACTATGCTATTACTAGTGTTAAAATTATATTCTCTAACCAGAGCATCAACAGCTAGAAGAAAAGGTAGTAACCTTAATACTATATACTAGGCAGAGTCCTAATAATGCTAATAATTTAATTCTTTGAGATTCAGGGCCACAGAAGAAGGGCTAATATAAGAACCATTGAACAAGGATAGGGTAATAGACTGTAAGATTTACACCAGGGAGGCTGTTGGATGTCACAGGGCCTCAATACCAAAACATGGGGTTTCCTTCAAGTGGTCAACGGCTTGTATCTCAGGTGTCCATGAAAACACCCTTGGCACTATTTAAGAAAAGTGGGGAATAAATCTCCCATGGAAGCTGACAAACCTATAAAGCAGTAGAGGTCTTTGATGTTAGAGAGCTGCATGTTACCAGTTTGTGTAGATTCATCTAAAGTCCATTTGCTGACAAGATGAAGTCTAGGAATTCCATCCTGGAATAGCCAAACGAACATCCACTGGCATATAACCCACATTGTCATAGGCAGCCTAGGACTTCTCAAGCATGAGTGTTATCCCTGTTCCTTGGAAAATATCAGGATGTAGTCCAGGTAGGCAGCCACATAATAACCTGGATGTTCTATAGGGCATCATTAATGGAGTGCTGGAAGGTGACCAAGCATTGGTTAGGCTGAATGCATGACCAAACATTCAAAGTGTCCATGTCAAGTCCAGAAGCCAGTTTTCTGTTCCTGGTTATGGATCATTTTATAGCAACACCATCTCCTTTCCCTCCCCCCACAAGTCTAGATTGGTGAATATCCATGTAGTTCATACCAAACTGGTAGCTCTGCAATCAGAGGCCAGGGGGTAATAATTCTGATATGGTGATCTTATTCAGTTCTTTATAGCTACACATAACCAAAAGCACCCATCCTTTTTCATAAAAACAAAACAAAATATAGTGAGCCCAGCTTATGACAGGGACTGCTTCGTGTTTTTCCAGGTTTTCCTAAATAGGATCCCAATTCTGCCTCTGATTTACTTTAGTAAATATCACTGTATGAGATCCTTGCACAGACAGTCATAGGGTCACTGGGGTAGGAGCACATCTCTATTTCATTTCTCAGACATACCCCATTAGTCCCAATACTTCTCAGGCAGTGAAGGATCTGAGAGTTCTTGGGAAATGGAAGTGAGGCTACAGAGCAGGCTGCAGTAGAGAGGTTACTGCTGCAGTTTCTTTTACTAAGAGAGACTGAAAGCAAAGAGCCTGGCAATAATCTGATGGGAAATTTATGATCTTCTAGTACTACAAAATACAGGGGTTATGACAGGCAAGCCAGGCCATCTCCAAGATTACCGCAAAATGACAGCTGATTTGGCTACATTACAGAAGTCTCTGGTGTCCTCCATATAGGCTTCTAACAGCAGGCTTTCCTGAGCAAAATGTAAAAGGAGAGCCATCCACTGTTTCCATTAGAGTACTTTTTGTTGTTGTTGGGCAGCTGTCCCTAACATTTGGGCTGTGGCAAAATCTATAAAACTGCCTATGGTCTCAGAATCAAAACCCACTGGTCTGCCAATGCTTGCTTGGTCCGAGGAGCTGAAGCAGGAACTGCAACTGAGGTCATTATCTGGGAGTTCTTGGAGGGGTTCCAGGTACAGCTTCAGTCATGCTGCCCAGATGGGGCACCCCCATCAGATCTCATCACCCTTATTTCACATCCCTCTTTTAGGCTCTACACAGTGTTCACGAAACTGCATCAGTGTGGAAACACAAGCCAGCTCATTCTTTAGTACTTCACAGAGATCCAGTCAGAACTATTGTAGGAGGAAGCTATTATTCTAATCCAGAGACAAAAACCAGAACTATGCAATATGGGAGATGATCTGAAGGACTGGTTGAGCTTTCGAAGAGCAGTCCCTGCAGCATCAGCTTTGTGGGAAGAATCTTCAAACAGTTTGGTTAACACATTCAAGAATGAAATCCAGCTGGCAATCCCTGGATAGTCCTGTTCAACCAGGGCAGTACCTTAGACCAAAGCGTCTCTAATGAGTAGGCTGACAACCAATCCCACTTTCAGTATATCAGTAAGATACAACTGGGGACAAGTGCCATCACATTATTCAGGCAGCTGAATGGGGTACCTTGGATGGGACTTGGGGGAGAGGCCTCATTTTGGTTCTCTAATTGCAGGGTACCAATCCATACTGGGTACAGCTCCAACACATACTTGGTTCTGTTAGCCCAGATAAGTGTAAGAAGAGACCGAGCACACTCTCAGGTGCTAAGGTACACAACTGGTCATGGAGGAAAGTCCAAACTCAAACCATGTAAGCCAGAAGGACAAAGAAAGGAAACAGATCTGTGGTGCCCAGCAGAATGAAAGTCAGGGTCAGGCCAGAAGTTATTATTCAGTGGGGGTCCTAGGCTTGGCAAACTATAGCTGAGGTGAGGCAAGGAGTCAGATCAAAGGCACAATAGGAGATCAAACTAGCACATATCAGGAACCAGGACTGCCAGAGTAAGCAGAGTCTTAATGTTACAGGCACATTGCTTCAGCTGAAGGCAGCAGTTTTATACCACCAGGCTAGGTCTTATCAGATCCTTCATTCTGCTGATCCCAGAAACCATCACTGGGTCCCTCCAGGTGAGGTGTGCTTCCTCACCTGGCCACCTTTAGAAGGGAACTATGGTGTAGGGGAGATTGGCCCAGCAGCTTGCTCTTGAAGGCAGGCAGCTCAGCTTGCACACAGAGCTGCTGACCCAACTTCTTGGTTTGAATCTCCATGGCACCTTACATTTTCCCTGGTCTAAATGTAACACTCTGCTACCTCATTTTGGTTCAATAGCACTTATGTTATTCCTCCTTTAGTGCCCATGCAGCCAAAGAAGAAAGCCCATGAAGTCACAAGATTTCTGTCCTAGCACCAGAGTCTTTACAGCAAATTCATCCTATCATGGTTTGAGAAAGCTTACCTCTGAGAAAGCTTAGAGTTATCAGTACTCTATAGATAACTTCTGGCTGCTCTGGATTAAAATTAAAATTAACATTAAGAAGAAATAGTGCCTGCTCCTATATCTAAGAACAGCTTCAACCTCCAAATATTATCCCTTATCTTCGACACATTATTCATTTGCAGCTGCTATCTACGGAGAGTTCTTGGCTCAAAGAATATAGCCATTAATATGCTTGGCTGAAAACTAACCCCAAGAAGAAAAGAAAATTCTGTACGAATAAGAAATATGGACTGTTGAGCTGATGGTGTGAAGGAACATACTCATCATTACAAGCTATGATAATAAGACTGCAGACAGGCCACCAGAAGTACACTTGGCTTTTCCAGTTGGGTATCTAAGTAAACTTTGGATGAGGCACCAAATCATCCCAAGTACAACATCAAAAGCAGCAGAAAGGAGTCAGGCTTGACTGATAACAGAGTATAAGAAAACCATGTTGGAACAGGCCAGTTGGAACAGACCACTCTGCGTCACTCAGTTGTCAAAACCCAGGTGCCATCAGGAGGTCCACCAGCAGGGCCAGAACTCCAGAAGACCTCCCACTCTTGCCCCCCAAGAACCAAGAATACAGAGCATCACTGCCCCAGACACAGTGTTCCACCTATACCTTGTGGCTAACAGTCACTGATGGACCTCTGCTTCATATGTTTAACAGTCTCCTCTTGGAGCTGTCTATGCTTGTAGCCACCACCACTTCCTGTGGCAGTTAATTCCATGAGTTAATTAGTCTTTGGGTGAAGAAGACATGTCCAACTCAGAGTTTCAAAACCTGTGGGTCCCAAACCAAAGGTGAGTCAAAAATCCTGTGAAAGTGGGTTCCAGGTTTCTGCAGTTGTATTGATTTGGGCATGCTCTGTTCGGTTTTTTTAAGTGTATCACTGTACCAAATAAATTTTGACTTGTTCTCATAACAAAAAGGTTGGGGACCATTGGTCTAGCTTACTCATCACTGGCACTTTAGTTTTATATGTGTGTGAAGTGCTGTCAAGTTTCTTTAGACTTATGGCAACTCTATGAATTAAACTTCTCCAAAATGCCAATCATTAGCAGCCATTCTCAGGTCTTACAAACTGAGGGTCGTGGCTTCTTTTATTGAGTCAATCCATCTCATGTTGGGTCTTCCTCTTTTCCTGCTGCCTTCGACTTTTCCTAGCATTATTTTTTCCAGTGACTCTTGTCTTCCTCATAATGTGGCCAAAGTACAATAGCCTCAGTTTAACCATTTTAGCTTCTAGTTCAGGCTTGATTTGGTCTAGGACTCACTTATTTGTCTTTCTGGTGGTCCATGACATCCATAAAACTCTCCTCCAATACCACAAATAGTTACTCTAGCTACATGCCCAGAAAACATACACCAATGAAAAGGTAACATCCAAAGGCAATTTAGACCTTCCTATATATTTGCTTAAAGAAGAAACAATCCTCTGTCAAATGACAGTCAGAGGTAACTTCCCCTCTCCAGATCACCTGGGTCAAACTGCTTTAGTAATAAAACATATTCCTTCACAAATGTTGCTAAAACTGGCACGTTAAAAACACTGGGCTTGTATGACAAGACAATATACACTGGATGTGTTGAAATGTGCTGAAGTGCTTGGAGACTGCCCTTCTGGTGAACCAGAGTACTGGCAGCAACACTGCCATGAGAGGAAATGTTTGCACAATGAATTAACTAGAGAGTGACATTTTTAGAATTCACAGCAAAACTGCCTCAGATAAGAGAGACTAGAGTGGAGAAGACTATCTCTTCTGCTTAAGATGAAGAGAATGACAGGGTGGCTAACACCGTTGCTCTGTCACATGTATAACACTGTAGTTATAACTCTGATGAGCGGCAAGATTCAGGGGAGGGGGTCAAAACAACCAATGCATTAATCAATAAAATTAAACACTGCAGTCTAGTATCCCGAGATCTATCACTAGGAAATTGTCTGTACCAATGAATCTTCTGCCCCTCTTACCTGTCCAGTGCAGTACTGGTAGGCATGCTCCTACCAAAGCCTCGCACAGGCATCTGACAGAAATATGGAATGCAATGGAGATTGGCAGCAATTATGGCCAGTGAATCGGAAGGGTTCACAAAAAATCCATTTTGACCCAAGATCATATAGCGGTCCTGGAACAGAAAAGAAAGCACAAGGGTGGAGACATAAATTAAGTAGAGGAGTTCAGCCACAACACCACTGTAAAAATATATCATTTCCATGTTGTGCTTTGTCTCCCCATCAGTCCAGCAAAGGGAGACCATGATTGCTCCTTGGCTCCAGCCTGTCTCGTAGCACTAAGATACATGTATGTGTATTTCCTGTAAAAATAATCTTTTCACTGATTAGACCTGACCCAGAGCTCATGGGGAATTATAACTGTCTGTCTCCCCCTCTCCCTGTCTTGACGGGTATTTTTTTACTGGGGCTCAGTTTCGCTGTTGTGCTAGACCAGCCTAAAAAGACTAATTAATACTTCAGAAGATCTGTTATTAATATACTTTAATCAGAGCCCATGAAATAAGACTGAGACCTAACCTCTTACTTCCCCGCTTAACAGCTATAAATGAGGCTGTTCAGTGTTCCTTTTCTACCTGTTTTGAGTCCTGCACAGGAAGAGGAAAATTGGCCTGATACGTGGCGTAATCATAAGGCACGATGTGACAGGTAATAATTACTCCCTCACTCTACTGTTTTGCAAGAGGAAGGTACAGAAGCTAGTTTGGGGGGGGGCAATTTCCTTTAACCAACAATGCTAAATTATGATGGCATTATTGGGTTCCCTGCAATGGAGCACAACCTAGATTTCTATTGGTCACAAAAAGAATGAAGTGTACCCCCCAAAAAAGTAACACCTTTACAAGCTCCTGGGTTTCATGAATTAAAAAGACATATTTGTGTAAAAGAGCTAGATTTGAGACCAGTAGTAGTACTACCCAGTACCCCAAGATTTTTGGGGTATAAACTTTCAAGAGTCAGAGCTCAAAAGCTTTGAAATCTTGCGCTACTGGAATCAAATCTAGCTCTTCTGCTGCATACCAACATAGCTACCCTTTGAAACTATATTTGTACAAGCCCATAATCTTTATTTATTGCTTTTTTCCATTAAAAAAGGCATCTAGCACTCATAGTTACACAGAACTGTTCAAAACATGCCTGTCTGAAATTTCCCAATGAAGAATGAAAGAAGAAGAAGCTTCCAGGGAACTGTTTTTTCCTGAAATGTTTATGTACCATTGCTCCTGTTACATAGCTTATTGCTCCCTTCCCCAAAACTCCAACTTGATAATAACAAAATAGTTGCATATGCATCCATCACACATGGTAAATTACAGGTGGGATTCTATGTACATAGTGCTTTAATAAGTCAGTGCACAGGGAAGTGTCTGGAAAATATTATCCTACATGAAACAAGCCTCATTTACCCAGTAATGAGAGCTGGTTTGTAGTTTTAACTTGTAGCTTCAAAAGCTTTAAGTTGGCTTTCTAAAGTCAATGAAACAACACCATTTGAAACTTTAAATAACAGCAAATTCAATACTGGGTAATACTTGAAAAACTGGGCCAGTCATGAATAAAATATAGATTTTTCAAGGACAGAAATGATAGCTTGACAATTCTTTCCTGCTGATCATAAATGAAAACTGGGCATTCTTTTAAAAGCCTCCCTCTGAATATCATGGCTAAACTAACAGAGATACTTTTAATCACCAGATCCACCCTTTCCCAAATACTTACTCCATCCGCATCAAAAGCAGCTCCAAATCTATACTCTCCTCCTTTCATTGCCTCCAGCAAAGAAGCTGCATATGTCAGGTTTGGGTCAGGATACTGGCCTCCAAAATCCTCCAGAGGAACACAGTCCACTGCAGAATTAGCAGGAGCTCCTAATTCATCACACAGGATTCTTCGGACATAGGGACCCATCACTGCAAAAGAAATTTACCCTCCAGTTTCAAGACAGTGCACACACTTTGTATCTTTATATTTGTATAACACACAAACATTTTATGATCACCACTAATGGCCAGGGAAAGTTCAGAACAAAGCATACACACATCTATTGAATGAGGGTAAGGTCTCTATTTGAAAAGGCTGGTACCAGAGGAATCTATGGATATGCCTACATAGTTTCACTAAATGGAGTCTCTCAGTCTTATTCAATGTCAGTTCTTTCACAGAAGCCATTTGCTCCAGGCTGCAGAGAGGCACATGGTACAATCTTTGCTGAATATGTAGCACTGCATGTTTAGAAGTGTCTGTACCTGGAAAGCTCTTGACATGCAGGTATTTTAACACGACTGCACTCTGAAGTGCCTTTTAACAAAAAAAAAAGGATTCAAACATATTTGTATCTATTCTCACTGAAAACAGACTGCAGACGTTTTCTAATGATTGCCAGATTGGCCTTATCTTTAAGATCCTTGTGGCATATGTGCCCTTGAATATTCAAAGAATAACCACTCTACACATTTTGAGGACAGTTCTCCATCATGGTCAGATCAATGCAACCTTTCTACTGCCAGCCTGAAAAGTTATCCTCCATCAGATATTTAAGTTTACTTCACTCATACAGTTTCATTGACAAACTCACTAGGAGGCCTTTGGCCAAGCAAACCCTCAGCCCTTCACTCTACGGGAAATATGTAGATAATCCTGCTGATCTACCTTAGATGGCTTATGTAAGACCTATTTAAACAATGTATGTGAAACGTTTTGAAGAAATGCTAACTATAATTATTGTGTACTAACCATGTAGCCATTGTTCCTATATTTTCTTTTTATTTTATATTAGTGTACTTTCTGCCCCTTCAAAATGCAGTCTCCTTACCTCCATTCATAGCATCAATCCTTATCTTAAGTTGGTCTGACTCTGTTAGCAAACTTCTAATCGCACTGAAGTCAAATACTGTCCGCAGCAGGTTGAGGTACACTTCCACAGAATCTATTATCTCAACTGAATAAATAAGGTCAAAGAAATAATGTCTAGTTAATCAATGCCTTTTATCTCTGAATAGCTGAAAATCTATTGCACAAAACATCACATACTTGGGACCCAATACTGTCATACTGGCTCATGCCTGAGGCAAGTATCAGCCATCAAGTGCATTTTTATTAGGTATCATAAGCTGCCACTACTGCCAAGTTCCCAGAAAGTCTGGAAATAAGCAAAAATGATGTTTCAGAAACTAAGGATAAGCAAGATTTCAGAGAAGTTTGATAACTGCTGGACAAACAGAGTACGGAGTTGTATCCCTACAATGCTGAGCATTACCTTCAGTCAACAAATTGGATACGTCATACTACACTAGTTGCCAAAACTCCCACCCTCTATACACCCATGGTTGAAATACCTGTGTTCTTGTCAATATACTTGAGGATCATTACTAGCACCAAACAGATATGTATCAAGCAGTTAGTACTGCCTATTTGTGAAAGTGCCCTGGATGGGCCAGGCTAGCCTGATCTCGTCAGATCTCCAGAAGCTAAGCAGGGATGGTTAGTACTGGGATGGGAGACTACCAAGGAAGTCCAGGATTGCCACACAGATGCAGGCAATGGCAAAACACCTCTGATTGTCTTTTCCTTGAACACCCTAGGGGGCACCAGGACTCAGCTGCAACTTGACGGCACTTTCCACCACCATTTGGAAAAGTATGCAAAAGGAAGCTAATTACTTTATAGACACTCAAATGGAGATGCAAATGGTGCAAAAGAATACAGTACCACGGAAAGGCTTGAACTTGTTCTCCAGATCAAATTCTTGTCTTCCTAGCCGAGATAAGTCAATTCTCAAATCAGAACAAATGGCATATTCTTCTAGGGTTTTGCTGATCTGGTAGATTTTATCAGAAACAACATCTGGAGCTGGTCCTGAAAGACAAATCTTCAGTAAATAATCTATCTTTACTAATCGAAGTATCCTAAAAAGAAAAACTGTTGGCAACATACATCTGGAGCATCCCTATAACCGGAGGTAACAGACTTTAAAAGTATTATAAAACACAATCAGCAACACATTCTAAACCAACTACAGAAGTCGCATTTTGTGACCTCCAAGGTGCTTCCCGGTAAAATGCCTATAAACTCCACCATGCCAGTTCTGGCTTCAAATGATCTGAAAAGACAAATTAAACCTGTTGGGGGTAGGGGAGATATCACAGTGAGCAATAGGTTTTCTCCCTTGAGTACGGAGCTGAATTCTCTGCATGAAGAAGAGAGAAGCTGAAACTGAATTCTTTCAATGCATTGAGAATGGGATAGAAGAGAGATGGAATTATAAGTCACCATATACCTTTAGAATCATAGAGCCAAAAGCAGATATAACTCAATTCTATGAATCTTAGGACAGAAACAAGTGTCCCACTACAGCAAGGGAGAACGATATACCTCTCTCATTTCAATGGGCTTAGAAGGCTGTAACTTTCCTTAGGATTGCACCATTACTGATGCATATGCGCATCCAAGCTCTGCTGAACTAGTTGGATACTCCATTTGATGAGAAGGAAGCCGTACATCAAAACCTGGTACTACTGATTTTCATGCAATATTACTGTCCACAGCTACTGCAGGACTGAGGCTTAAGTTCCCGACCATTTCCTGCAAGACTTTCATCATATTCTGTATATGAAAACAGTACAATGTATGGAAATCTGGAAGACCTCCATGTAGGAAGAAAATGGGGCTTCATAATAGTAAGTTCCACAGGATATACAAGAGAAAATACACTAACATTTTATATCCGGCAACATTTTTTTAAAAAAGCAACTGGCAACATCCCAGGTCTTTGGAACAAAGAACACCTGTTGATTTCTCTGGGAAACAACCCAACAAAAGGAAGCTTAGAAAAAAAGTCTCTCTTAAAATGCTTAAAAATATGCAAAGATGCCTTGAAGCTTTTGACAGCCATAGAAAGGCTATTGTAAACTAGCTACTTTTGATTTCAACTTGTGGGATTTTTTAACACACATCTATGTCTGCAATGATATAGTGTGTCATAAAAGCACTTACCTCCATTGGCAACATTAAACTTAACTCCAAATTCTCCTCCAGGTCCTCCAGGACTGTGACTAGCTGTCAGAATAATCCCACCAGCTGCTTTGATCTTTCGGATAACGCATGACACTGCAGGAGTGGATAGGATGCCATTCTGACCAATAACCAATCTTCCAATCTAGACAAATCAGACAAAGGTGGTGACTCAGATCATATTTGATTAATGCAATTTAGTGACCTTAATAAACAATCAAACTGGGAAAATATTACAAAAAGAGTTTGATTCCCAACGTAACTATATGGTTTGAAACCTAAGACCAACTAGTTGTTAAAACTATTTAATGCAGAATATAGAGAAGATGTGCTCAAAGACGACAACAGCTTAAAATGCATCCATCCACAACAAAGATGGGAGACCTACCAGTAGAAAGGGACAGTACACATGCACGGCCAATACATATTTATTTACAAAAATTGTACTCCAACCTTCTGCCCTCATCAGGACCACCAAGGCAAGTGAATGGATTAAAAACATGATAAAAACAAATCTTAAAAACTATTAAAACCAAACAAAAACATCATTAAAACAATTTAAACTAAAGCTAAAATATACACACAAAAAACCCTATAAAAACAACAATTAAACATTGGGCAGGAAGGAGGCAGCACTTTGGGTTTGGGTTTTTTGGGGTTTTTTTTGTATTTTTCATATGTGTATGTGTGTGTGCACCTGGAAGGCATCACTGAGGGAATGTCAGATGAAAAAAACAGTCTTCATTTGCTAGCAGAAGATGGCAATACATTAGTCTCCTGTCCCTGGGGAGAGAGTTCTGGAGTCTTGGTGCCACGACTGAGAAGGCCCTCTCCCATGTTGCCACTCCCCTAATCTCAGAAGGGCATTTGAAGCAGGGGCTCAGAAGATGACTGTGGTGGTTCGGTAAGGTTTGTAAGGGAGTAAACTGACCTTCAAGTATGCTGATCCCAAGTCATATAGAGCTTTAAAGGTCAACACCTGCACTTTGAATTGTGCCTGGGAAGAGACTGGGAACCATATGCACATATGCACCTGGATTTGCATCAAGGTCACCTGCTTATCTGGAAGGCAATGAACTTGCAGGATGCATCTGTTTATGTTGGAGACTAGACATGTATCAGAACCTCAGAGTTAAAATCTCATATATTATCAAAAGGGCCACAGATCTCAAACTGCTTCTTAAGGGAAACCCTACCAAAAATACTGGCTAATACCCTACCAAAAATTAAATTAATAAAAATACAATCAGAATAATTTCTGTAATTATTTAAAAAGACAGACATTTCAGAAAAAAACTTTCACTGTTGATGCAGCTCTTCATAACATATAAAAAAATCTTGGTACAATTAAAACCTTGATATACCCTAGAGTTGGATTTGACTAACTTTCGATCAAGGGAAACCTTTACCTTTGCGATATGTAAGAAAAATTTGCTGTCAGCTACCCATATCACTGAAATAACTCTATCTAAAACTAATAAGAAAGAACTGATCCTATGCAACCAGCTATGTTGGTGCTACAATTAAGCCCATCACATTTTCAGATTTATAAAGGCACCTGAAGTACAAGTACAGGTAGTACCCAGCAGAAATCAGCAAATCCCCATGAAGATGCAAGAATTTAAAATACGTGGATTCAACTGTAAGTTTAGATCTTTAATTGGCAGGAGAGAGAAAACAGATAGCAACTGCCATTCACTGTGGCCTTTCAGCTGGATCAAAGAGATGACAGATTGCTATGACCTGTAGCTGTCTCGAGTCAGATTTCTGTGTTAAAAATAAAAGCCAGGAGTGCAGTGCATTTCAGAACACTTGGCCTGCAAGGGGTGCACTTGCCAAAAGTAGTGTGAATGGAGGCTGAGAAGGGTTCAAAATAGGAAGTCCCACCCCATTTTTATAACATGACAAAATTTCAGGATGCTGTTACTTAATACTGCCTTGATGTATGTATCATTAACGAAAGCCATATTTTCACAAATTCACAGCTACTTGTCAGGCTTTTAGTGCACTATTCACTTACTATATGCAGACTTAAAAGACAGCAAGTCATAAATTTAAATGTTTACACCCTCAGAAAATTCTTAGAGAAGATTTCTGAAGAATGGGACATATTCCTACAGAACATTAAAGAATCATTATATAGTCTATTTTTCTCCTTTAAATGCCAAGAGATTATAGGAAAAAAGTTATTTCCAACTATCTCCTTCTGGAAGAGATCCAAAAAGATATCCCTGGGATTCCTCTTATTGTTGGCTGGTATGCACTGAAGATTTTGGGAACCCAACAGTAATTCTGCAGAAGGAACAAGCAGGCTTGTTATGGTCTCAGTTTTTGTACCGATAAGCCACAGCATCATTTAAAAGCAAACAAGAGAGGTAAGGGCCAAGCACTGCAAGAAGGGACAAAACGGGAAACGAGGGGGGGAAAGATAAGTCGGGTTACAATCACGTTTTTAAAAAGTGAAAAGCAAAAAAAGAAAAAGAACACAAATCTGATGAAGTGAACTAGGTAATGTGGAAGGCCTTTGAGCATAAGACAGTTAACTCAAAGAAACAACCAGAACTTGGACCATGAATGGGGGGAGGTTGAAAGTAGGATTATCAACAGCCTGGAGGAAAAGTGCCATGACTCTCTAATAGAGGCTTAATGGGATGACATTTACTAGGTGATGTTACACACCTCAGTGCCATGAGGTTACACACCTCAGTTCCCCTGCCCATTCCTTCCAGGTTGTTGGCAACCCTCTTTGAAACGTACAGAGTTTAACTGTTATATCGAAAGATGCATAAGATTTGGAAGACAATTGAATTTGAGGAGAAGATTTACAGTTTAATGTTGGCTTAAAACTGTTGCTAAATTGGAACTCTAATTAGTATTAATGATGATTAAGGTTATTGTTGATAAAACCCTGAACTGTAGAAACTTAAGGCAGGCATAAAGGGGAAAGAAAAGAAAGCATGTGATTCTGTGGCTTGGTCTCAACTATTTTATCACAGGTACTAGACTTTAGCTAACAGAGGTCCTTTCCACACTTGGATCTCATCCCTGATTTTATCAGAGTTAAACTCGCGACACAATTTATCCCTGGTTATAACAGCATTTGTTTATCCTGGGACAAGTGTGGGGCGAAACCAGGGTGACCTCAATCTAATGTGGAAACAAAAAATACCCCAAGATAATTACAGGGGTGAACTCAAATGTAGTGTAAAATGTAAAAATACCCCGAGATAGTTACAGGGGTGAACGCGTGTGTAGTGTAGAATGTAAGTTTGGGGACAGGGTTGAACCAGGATTTAAGGTCTAGTGCAGAAAGGACCAGAGGAGGAGAGGTAAGTAAGAGTCTAGCAGTAATATCCTAAGCAGTTACACATCCCGTTGACTTAACTGGTTTTAGAACAGTGTAACTCTGCATGCTGTGATGGGGGCAATTCTGCATTGGCTTTTCCCTCCGTTTTAGCAAACCCACATTGGAACAAAAATTCCCCTCTATGTTGCATGCTACTTTCACTTCCTTTGATCATCAGGTTTTATAGTACCTTCTGCATAGATTTATGGCCATTTTATGACTGTTCAGTGGTGACTTTGCAGTCAGTACAGCGTTGGCCCAGGGTATCTGCATCTGGTTTTGAGCTGCATCTTTTCCTCAGTGTTCAGAAAATGTAGAGTGAATGCCAGATGCAAAACCAGCCAGGGATAGCCCAGGCTAGCCTGATCTCACCAGATCTTGGAAGGTAAGCAGGGTCCATCCTAGTAAGCATTTGGATGGGAGATCACCAAGGAACACCAGGGTTGCTATGCAGGCAATAAAAAAAAATCTCTGAATGTCTCTTGCCTCAAAAACCCCATAAGTTGGCTGTGACTTGACAGCAAAGAAAACCCAAACAAATCTCGGCTTGGGATGGCATTCTGAAGCTCATGAAAGGCTGCTTAAATAGGGAACAGAGGAAACAATGAAGAAATACAATGGACATAATTAGAGGTGGCTGGCCAAGCATAACAGAGGAGGCCCTTGTCACTAGGCTGAGAAACTCTGCATGGATTATTGCAGACCTGGTTTTAGTCTACCCTTGTCTCTTGTTTTTCCCCACGGCTTGTAGTCTCCCAGCACAAGTCCAAATGATACCGATCAATCTTGCCAACTGCTAAACTCATATAAAAAGTCCTAAAGCCCTATGTAATAGCATAAATTTAGCTGTTTATCAGCAAAGAAAAACTAAGCATGAGAAAAGATCATTCACTGGCTTTTTATTTCCATCCAACTAGTTTTGAAATTCAGTTTACCTTTGATTGTGTACACACATCCAAAGCTGAAGCAAGACAAGCGGTCTTGGTGATCGCCATGGCAAACGTCTTCTCCCGGGGCTCCGGGAGAAGCCTGCCAGCGTCTGCGGCTGGGTAGGGGCGCGACCATCCGCGTCACCCCAGGAGTCCTTGAAATGGACCTCTGGCCAAGGGGTGCCTGAGAACTCCCCCTGGTGAGTAAAGCCGGAGAGGGGGGGGCTACTCCATGCCCCGATGGGCCTGTCATAGAGCATCCCGAATGGGAACAAGATCAGCACATTGGAGTAAGCGTGCAGTGATCAAGCGAAAATGAAAGCGGAGAGACAATAGCTAAAAATGTGAGTCGAAGTATAAGCAAGAACTCCTAGCAGACATTCCGCCCCCTAAAAAGGAAACGGGGGAGGGGACTTCCCCCAATAAGAACTGTTTACAAGCAATTTTAAAGCTACAAAGGGGGGGGGGCGGATAGTAAGAAGTGACTGAAAAGATATAAAGAGACTGTATGAGTTTACCGGATTGATTGAGAATTGCCAGAGGCTTTGATGAACTTTTGGAAAAAATAAACAATCCCCAAACATGGCGCCACCGAAAGACGATAAGGATAAACTATCGAAAGTTAAACCTTCTTCAGGAAGTTCGATCCCTTCAAGTGCTGTGCCTAGACACGACTCTACTGTGGAACTCCAAAGGCTGTTGTCTGAGGCTCTGCGCCCTCTGCTGGAGAAAATCACAGCTATTGACAATAAGCTTGACGCGCAGCAAGTGCAAACGATTTTAAATACACAGAAAATCAAAAAAGCGGAGCAGGAGCTCAAAGAGATTAGTACCAACACGAAAAATGTGAACAGAAAATTACAGGCACTGGAAAAGAAGTGTCAAATCGAAGAGTCTTGTGTGTTACAGCTGCAAATGGAAAGGGCGAACTATATCTTGAGGCTTCAAGAGAAAGGAGAGAATCTGAGACAGATTGTGGGGGACCTGTTGGCCCCCCTGGCAGAGATGACATCGGATCAACTACAAAGCGAATTAGACATGGTCTTTAGATCGTATTCTGATTTTATCAGAAAGAATAATCTGCCAGAGGAAGTCACAGAAAGATTCTCCCGAAGAAAAGTGAGAGATCAACTTCTGAAAGTGACTAATGGAACTACCCTGAAGTGGAAAGACAAGGAGATTAAAGTACTGAAGGACGTGCCATTTGAAATAAGAAAGAGAAGGAAATACAGAGACTTGGTGATGTTTTTATAAAGCCATAAAGTGGCCTACAAATGGTTGGTACCCGAAGGACTAATCTTTAGATATGCGAATTGCAAAGAAAGGATAGACTCTGTTGAAAAAGCTTGTGAATTTCTACGTCAACATGGTCGGCCATCAGGAGAGGGAGAAGGAGCTCCAGATGACACCAAGGAGAGTGATGAAGAAGGAGAGACTGGAACTTCTGATGAGGACTCGGACTCTAAGTTGGGGGCAGTTGACCCCAAAAGAAAAGGCTATAATTTGAGGGGAGAAAGAGGGGAAAAGTAAATTGTTATTGTTCTCTGGAATACTCTGTTTATACGTATTTTGCAGGATGCAGCTCTTTATAAAATTGGGAATGCTGGGGAAATATTGAAATGTTTTACTAGCTGGATGATTATTTTTGGCAAAAGTCAATCTGCATTCAAGAGGCATGTGTCTTTTAAGAGTTATATAAGATCACTGATTCTTGGGTTTTTAGTGGGTTTTTCTTTTCTTTCTCCTATAGATTGTAGGTCCCCTTACCCTTATCTTCTCCTTTTTTGTGTAGTTTTCTTTTTTTTTTTCATTGTATGTAGATTTAGAAAAGCAATTAAAAATCCCCTTCAGGGGGCCAAAAAAAACCCCCCAAAAAACAACTTTAAAATATGGTTCAGAGCAATGCCACTTCCAGTTTCAGAGATCTGATGTTTGATAAATTAATTTTGTTGCCTGCTAAGAGGACAGAGATAAACACATATACCAACCACCCTGCAACTTAGATATTAAGAAAACTTGGAGCAAATAATCATCTTCAGTTTTAAGAGTCTTTAATAATATATTTATTATGTCTTCACGCTTCCAAGAAACTGTATCTGATAAAATAATTAAAATTATACTCAGAATTGGTTTGCAGTGATTTTTATCCTTTTATGGTGTCTTTTTTTGTCTGTGAAGTAGCTTTTTGAAATCATGCCACTTGCCTCTAGACTATTATAATCTTGTCTTCGCTCAGTGCTTGCTGCCAAATTGTACTAAAAGGGTGGTGAAAATACACAGAATTTCTTCACTGATTGCCACAGGTTGGTTAGTCTAATTGTTTACATGTACATATTTCTTGTGGCACAACAATTTCTTGTGGTAGAAACACATCACATATTTACAGTGTTTTCACCTCCTTCCTTTAAAATCATAATAGAAAAATATTTAGAAAGACTGCCCTCCCCAGCAAAAAATTTTGACAATAGCATTTAAACAACATTCCATGTGTTTCAGCAAAAGGGCAACTGAATTAACTGTTAACAGCAAATACAAATAATAAGATGGTATCATTATATTTACAATTGATAGAAAGGAAAATAGTTTATAAGCTTGTTGGAGATCGGTGGCTAAAGAATTTGTGTGTAAGGACTTAACCAAGAAAAGTCAGGAAGACAGATTTAGAAATTAAACAAAAAAAGAGAAGAGAATTACAAAAGTTAAAAAAGAGAAAAATATTTTTATTCTATTAGCTATAGTTTAACTTTTAGAACAGACCCAACATGCTTACAGAGCTTGTAGTGTATGGGTCAAGTCTGATACTAACTATACTGTAACTATACTGTATCTTATGTACTGGGAATTTCTTATTAGAAACTTTTAGGCTTAACAAAGCCATGCAATTAATGTTATGCCATAGTAGAAACTTATTTAACTATTACAGTAGATATTTAGCTGCCAACATATATATTTTAAACAATGCAGGAAGACATTCCTTGAGCACCTGACAAGTCATATTCTGTGCCCCTCTAAAAACCCTAGCACTTACCTGTGCTGACACAGACTAGGTGACTATGTCAGCCATGAAATACAGGCGGGATAACAACAAAAGCAGTACCATGCTGCACAAGAATAGCATAAGCACTGGATAAATCCACAAACAAATAACAAATAATTTCTTTATCCAGAAAAAGTTATTTTTGTTGTTGTTCAGTCGCACAGTCGAGTCCGACTCTTCGCGACCCCATGGACCAGTTTACGCCAGGCCCTCCTGTCTTCTGCTGTCTGCTGAAGTTTGCTCAATTTCATGTTCGTTGCATCGATGACACTGTCTAACCATCTCATCCTTTGCCGTCCCCTTCTTCTTTGACCTTCAATCTTTCCCAGCATCAGGGTCTTCTCCAGTGAATGCTCCCTTCTCATTTGGTGGCCAAAGTATTTGAGCTTCAGCTTCAGGATCTGGCCTTCCAGGGAGCAATCAGGGTTGATTTCTTTTAGGATTGACTGATTTGATCTCCTGGCAGTCCAAGGGACTCTCAAGAGTCTTCTCCAGCACCATAGTTCAAAAGAATCTATTCTTTGGCGCTCGGCCTTCCTTATAGTCCAACTCTCGCAGCCATACATTACTACAGGGAATACCATTGCTTTGACCATGCGGACTTTTGTTGGCAAGGTGATGTCTCTGCTTTTTATCATGCTGTTTAGGTTTGCCATCGCTTTCCTCCCAAGGAGCAGGCGTCTTTTAATTTCATGGCTGCAGTCACCATCCGCAGTGATCTGGGATCCTAGGAATGTGAAGTCTGTCACTACTTCTACGACTTCCCCTTCTATTTGCCAAGGAGTGATGGGGCCAGATGCCATGATCTTAGTTTTTTGATGTTGAGCTTCAAGCCCACTTTTGCGCTCTCCTCTTTCACCCTGAGCAAGAGGCTCTTTAGGTCCTCTTCACTTTCTGCCATCAGAGTGGTATCGTCTGCATATCTGAGGTTATTGATCTTTTCCCCAGCAATCTTAACTCCGGCTTGTGATTCATCTAGGCCAGCATTTCGCATGATGTACTCTGCATATAAGTTAAATAAGCTAGGTGACAATATACATCCTTGCCGTACTCCTTTTCCTATGCTAAACCAATCAGTTGTTCCATATCCGGTTCTAACTGTTGTTTCTTGACCCTTATACAGGCTTCTCAGAAGACATGTGAGGTGGTCTGGTACTCCCATCTCTTTAAGAACCTGCCATAATTTATTGTGATCCACACAATCAAAGGCTTTAGCATAGTCAATGAAGCAGAAGTAGATGTTTTTCTGGTACTCTCTTACTTTCTCCATAATCCAGCGAATGTTGGCAATTTGATCTCTAGTTCCTCTACCTCTTCGAAACCCAGCTTGTACTTCTGGCAGTTCTCTATCCACGTACTGTTGGAGCCTAGCTTGTAGGATTTTGAACATGACCTTGCTAACGTGTGAAATGAGTGCAATTGTGCGATAGTTTGAACACTCCTTGACGTTGCCCTTCTTTGGGACTGGAATGTACACTGACCTTTTCCAATCCTGTGGCCACTGCTGTGTTTTCCAAATTTGTTGGCAAATTGAGTGCAGCTCAATTCAAAAAGTTATTAAAAACACATTAAAACAAACAACACAAACAGAACAAGATACTGTTTAAACCAGGGGTGTTGAACTCATTTGTTATGAGGGCCAGATTTGACATAAATGGACTTTGTTGGGCCGGGCCATGCGTGTCATAAAATGTAATGTCAGCTAGCAGAGATATAAACTTTATAAAGGACACAGACAATTGAAGATATTATAGCAGCTATTCCATTACAGCCCCACATTAGGAGGGTATGTGTGTGTTTAATATTTCTCTGCAAAAGTGAAGTTCCTTGAGTTTGTTGAACTCTGTATTTTAACTGTGGTTGGTCTCAGACCTTCACTGCCACCCTTAAAAATATAAACTACTAATATAAATGGTCTGAGCCTAGGACCCAGGGGAAAAACATGAAATGGCTGAGCATTGCAAGCTTCTCCCCTGCCCCAGTCTACTCAGAGTGGCAATGGCTCTCCAGGGGTTTTTTTAACAGGGTGGTTTGAGATAATAATTTTGAGTGTCCTTTTCAGCACTTGTTCTGCTATTATTCCGTTGGAGCTCCACATTTGGAGGGTGCGTGTATCAAAACTAAGACAACCAGTTTGGTGTAGTGGGTAAGAGCGTAGACTCTAATCTGGGAGAACTGGGTTTGCTTCCCCACTCCTCCACATGCAGCTGTTGGAGTGACCCCAGGTCAGTTACAAGTTCTTTCAGAGCTGTTCTTTCACGAGCAGTTCTTGAAAGAGCTCTCTCAGCCCCACCTACCTCACAGGGTGTCTGTTGTGGGGAGGGGAAGGGAAAGAGATTGTAAACTGCTCTGAGACTCCTTTGAGTAGTGAAGGACGGGGTATAAATCTAACCACCTTCTCCACCTCTTCTTCTTCTTCTGCTACTACTATTACTCATAATAATATTTCTTTGCAAAACTGGAGTACCTTGAACTTGCAGAACTCTATATTTTTAATCCTGGCTGGTCCCAAACCTCCCCCCCAGCACACTTAAAATGTGCCTGCCTAATTTAGAAATGTAGGGGAATAGTGGGATTTTGCAAAGCAATTTTTAAAATAAAAAGCATAAGGATCACAGCAGAAGGACCCCCCAGCTCCTACCTTTTAACAGGACTACAGAGGTAGGGGGCAGTGGCTGGGAAGTTTGGCAACCCCACCCTCTGCTTCTTGCTCTCAGAGGCAGCCCTACCCTCTTTTCTCTATACTCCAAGGCAGCTCAAGCTCAGAACAGCGAGGATGGGCAGGGGAGGGGAGAGAGAAGACAGCCCACACCCAGGCCAGATTAAAGACCTGGGTGGGCCAGTTCCAGCCCACAGGCCATAGGTTTGACACCCCTGGTTTAAACATAGCATATTCAATGAATAAATTGCTTTTCAAAGTTCATCTTCCACTTGCCCAGTAAAGCAGGATGCCCATTTTCATTGTCACATGTGCAGAACTGGTTGAAAGAAATAATGTCCAAGAGACCATGAAAGGGAGCACATTATTTAGTTTTTTCCCTGCCCTTATAGCGGATTTTTAGAGCAAAAATGACACTAAGCGCTCTTTATCTCCCAGTTAATTTTCCATAGACTGTCCCTCCTGTCATGAGTCTCATCCTAGTCACCAGATTCCTTGTTAATTAAGCTCCCCAAACAGGAAACCTGTTGGGCAGCCTCTCTAGCAGGAGTGGAAACGAGCCAACAAATAACAAAGCCTAACTGAAAGGGATAGGGTTTCTCCTCCAAGAGTGATCAGCTGATTGACTTAGTGAGAAAAGAAAGGGGGTCTGATCACTGAAAAAATGATAAAACCTTGAAGTCAGAGTTGCATTTGCCTTTCCCAGGAGCAAGTAAGGAGAGAGGAGGTCCCCCGTGCTGGATAGGCCCATGTCAGGTTGATACGGCTCAAGATCTGTAAGCCAGTAACCAAGGGAATCAGTGTACTTGAGTTATGTTAGTTTGTGTTTTTTTATGTTTTGCATTTTCGCACGTGTACAAAATCCTTCCATTGTCTTTATTTCTCCCCAGCAAGTAATTGCATCCACCTTCCATTTTTATTCTGTTTTCCCTGAATAAAATTAAAACCTGTTGTTTAAGAAAGCCTGCCATCGCCAGAATGCTCAGGTATAAAAGGACTGGGTTATATGTAGGCCAGTTCTTAAGTGAATGGGGGGGGGCAGGGGCCTGTCAGACTCTGCCTCAAATCAAAGTGATATGTGGTGGCAGCTGCCCAGTGAGTGTATGTGGGTTATTGTTTAAGGGGTAAGCAATAGCCAAACAGGCCACAGGGAGGCTGTGGAAGTAGGGGCCCCCATCTCTGGTTTCCCCACTGCTTTTTTTGAGGGGCCTGCTGTGACACCCCCATAGGTGCTTTCCTCATTAACTGGGCTATAATATCAGAACTGAGCTTGGCTGTGAAAAAAATACAGGAAGAGAGGTAGCAGACATGGGGAGGGCTCCCCCTCATAACAATCCTCTGGGCACCCCTTGTAACAATCAGGTCTGATCCCCCAATTGATATGTGACTGTAGAGCACCTAAGTTTGAACAAACATTTGCCACAGCCACATTAGCTGAGCCTCAGTCTATGTCAAAGACAAGATCTACAGCCAGTTCTCCCAGATTTAAATGCAGTCACCCATTTGTCAGACCACATAGACAATAATACAGAGAAGTATGTCTATGGATTAGACAAATGTATAAAAGTGTGTTGTGGGGAACTTCTAAACTTGTGTGTGTGTGTGGTAGCTGTCTGTTCCAGTTTCAGCTGACAATTCAAAAATCTCATAACTGACCATATTATTTATGTATCCATAACTTTTAATTAACTGGGATCTACTGCTGTGACATTTATCTTAGCTAATAAATTCATTCAACTTGACATGTAAGGACTACAAAGAGACAGAGGTAGTCTCTCAGTAAAATTGGGCCTGAGCTGCTTAGGGCTTTATAGGTCACACCTAGAATCATATTCAAATAATTCATTGTCTAGATATTGCACCTTTTGTAAAAAATACAGTACCTTTGTTTTTAAGTCTCAACATAATTACACTGTTTTGTAAAATAAAAGTGATCCTGTTGGCAAAGTATAAACAAAACAACATCAACTACTCCAAAGGGCTGAAAAAATATACTGAATATTGTTATATTCCATTTATCACTTGGTACTTCATATCTTAGGACAAACAAAAAACTTCTAGCAAACTGCTACAATACCTCAAAGGTAGCTTCTCCTGAAAAGTATTTTGCCAGAATAACATTTCAAGCATGACTACTCCTAGTTTCTGTGCATTTTTCATTTACCACTGAGTTGCTTAATTTTTTTTGTATGTGAAAAATTCAGTTTCATAATCTCTTGTATGTTTCAGTCCATTAAGTTTTACTATCATGTAAATAAGTAGATAATGTCAAGCCCTGCCCCGTCTTTGCTTTCTGATCCTCAACAGAGCCACCATCAGAACTGAATGGCACAATGTAATGGAGCAGAAACAAGAACAAGCTAGATATGGAAAGGAAAATTCTGAAAATTACGAATTCTCATATCTAATAGCCAAATATTGGTTCCATGAAGATCAAATAATACATACAACAGTGCCACCCAAGGGTCAGGAAAACCCTAGGTTTGCAGACAAAGCCAACTTGTTAAAAAAATTGAGTGATAAAACCCCCAAAACATTAAGGACAATGTCTGTGCATGCAAGGGGGTCTGCATATATACAGACATCAATTTAAAAAACCCAACAATTTGTCATGGCAACCCAAGATGCCACACAAAACTGTGGTGGCCACAGCAAAAAGGCAAAGCTAAGGCCAGCTCCCATTTCCCTCTTCCACCCACTTCCTCCTCCTTCTTATATGTAGGGCAAGATTGGAGAGGTGAATGGGAGAGGATACGGGTGAGTAAGAAGAGCAGGCAGGCATAGAAAGGAAAGAGCAAAGAAGCAGCAATGAAGACCAAGGGAGTTGGGGTAGAGATGGGATTTCTCTTCCCCTGAGAGTCCTCACGGGTCTCCTTTCTGTCAAATCTAAAATTATGACAGCATCAAACAAGAAAATATTGGTCAATTCTGTAACAGCAACATAGGCCCCGTTTGTGAAGTGTATCAGTACTCATAAAACCCTTGCCTCACCATGAACTGTTTACAGGCTGGGTGACTTTCTTATTTGACAAGTCAAGGCAGTTCCTTTTACAGGAGCAGTCTTTTTACTGGTCCAGCTTAGCACTGTCTTGACCCACTTGCATCTGGCTTTAAGAAACAGTGTGGTGTGAATAAAAGGCCGAGGATCTAATATAAGAAGAAATGAAGGGCTAAATAAGAGAAGGGGACAGGGAAATGATCTGTTGATCTCAGGGTCAAGAACACTGTGTGGGTCAGCAGTGACTGCTCATCATATCCCAGGCTCTCAGTGTTCCAAACATAAAGTCCAGGGGAAAATAAAACTTTCCCATCTTTCTGTTTCTCCAAAGCATTGTCAAGATCTCACCGGTTTCCAGCCCAACCTTCTCATTATAACATGGCAGCCTCATGTAAAACTTCATGGATAAGGTCAGTTCAACATGGGCATTCTTCCTATGAGATTTTGTTTGTTCTGCTTGCACTTTCCTCTGCAACAGACTGTCTCCCATACTTACTTCAGTTTGTTCCTATTCAAACAGATTGTCATCCTGGGAACTGAAACCAGATGTACCTTAATCAACCAAATACAGTTGCCAATGTTTGATCCAGGTGGGTCGAGGCTTCTGGCATGAGAAGCAGAATTATTGGGACTCTGGCTGTAAGCAATCAGCTGGCACAGCTGACGTCACTGGGAACAAGATTTGGCAGAGGGTCAACAAGTCTCTGGGAAGGTGGGATATATGAGACAGTAGAAGCCAATCACTCAGAATCCCAATCAGTGCAAAGGGGGAAAGGATGCTACTTTAATATTTTACTGTGGTAGTTTGATTTGCCTACAGGAATGTATTACAGATGCTTCCCAGCCATCATGCTTTATTTTAACTGAGTCTCAAGGCATAATAAAATTCTTAAACTAGTTTGTGGCAGAGAAAAAACATGCAACATACTTTAATCAAAATAGGAGGACCAAGTTCTTTAGATTTTATTTTCTAAAATGTTCATTCCCAAGATACACATCAACAAATCCGGTTTCTTGTTTTTATTAGCTGTCATTTCTCCATCCAGAACAAGATAACGAATCGGCCAAAGTACTGTAGTCTAAAGATATCAGACACCATCTGAGTGGAACGCACTTTGCAGCCAGCAATATGTATTTCCTTTCCAATGCACACTTGTTTCCAGACTATTACATTAATTTGTTTTGGAATCCAAGCACAGGTTCAGATTAATTTGATATTCCCACACACAAAATACGGTCTCTAGAAAGATTATGAGATGGAATCCAGCCTTGGGTGCTTCTTGGAGGAATACTAAATAAATATAAATAAATGAAAAACCATGATAAATATGTACTTAGCATATGAATCTGTTTGCTTGCCTTGTGCTCTTGAATTGCTTTTTGGATGCGGGTGAGAGAGAGAGGGACTATCAGAAAAAGGGAGACAGAAGTGACAGTGTTATGAGAGACAAAGCCCCCAAATACTCATTGCTTCTAAAAAATCATGGGAATATATGTCCAGAAATGTAGCTGATGGCATAACTTTGCAACCTATATGATAGAAGTTTCATTTTTCTCACATATGTCCTGACTTTGTTGGTGAATGAACTGGATTCATACTTAATATTGGAACATTTCAACCTATGCTCTGCTGGCAGAATACCTGTCTTTTTTCTTGGCAACTGTTCTTGTTTATGCAGAGGTTGTACAATAATTGAATATGGAACAATAAGATATACAGAGATTCTGATATCCAAATATTATTTTAACATTATTTTTTAGATGCTAGGGGGATATTCACATTTTGAAGATAGTGGGGTGGATCCAATCATCCTCCAAGTAGCCTTCCTCTAACATTAATTACTCTTCCTACCATGGAATAGAATGTTAATTTAATGAGTTTGAAGAAGGACCCTTGGATTGGAGGAAGGCTGAAAACCTAAGCCAGCAGGAAATGTGGGGTGTGAGTATGTAATAAAAAATAAACATTAATATAAACTTTCCTCAGTGGAAGAGGAGTATAGGAGTAGGATCCACCACAATCAATGTTCCCTCTAAGCTGAGTGAGTGTGAGCTAGCTCACAGTTTTTTAGATTCTGGCTCACACATTTTTTGTCTGAGCTCAGGAAGGATGGCTCCGGAGCAAACTGACTTATGAGCACCCAAATCTCTCGCTCACAACTCTAATGCCAATAGCTCACAAAGCAGAATGTTTGTTCACAAGACTCCACAGCTTAGAGGGAGCACGGATCACAATGCTTCTAAAACATCTACCTTAGAACTTTGTGTTGAGACACACATACAAGTTCATTAAATATATACATCAAAATATTTAGCAGATCATGCCAACCAGCATTCCCAAAGGAGCTATTTGTTCATACCGCTTGACATGCTGTCTAGCCCACTGTTATATCTGCTCTATCATATTATCATAAAATAAGTTTGTTTGGGAATTCAAGTAAGCCACAGAGTGATGGATCTACAGTAGGCTAGTTATTAAAAGACTTGATCCATGAGGTGAGAAGTAATAGGTATGGCCAAATACAGTTGTTTAATTTGATTCCATTTATTGCTGTCAATTATTTTTAAACATTATTTATTATCACTGTAATTGATCTAATCTGACATTCAGACTTTTTGAGCTTTGTTTTATTGTATTTTTTCCATTTTAAAACCTATGATGTTTGGAAACCACAGTGAGAACTGTTATTGAGAATGTGAAACATAAATATATTAGGTCAATAATGTGCACAACAGATGGTACTTGATGAATAGGTGGGATAAAGGTATAACACAGGACACATCAGGGATCATCTTAGAGTAAACAAAAGTTGTGGGTACACATAAGATGAGCTAGCACGGTTTTAACACTGGTCCAAATACCAGCTCAGCCATAAAGTGTACTGGGTGACATTGGACTAACTACAATCTCTCAGCCACCTGCCTCACAGGGCTGTTGTGAGGATAAAACCAAGGAGAGGCGAAACATGTGTTTCCTAAACTCCTTGGAGGAAGGTCAAACTTAAAAAAAAAAAAAACACCAATAAAAATTTAAAAATCACAGCACTTTCTCTCGACTACAGTTCCATCCTAAACACCGTTAACTCTTTTAAACCCAATGTCTTCGATGAGCTGTTTAGGATTGCACTGTTGTTCCAAGTTATTAACGGTCACCAATTAATAACTTGGATTAGACACACACCCACACACACCCCGTCCACCGACCTCACCTACCACAACCTGACTCAGAACCCCCGCCGACTCGACCCCTCCGCAAGGGGGCCGCCCTTACCCCGTTGGCCGCCGCCATCTGCACCACCACCTCGATGGCCGTCTTGCAGAAGTACCTGCCGTCGCTGCCTACCACCATGGTGCAGCCCTGGCGGTCGCGCAGGTCAATGGAGGAGAGCACGCTCTGGATGAAGTTGGGCAGATAGTTCCTCTGGCTCTCGAAGACCGCCGTGGGCCTCCTCAGCCCCCCGCCGCCCGTCGGCCTCTGGTCCTCGTACGGGACAGTCTGCACGGTGAGCACTGGGATAGGACTCCCCTCCATGGCGCTGCGGCTGCGGCTTCTCCCCCCGCGCGCCTCGAGCTCCGGCCTTGCCCACCCTTCCCCTTGGTAAGGCGCGGACTGCTCTGAGAGCCTCGCACCGGAGGTCAGAGGGGCGAAAGCCGAGCCCCACCCCGCGCTCACGGGAGCCGCCCGGGAGCTCCAGTCCCCCGGCGCCTCTCTCCCGCCCAGCTGGGAAGCCGCGGCTTCGCAGGGCTCTACATCACGCCCATATTGTCGCCGGAGGAAAGGGGCAGAGGGGAAAGGGCGGTTTTCTGCTGGGGAACCTCGGCGGCAGCTGCTCTCTTGTTGGCCTCGCGACAATGCTCTGTGGAGCAGCCCGCCTGCCCTTTTTGAACAAGGACACAAGGGGGCTGCCAAACCTTCATGGCCACGGCCCAGCGGCAGCCTCCCCCCCTCGGCCAATAATAACCCTGGAAAGAGAAGCCGAGGATTGTTGTCTGCTGCCAGAGATGTAACTGGAAGCTGAGGGTCTGTGTGTGTTCAAACACATTTGTTCCAGGGGATCATGTACTGTCAGGTCTCCAGCTTTCTATTTTGTACAAAACTGCCCAGCCCTTTCTAGAGCTTTACAGGCAGCCTGCTGGGATTGCGCTTGGATAAACTGAGAGAGGTTTCCTAAGGTGTTGTAACTGCATAGCAGCACACATTGGTAGGGCGGGGTGGAGTAGGGGTGGGGAGAGGTATCCTTTTCTCCATCACTACTCAAAAGCATTTGTGACTAAAAATCTGATTGGACCTGACCTGCTCATACCATTAAGGTAAAACTAGAGAACAAAAACAATATTTGTGATTTTTCAAAAGTAGTAAATATAACCCCCCCATTCCACAACCACAGGATGAATAGGAGACTTGTGGCACCTCAGTTACTAACAAAATGTTATTCCAGCATAAACTTTCATGCACAATATTCCACATCTGACTGTTTTTCCTGTGATTCTGGTTTTATTTAATTTTATCTCATTTTAGCTTTGATGCCAGCTTGACACCCAGCTCCGCATTTTAAAATAAAAGCATTCTAAAAATGTTCCTGTTTAAAGTGCAAGTGAGGAGTTTTTTAAAAAGTTATATGGAAAATTTGCCAGTTCAAGCGAGTCCCTCATAACTTTTGAACTGTTACCATTGCCCTTTTTTATCAGACGATCCCAGAGGTCATTGGAGACAAGGATACCTATAATGATGGGAAATGGGGGGATGAATAAGGAGATCTTGGAGACATAAAGAGCATGGCAAAGTCTGCTTCTGCTGAGGAAGAAACATTTCAGTGAATTCAGAGTTCCTCAGTGAATTCTTATACTTGAATGAGATAGCAAAACAGGAGCCCTGCTGAAAACATTTGATGCTTTAAAAATGACAAATTGATCATTAAGTGATGACATCCGGGAGATTTTAAAAGCTTGCATACTCTCCAAATTTGGAGTTGGTCCAAAGAGAGAAGTTATCTCATCTAATTGCAGCTCACTTCACAGCCTAGTTTTGTTAAAACGCTTGGTCTGAAGCTAATCTGCAGTCCAATTTCATGCATATAGATCCAGGTGGGTAGCTGTATTGGTCTGAAGCAGCAGAACAAAGTTTGAGTCCAGTGGCACTATAAGACCAACAAAGTTTAATTCAAGGTATAAGCTTTTGTGTGCATGTACACTTCTTCTGATATGCTGAAACAGTTTTCTTCAAGCCTTACATATGGGGGGGATAGTTGCCTGGAAGAGCTAGTCAGAGTCAAGATGCATAAGATACTCTCTCTACCTATAGGTAAGGCTTGAGGAAAATTGTTTCAATGTATCTGAAGAAGTGTGCGTGCACACAGAAGTTTATACTCGGAATTAAACTTTGTTGGTCTTAAGGTGCCACTGGACTCAAACTTTGTTCTACTGCTTCAGACCAATACATTTCCACCCTAAGCAGTTACCTACATATAGAATAGTGAAGTATGGACCCATCTGCAAATATCTAAATCTGTAGATCAGGGCCATATTTAACCAAAACAGATAGTTCTGCACTCTTGGGGTACTCTTCAGGTTTTCAGAAAAATCTGAGTTCTTAAAAAATACATTGGAGGGTTTAAATCCACCCAAACATATTTGTTACCTGTGCATGTGTACCTGCCAGTGCAAGTGGGGCTGGCAGCAGAGGCCAGGACTGGCATGGGGCTTGCCAGGTGGGGGGTGGGAACAAGCCTCGGCAGGCCCAGCTGCTGGGAGCCCTGCTGAGCTCACTGCCATCGTCTTTGATGATGGGGCAGGAGAACCCTCAGCAGGCTTGACAGTGCGGGGTGGGTGCCACACTGGGCCTGGCTGCAGTGATGGGGGAGGGAAATAAAGGTAAGAGGGGAAGGGATCTCCCTTGCAAGGATCACACATTTCCACTTGTACCCTTCTAAACTCATTGACTTCAGTGGACTTAGAAGGGTGTAACTCTGCTTAGGGTGGTACTGCAAGTTGCTTTTAATTGAATGCTTAGGTGTTTGGAAGATGTTACAAGTAGGATCTATGGCAGCTTACACATGGTGCTTGAAACATTAGCTATGGTGAAACAAATGCATTCAGTGAGAGAACAGTTTTTTGTTCTTTTGCTGAAGCAAAGCTATCTACTTGAAGGGAAAAGCTCCACCCATCTTGAGTGACTTGATTGCATCATACTTTCTGTTTATGCTCCATCCTGCATTGTGTGGTTCTCATGTTTATCCAGATGAACTTTGTGTATACTAAACGCACTGCCAATAATTCTTTGTGAGAAGTGACTATTTATAATCTGGTGGGAACTGCAGTCCTGTGAAATTGTTTTCTGGCAGTTCTTCATTAATCACTAGAAAAAAATACATTTCTTTTTCATTGCAGCTGTATGCTTTTAATTACTTGAAACATAGCCACGTGGACTGCTTAGTGTTTTCTCATGCATGTACATCCAAAATGGCATCCACACTACAGCTGACAGCAATAATTTTACATATCCCAATAGCTATAGTTGACAAGAGTTTCTAAAGCAACATCTGCAATTTGGTGTAGTATACAATGAGTTGATAACTTTGCTCTCTCTCTCTCTTTCTCTAACACACACATACTGTGTGAGACAAAATTGTAAACAGAATTGCACAAAATAACATTGACTCCCTCAGTGCCTTTGGGGGTTTGTTTAAGTTACCATACCCCTCAAAGTCTATATAATCTCACTCAATGTAAATCCTGTAAAGCAGAATGGATCCAATTAGTAGCATTTTAGTCCAATAATGATATCCTCGTCAGAAACAAAAACCAAACATATTTACTGGCTTTTTTTTTTAGTTAAAGGGAAGAATGAGCAAAGTGAGAAACTGCTCAAATTGTTTCTTTTACTTTGGGGATATTAAAAGCATACAATGATATGATGGATTTCTGGGGGCTAGTCACCACCCCACAGGGGTACTCACAATTGCCCACCTACCCCATGCAATAATGAAAGTCAGTTCATATTTTAATATACTTCCAGAGTGCCAGAATCTGGAGCAGTTTGATTTGGGACCAACTTACCTTATGGCAGGGATCATTTCATAGAAAAAGAGGTGCAGGAGCTCATTTGCATAACTTATTTGCATATGCCACATACCAGAAGTGTGTCAGAAGGCAACGCCCACCGCTCAGGCTGCACCCAAAAATCTCCAGGTATTTCCCGGCTCAGAGCTGGCAAGCCTATCTGATGGCACACGTGGGGGAAAACAAACCAACCACCCATGTCAGGTAAAGAGGGGGGATACCAGGATACCAGGTCAATATATTTTTATTCTCCTTGGCATTGATGGCTGAGGTGCTTTCAGTGTTCCTTTTCTGTTTGACTGGCAGCCTTCTTCTCTGTTATAGATGGCTGTGGGTTTTATATCACTGCCATTTAGTGTTATTTTTGTCAGCCACAACAAGGTCACTTTCATAGAGGAAAAGCAGGTATCCATTTTTAAATAAATAATGTTGACAAGTCTGGCTCCAGAACAACAATGAAATCACATCCACTAATTTTTGCCTAAACAAAACCCAATGATCTAGAGTTGTGGTCTTCAACCTAGGGGTAGGGTGGCAGACAGAGCCACTTGTCCCCTCCAAGCCATTTGGAAGTCCCCACACATGTATAGACACAGCAAAGGTGCCATGGGGGGAGCCTCTACTTACCTTGCTTCTTCTGACTCTGTGGCACTGTGCCCAGCTGAGGTCCCTGTCCTCCACAGGCTCCATCCCAGATCTCCAGGAGTTTCCCAACCTAGATCTAGCAATTCTACCCCCCACACCCCTGCTGGTGACCAGGGGGCAGCTGGCAACCCTACATATAGCATCACATCCTCACTGAGCTCCCTCCTCAAACTTTGCCCTCTTCAGGCACTGCCCCCAAATCTCCAGGAATTTCCCAATCCGGAACTGGCAATCCTAGTACTCAGATGGAAGACCATCAAGGAAGACCAGGGTTGTGATGCAGAGGCAGACAATAGCAAACCACCTCTGTCTCTTGCCTTGAAAATCCTATGGGGTCACCATAAGTCAGCCGTGAGTTGATGGTGCTTTCTAACCTCCATCATTCCAATAAAATAGTTTCCATGTAAAGCTTTGAATAGATTTGAATACATCAGTGAAACCTCACTTGATTTCTCTTCAGTTCAAGTGTTTATCGGTGTTGGAACGTAAAATTAATATAGCATATTTTAAAATCTTATTCAATACTTGTAAGTAAAAATAAGTATGCTGAATCAAACCATGCTCTCTGCTTAGAACGTATATTTTACCTGATCGGACACACACCCCCTCGCCACCGACATCACTGCTTGTGGGCTTTAAAGAAGATGAAACTACAAAACAGCAAGGACGGCACAGCAAGTGACGTGGGTTCTTCTCCTATACCTTGTGATGCAGTAAAGTAAAAGATGGTTAAAAACATATTTTTCTTCTGTGAAAATATACCACAACTTGCTATTTAAAAAGAAACGCTGGGAGATGTGCATAGGACTTAGCGATTGTGTGTGTTCGGGGTGGGGATGGGCTCTCTTTCTCGATCACTGACAACCTCAGAAGGTTCAGGGAGCAACTCCAACCAAGTATATCAAGACCCATCTTATTCAGTGGAGTTTACTCCCCTCAAAGCATAGTTAGAATGGCAGCCTTGGTTTTCCTAAAACCCCTTTTCCCCTCCCTAGACAGTTCATGTAGCATAGAAAGAGAAAGGGTGTGTGTGTGGACAGGGCATGCATAACAGCCTGGGTGGGAGCTGCCCTAAAGTTGTTAAAATGTCCTAGGAAAAATGCCATCAAGGAAAGGTGAGGGGACAGAAGCCCAGAGATCAGCCGAGTAAATAGTTTCTTAATAATTTAGTACCAAGTGCAACTTCCTGCCTGCCGAGAAAGGAGGGAACCCAGAGAGCGCATGCACATCCCACCCTTCCCGTCTTTTCCTGCCAACTATCCACTCACCAACACTCATGCCACCATCGAGCAGCAGCTCTTCTTCCACTCCGCGATCTTCTGAAAGCCTCTTCCATTGGGACCCTTCGCAGATAAAGATGGCAGCGCGGATGAATTCACGCCTACAAGACTTCAACCCATACGCGCCCTTGGGCTTGCTTCCCTGGAGCGCTTGGGCTCCAGTTCCTAGAGCGTTCTGCACCTTTCAGCTCAGCTGCCATCACTGTCAGGTGGCAACCAATAAAAGGCTTTCTCGATCGTGGCACCAAAACTTTGGAACTCCCTCACCAGGAAGATCTGTCTGTCTCCTTCTGCTGGTGTCTTCTTCCAGCGGGTGAAAACTTTTTTGTTTCATTAGGCATACCCCTAATATGTTATTAATTGTTCAAATGTTTTACTATTTTTATGTTTGCCACCTTGGAGACCCTGATGTAGTGGAAAGGCAGCATAAACTTGTTTTAAATAAATAAGCACCAGACCAGCTTTTACTTAGGCTCACAGCAAGGTGTCTAGGAAACTGCTATAAAGGACTCTGTTAGGCCTTGTATTACTTTCTTTGTTCATAGTGAATAATGTTATACTATTTTTTAGAGTCCAGTGGCACCTTTAAGACCAACAAATGTTTTTTCAAGGTATGAGCTTTCATGGCACACTTCTTCAAATACATTGGAACAGGGGTTTTTTTGTAGGAAAAGCTCAGCAGGAACTCATTAGCATAATAGATCCCACCCAATAGCAGAAACTCATTAGCATATTAGGCCACACCCCTGACAGCACAGCTCATTAGCATATTAGGCCACACTCCCATGTTACCAGAAGTGTGGTCATCCAGCCACACCCACCTTTTGCTTCTTATTCTGTTTGCCTTGTTTGTTGTCAAAACCCAGGGCTTTTTTTGTTGTCGCAGGAACTCCTTTGCATGTTAGGCCACACACCCCTAATGTAGCCAATCCTAATGAGTTTCTGCTGCTGGGTGTGGCCTGTTATGCTAATGAGTTCCTGCTGGGCGTGGCCAACTCAGGAGCCAGTCGGAACTCCGTTCCTGTGTGTTCCTGCCCCAGAATAGCCCTGCATTGGAATGGTAGGTGAGGTTCAAACTTATAGGCAGGGACTTAACAGCAAATTAACATGTATGATGATGTTTAAGGTATGCAGAGTCGGAACTAAATAACAAGCTAAGGTTATAAAGTCAACAGTTGTAAAGCAATCAATATGTCAAAATAGCAGATAAATGTCTAAAGGTGTCTTTTCTAATTGTGGGAAGCAATGTTTACTTAAGCAGGCCCTCAGCATATTCCTGAGTGATTGCAGCATTTACACCCCACTGCACAAGAGTTGTCAGCAGGAACTTCTCAAAAAAGGTTCAAGGGGCAAAACCTGGGTCTGAGGATAAACTAGGGTTGCTAACTGTGGCTTGAGAAATTCCTGGAGATTTGGGGGTGGTGCCTGTGGAGGAAAGAATCTGGGTAGGTATTTCACCTAGAAGCTATGGTATACA
This sequence comes from Gekko gecko, assembly GCA_029375565.1. Classification (NCBI taxonomy): domain Eukaryota; kingdom Metazoa; phylum Chordata; class Lepidosauria; order Squamata; family Gekkonidae; genus Gekko; species Gekko gecko. The sequence goes on from JAPDNY010000007.1 coordinate 120,946,895, forward strand.
GGCCTGCCAAGCCCTCAGTTGGGGAGGGGAATCTCCTGCCCTGAGCTCCAGCATATCAAGTGTGATGACATTGCTTCCAATGAAGACCTGAAAGTGACGGTGATAGCTCTGGGAGTCATCAGAAACTAACCATATAGTTTCTGGAGATTCCTAGAGCTACTGATGTCACTTCAAGTTTTCCCCTAGAAGTGATGTCACCATGCTGACTACAATGATGCCCCCAACCACGTCCCCACCCCCACCCCTCCTGCCAGTTGCCAAGCTTGGTCTGGCAACCCTAAGAGGATACCATAGAATTTTCCTTTCAAAGCAAGTATTTTCTCCAGGGGAACTGATAATTCTGGGAGAACTCTAGGCACCACCTGGTGATAGCATATTATTAACTCACCCAAGCCTAGATTGGTAACAGGGATAATGAGGTAAACTGACAAGAATAAAATGTTTTACGTTTTAAAAGTGAACAAGAACGAATTTATTCAGAGAGAAACCGGTAACTGAGGTAAATATCAACCAGGAGCTGTGGAATACTAGGTCACAAACAGCACATAACTAAGGATAAACTTAGGGAAACCTCTCAGGCAGTGTTGTAATATAGAGCAATTGTCCCTTTAACTCTCCCACCAATGTGTCATTGGCCCATATCGATCATTTCACACAAGCATCTATAAATATAACCCAGATGTTCTTAATTACTGTGAATCTGACAGAAGTGATTCACAGCACCTATTTCAGGGAGTGTGCAATGGTTCCTTTTCAAGTGAGAAAGGACTTTGAAATTATATTAAGAACCTCTCTGCTTGGATAAGGTCTTCAGTTACAAAGAAGCATGAAATGGGTCCCAGGAGATAAGACTTAACTAGAGACATTGTCTGTTCCTTACCTGTGCTAGTACCTAACTGGTTTCTTGTCTGACACAGCCTGCAAGAAAGGAAGTGCTCCAGGTGAAGCTTGAACTCCAGTCTCAGGAATCACAACCTGACATACTCTGCGGTAGATCTTAGCACAGCTACGAACCTGCATAAACAATGAAGGATGGTTGCCTTGGGAATTGCATGGTTTGTTATAGGAGCTATGATTTGTTTTCTTTCTCTAGGAAATAGCAACTACTTGTTTTCTAAGTTCCTGTTCTTAATGGCTGCATAATAGTCTTCTTTGCCTGACTTGATGTGGCTCTCCAGCCAATACGCCATTGGTGCACAACAGTCACAACAGGTTTTGGGGTTTTTTTTCCACCTCTAAACATTCATGACAATTAGTGACCATTTTGGATGGGTGACTTGGTGCATCTGCTGCTCACTTCAGATAGCATGGATGATGTTGCCAGCTCCAGACAGTCTCCTTTCCATGTGAGAAAGAACCCTGATGTCACACTGAGAAATTTTAATTTCAGACAAGCATTTACTTATTACATTTCATCCAGCCCTTCCTGTGTGATAGATTAGGCTGAGAAAGAACGACTGGTCCAAGGTCACCTAGGCAGCTTTATGGCAGAGTGGCAGAGAACACAGGTTTCCCATTCCATACCGGACACTAAACATTAGGCTACCCCAAGGGGAAAACAGGAGGGACTGTACCCAGCACTTGAGCATTTGCTTGTCTTCCAGGCTTTTTTATACATTAGGTCCTCTGCTTTATAAACCCCACACACTGGCCAATTATGTGTGTGCTCTATAGATGGTGGAGTAAGTTCTCAGTGTCATCAAAAATTCAGAAAAGACTGATCTTCAATACATTTTTAAATCCATTTTATCTTTGCAGAAAGTGGTTCAATAGCGCCACCTGGTGCAAGAATGCTTCACATGATTCCCTACTACTTCAGTTTACTGGGTGCTATAACCTGTCTGTCCTGACTGGATGGGCCATGTGAGCCTGATCTTGTCAGATCTCAGAAGCTAATCAGGATGGGAGACCACCAAGGAATTTCAGGGTTCCTAGACAGAGGAAGGCAATGGCAAACCACCTCTGTTAGTCTCTTGCCTTGAAAAACCTATGGGGTTGCCATAAACTGGCTGCAACTTGATGGCACTTGGCACACACATATAACCTAACTATACACATACATATAACATAACTATACATTTGAGGAACATTGTGAATGCACTAGTGGAAAATTATTTCACATTTTTACTTGACATGCCATACCTGCTAAAAAAATATTAAACACCATTTACCTAAATCCAGAAGCACTCTCCCATCTTGTTTTTATTAGATGTGAAAAAATGCAAGAATATTTCATTCAATTGCTCATAGTAATGACATGCTCATAGTAATGATACTGGATTACTATATCTGCATCCAATACTGCAATCCAAATCTGCAATCTAAAATCCAATATTAGAAAACAAGTTTCCCTGAAGAAATTGGGATTTACTACTGACAGTGACAACAATGGATCTCTTCTATGGCATCTCAGGGCTGGTGGACATTGTGGCTCACAGCACTAAGGTGCTGCCAGTAGCCATGGACAGAATGGTGCTTTCTAGAAATCTGGAAATAAGCGTACGAGAAGCTATCACACTAGCCACCACCACAGCAGCAACCCACACTTTTTAGGGGACCTGATCTGCTAAATGCAGAAGCCCATTGTAAACGGGATGAAAAAAGCATTACAGAGAGAATGTTGCTTGATTTACACATCAGTTGAGCTGGCCAGATTTAGATTAGAAACCATTTAACTACTATAGGACACAGAAATTAAGAGTAGCCAGCGTTGTGTATATTGGGAAGTTTCACAGGAATGCAGAAAAACTGTGACTTGTGATTCAAGCACAGTGAAAATGTTGAAAAAGGGTACTGTAACAGATTGGATTAAAATACAATATGAATATACATACCCATACAGGACCCAAGATGTAATTCGGCAAAAAGCCTCCTTCAGGTAAAGGTAAAGGTTTCCCTTGCTTGAAAGCCAGTTGACTCCAGGGTTGCGGTGCTCATCTCCATTTCCAAACCAAAGACCCAGCGCTGTCCAAAGATGTTTCCATGGTCATGTGGCTAGCATGACTAGACGCTGAGGCGCACTGAATGCTGTTACCTTCCCACCAAAGCGGTACCAATTTATCTACTTGGAATGTCTTGCTTTCGAACTGCTAGATTGGCAGGAGCTGGAACCAGAGACGAGCACCCACTCTGTCATGTGGCACTCGGGTCTCTAAGATTTCTCTCAGCATCACTGCATATATGAGATATCCAAAGACTGAAATTAATGCCTGAAATTTCAAGATTTACCTCATTTTTAAACGTCATGTTTCCCACTGGAACAAAATAATTTAGCATTTGAAATATGGAAACAGGCAAAACTCACAAACCTAGTAGATCTAATATTATGGACAAATCAACCTTAGAGACTCAGTTGGGATCCCAAATACCCTGGTTCCAGTACTTCAAAATAAACCACCTTTGCACCCAAATTAGACTCTCTACTTTGTTAACACAACCCTTAACAAATTTTGAATATATCCTTCAGATCAACCATAACTCTAAAAGTAACCTGGTTTCTACAATCTATAAAATTTTATGCAATACACCAAACATATAGACAATGACAAACTCCTGTTCTATCAAAAATGTGGCATTGTATAGGAAAAGACTTTCCTGATTCATTCCTGCTACGGCCAAATGGTCTAGCATGTGACTTTTGTCACCTGCAACAGATGGCATACCAGATGCCAAGCCTGATATCCATATACAAAGCCACTTTAACATCTTTGCTGGGAAGAAGTAGACATTAAGACGTCTTCCCAAGCTGAGGACCCAGCTGTCCCAAGACATTAACACAAAGCTCAGCAGATGTGCCTTTAGTTGCATCAGCAATGCCTGCACCTAGATATTTGGGCACACCTCTTTATCCCCTCATGATTGGGTAAATGGCCATATTCAGTTATGACGGGAAAGGGAGGGACCTATGGGAAATGAGACAGTCTTCTTGGAAAGTGAGCTCCTTTCCAGGCAAGAGTCCCTTTTTGGATTACATACCTGCAACATGGAATTTTACTAGTGGGCAGCAAGCTGGCCTTAACTGTCCACTGCAACCATGTGGTTTCTATTGAAGATTTCCTGGTTCCACAAAGGACATTGGATTATCTGGTTTCTCTGAATGACTGGTAATTATGAATCCATCTATGTATAGTTAGAGCTGAATAAGCTATAGATTTTATTTGTTTCATTCACCTTCTGGATAGTCTCTTGTTATATGCATGCTTTGTACTAAATAAAGATAATATCAATTAATTTTATCTGAGTTTGTGTCCTGGATTGCAACTGGGTTCTCAGCCTAGACCCTGTGCCTAAGCTGTTCACCTAGAAGGCTACCACTGTTAATTAATTATCTGCAGCTCTGACACAGAGCTGATAAGTCATTAATTCCCAGAGACTAGACAGGAGGTAGGACCTCTGCTCCAGTCTGAGTTGGGAATGTCCTTAAAGAGGTCCTGGTGGCAGAATACTGATTTAAGAGACTGCAACACTACTATCACTGATGAAATATGGCCTAAGGTTTGGAATTCACCTCCATTTAATAATAAGTATTTCCCTCATTACAGCAAAGAAAAAATCCCAATTTTCTTGTCTGCTGCTAAAACAGCTATTGTAGCTCAGTGGAAAAACAAACTGGCACCTACTCTATCCCTCTGGCACTGAAAATTTTGGGACCGGTATATGGTGACCTGAACTGACTCACACTCTTCTCACTCCAATTTTATCATTACATAGTTTCCTATACTGGGCAATATGATACAACAGGAGGTAAGTATAAGTCTAATAAATAAATAAATAATGTGTTTTCATAATTCAGGGAGAAGTTGATAATAACATCATTACTTCTAATCTTATTCACTTCTCAATAAACCATATATGTTCCTATCAAAATCTGGCCAGAATTTCTCTCTTATTGTACACAAGTACAAAGAGCTCTCATCAGCCCTTCAGCACTAACTGTTATTTTTTACAAGTAACAGAGCAAGTTAAAAATGGCTGGGCTCATGACAGAGGGACTTGTGTAAAGGTAATAGGAGAACTGGCATTTTTTTCATTTTGTATAAGTGCATTAGATGCCTGCAAAATGAAGACAGATACTGCCACATGAAGATTTCTTAGTTAGCTTAAGATGTGTACTTACTTTGCATGTTTGCAAAAAAATATTTTTGGATAATATGTTAATTTTAAAAGGCATCCCATTAAAGAGAGCTTCTGCCTGAAATGCTGAAGCTCTACAATCGAAGTTCTACATAACTTAATTCCATGACATTCTGTGGCTTGCTTTATTTATTTATATATGTTATTTATATAATCCATCTTTCTCACTGGGCCTAAAGGCAGATTATGCAGAATTAGTCAATAGAATCAACAGGATGGGACATCCAATAGACAATGCAATAGAATTTGGATTACAGAACTCTGGAACCAGCCCAAAATCTAAGCACTGAAGCACAACATAAGTAGCAATATGATACTTTAAATGATGCAAAAATTATATAATAGGATTCTACTGACAACCACAGGCAGTATGAAGTGTACACTGTAGTACAGACCATAGTCCCTAACACTTTACTTTAGTATCTTTCTGAAGCATATTGTTACAGTACATCCCCCTTGCCTCCCATGGTGGCCATTCTGTGGTTGGCAACAGGAGGGACAGGGGAAAGGGAGACAGCTTTCCTAGCAAATCTGATCCCAGGGAGAGCTGTCCATGGCCTGTCAGGCAATTCTCCTTGGCCAAGGGGGGCAGAACTAGGCATATGTTTCCAGAGACTGCTACTCATGTGTTGTTGGCTAGGAAAGGCTTGAATTCCTTGCTCTTCTAAGCCCTTGATGAGCTCTGGACCTTTGCTACCTTGGACAATGTTTGGCTGATTTTCGTTTTTATTAGGTGTTTTTTTTAAATTCCTGCTTTCCTTTTTCCTTGGGGTGTGGTTAGAAATGGAGTTGGATAGACTGCCCTGGTCTTTGTTTTTGTGGATTTGCTGGGGAAGACGGGGTTGATTCTTTATTCTGTTTTACTGTTGGGGGGGACCCCCCTTCTTCTTCTTTTGCTGTGGATGTACTAAAACAAATTACATGAACGCCTATTGGAAATAATGGGAGCGGTCCAAAGGTCCACTCCTGAATATTATGGGAGCCAGGAATGCCTATTGTCTTGCATAGGTTCCATTGAAATATGTTACAACACACAAAAGTTGAATGAAAAAACTTAACATATTACAAGAAACCAGTTCTGGGCCTGAAATGACACCTTCTAGAGTGGAATGACAGTCCTTGGGCTCAGATAAAATGCTCTGGGATTGGAATGACAGCAGCAGTTCCAGACTACCAATTCCGGTAGTCCCAGAAGCTTTCGTTACACTCTGGACACTGTCATTCCTGTCACAGAAAATTTATGCTAGCTCCAGGGACTGACATTCCACTCTGGAAGGTGTCATTCCAGGCCCAGAGCAGTCTATCTGGGCCCAGATACTGTCATTCCACTCTGGGGCTGTCATTCTAGGCCCAGAGCAAGTCTCTAACTCCATTCTGCTTTTTTTTTTATGTAACTCTTGTTTTCTGTAAAATATTTCATTGGAGCCAAGGCAAGTCAATGGACATTCCTGGCTCCCATTATATCAATGATCCTTCAGGCATCTCCCTTTACTCCCAATGGCATTCTTGTAATTCGTTTTGGTACATCCTGCCCCAGCTCTCTATTTATCCAGCCACAGAAGAACAAAAGGGCTCTGCTTCCCCAAAGCAGAGAGGGAAAGAGAACTTTGTCTCTCTGAGGCTTGTCTCCAAAGGTGATTATCTGGAAGCAGTCCTCCCTTGCAATGATCTGATTGGAAGGGAGACATGTCATTGCTAGAAATCAGTAGAATCAAGGAAGGACATGAGCACATGCTGCCTTCAAGCACTGAAGCACCCAAAGTTGAAAAGAACATAGAATTCTTCATGGAGGTAGTTTCATTTGATTTCACTAAGAATCCTGGATTCCTAATACTGTTCCAGAACATCTTGGTAATGACACAAAACAGCAATTTCTGTGTATATCTTTGGCTCAGGTCTTTTGTTATATACACCCCCAATTTTTAGGCTTTGGTTAGGTTAATTTTTTATTATTATTTTGCAATTGTTTTCAGAAATCTAATTTAAATTAAAATCAAATTACAATTTAATTTTAATCAAATTGAAATGAAAATTAAATTATTTACAATTAACTCTTAACAGTAACAATAATTTAATTTTAATAGTTTAGTTAAGGATAAGTCAGAGGCTTTCCAAGCAAGAAGGGCCCCCTGGAATTGTTAAACAGAAGAGTAGTCAGTGAGGAGGGCTTCTTTTTTTGTTTTTCTCCCGGGCTATGTGTGGGGCATGAGAAGAACAGCCCAGCATTACCTAGTGCCCGGTTGGGCTACTGTGAAAAAGAGACCTCATCAGGTCATTTTTTTCAATAGGCTGCTGTTCTGCCACCCAAAGGGCTCCTTTTAGAAGCAGGTGGTTCTGGTGCTGGGCCTGTTGCTTATTCTGGTGCTGCAAGTTCTGTTGTGACTCAGCAGCATGATCTGTGCTGTGGGAGGGGGAAGAGGGATTAAGGGTCTCTTGCTTTTTAAGACCCCTGGTCTGCAGCAATCTGAAATGTGATTTTCTGCCTTTATAGCAGCAGGCAGTGGCCAATAGCAGTTGTTAATGTTTAAGGTGCCACTGGACTTTTGTTTTATGAAAGATGTGCAACTATTTCACAGCAGGTGGTCCCTGAGAGTCCCTCAGGCTTTAACATCTGCCCCACCTCACTGGTGCATGATGTTGGCTCTGCTTTGCCAGCACAGTATCCCGGGGGTGGAGGGGGTGGTAAAGAGAAGCAGAAATTAAAGGAAGAAACAGAACAGGAGGCGCCGTCTCAAACCTTTCTCCCATTTCTGTCTCAAGCCCTTCTGCAAAGGAGTGTCCGGTACTCTGCAGGCAGACCTGGTCAGGTCTCTGGAGTACTGGCCTGAGTCCTGGATTGTAAGACTTGAGGGCATAGACAGGAGCTGGAGGATGAAGCACAGGGCTTGCAGTGCACTGACTGATACAGCAAGGCAGCCTTCCCAAGCATCAGCCTAAATAGACTGAGAGGTAATGAGGCTCAGCTGCATTGCTGGCAGGTTTTGCAGCTCCTGTGGCTGCGCTGTGCTATGGCCAGGATCCCACAAAGATACATCACTCTCATTGCATGGCTCTGGAATGGGGCTGTGCACAGCTGGTCTGGCACTTTGCCTCCTTTGGACTGCCTCAGCCTAGGCTTTCTGCTGACACCATTCCTGCAGAGTGGGAACAGGTCCTGGGGGCTATGGGTCCAGGTTCAAGACCTGTTCCATGTAAGCCTGGTGGCTATCTTATGGGCTGGTGTTGAGGACTGTCTTGCAGGCTCTAACAGGGTGGCCTCTGGCACTGCTGGCACATTATCAGCTGGCATCTCTGCCATGTTAGGCACTCCCTGGTCCTGCTGGTCCTCCTCAGCCTTGGCTCCTCAGAGTCCGTGTTCCTAAGCGGGTAAGCGGGGTCGTGAGAAGAAGGTTCCTGTGCCTACAGCAGTCAGTCAGCATAGGTGAGCCATGCCCTATTTTCTTCAGAATGACACAGCTACCCATTGTCACCTCTAGGTTGTACCTGGAAGTTATGTACCACACAAAGGACAGCAGCAGGTTTTTAAAATATTTTCCACTTGAAGCGGCCACTGTCAGCAGAGACAATTGGCAGGAAGCCTCCCACCCTAGCGAGAGCCTGGCAACCATAGTTGTGGTGGGACATATCTTGGTCATCTCAACACGAGAGGGCTCAAGAGCTACCTGATGAATCACCACCAGGTGGCGTTTCTTCACAAGAAAAGAGGTGCTAGTGTGGAATAGTTGTGCAGCCACCAACTTGCAAAGGGAGGATTCACTCCAATGCCCCACTGGCTCTCTGCCAGTGACCCCACTGGCTCTCCAGTAGGCAAGCCAGGGATGCCAAGCAACTTGAATGGAGATGTTTGGTGATGGCACTAGTATGCCAAGGGGACAGCAAAAGCAGGCAGAGCAGAAGGTCGCTTTCTTGTTTGGATAGTATTACATTCTCCCTATCTGGGGACTTTGGGTTCTGTAGGCTCCTCCAGTTCCCACATTACACAATCCCTTGTTGCGTGAAGCTGAGAAGGACCATGGTGACCTCTCTTTGCCAGGGACTATTTAAAAGGAGAGTCATATATGTAAAAGATGAGACTCTTTATTTCAAGTTAAACTAGACTGGTCAGGCCTCCATGGCTCGTCCATTTAATAACAACCAATATAAAAATGCCTACATCATATAAAATAATAGAAATTAAAATATCATAAAGCTCTAAAATAACGCTGTTGGTAAAACACAGAGCCCTTGTTTAAACCACATAATGTTACTTCACATCACGGGAACAGTTCAGTCATTTGGACTTTCCTATCTCCTTAAGAGTTCATAAAGGTGTGTATTATATCCACTGAGTATAGGAGTGCCCATCTAGAGATCAGTCCCGCAGTCTATTTTTGTCTTCCAACTGAGAGTCCTAGTATCCTAAGAAGCTGGTTGTTCAACTCAGTCCATTTCCCCCTAGCACCAATGGGGAAACCAAAGAGCATTACCCAGCTAGCACCAGTCAATTCCTTCTTTGTTTATTTATTTTATTTATTATTTATTATTACATTTGTATCCCGCCTTCCCCGCAAGCAGGCTCAGGGCAGCTAACAATATTTGGCATAATGCACCAAATTCATATAAAACATTTAAAACCACTTAAAACAATTAAACAATTTACAGTTAAAGTATTCTTCCAAAATACAATAATAACCAACTTTCTTGCTAGCTGCATCCTCTAATCCATGTTGATGATGTTCAAAATGCATAGTCACATCCACTACCAGAGCCAAACCATCTTTCACAAAGATCAGATCAGGTTTCCATAAATCATTCGCTTCATTCCTGAGATGCGGTTCATGGAAGATTTCCCATCCTTTCAAACAAGCTTCATCTGCAACAAGACCACATATCTCATTGTGCTGAAGAATCCTTAGATTCTGCACCATTGGGCACTGTCCCAAAATATGCGAAGCTGACTCATACTTCACCTTACATCTTTTACAGCTCTTGGGAAACTCTTGGTTTCCTCTTCCCCAAAATTCTCTAATTGGAAGAACATTTGCTCGCAGTTTTAAGGCAGTTGTATAGTGCCGCTTCGAAAAACCTATCCTATTGCCAATCCATGCGTTGCTTATCTTGTCATTTCCAAAAAGTGCAACACCACTTCCCTGGCAAATCAAAAAACACCAGGTTCAAATTCAGCATCCCTGTAATCCTCAGGTATTGGGCAAACTCGCTTCTCAAACTCCTCACACTGGCTCTGGTCACACTGCAAATGACATGCGCTTTGTTCCCGGTTTATTTAAATCGGGAACATTTTTATTCGCATTGGGCTGTCTACATGCAGCCAGCCCCTCTTTCCCAGCACCCGCTTGCCTGCTGCTGCACCGTCCTTCCAGGCGATCCTGCTGGCCACGGGGAGGCTCAGGCGGCTGCAGCTCCTGCCAACACTTGGGGGGGGGTGCTGCCGCCACCGCTGCCACCATTGCCCCACGAAAATAGGCTCCGCCATCTCCGCCATCCTCCTTGCCAGCCCCATCCATATACTGTAAGAAATTCAACACACTGGGATGGTTTCAGTGGGGCCTTTGAAAGATTAGATAGCCACAATTTAATTTGTTCGACACAATCTATTTTACGTATCCCTCTCCAAGGTCTACCTTAACACCCAGGTAACTTTGTTCTGCACCTGGTTCTAACATTTGAAGTTTCTCATCACCAATGCACCATTCTCCACAGTTGTTAACCACATAAGATCCCTGAGTTGGGTTAATCAAGAGTCCTGAGCACTTCTTTCCCTGGACTTTCAATCCAGTGAGCTCACAAAAAACCCTTACAGCATCCAAATACATCTCCATTGAACTCCGACCATCACTTATCAACACCAAGTCATCTGCAAATGCTGGTATAGAGATAATGGCATTCCCCATTTTATATCCATCTGTCATTTTGGCAACTGTAGCCCCGTTCACACTGAGCATTTGCCCCGCTGAAGGCACAGGAGCCCTGCGGACTTTCCGTGTGCGATAATACAAGCACATCTGGGAGGCGTAGTGCTCCCGTGGCCAACCCGCGGCTTCCCGTGGAAAACGTGGAGTAAAAAACTAGTAGGTCTGAAATACTAGTTTCCGGAAACCCTGGGGCAAAGGCTGGCGTCTGATCGTGGGAGCGCCAGTATCCTGTGGCTTCCGATGTCCGCCCATGTCCCTGGGGTTTCCAGATGTTGTAAGTGTCCATGGGATGTGCACCAACGCTGAACAGCGCATCCGCACACACAAGACACCGACAGCGGCCGCCCCCTCAATGGCGCATGCGCACTTCGCTGCTTTTTTGCCGCGCTGCAGCAGCGCGGTGTGATCAGGGCACAGAGCTGGAGTGTGGCAACCCAGTGGCCCATGTGATCAGGCTACCGTGCCTTATTTAGCTCCAGTGCGAACTGCCACACCTCTCCCCTGCGTTTTCTGGCCCATATGACCAGGGCCCTCGTTGACTAAAAGATCCATTGCAATATTAAAAAGAATAGGTGATAGGGGATCACCTTGTTTCACCCCATTCAAAAAATTAATAGGGGCAGTCTCCTCACCTTTGATGTGAAAGCTTGTCTTTTCTCCTTCCATGGAACTACTAATCAGCCCTATATTATGGTTGTCCAGGGCTCTCTCTCTCAGCATCCAAAGAATATGGTTATGAGAGACCGAGTTGAAGGTTTTCGCAATAACAGTGAAGGCTACACCTGTTTTCCCTTTTGCTTGGCATCTTTTAATAACATCTTCAAAACTTCAAGGTTTTCAGAACTACTCGGGGAGGAAATAAATCCTCTTTGATGTGGGTTGCCTGGACACACTCTTTCTAGTCACCATGTCAAAATCTGCAAGAATAACCTCAATACAGTCAAACCAATTGTCAGAGGTCTCCAATTGCTAAACTCTTTTAACTTTCCTTTCCCCTCTACTTTAGGAATTAAGATAGACCTACAGTTTTTAACTGCATTAGGAATAAGTCCTACTATCAACCATCGTTAAACAGATCACATAATAACTTGCCACCTGGATCCATAATTCTCAATTCCTTAATTCCAACCCTATCTGGTCCAGCTACTGTTCCTTCATTCATACTCCTAAGATTGCTCCAAAACTCTTCTTCTGTCACCAGTTCATGGAAGTAATCATTAACTGCTGGCCCATAAGGTCTAAATTGGCCCAAACCAATAAATTCAGTTGTTGTTTCTAGTTGATATCTCACATTTCTGATCTTCCTTGCCATCCAAAATTAAGGAGGCAAGTCTTTTCCTATTCCTTTTATATAAGGTTCGGTTCTTGCCATAGTTAAATCTCTTTTGCGCCCTCCACCACAGCCAGTTACAACTCCTTTCCGTCTTCCTTCTTTTCACATGCCGAAGCCTACTCCTGTTCTCCAGTTCTGGAAAAAACTGAATCAACGCATTAATCATCAAGTCTTTCACTAACTTTTCAATACCCTCACTATGATTGTACCATTCTTTCAATACATCACCCGCCTCAATTAGATTTAACATCTCAATCTTCCCAGCTTCATATAATTCTTTATAATGATCTTCTATTTCCTTAACAATCCCAACTGTTGGTCGCATGGTCGCCAAATTGTCCATGCATACCTTTTGGTCCTGAATAGCCATCTCACTACTAAGAGCTTTACTTCTCAAGCACTTCCTTTTATCCGATATCTGTTTACTAATTTTTCTATGTAGCTCCAATGCAATAGCTAAGGTCACATTCTTAACACCTTTATGCTTAGCTTCTAAAAGCTCCAGTAATTCTTCCTCTTCCCTAGACCAGCAACTCTTTGCTTGACCTCTCCTCGATATTTTCTCCTTATTCACCTCAATCTTCCATTCTTCATTCCTGACTATCAGGTGCTTATGCCGTTTGTGTTGGGATAAACCTCTCTGAGGCGAAAATCCCTTCTCACAAACCATACATACAAAATTCAATGATTTCTCTAGCTGTTTCATTTATACCCTTACATTTCACCAGGTGGACTAATATTGCATGACTTTTAGTACCAGTTTTTCCATATAGACTGCAGATATACATAACTAAACAGTTCCCATGACACCTAGAAAAGTGTGTCTGAAAACCTGAAGGTTTCGCAAACACATCTTTACATATAGGACAGCTTAATTCAGTACTCGGCAAATATACAGCAAATTCACTTTCTCCAATTACATTATCCTTTAACACACACTGTTCTCTATTTTTCTCCTCGCAACCATCTTCTGATGTCACAGTCATGCCCTCCTCGACAACATCTTTCGCATAATAATCTATAGGACCCTCCTCGCCATAATCTTCCACAACTGACATTCTACTACTAATACCATTACACTCACTAATTCCCATGTCTATGATAGATGAACATACCCTTTGATCAACCACTTTCGTGGGATTAGTCATACCCAGTGTTTTGGTCATAATCGGTAAATCAAATTCTTGTCCAGTAGCAATTGTCATAGTCATCTAGAGCTATGGAGTTGGCTGTGCTCTTCACATCAACTCTCTGAACCAGCTGCAAATCACAGCATGGTGGCCTTGGTGACTAACATCAGGCAGGGGGAGAGACCACTCAGCAACAACCAGTGGCTGCCTCCCAGATGGCGCTTGTCCTGAGGTACTCTGGTGCAACACAGCCAGCCTGGATCCAATAATTCTCTTGGTCCAGTTGCTCAGGGAGAAGTTGACCTCTGTTTATAAGGCATTCAGCACCCTTCAGTAGCTGTAGCCTGGTGAGAGATTGCAGAGCATCAAGGCCTGGCTACAGCCTCTACCCAGAATGGGATCTTCATGCTGGTGATCATGTGTGACCCTCAGCTTAAAGGCCAGAATTGTCCTGTAGGAAAATGCTCTCACTAATTAGAGAGATGAGCTATCCCAGTATGTGATGGACTTGCAAGCCAAGAGGGGCATGCTGGCACCTGCAGAAGAGGAGGGAGGAACTAGTTGTGCTCCCCTAGACCCTTCTTCTGGACAATATGTCCCCTTTGCCACTGTTGGCTGTGATTGCAAATCATTGGGCAGCCAATTGGCACCAGTGGGAAAATGAGACACAGGGCCAAACTTCATGATACACTACTTTGTAGGAGTGAGTTCCCACCAGGAAACTCCTTTTAACAGCACTATGAGGACCTAATGCTGGTTGGGACCACTAATGCAAAGGAGAAGAGGGGCTCCTGCCTTCCCTCCTATACCATTTTTCCAATCTGAAACAGTGTCAAGAGTGTGTGTGTGTGTGTGTGTGCCAGTCCATCCTTGATGTCGATCAAGAATGTTAATGGATTCAGTTGCCAAAATATTAACACATAACAGCAAGTACCTTGTCTTTTTTACAGTCTTAAAGTTCCACATTATTTTGTAATTTCGCTGTTTCAGGAAACACACTATCAAGACATTAGATGCTTTTGACATCTCAGTCCAAAGTAATTGTCTTGATTTCAAACTACTTTGGCTGCAAATAATTTGCATGGACTTGAAAATTGAAACTAAAACAAAACAGCAAACAACTATATTCTTTCATTCATATCAGTCATACTTTTTCATCCTAAAACTATATTCTGTGAAGCGGGATGATTTTTCCAAGATCCAAGAGAAAGCACTCTTGCTGTATCAAAGGATGTCTACTTATGAGTACCCTGATCATATAATTCCAGGCAATATTTGCTTTAGTGGCTGCGACATGTAGAACTAAGAAATGTTCCCCAGAGCCTAACAAACTGTATGTAAAATCTTAATATTTTAGACTTTTTAAATCAATCAGAAGATTCCCTCCTCCCCCCATTCAAAAGCATTTTTAAAAAATTCAGACTGATATCCTGTACCTTTGGAAATGAATTCATGTTAACACTAGAGGGCAGCACATATCACCTTATCTCAAAAAAAATTTCTACCATGGGACTGTTTTCATTTTCATCAATTACACACTGTAGCTGGTGGTGTAAATCAGCTTTTATCTGGTGTCCAATCACATTCTTCCCACTGAAGAAATTTTGTTTATGCTTAAGAAGCTGTCAAAGGTGTGGCATATAAGTATAATTTTACTTGTTCCTGTGCAAACTAGAACAGATGTTTGCTAGTTTTGTACATGCTATTTTTTCCTGTTCCAAGCTAAAAGTTCCTTTTGGTATGCTAAGTATTTATGCTGCCAGTTTACATTTGTATGGCTCTCTTGATATCCAGAGGATATTTTAAAGCATACTGGAGAAATTATTTGATCCTGTTGGAGTCAATGTAGGAGTATGACAAAGTCATAAATACAAGTTTTAAAGGATTGTTTGAAAAGTGGGTAAATTATAAGAGATTATCACAGACAAATGGAGACCCACGAGGGTTGTTGTGTTTATTTTTTTTTAATCACATACAGAAGAAACATTCCCCACATATAAGGGAATTTGAAAATTAGCAGCCATCAACTAGGAAATGTCTTTACATTCAGTGTCTTCTCACCTCCCTTTTATCCTAAAATATGAGCTGGCCTTAAATCACAAGAATATTGATCCTCTTTATAAAATAAATTTAAATGCCATCTGTGGGGTAGGAAGGGGGAAATGGTGTCTTCCTTTGCTGGAAAACTCCTTTAGACCAAGGTTCCCTGGAATATACACTGGTTACCTGCCACCACCACTCAGGATCTCCTGAGAACATCTAGACTGACCCATTGAGAAGGCATCCATCCAGCGCAGTACTAGAACAATAACCAAGTGACAGGGTAGAAAATATCTTTCAACCAACATGGTAGCACCTTTGCAGTCGAAAATGTGGGGGAAAGATTAAGAGAAATATCCCAGATAAATAAATTGTACTAAGCAAAGCCCAAAAAAGTCTTTATAAAAAATGGTTATTATAAAAGAGAGAGAGGGAGAAAAAGAAGACGACGGCTAGATTTCAAAAGGGGGTGGGAAAAGGTCAAAGCACACAATAAGGGGAAAGGACACAACAACAACAACAACAACACGCAGAGGTTAAAATGAAAAGAAAGACAATTGAACTCGCTAAGCTAAACATACATTACCTAAGCTGTAGCAGGTTTCTCAGAGCATGTACAGAGTTCCTTGCCATAACAAGAGGTTAACTTCTACCCAACCTCCTGTGGACCCAGTTTCTGCTGCAGAGTGAAAAACGAAGACAAAGGAAAATCCCATACATCCAAATATTTACGCTAAATGGAGTTGGACCTAAGCTATCTTCCTTTCTAAGAATGACAAGCTGATTTCTCCAGTCCCAGGCAGATTTCTGTCTCTGATGTCAGAGGCTACCGTTACCAATCAGAGCCATAAAAAAAATAGTCCCACCTCCATCAAGCACCCGGTAATGGCTCTGAACTTCCATGACAAATAGGTGGCCTGGAACAAACCAGTTTATCCTTTGTTCCAAAGGAATTAAGTCGTCCAGAATGGTGCAATGTGGAATGGAAGTGAACGGCTCATTCTAATGTCATCTCCAGGGGTCCAAGATCCCATACACTCTTGTAGTAAGTATTAGGGTTTCTGTAACACTATCTATGACTTTATTATTTAAAAAACAACAACACTTTATTGTATATTTTGCTTGTTAGTTTTCTGTCAGTGCAACTCCAATTATGGCAGCATAGCAGATGACAGGAGGTGCGCAAATGTTTCCACCCATTCCTCTTTTCAAAAACCTGTTTTTATCCCATCATTGAAGCATTTGTCTGATTTGCTCCCACTGAGAACTAAGCCACCTCTTCTTCCTCTTCCCCATCTGCCACTTCATCCTCCTCCTCCTTCATCCTGTATTTACTACAGTGATCCAGCCAGCCAACAAGCAAAGGAAGCATCTGTCGACTCTCGTCTTCCCTAGCATTCAGTGATGAGTTAAGTTGAGATGATGAAGAAGAAGAAGAGGAAGAGGAGGAGGAGGAGATTCGATATATACCCCTCCCTTCACTACCCAAAGGAGTCTCAGAGTGGCTTACAATGTCCTTTCCCTTCCTCTCCCCACAACAGACAACCTGTGAAGTAGGTGGGGCTGAGAGAGCTCTTTCAAGAACTGCTTGTGAGAGAACAGCTCTGAGAGAACTTGTAACTTACCCGAGGTCACACCAGTAGCTGCATGTGGAAGAGTGGGGAATCAAACCTGGTCCTCCCAGATTAGAGTCCACACTCCTAACCACTACACCAAACTGGCGCTCCCGTACCATGGAAAATGTATCCTGGAAAATGAAGTCTGCATGGTGACTTAGGGTTGCCATTCCCCAGGTCTGGGCGGGGAACCCCCTGTTTTGGGGTCTTCTATCTGCTGCTGGCCAGCTGGCTGGCAAGGGAAACCCTGCCTCCAAACAGCAACATCGCCAGGTAACATCCTTGACACGTGAGGTTGCCCAAAGGTGACATCATCATGTCAGGGACATCATGTGGCAACACTCTGGTTTTTGGGCAAGACTCTATGGTTTGACCCAGATTTTACCATACAGTTTTGCTCAAAAATCAGAGCGTTGCCCCCCCCCCCAACATCACCAACATGATGACATCACTTCCAGGAGAGGTCAGCATGCCAGGAACATCCTTGCCTACACCTGGAATGCCCCTGATCCCTCCTCCACCAGCAAGATAAAGGGACATGGCAACCCTAAGTGACTAGAGATTAGGGATGGGCATGAACTGGCTCACAAACTAAAGTTCATGATGAATTTTGACTGGTTGGTGGTTCAAAAACTGAAGTTCGTGGCAGGTCAACCAGCACAGACTTTCCACAAACTTTCAAGGGGTTTATGGCGGTTTGTGAACGGATAAATTTCCAGACAGACAATCTTCACTCAATTAATGTTTACCAAAATTCAAAGCAACTTGGGGGCGGGGGGCTGGAATTCTCCAGCCTGTGTATTTGGTACGTGTAGCTTGCAGGGGGTCCAAGCCATAGACTTTTGAACCACTGTTCCCTCTAAGCTGAGTTAGCATCAGCTGGCCCATAGTTTTTTAGCCTCCAGCTGACAGATTTTTGTCTTCGCTCAGGAAGGATGACTCCAGAGCAAACTAATTTATGCAGTAGCCAAATCACTCACTCACAACTTTAATGGCAGTAGCTCACAAAGTAGAGTTTTTGCTCACAAGACTCCACAGCTTAGAGGGAACATTGTTTTGATCCTCTGCCTATTTTCCCCAAAAGTAGTTTCCCTAAATCCAATCTGCACATAACTTGGAGGGCTTGTTGAGAAGCATCAGGGAAAGGTCCCCTGTGAGTCTGACATCTCTAGCTTGCACAGGGTCCATTCTATACACTCCTGAACGTGCACAGGGTCCATTCTACACACTCCTTGTCATTTCCCCAGAGGGCGCTTTCCTGGGGGCACCTTGTTTGAGGGGACATAACTCAAATCCTGTAAATCCAATTCTCACCAGTCCTGGAGAGCAGGTAGAGAAGAGTCAGCTGGAGATCCGCTGACTTTGGTGTCTCTAGCACACGGCGGGGGGGGGTGTCTCTAGCACAAATCAAATCAGTTTGTTGCCACTAAAAAGTTCATGATGGTTAGTGGCTCACGAACCGCAACAAACTGCATTTTTCCAGTTTGTGCCCATCCCTAATTAGAAACACTGAATTGTATATGACTGAAGTAGGAACAGGATTGCATACTTTAGAGAATCAGCCACAGAGATCATGTATATCCTGCCTTTCTCCTCAGTGACAAACCAAAGTGGCTTACCTCATTCTCCTCTCCTCCATTTTATCCTCATGACAACCCTGTGAGGTAGGTTAGGTAGACAGTGTATGATAGGCCCAAAGTCACCTAGCAAGCTTCCAATGGGGAAGTGGATTCAAATCCGGATCTCCCAGATCCTGGTCTGACATTCTATAAGGACACGTCTTTCCTTTCTCTCTCAGCATGTCACTGGTAACCTGTGTTACCACAGTACTCAAGTACTCTTGAGAAAGTTATTTGTGAATCATCCCTGGGCTTCAGAAATAGGTAGGTGGTTTCATTTAGCTTATAAGTAAACACACACTTTTCTAGAGCTATCTAACTATCTTAAATTCTGAAACATGGTAATCTATCTGCAGCCTCCAATTACTGTACCAACAAAATATATTACTTTGCCATTCTGTCTTTGGAGAATCTTATCTCACTCTGCTCAGAGACCTTGTAAAGTGAATTGCACTCTGGGACAATATGATTTCCCAGCAACAGAAGGGTAACCTTAGGGAAGACATATGGATTTAGCACACAGTGGATGCAAAAGATCTCTGAATTAATCCTCCATAGCTCCTGCATAAAGAAGCCTCATGTCTATGGACCAACGCAGCACAGACAGACATGTCAGCTGGTAGTTTTGATTGTGGCCTTTGGCAATCTGCCTCAGCCTTTTTCCAGCCAATCTTTTTTTTTAACCAGTTCTGCTGCCTTGACTTCAGAGATATCATGATACACATATCTGGACATCTGAAATTGATAAAGTGAGCAGATTCAGCTGTTTCAGTTGCAGAGACAAACACTGTAAACCTCAAAACACATCCGAAAGGGTACTTAAAACACACACACAAGCAGAAAGGAATTCTAAGGCCCCAAGGGAAAGACATGCAGTTCTGGTTCTGGTCAGTTTTTGTATGGAGAACTGCCTGAGAATCCTCTGCTTTAAACTGGCTCGGGGAGAGTACAGCTGTACTGGTCCACATGCCTCTTGCTCCAAAAATGTGGATTCAACTCACCCATTCTTCTCCTTTAGATGACTGGGACAGAGCCAAGTTTAAACAGACATGTCTGCCTCCCATCAGGACTAGCTATGGTTCTTCTGACACATTCCCTGCAGTCTTCAACGAACTGTTATTACATGAAATATTTCAACTGTTTCTTTAGTCTTGAATAATGCCCAGCTGGATTTTACCAGAGATATTAAACCAGGACTGATTTCACATGGGGGATTTTCTCCATTGTAGCCACCTGACTTACACACTTTCCCCCCCATCTCCGCATGACATTGTCCTCCATTCCTACACAAGTCACGCACAGCTTGCTTTTTCCACACACAAAAAGCTCCTCCGTTGTTTTTTTAAAGAAAGGGAAGAAAATGATGTTTCTAAGTATTCTATTGTCAGGACAATATTGCTCTTGTGTCTGAAAGCGAAGTTAGACCTTTTGTTTTAATGGAAGGGAACACCCCCTTTCCTCTGCCTTTTCACAGTGAATTGCCTGAGTTTTCCTTGGTGTGTGTGTATCAGGGCAATGTCATAACACAGTACAGTACAGCAATACAAAACTAGAGGGGAGGGGAGAGGAATTTACACCAAGTATCTTGTTCAGAGCTGCAAGGAACAAATTCACTCCACCATGAGATGGGGTGGAGATCAGATCTGCCCTAGTGTATGGTTGCACCTTGCACCTGGTGTTAAAAGGAAATCACATCTAATAATGGTGAAAAACAGGGGGGAACCGTGTGCCATCGGGAATCTCTGTTGCAGGTGCAAATCTAGCAATAATTGCACCAGCAACATGACCACCAGGCAAAAACTCTTGTTTAGAATAACCCCAGAACTATTGTGCATTCCTCAAAGAAGTACAGCTATGAGTTCAAGAGTATTTAAACAGATTTTTTTCTAAAGTGGAATTTATGAGTGGCCTCTCTTCATAAACTAATGCATTTACATTCAGCCCCCTGCACATGAATTCAGAGTTAACACCAGACAAAGCAACATCATACTGGTTTATTAGGTCTCTTGAGACAGGATAACCTCAACACAGCTTACAGCAAACTGCCAAGAAAACAGAGGCCACACATAATACTTGGCTGGACTTTCTGGTTAGGTTAATAAATCCGTTTCCCGAAAGAAAACAAAAGACTTAATATGTAAGTTCCGTGTGACAATTGGTGATCTCTGATTAACCGGTTATGACCTGACTGCGAACGTTTGTGTCTCTGTTGCGGATAAGGTAAATCCGGTTAATTCCTCGCAAGAGGCCATGAAGCCGTCAATTTCCGATTTTTGAGCGATCATAACCAACAACTATTAAATCTTTGGCACTGCACGAGGCACACCCGAAAGCTATGCCGCAACCGCTGGCCAGCCCGGGTGGGAAGACGCCAGGATGGAATGCCCGGTTCCCTATGGCCGCGCCAACGCCGAAGCCCTGCAGTGCCGAGGAAGGCGAGCGCCTTTTGCGGCGCTCCGCAGAAGGACTCTCCCCGAGGGACGAAGCAGAAGGGCCGGCGGGATTAGAAAGCAGCCGACGCTCGGCCTGTGGCAGAGACCAGCTCCGGTCGAGCTGTGAGGAGGGCGGCGGAGTAGCGGCCGGTGGCACCCAGCAAGGTCCTCCTGGCTGCGGCAGTGGGCGAGAGGCGCGGCGGGCGAGAGAGCCAGGCCCCGGGGCAGCGGCTCCACGTGGCGGCCACGGGGGGCTGGAGGAGCGCGCTCAGTTGGGCGGCAGCAGCAGCAGCACGAGGAGGAGGAGCCGGGGCCTCGGCGCTCCGCATGAGGCTCTCGATGGTGAACGAGCACCGGCCCCGCTGCAACATTGCCTCGGCGCGCTCTTGCGCCTCTGCCCTCCCGGGCTGCTTCGGGCCCTCCTGCCAGGAGCACAGCGCCCCCTCCTTTCCCGGAGGCGACACGGCGGAGGGCGGCAGGGAGCCGAGGGCGGCGGGGTGGAGCAGCGGGCAGAAAGCGGCGGCGGCGGCGGCTGGAGGGGCGGGAAGAGGAGGAGGCCGGCGGCGGCGGCCAGGGAGGGCAGCTGCAGCGGGGGCCGCTTGAAGCGCTTCCTGCGCCGGAGGAAGCTGCCGTGGTGGAACATGTCCCGCGAGGCCGGGTGGAGGCTCCAGAAGTTGCCCTTGCCGGGGCTGCCGGGCTGGCGGGGCACCTTGACGAAGCAGTCATTGAGCGACAGGTTGTGGCGGATGGAGTTCTGCCAGGCCGGGAAGCGCTCGCGGTAGTAGGGGAAGCGGCCGCGGATGAAGGCGCAGATCCCGCTGAGCGGCAGCTTCTGCTGGGGACTCTGCAGGATGGCCATGGTGATCAGGGCGATGTACGAGTAGGGGGCTTGGGGAGCCCCGCCGGCGCTGCGGCTGCTGCTGCCGCCGCCGCCGCCGCTCCAGGGCTCTGGCCAGCCCCGCCCGAGCGGCTCGCCGGCTCCTCCTGCAGGTTGAGGGATCCCCGCTCGCCTTCGCCCAAGACGTCGATCTCGTCCTCCTCGTTGCCTTCCTCCCCATCGGAGCCCCGCGCTCGGAGCTGGAGCTGCTCGAAAGGTGCCTCCGCGCCGGGCAGCCTCATAAGGAGCGAAGCCCGAGGACGGCGGCCACGACGGGGCGGGCGGGGAAGAGAGAGAGACCGGCTCGCTCGCTCGCCCGCCCTTGGCCTCTCTGGCTCTGCCTGGAGAGCCGCCCCGTCTTTTATTGCCCGCGGTGGCCCCTGTGGGGGTCAGTCCCTCGTCCAGCCCATTGGCTGCAGCAGCCCTGGAGGACGAGAGCCGTGATGGGGGGGGGGGGGAGTCTCCTGTCAAAGTAGTCGTCCCCTTGGGATGGGCTCAGTAAACCCAAGGGAACACTCGGGGCGGGGAACAAAATTACGGGACCTTAAATAGGGGGTCTGTTTCTTGAAAAGACTAACGGCAGTAAGTGGCTGGGACCGGGGCATCGTTGAAATGCTTCATGGTTGAAACAGGCACAGACAGCAATCCCCCCCCACACACACACACGTGGAAGACACCACAGAGAGGTGGGCATCTCCCTTTGCGTCCGCCAGTCCAGGAGAGCGGAGATGCGCCGCCGGAGCAGGGACTCGGGCAGCATGGCTTACACCCGCAGGTCTCTCTTGCGAGATCGTGTTTTTCCAACGAGGGGTGGTGGTTGGGAAGAGTTGCTTTGGCCTCGGTGGCCTCGGAAACTGTTTAGAGCCGACCGGTAGTTTAAATCCTGCACTTCTCAAGCATGCTGGCGATGGGGATTGTGGAGTCCTTGGGGTTGAAATCCGAAGTCAGAATTCGGCGCCTTCCAAAAACTCAAAGCAGAAATCAGCCCCAGCAAACATTTGTTGCTATCAGAGAGCAAGCGAAGTCGCTGATCCATCTGTCAAGCAGACGCTAAAGGAAGCGTATCCGTGCCACTGACTCGGGGTTTTTTTTAAATTAAAATATCGGGGGGCTATAAAGAGGAAGAAAACACTGGAAACATTGCCCTTCCCCGGGAAAATCTATATACTTCTTAAATTGTAAGAATAAAACGTGACCAGCCTTTTACAAGTATGACGGAATAATTAAGGAAATCCATCATCTACAGTTAGCTGCAACATGGGGAGGGCTTGAACAATCTATGATGCAGAAAACGGGGGGAAAGAATTCCTTCTGAAACAAACACAAAATCTCCCTTCCATTTCCCTTCCTTCTGTTAACAGTATTTTAACGGGGGGTGGGGATATTATACAAAAATGACAGTCATAATCTGTAGGAATGCCGGGATCAGGGCCGCTGCGCTCAGTGCTTTGCATACTAAACCTGGTCCTGAATGTAGCAAAGAAAGCAAAGAGGAGGCGCTTTCTTTGTCGCGTGAAACGCTGCCCGTGAGCGCGATGGTGCCCGTGAGGTTTCCTACTGCAGACGGGCGGCTAAACGCATTTCACTCCCAGGCAAGTATGAATGTGCTCTGAGCTCTTGCGACGACAGTCCAGAAGCTCCTTCGCGGGCTGGTGTCCGCTAAATGCCTGCAGTTTTCTGTTTACCTTCCCGCAGTGGTAGACTGCACACCTGTAAGTCATGTTTCTTTTAAATGAAATTTAGAAGTTACTCCTCTTAGGAACGGCTATTAATTAAGCATTCTGTCTTACAGAAATATGTTTAGTCCTTGACCTCTTTTTTTTTGGTATTTTTATATGTGCTTGTGTGTCTCTGCTCACGCACCTGGAAGGCATGGGCGACCCCCCGCCTGGGGGCCTGGAGGATATTCAGAGAGGTGGCTGAATAAAGCCCCCTAATTCTGGCTGCTGGATATTTCAAGGAGGTCTCCCCCATCCAAGTATTTGCTAGAGTCGACCCTGCTTAGCTTCCGACATCTGCCCAGATCCGGCTTGCTTGGACTCTCCAGGTTAGGGCGTTCAGTCTTTGACTTCTTGATGGGATATTTTTAAAAAGTACGGGTTCAGCAGGAGTTTATATGAAAAGTATTAGTAAATATTAATGGAGGATCCTTTTGTTCTAGTTCAAGGGCTGATTTCAAGGAGACTGCTCAGAGAAGGATCCGAATCCCTTTAGTGCGCGCGCGCAACCTATACCAGCTATTTACATTTCTTTCCGACTGCTTAATGACAGTAACAATTCTTGGAGGACGGGCACATTTTTTTTCTTTTTGAAATTGTTCAGATATCTTTACGCTCCGTAATCGAAAGGCTAAGGAACGATCCTGTATGCGTTATAGGTAGCCGTACAGTATTTCTAATGTTGCCTGCAGTTTCCAAGCCATAACTCGCCGCCTACTCTGTCAAATCGCGATCCCAGCCGAGAACTGGAGTATAAAATCGAACCGGCCGGGTACCTGTTGGCCTTTTCCAGATGTCTGCAGGTATCACAGGGAAATCAAGGTATAAGTTTTAGCCAGGGCCGGCTCCAGGGTTTTTTGCACACTAGGCGAGGCTACCTTTTGGCGCCCCCCCACCCCTTGTAGCCACCAATTTTCAAACATAAATGCATTTTAGGAAATAATAATAATAATAATGATAGTAAACATGAGCAACGGCTTTGGTAACCAAAGCCAAATATATATTCAGTTTTGAGGAAAATGCACTCTGTACATGCTAAGAGGCACCATTGTCACCTTGGTCCCTTGTCCTACCCAAAGAAGCTTCAGAGTTAAGCCATGGCCATTCCTGGCTCAAATTAAGCGTGGGGCATTCCCCGCTAAGAACAGTCATGGGTAACTCAGCAAAGGACAGCGTCCTAGAAGCCTCGCCACCAAGCGGCTGCTGTGCTCCAGGCGGTGCATCAATGCGGTTCCCCCAAGCCCCAGCGCTCGTCTTTCTCGCGATGAGTAATATTGCACTTTCCCCACAAAAAAACTTCAGGCCGATCAGGAATTCAAAGTTCCGCTGGAATGGAATCTTCCTTCTGCCTCCCTGCCGCTGGGAGATGGGGCGCGAGGGGTTCCCCGCCTACCCTGGACCTCGGGAGGGTGCCGTTTAAAGCCAAATGGGGCCGTTTAAAGCCATTTGGATTTAAATGGAAGCCTCCCGAAGTGCAGGGGAGGCGGGGATCTTTGCCATGATTAGATTCCTTTATGTTCCAGGACTCCTGATGCAGAAATACCTGGATGCTAGGCTGTCACAGGGCTTTGTGTTTACATTACAATCATTCCCTAACCATGCAGCCGAGGTGTGCCCTATATTTATTGGTGTGCAAGTCTCAGCAACTAGAGGTTGGTTCTACAATGTGTACTGTTATCCCTAACATTTTAATTTTTGATATTATGGATCGGGTCTGTATGTATTTTAATGTTTTATTGGTTGATGTCTTTTCTGTTCCTTTATGTATTTGGTCAATGACCGTATCAATAAATTGATTGACAATGTGTACTGTGAGGACGTGGGTGGTGGGACATTGTACTTGTTTAAGGAACAAAGTTACAGACGTGCCCCTTGTGAATAATTTTATGCAAGTTGGCCATGTACCTGAAGATCTTAAGTTCTTGGTATTTAAGAAACATCAACCCAGACCTTATGCCAAGGATGATGTACAAAAGGAGGTTCTCCCTAAATAATCTTTCTGGATTAAGATCTTATACCCCCCATAGGCTAAATCAAACACTGAAATTGCCCTGTTTCTTATGAAAACTTACTTTCCTCCTATTTGTGCTGTGGTATTCATATCCAGTGTTTTTTCTGGGATGTCACAACTATTCATTTAATGGTTCCTCTCTTTCTATATATCTTTTTTGAGAGCATAAATGTAATACTAATAGATTGAGGTTCCTTTAAGAGATAATGCAGGAGTTGTCGAAGACTTTCACAGCCAGAGTTCATTAGCTGCTGTAGATTTTTTGGGTTGTGTGGCCGTGGTCTTGGCATTGTAGGACCTGACGTTTTGCCAGTACCTATGACTGGCATCCTCAGAGGTATAACATAGAAAGATGGAGTACTCTCTGTGTCAAGGTGAGCAGAAAAATGGTAGACAGGTCCATCTTTCTGTGTTATACCTCTGAGGATGCCTGTCAGAGCTACTGGTGAAACGTCAGGTCCTACAATGCCAAGACCATGGCCACACAACCTGGAAAATCTACAGCAACAAACAACGCAGGAGTGTCAAGCAGCTGTTTTCCATTTCTCTTTTGCTCCTGATAAATATTGTTAGTAACATCTATTTCCTCACCGGCGAGATTTTAAGCGCATGTTGACAGAGAATTATACATTTTAGACTGGAGAAAATATTTGACCTTGACTGTTCATTGGGTGAGGTATTTTTGCTAACAAATGATACTTAAGTATTGCTATTTAAGTAATTAATGGCATTACTAGAGAGCCTGTGATTCCTTGTAGATGCTCTGCCAGTTTCCTTACTGAAGAAGGAACTGGATCACCAAAAGGTGAGAGTCAACTGAAAGCCCCGTCTTGTTTGCACTTTGGACACTGTGCAGATTTTGATTAATTCTACTTATAAATTTTTCTTGGATTTTCCCCTGTGAGGGTTTCCTGTGTGCCATTTTGATACTAGATGGAGATAACTATGTTTTTCTACTGAGTGTCTTATATGGAATATTGGAAATAACTAATACATTACAGTAACACTTTGAGTATATATAATCATTTTTTACTTTTGCCTTTATTGTAACAGCGCTGTATTTCGCAGTGGTCATTTTTGCCACAGCGTGTGACTTGACACTTCCTGACCATATAGAGTTGCCAGATCTCCACTGGCAGGGGATGGGGGGAACAGTTGCCAGATCCAGTGTGGGAGTTCCCCTGAAGCCTGGGGAGGACTGGAACCTCAGTGAGGTACAATTCCTTAGAGTTCATCCTTCAAAGCATCCATTTTCTCCACGGGAACTGATGTCTGGAGATGAGCCTTAGTTCCAGGGATCCCCAGGTCTCACCTGGAGGCTGGCATCCCCTTGAGCATAGGGGGCTGAGGCAGTAAATTAGAACAGCCTTCATAAATGTATGGCCGCTGGGAGACGAGAGGCGAGAAGCATACTTTGGCCTGAGGAACCCAGAGGCGTCCGGCAGAGCCGGCAGGAGGCGGGGGAAGGTTTTTGCCGGGACTCTGCTGGGGCGCGCAGGGCCCGCCGGCCTCGCCTCTGTCAGGAGCCCCCTCGCTCCCTCCCCCCTCCCTCCCCGCCCGGCCGCTGGGAGACGAGACGAGAATCATACTTTGGCCTGAGGAACCCAGAGGCGCCCGGTGGAGCCGGCAGGAGGCGGGGGGAGGTTTTTGCCGGGACTCTGCTGGCGGTTAGGACTGCGAGGGTCTTTTTGGGGGAGGAGTGGGGCGCCATTTGGTGCCCCTTAGGCCGGCGCGCCCTAGGCGAGCGCCTAGTTCGCCCAATGGGCGATCCAGCCGTGCTAGGAATAATATTTTATGAGGTAAGAAAGTCAATAATAGGTAGCCAAATAGTTGTGAAATTAGATTGTGAAGTGGGGATGCTAAAGAATATAGATATTGTCCATTATTCTGCCCATTATGTAATAGTTCCATAGTTTTTGGTAACAGAGGAATAGTAAAGGAGCAGATGCATTCTTCCAGGTGAACGCTATGACTGCCATAGCAGCTGACAGGAGAAAGGAGACCATATCAACTTCATAAGGCATACACCTATTTCATGCCCATTTGTTGGGAGAAAAGCATTTTGAAGTCAGTATAGAACTCACCTATAATTTTAAGTATCTTTCTAATCTCCCTGAAATAGTTAATGTATCTGGTGTCCAGAGTGCTTTGCAACGTGGCAGATGCATGACAAGCTACTTCCAGTGAGGAAGATTTCCGCCTCAAGATCAGAGGGGCAACAGCGGCCATTTGGATTTAAATGGCACCCTCCCGAAGTCCAGGGGAGGCAGAGAAGGTCTGGGTTGATGTTTCTTAAGTACCAAGAACTTAAGCTCTTCAGGTACATGGCCAGCTTCCAGAACATTATTCACAAGGGGCACTTCTGTAACTTTGTTCCTTAAACAAGAACAATGTTCCACCACCCATGTCCTCACAGTACACATTGTAGAACCTACGTCTAGTTGCTGAGACTTGCACACCAATAAATATATGGCACACCGCGTTGCAGTTAGGGAATGATTGTAATGTAAACGCAAAGCCCTGTGACAGCCTAGCATCCAGGTATTTCTGCAACAGGAATCCTGGAACATAAAGGAATCTAATCATGGCAAAGATCCTCACCCTGGACCAATTCCAGAAAAAGACATTGAGAGAACTCCCACTTGTTGAGACTTCTTACAGTAAGGAACCCCATGTTTCTTTTCTGCCCCAATCCTGAGAATACACTAATAGCTCCCTCCCCTTTAACAGACTCATCAGCTTAAAGTATCCTGCCTTTGCCACCAGGTTAGTCCTCAAGACAGTGAAAGGACTGATCTCCTCCAGGACTTAAAAAAAAATGCATCTCCTTGTAGCATTGCAGCTATCAGCATATTTCCCTCCCCCATCTTATGTCCCCCCCAATCAGTCAAGGATCCCAGAGCCAGGAGGCAAAATCAGCAGAAGGTCTCGGCCTCTATGCCCTGTTGTTGGCTATCCAAAGGAACTGGTTGGCCAGTGAGCTAGACAGGATGCTGGACTAGATGGACCACTGGTCTGATCCCGCAAGGCTTTTCTTATGTTTGTGTGCTTGGACACAAAAGCTTATACCTTGAATAAAACTTTGGTCTTAAAGGTGCCCCTGGACTCAAACTTTGTCCTGCTTCTTCAGACCAACACCTGAATCTATGTTATGTTCACTCCTCTTTAGCCCATCCTCTCCTGGATTGCAGTTTCCAAGGTTAGTTTTCAGTACCCACCCCCAAGTATCTGAGGAAATATACTATTGAGCACAATTTGGCCCTTAACACTGACTCTGCTGCACCAGATCATGATGTTAGACTTCCACAGCAACATTATCCACCATTCCCTACCTGCCAAGCCTTCCAACCCATGCAGGTTTGGCGATCCAAAATTCCATAGCATTATCTCCTACTGTTAGGCAGTGAGTACACTGAGCTTCAGTCATTACCTGAAAACACACACCATGCCTGGGGGTGGTGGTGGTAGAAATAACCTGTGTCTAGTACATCAGAAATCACTACAACTTCAAATGGGATACTGGGTAGGACAGAACTTTGCTAAAGCAATGAAAAGTTTTTTGTTTTTTTTTGGGGGGGGAATGTCACTGGAATCTAACTGGAATCTTCATGGTATCTGAAGAAGTAAATGCACACTTCTTCAGATACCATGAAGGCTTATACCCAGAATAAAACTTTGTTGGTCTTAAAGGTGCCACTGGACTCGAACTTTGTTCTGCTGCTTCAGACCAATAAAGCTACTCATTATATTTATGTTTGGGAAATACACTTCTTATTGATTAGTGACCTTGCAGTCTTCCTAGTCAGCATGGCGGTCATTCAACTGATTCACTTGGATCGTTTTATTAAAATCTACTCCCTTAATCAGGTGAGCAGGACTGTAAATTGTTGATTCTGCCTCTGGTCCTTGTAGTATAATTAGTAGGAGAGAGTTGAGCTGTAAAAAGATAGCTGTGCAATATGGACAGGAGAGAGCTGTGATGCTAAAACCCTTGGCTCAGCTCAGTCCTGGCTGCAAGTGGCCCTTCCTCATGGCAGTGGGTCCACCAGGAACTTTCCAGTATGTTAAATGGTCAGTCTGTCCCTGACAATGGAGGGGTTTAGTGGGAGGGAGGATGCTGCTATAAGGTAGGAACTCCAGATAACCTTTAGCTTCCTTATAGCTTTATGATTCTAGGACACTCCACTGTGACAACCACTCTCTTCTATTTTATTTTTACTATCAGGAATTGACTAACAGTAGGGGTAATCTCTTTTTAATCACTGAGCTTTCAACAAAATAATCAATACAAAGAAGTCTCTGGTGACTTGAGAAAGCAAAAGAGAATTAGAGCGTGCTTGCACATTAAGTCCCCCCCACCTTTCCAATTAGCAATTTAGTAATTGTGCTATTTTAAACCATTCCCAATGACAAAAACACACACACAAATGTACTAATTTTATTTTAGGAAGTAAAAGCAAGTATGTTCAACTGTAGAGAACTCTAGACAGCCATTAAAAAGGAAAATACAGTCCAGGATTTTTCAGTTTTAAAATCATGTAGTATTGATAATCCACTGTTTGGAAGGCAGCATCAACCATTTTCTTCTCTCTTTGTCACAATAGCTATAAAGGCATCCTGAAGTATATCTTTATCCAAGTTCCTACCTGCAGAGAGGCCAACATAAAAAGAAGAAACTTCTTAATGCATATTAAAGGGGAAACTACTTTATTGATTCTTCTGGAAGACAAATGTTTAGTACAGTAGTCTAATCCGATGCCCCTTCAAGTTTGATGCAGGGGTGCAGGGCAAGCAGCACAGCTCCTTATCCTCTCCCCAACTCTCCAAGTTACACCTCTTCCACCACAATGCAAGAAGCAAGGCTACTGCATAGAGTGACTCCCAGGGATTAGATTTCTTCACAAGGAAGGGCCTGTGTAAGGTATAAGCGAAGCTATTCTATAGTATGCATTAACAAATCGCTAGTTATTAGGCACTTGAAGGTTTTGGAAAGATACATCTGAAAGCCAAGCTACACATGATGGTGACAGATCTGTGCCTAGATGTGGGGCTGCCCCAGTCACTTTTACAGCAGGCCAGGTATGTGATTTAAAGAACAAAAAGAGATGCGGATAAGGGGAGCTCAACTCCTTCAGATGCACACATTCATTCTCCACAGCCATTCCATCCTGCTGGGCTCATTTCCAGGATAAGAGGGTCAACTGATGGACAGCTGACATTGGGGGAAGTCTCAGTATCCCTTTTCTCCTTAAAACAGAGTTGTGTGTGATTGGGGAATTTAAAGGTATGACTGCAACTATCACAGCCAGCTTGGCCTCAGAGATCAAAACATGAACTGTCAGTCCTCATAATCCATATATGCACACAATACCATCTACACAGATACAATATTTGGAACATTCTTATTATGACAAACTTAATAATTTGATTGGAACTGAACCTGCACCAATCTTACTTTCAACCATTCATACATACAATTTGCATATAAATCCAGAACTGCTAAAAGGAAAAATATGGACCCACACATAAACCAAGAAAAATAAACATCAAGCACTATAAATTTTGGGAGAAATTGGAAATGTCTCAGACGTGTTCTCAAAATTTATATAATCTATGTGCCCCCCCCCTTTTTAAAAACCAACTGCTTGTAAAACAAGCAGATGAAACACATATGTTCCCCCATACCTATTAACACTAATCTATTTGTTCGTTCATCCTCCTTTTTCCATCTCATGGTGGTGTCTTCTAGATCATACAGTTCATGAATACCTTGGACTATCACTTGATGAGGTTTATCTTTGATAGAAACCAGTCCCTAATGAGAAAGAATATAAATTAGTAGCTGTATAGCTGTATCATGAAAGCATTTAATTTGGGACATGACAGAAATCTGTTTTATGTCTATATCACTTAATTATTTTGTTTATTTTAGCTATCCTAATAGTCTTGAAACATATTGTCCCACATTAGCAGTGATGGATTTAGCACAGATTTTAAAAGCAGGTGGAGACAAATGTGGCTGTAAATCCTCCCCAGTTTGCATTGCTACCTAACCATCCTCCAGTAAAGAACAGCCCAATCTGAGGTGTCGGAGCCACAGAGCATAACTCTTTCCTGTGCTGCTGGGATAACATCAGAAGCTCTGAACCATATGGGAGGAAATCCATGGTGTGGCTCCTTCTCCCATGCTAACTACTCCAGTTTTAAGAGGGCTACAAGGACTTCGAATGCAGCGACCTCATGGGATCCTCTTAAGGAGACTGGGTGCTTGGAAGTATAAGGGGCATCTCAAGTGTCGCCTACACGATGAAGATAACCTCGGAATGGGCTCTATGTGGCATTTCATGTGTCATTGTATAGTCCAAATGAGTGCTGGTGGATTAGGCTTATATTTGCCATGTATACAGCCATATTATGTCCAAGCAAAATGCCTCTGAAAACAAAGCTTGGTGAAACTGAGTACTGAACCTTGAGTCTTATGACTTCCATGGGGTTACCTCTCTTGTCTTTCAAAGTCTTCTCCCACAGCAAGTTCTACGAGCAGAAAGGAAGATATTTTTAAGAATGATGTATAGAGAACAGGATATTTTCCTGAACAAAAATGTCAATGCTCTACTGATTAGTTCCCAGGGGGAAAGTTCAGTCCACCAAGAACCATGGGTATACAAATCCCTTTCCTGCCCTCTTACATTGCAAGGAAAAATGATGAGTAAACTGGGCCTTAAATGTGAAGTATGAAGCACTTACTTGAACAAACTCATTTAGGTCTTCTTCAGTTGTGCTTCCTTGTACTTCAAATGTGGATGTGACAATACTCTGAAATAGATATATAAATGGCTATAATCAGCTCTTTTACTGGAACAAATACGTCTTACTTGAAAACCAATAACTTCAGTTGTATTTTCTCTTGACATCTGCAATGATCCATCTTGCATTTGCAACCTGGATACCCCTTTACAGCCCCAGAATTGTATCACTTCAAACCATAAAGACACAAGAATAATACAAAATGTGCTGTTAGTGCATGATCTAATACAGCAGCTCTATCGTGCCATACTTTTATGTGAGCTTGAATCCCATTCTAACACACTTCAATCAAGATGATTCTATGGATGGCAGCTATTCCGAGTGTAGTATCACTGAGCAAACCCAGCTGCACTGATGCAACACTGATGTTACCAAGGCTGTCAACCACTAAGTCCACTAAATTTAATCATATTTTAAAATATAGTTTTTTCATGAAATACAACCTGCTTGCTATAGGAACTGACATACTCGTTAAGTTTTAACAAGTGATGGTATTTATATAATGGTTTTGATAATAGCCATCTTATCAAGCCTAACAATCCTTGCAAGTTACTTTATCCAGATTTATTTCTACTTTGTTGTCCAGGATGAACTAAAGGAAGCAACTGATTAGCACTCACGCTTAAGGGCTCGTATTCAGGGCTGATGAACAGCTTCCTAAATTCAGGCACAGACAAAGATTTTACTATCTTTATCTGCATCTGGAGACAACAGTAGACAGTAACTGTTACTGGAACTTCTTTATTAAAATCAACACCAAGGTTCTACTAAATGATCTCAGCAAATATAATCCAGCAACCTGTTTGCTAGCACAATTTTGAGCTCATTTTAATCAGTAAGAAAGAGGTCAATATAATGAAGAATTGGTAAGATTTTCTTCTCTATTAAAAAAACCCACCAATTGTTACCTCATTTACTGACAAGTTCCACCAAACTGTAAGTATTTTAATGAATCCAACCCTCTGAATTGCTGCCTTGCATACTATCAGTTAACTGAAAGGAGGGTACAAGGCACTATGAGGAAGACTGATCAACGTAAGAGGGAATAAAGGAAAT